>OX104063.1:120328773-120462425 GCA_944474145.2 Dicrocoelium dendriticum | reverse complement strand
CTTCACACATCCAAGGTGATTTGGATAGCGACACCTATCCACAAGACATCAAGCATGACGAGCAAGGTCCAGCGAGCTGCGACCTCCCGTGCGTCTAGCACTTTGGACGCTACTCTCGACAAAACGAGAGCAGCAGCAGCATCTAAGTGCCTGAGCTGCAGCAGAAATGTCACTTCTCGGTCTAAAGCGCTGCAGTGCGGTCTGTGCGAAGGATGGGCCCACACAACGTGCAGCGGCATTGAGCACGATCTTTATGAATGCCTGAAAAGAACGGCATCTTCCGCGCTAACATTCCACTGTGACAAATGCCGACTTATTGTTAACGATAAGTCCCTTCTGGCGAATCTGACTTTGGCGAAAAAGACAGATAATAACGCCGCATTGGTGACGCCCGTACTACCGCCGGTGACTCCTCCATGCATCCATACTGTGCGCAATCGAAGCCGCTCCTCCTCCGCTTCATCAGCGGACACACCAATGCATAGTTCACAAGACAACCGAAAAAAGCCGTCTGTCGGCACTCCAACTGCAACTGCGACCTACGCAGCCGTGGCCAGCGCTGGCGCCGCAAAACCACCCGGCTGGGTCCAGGCCCCTAAAAAGAAAAGTTGTAAGGCGGTAAACAACAACAAATCGAAATCACCGTCTACAGTGTCACAACTAAAGTCTGTGCTAAACAAGGTAACGCGACTTGAGAAATTGCTAGCCGAGAAACCGGCCTTACCGAAACCGGTGAAGCCAAGCGATAGCAAGTCACCACGGGGACGGCTATGCAACGTCATGATTTTCCACGCACCTGAGTCGACTGATCCCAGTCCCCAGGTACGCTATGACCATGATGTGCAATTCTTGCAGTCTCTAACCGACAAACTACTGGATGTTGGCGAACCCGGGTTACGAGTGAAACAAGTCACTCGTCTGGGGAAACAAGTTGATGGCAAGTGTCGGCCTCTGCGCATCGCGTTCGCCGACGAAACTGCCCCAAGGTTAGTACTGTCCCGCCTCGGTCGCCTAAAGGGGATGAAAATCCATGTCCGGCCAGACCTTGATCCCGCAGAACGAGAGCAGCTGAAGTCTGCCGTGATCGAACTGAAACGACGCACGGACGCCGGTGAAACTAACCTGCGTATCGTAAATTTTCGCACAGTTGCCCGGATACCCCGAATCCGGGTAAACAGAGCAATGACGCTTCAAGCTCGCCCAGCGGTTCCTACCGCGGATTGCGTGTAGCGTTCATTAATGTATGCAGCTTAATGAACAAGCACGATGATCTGATCCGCTTCATTGCTTCACGTCGGCCAGATGTGGTTGGTTTGGCTGAGACGTGGTTGACATCTGAAGTGACAAGCGAAGAAATTGCGATCACGGACTATTCGTGCTTCCGCTGTGATCGACAGTCGAATAGCCGCGGTGGCGTCCTACTTTACCTCCGGTCTACCCTGTGCGGGAGACTCGTGAGCACCTACCGAAGCATTGACGGTCTATGTGAGCAGCTGTGGTGTTCGATCCACCTACGACGCGGCGAACTGCTTGTGGGTGTGGCATATCGTAGCCCACTGAGTAACGGATTGGATTGGCTCACACACGTCCAAAACCAAATGAGTCGCCCGCAGTTCCTGCTCACTGGCGACTTTAACCTTCCTCGAATCTTATGGCCTGAAGTTCAGCTTCTCCCTGGCCATAATGAAGTGGAGACAAGATTCGCCGAACTGGTACTGGAAACCGGAACGGTGCAGCACATCACGCAACCCACCCGCATAACCCCGCGCTCAATGCCATCATGCCTGGACCTGCTGCTAACCAGCTGCGAACAAACAGTGCATGACATAGAAGTTCTTGAGCCCATGGCGGCCAGTGATCACTCGACAATTATGGCCACTATAGACCTGCAGCTTCCATGTGTGCGTCCAGTGGCGCCAACATACAACTATTGGAAAGCTGACTTCGATGGCCTCATTCTAGCTGCCAATCAGCTTGATTGGTCTATGCCACAGGATTCATCCGTTGAAACTTGCTGGGCAAACATTAAAGGGGCAGTGCACTCATTGTGTGCGCAATTTGTACCCCTCAAGACTCGGAAAGTTGGACCAATGAAACCCCATTGGTTTGACAAAGAGTATAACCGACTGTCTCGACAACGGCGTCGACTATGGAATGCGTTCCTCCTGTCTGGCTCTGCCGATGACTATGAGGCATACAAGCGACAACGAAACTTGTGCAACAGCACAAAGACGCGAAAACGCCGTCAGTTTGAGGAGCAGCTTGCTTGCTCAGCTAAAACTGCCCCGAAGCGCATATTTGCGTACGTGAAGCGACGCCTGAAGTCTGCAGGTAATGTGCCGGTGCTAGTGGGTTCGAACGGACAACCACTAAGTTCAAGCACCGAGCGTGCGTCCGCATTAGCGGCGCACTTCGCTTCTGTATTCGCAACTAACCAAACCTGCGCGCCAAGCTCTGCCGTCGCCGCACCGACTGAGCTAACCGACTTGATCTGCGACGTCGCGGAGGTACATGGGCTAGTCAGCTGCCTAGACAGCACGAAGCCAGCTGGACCGGATGGTCTCCATCCGCTGATCCTCAAGTCCTTGTCAGCTGTGATCTCACCTGCTGTAACCGACCTGTTCAACCGATCCCTGTCCATAGGCTGCGTGCCTTGTGACTGGAAATGCGCCGTTGTCAAACCGATTCCAAAAGGCGGTGACACACGCAAAGTGGAGAATTACCGCCCTATTTGTTTGACCGCAGTATTGTCGAAAGTTCTGGAGAAGATTGTGAAGAAGAGACTGCTCCAGCTACTGGAGACCAACTCTCTCCTGACGCCTGCACAGCATGGTTTCGTGAGAGGCCGCTCGTGCATCACTAACCTGCTGCTAACATGGCATGAATGGTTGCAAGCAGTAAACCAACGTAAGTCAGTCGACGTGGTATACGTCGATTTCAGTAAGGCCTTCGACAGAGTGAATCACGAGATCCTCCTTCAGAAACTGAGGGAGTGCGGAGTCGGAGGCTCGCTGCACCAATGGATCCGTGACTTCTTAGTTGGACGGAAGTGGAGGGTGCAAGTCGACAGCCACCTGACCGACTGGTACCCGTCGACGAGCGGCGTTCCTCAGGGGACGGTGCTTGGCCCCATTCTCTTCCTGATTCACATCAACGACGTGCCCAATCTCCTTCGGTCGCCGTGTGCCTTGTTCGCGGATGACCTGAAGCTATGGAGGGTGATCCATACGTCGGACGACTTTGACATACTTCAGCAGGACCTCGACCGCCTCTCCATGTGGTCCGCCGAAGTAAGTTTGCCTATCAACTCGGCAAAATCGCTACTTCTGTGCCTCGGTAAAGGTGGAGCGGGCCGATCGTACACTCTCGACGGCCAAGTTCTACACCCGACGCATTGCGTCAGAGACCTTGGCGTTATACAACGTTACGACATGAAGTCACTGGACAACACGGACAATATGTATCGCACAGCATTGCGTTCGCTGTGGGCGCTGAAACGTAGCTTCTGCACCTGGTCGAAAGAGATTGCCACTCGTCTCTTCACATCCATTGTACGACCGGTGCTAGAATACGGCTCACCCGCCTACTGTCCGTTGACGAAAGGCGAGATACACAAGCTCGAAAGAGTACAACACATAGCCACACGGCTCATTCCCGGTCTTCAGGGTGTGCCGTATGAAGAAAGATGCAGACAATTGGGTCTGTATACTCTAGCCTACCGCCGCGTGCGAGTGGACCTCATCATGACCCATCGGGTATTGCATCTGGGTGCTTATCCGATGCTGAGGCCACTGCTCCATGTCCGTGCGTCAAGCAGCACACGAGGTCACCAGTACAAACTGGTAGTCCCTGACCTCAAGTGGGTAGCTCATCCCTTGTGTCTTGAGCGGCGAGTGGTGAACATGTGGAACCGTTTGCCCTCGCGGATAGTAGAAGCGAACTCGGTGTCGGAATTCAAACGATTCCTGGACGCGCACTTTGCGGATGCCAGATTCGACGAAGCCTTCACAGGAAACTGACGAAGGAATCGTTCAATGATTATAACCCATGGAGCCCGTTAATCCACCAACTGCAGCTTCCGAAACGATGCCCATCCGTAATAGGCGGCGGAGCTGGTGAAGGACATACCAGCTGGGTGCTACCGCCTGTACGGGAAAGACCAGATGACGTTTAATGTTCACTGCCTATGCCACTGCCTAATAAACATGTATCAAAAGATCTTTTGATACACGTTTATTAGAAATTGTCCTCGAATGTAATCTAACGCTGCACGTTTTGTCCTCCACTCGTTTTTTTCCAGACCATGTGCCACACATCCTTGACCTTGTGCTTGACCTAGCTCATCAGATGCTTCCGCTCAAGCCATTCTTCAGCCTCTTAGCAAAAGTGATCACCGTGTAGTCTCCCTTTTTGTGAACACAGCAGTTAGCTATCAATGTCCAAGGAGCGCACCGCCGAAACTTCTGCCGAACTGACCCTCTCCGCTTAAAATTGGCTGCCAGCCTCATGGACTAGAACATCCCTCATCAGTTGGATCTCGATGCTGCTTGTGACCTTTTGTACTCCAAGATGATGTTTATCATTGGTCGGGTTGTTCCAAGGGTCACAGAACAGTTTTTCTCCAAAGGGCCCCCATGGATAGATCAGGAAGTCAAATCGCCCATGATGAGAAGGCGGAAACTTTGGGACCGGTTCATGTTCACTCAGACGGCACAAGATTACGCGCAATACAAAGAGGCTAGAAATTTATGCACCCTGAGAAAGCGCGAGAGGCGAAAATCATATGAACAGCATCTGGCCGAGCAATCTATGGTTAATCCGAAAAAGCTTTTCGCATACTTAAAAAGAAGCACCAAAGCTGGCAACGGTATACTCGCACCGTATTCAAGCAAAGAGGACACCGTGCTTCATGATGACATGGCGAAAGCTTGTCTACTAGCTTCGCAATATTCTTCTGTGTATACGACGTAGGCGCCATAAGTTGCTGAGGACACTCCCTGTCACCCTTCTCCATTAGAGCATGTTGAAATTACCACTGACAGAGTACTGGAACTGCTTCTTGACTTGAACTCGAATTCTTCACCGGGTCCCGATGGATTACATCCCTTGTACCTCAAAGAGGTGGTGGAGTTCATTGCTGCACCAATTTGTCAGGTATTTCGTAGCTCACTTGAAGCAGGTCGTCTCCCAACTAAATGGAAAGCAAATGTGAAACCCATGTAACATGGTGGGAATCGCCAGGATCCAGTGAACTACCGACCGATTTACCTGTCATCAATCCTCTCTAAAACCATGGAAATGATTTTGAAACAGGCCTTGCATCTTCACCTTGAGAAATTGGACGTCATCTCTCCTGCTTAGCACGGATTTCGGAGGGCACGCTCTTGCACTACCAATCTGCTTTTTGCCCGAGAAAAATGGGCGCAGTCAGTAGATACTGGTCATCGCCTTGATGTAATTTTTGTGGATTTTAGCAAGGCGTTTGATAGGGTTCCACACAAGCGACTTATCAAACTTTGGCAGATTGGCATCGCTGGTAAATAGCTCGCCTGGATCGCGGATTTCTTAGACAACCGTAGTATGAAGGTGAGGGTTAACGAAGTTGACTCTGGTCCTATTCTTATGACCAGTGGGGGTTCCACAAGACTCCGTACTTTTTCCCGAATTATTCAAAGCCTTTATCAATGATCTCCCGGAGATGCTCCAAATCGACTGCTTGATCTGTGCTGATGATCGGAAGTATCCAGGCTTGGAGATGCTGACAGGTTGCAGCTGACGCTCGATCTGCTGCGCAATTGGTCGGTCAAGTAACAAATGCCTATCAATCGTGATAAGTGCTGTGTTCTCCCGATCGGTGATTAGGAACCTTTCGGTGCTTATCACATCGGTGGTTTTCTGTTGAAGAATGTGGTTGGTGAGAAGGATTTGGGTGTACTTATTTCTCCAGACCTAAGAACAACCCAGGACACGTTGCGGAAAGGTAGCATCTGCCACCCGGATGCTCTGTGTCATACGACGGTCGTTCTGCCAATTGACTCCGCAGCACTTTAGGCTCCTGTTTTCCTCCCACGTTCGTCCAATACTGGAATACGGCCTACCTGCCATACACCCACTCACGAAATTTGAATGTGAGTTAATTGAGAAGGTTCAGAGTCGCTGATCCAAGTATGTGTCTATGCTACGTGTTTTACCTTATCCCCTTCGTCTCCAATGTATGAACTTATTTACTGTGGACTACCGCCGTCGCCGTCGTGATCTGATTTATACTGGACGCATTTTAAGGGGCGATTTGGGGAAGGTGCTGCAGTTCTTCCAGCTCAACACAGATTGTTCAACACGGGGCCACAGCTTGAAACTTTTTAAACCTCGGCGAAACCATATCCGGTCCGATATCGCGTTATCCACACGGGTTGTGAATGAGTGGAACAATCTTCCTGAATGTGTGGTTAGTGCCTAGACAGAGGAATGTTTTAAAGAACGATTAGACAAGTACATGCTGAACATGCCTGGATTCCGCTATTTTTGCTGCAGCTGCCACAATCTCCCGTGGAACACAGTTTAGCATCGACAGGTCATCCAGCCAATGAACGGGAGGTGATGAAGCTGACACGGTTCTTCCTTTCTGCTCTCTACAACTCTATGAACTTGGCCTGCCGTACCGGAACACAAAGCCCCTCCAGGCCAATTTTTCAGTACAAAAATTAGCCACCCCTCCCGGTACAGGCTACTCTCTAAATTGGTGACCCCTACTCCGGAACAACCTCAGCGCCGGATATTTCGAACTTTTCTCCGGTGAGCTGGTTCCATTTATTTTTCATATTTTGCGGTTTATTTTTGCATACGGTAGCCTGTTTTGCGTCATTTTTTAAGCCATGGGATCTGTAGACCCTAAGGTAGAGTCTCTGCTAAGCGTTGTATCTCTCACTGTGCCACCTTTTTGGGACATGGATCCTCTTTTGTGGTTTGCTGATCTTGTGGCTGAGTTTTATAATCACAGAATCACATCCGACTACGCGAAGTATAGCAAGCTCCTGTCCTATTTCCCCAAGAAGCTATCAAAGCAGGTTCGTGACGTCATCATTTTTCAGACCGAAAACCGCTATGAGGCTCTCAAGGAGGCCATGATCAAGCGTGTTATGCCCTCTGAGAAAGTTCGCCTGCAGCAGCTTTTTAGGGATCTGCAGCTGGGCGACAAGCTGCCCCCAACCCTAAATACTGAATACTGTATTATAGAGCAAGTAGAAATGAATTCTATACAACACTTTCGAAATATGGTGAAAAACGTTATAAAAGTTGCCAACCGTGAATATCGTTGTCGTTCTCATGTAACATTTAAAATATCTGACTTACGATATTTCAGGACTCACAAATGTGATATGTCATCGTAAGTGTGCAATCGTTCTCTGAATCGAACATGTAAAACTAACAACGTTTTGAACCTCTGCACAGATGTTGCCTCAATCACATGTTCAGGTAAACTGTTCCAAATGTTTACCACTCTTCGTTCGAAGCACAGTGGGTGGGGAACACATTACACATCCGGCACGACAAGTTTGTATCTGTGTCCGCGTGTGCTGCATGGCCCTCGTAAGTGCAGCATTGGCCTCAGCATGTGGAAGTCACCGAGATTTAGAATACGGTAGGTCATAATGAGGTCGACTCGCATCCGACGGTAGGACAAGGTGTAGAGTTCCAGTTTCTCGCACCGGTCTTCATACCCAAAGCCACGTAAACTCGGAATGAGCCTGGTAGCAACGTGTTGGACCCGTTCGATCTTTTGTGCCTTGCCTCGGGTAATCGGAAAATAGGCGTGCGAACCGTACTCTAGCACTGGTCTAATGATGGAAGAGAAGAGGCGGGTGGCAACCTCTTCAGACCATGTGCCGAAGCTACGTTTGAGCGCCCAAAGCATGCGCAGTCCGTTATGATATAGCCTGTTCGTGTTGTCCACGGACTTCAAATCGTAGCGTGAGAGTACACCTAGGTCCTTCACGGACGGTGTAGGATATAGCGGTTGGCCGTCAAGGGTGTAGGTTCGGCCATCAGCACCCTTCCCCAGGCTCATAAATACAGACTTCGCTGGGTTGATCGGGAGAAGAACTTCTGCAGACCATGTGGATAGGCGGTTGAGGTCTTGCTGAAGTAAGCCAGTCATCAGGAGCGTCCATTTCTCTCCAACTCTTCATATCGTCCCCAAACAAGGCACGGTGACCGGAGAAGCTGCGGTAGATCGTTGATGTGGATCAGAAACAGGGTGAGCCCCAGCACAGTGCCTTGAGACACGCCACTTGTAGAGGGGTACCAGTCAGTTAGATGATCGTCGACCTGTACCCTCCACTTTCGTCCAACAAGAAAGTCGCGGATCCACCGGTGCAGTGAGCCACCGACACCACACATGCTGAGCTTGCGAAGGAGAACCTCATGGCTGACCTTGTCGAACGCTTTACTGAAATCGATGAATACCACGTCGACGGACTTCCCCTTGCTTATTGTCTTCAACCACTCATGCCTCATCACAAGCAGGTTCGTAATGCATGAACGACCTTGCATAAAACCGTGCTGTACGGGCGTCAGGATCTCGTTTGACTGTAGCAATTGCAGCAATCTCTTCTTCACGATTTTCTCAGCAACCTTTGCCAAAGTAGGTGTCAGACAAATTGGCCTGCAGTTGTCTACTTTGCTAGGATCGCCGCCTTTCGGAATAGGCTTCACCACCGAACATTTCCCATCAACCGGCAACGAACCTTCGGACAGCGACCTGTTGAAAAGGTCAGTCACGACAGGAGAGATGATGGTCGAAAGTGACTTGAGAACCAGTGGGTGAAGCCCATCAGGTCCGGCAGGTTTAGTGCCGTTAAGGTTGGTGAGTAGTTGAGCTACCTCTTCAACGCCGCAATGCAGACTATCCAGCTCAGTAAAAGCGGTACACGTCGAACTCGGAACAGACCCCTGGTTATTCGCAAATACGGAAGCGAAGTGCGCCGCCAAGGCGGACGCACGCTCAGTGCTGGAGGTTAGGGGCTGTCCATCCGGGCCATCCAGCACTAGCACATCACTTGCCGGCTTCAGGCGTCGCTTCACATATGCAAAAATTCTCTTGGGGGCGGTCTTCGCGGCTACTGCGAGCTGCTCTTCGAAATGTCGGCGTTTATTCTTTTTTGCACTGTTGCAGAGGTTCCGCTGACATTTATACCCTTCATAATCATTGGCAGAGCCAGACAGGAGGAATTTGTCCCACAGTCTGCGCCGCCTCCGAGCCAGGTTTCCATACCCCTTGTCAAACCAATGAGGCTTAATTGATCCAACCTTCCGACATTTCAATGGCACAACTTGGGAACACAATGATGTCAATCTCTCTTTTATAAACATCCAACAATCTTCCACAGATGCAGCTTGTGGCAGAGACCAATCCAGTTGGCTCGCGGTTCGTGCTAGACCATGGAAGTCCGTTTTCCGGTATTTTGGAGCTGGTTCCAGCGGACGTGAATACGGCAAAGATAATTCCATATCAGCTATGAGCACTGAATGGTCGCTTGTAGCCAAGGGCTCCAGGATCCTAACGTTACGCACTCGTTGTTCGTAGCTCGTTAACATCAGGTCAAGACAGGACGGAGTTGAACATGTCGTTATGCGTGTTGGCTGGCATATGTGTTGCGATGCACCAGTTTCAAGTACCAAATCCACGAACTTTGCTTCAACCTCACTATGTCCAGGCATCAAATGCACGTCAGGCCATCGTATTCGAGGACAGTTAAAATCGCCCATAAGTAGCAAGTGTGGACGACTCATGTGGGTTCGAAGAATGAGCAGCCAATCCAAACAACGACTCAGGGGACTACGATAAACTGCGCCCACAAGCAGTTCTCCGCGCCTGAGGCGGATGGAGCACCACAGTAGTTCACACAAACCATCGTCACTTCGGTAGGTGCTCACAAGTCTCCCACGCAGGGAACACCGGATGTAAAGTAAGACAACACCGTGGGCATTCTTTAGTCTATCGCATCGGAAGCACGAGTAACCGTTGAGTTCAAGTTCTTGGGTGTATAACTCTGCATGCAGCCATGTCTCTGCGAGTCCCACTACGTCTGGCCGCTCAGACGCAACGAAACAACAAAGCTCATCGCGCTTATTCATAACACTGCAAATGTTTGTGAAGGCTACCCGCAGGCCGCAGCAGGAGCCGCCGGGCGTGCTTGAAGTGTGAGCAGCCTGTTTATCCTGATTCGCAGATTGTTGGCAACCACCCGAAAATTTACGGTACGAAGATTTGTTTCCCCCTCACCAGTGCGTCTCTTCAGCTCAATGATGGCAGACTTGAGCCGTTCCCTGTCTACTGGGTCCAGGTCTGAATGAACATGGATCTTCAAACCTTTCAGCCTGCTTAGACGGGACATGATCAGTCTTGGACTGGCTTCGTTTACAAAACTGATTCTCACAGGCCGATTTCGTTGATCACCATGCTTTCCAAAACGGGTACTCTGCCTCACTTTTACCGAGTCCTCATCAGCGTCGAGGAGTCTGTCAAATAGACCCTGTAAAAACTCGATATCGTGATCGTAGCGCACTTGGGGTGATGGACCACTGGACTCCGGTGCGTGAAAGATCACGAGATTATAACGCCTCTGGTCGGACGAGGTTGACCTTGCAGGGCGAAGTATACTACCAGTCTTTTGCGCGTAAGGATTTGCCTTGATCATATTCTCCAACTGATTCACTTTATCGATAACATGTTTTAACTGTGGCTGAGAAGAGTTCGGATTGGACCTAGATTTTGCAGCCTTCGTCTTCCGATTATTTAGCGGAGTCTCTGGAATCATGGGTACAGGAGTTACGTTGCTGCCCGCTACCACTGCATAAGTCCTTTCCTTGCGTTCGTTGTACTGTCGGACAATGGACGATGGTTCTGGGGATGAAATTGAATAAACAAAATTTTGCTTTCCAGGGGAAGTATCCGGGCTAGAAGCGGATGAAGGCAAAATAGGGGGCAACAGATCATTTTTCTTTTGCACAGAATGCAGGCATGAGGGACATGAACTGATTGGAGGTAGACCATCCGAAACACGCCCAGTCCGACAAGGGTCACAAATAAAAATGACGACTGAGGAAATGGTCTTTTGCAGTGCATCGTATATATCTGGACCGATGTTACAACATGCAATGTGAAGCCACCCTTCGCAGAAGGAACATTGAACAGCCTTTGAGCGAGAAGTGACAGCCTTACAACAATCCAACCATTTTGAGGACATTGCATTCCTTATTCAGTAAATCCAGAATGAATCCTCAAGACGGGAACGAAACGCAACGGAGCTGGCTATCCGCTGCTACGAGAGATGCAGCATTTCCTTGGTTCCTCAACCATGGACGAGACGTTACTTCGCGAACTATGGCTACAGCGGCTACCGGAAAACACGCAAGCGATTCTCGCTACAGTGAGGTCCGTTTCGCTCACTCAACTAGCAGATTTAGCGGATCGAGTTATTGAGCGATCACAGCCACTAGCCGACGCCTGCAAGATCAATGCCGTCGCGTCCCAGGGCACTTCCATCACTGGCTTACAGTCAACTATAGAAGTCCTGCAAACACAACTTGCGACCCAGGTTCAACAGCTTACTATGAACCGTCATCGTCATAACCGCTCAAAATCGCCCTTCAAACGTTCTAAGTCTAGCAACAGGCAGACTAGCTGTTGGTACCATCAACGTTTTGGTACCGCAGCTCATAAATGTGTAAAGCCTTGCTACTTCGCCGGGAAGCAGGGGAACTCCTCAGCCGGTCCGTAACGGCGACAGAGGCGACCGGCCAACACCAAAGTCGCCTCATCTGCGTTAGGGATTTAACTTCCGGCAACGAATTTCTAGTCAACACAGGAGCCGAAGTTAGCGTTATACCCCGTAGCCCAGAAGAGGTCGTCTCACCATCGCCGCCAATAGCACACCAATCACAACTTTCGGCGAAAAGCTGCTAACACTCAATTTAGGTCTCCGGCGAACCTTTCGCTGGCTTTACATAATCGCTGCCGTGCCTTTCGCCCTCATAGGCATAGGCTTTCTTCAACGCTTCGACCTCATCGTCGACGCTAGGACACAGCTCAGTGTTATCGGGACTAGCGCCAACGTGGCTGCTATCACTCCCATTCGTGTCCTACCTCAAACTTCACAACATTTTATAGGACTTTCCAACAAGCATCCTAAACTCGTTCGCGTCCCGAACGGCTTGCCTCCTGTGACGTCAAACCACATGCACCACATTTGGACTAAGGGCCCACCTGTTTCGGCCCGCCCTCGCAGACTATCCCCGGACAAGTTCAAAGCTGCTAAGGCGGAATTCGAGCAAATGCTCGAACTGGGAATAATCCGCCCGTCCAAAAGTCCATGGGCATCACCATTACACATGGTACCGAAGAAATCCGGTGACTGGCGCCCCTGTGGTGACTACAGGGCACTTAACAAAGTTACCGTCCCGGATAAATACCCCATTCCGCACATACTCGACTTGACCTCATCTCTAGCTGGTAAGTCTATCTTTAGCAAAGTCGACCTAGTTCGCGCCTACCATCAGATACCTGTCGCACCAGACGGCATTGCTAAATCAGCAGTCATCACGCCATTCGGCCTATTCGAGTACCTCAGAATGCCTTTCGGCCTCAGCAACGCTGCCCAAACTTTTCAGCGTTTCATTCATGAGGTAACGCGAGGACTCAAAGGCGTTTATTCTTATCTAGATGACATTCTCATCGCCAGCTCTTCTGACGAGGAACCTCTTCAGATTCAGTAACGTTAGGGGATATAACACTACTATCCGCGAAAGAGTTACCACGACGGGGAGTGTTTACCCCACGTGCCTTGGATTCTATACTTACACGAGCTGTTTTCATCGCTGGCGGTGGGACTGTCCCTGGCTCCGCAAACGACGATATCGTAGGTTTTCCGCTCTATTGCCGGCGTCTTCTTATTTCCTGAGTCTTCAAGCCCCTTCGAAGTTTTACAGGCAGGTCTAATCCACTTCTTCTTTTGGCTCAGGGAAGCAGGGGCCCTTAACCTTGTGTCGCATTAAGCAGTTACCAACACGCCGTCAGAACAGACTGGTTCAATAGCAGCCAACACGGTCAGCAATTTCGGAAGGTTCTCTTGTGCACAACCGTCAAATGACTACGACTAATAAAGTCTGCATCTTTCTCGATGCCGTGATAACTAATTCTCTGGGTTTAGCAGAGGGCTTATGGTATTTCCGCTTCCTGTTTTTTTTCCACTCTGACAGGCTCATGAGGAGAGTCAGCAATGCTACATGGAGTGTCCGGTAAGATGTGCGACTGTTTGGCCGAATGATAGACCCCAGCGGATGGATCGTCAGCAATGTTACAGTCTACTGCAGTGTCATCAATCGCAATATTCAGGGATTTTAAAATCAAATCTATTTTCGCATCGAGTGAGGCAATAGAGGCGTGTTTGGCTATCCGCTTCCCAAGATCTACTAACCTTGAGGCCAGCGCTGATAGTTTAGCAGCGGTGATAGCCGGACGCGTCCATCTCTAAGCGCAACATTCAGCACCGCTGAAATGGAAATGCACGCTTGATGATAGCATTTTGTACTGGTCTGTTTGTAGGCCGGTACAACTTTCGTGATACCAGCGGCAGCAAACGTCATACTGCATTCCGCCAGACAAATCTGTTACTGTGGCCTTAATGGACTGGATCCGGAACTACCTTCAAAACCGTACCGTCTAAGTACGCGTCGATGGAGTGTTGTCTCCCCGCATCCTTTCCGCCAAGCGGAGTTCCACAGGGGTCTGTTCTCGGACCGGACCTCTTCCTAGCCTTCATTGATGACGTCACACCGCAAGTGGAGTTTTCGCTGCTGCTACATGCGGATGACGCGAATCTGTGGCGCGCACTTAACCTTCCGGACGATGCGCACTCACTTCAAACGGACCTCGACCGTCTACATCAGTGGTCCATAGAAAACAACCTTCCATTTAAGGCTTCCAAACGTCGCTTCTTTTCTACCCGCCCTTCCGCTTTTTCTCCTATATATTATCTGGGAGCTTCTATCCTCCAGATCTCTTCAGCCAAAAGAGACTTGGGTATCATTACCCAGACGAGTCTCCGTATTCGCTTCCTGCCGGGAAGCAGCAGCAGCTGCTGCTGCTAACCGCATAGTGGAATTGCTGAAATGAGCTTTCGGTCAAATTGACCCTAGCAATTTCCGCCTCCTTCTCAATGCTTTTCTTCGACCCCACTTGGAGTTTGCTATAAAGGCTTGGAGCTCCTGGTTGTTGAAGGACCAACGTATACACAAAGCCCCACAACGTCGAGCAACAAAACTGGTCCGAGGTCTCAAGCACCTAGATTATCCACAAGGACTTCACTGCCTGGGCCTCTACTCGCTTAAGTACCGACGTCTACGGGGTGACCTGATCCTTGTATTTATGATCTTATCCAACCCTAGACATCCCTGTCGCCACCTACTCACACTGCACCAATCGTGCTCCCACCTACATGGCCACCCACTGAGGCTCACATCAGCACAGTCGGCTGAACTGCAGACGACACTACTTCGCTTTGCGAATCTACCGAACGTGGAATGCTCTGCCTGCCGACTTAGTTTTGGCATCCACTGTGGCGGATTTTAAGACCCGCCTGGACTGTCATCTGGCCGAGCTACACTGCGATATTTCCTGATATAACCCTTTTACTTGATGTAGTTTCCTTTTTTTCTTCTTATACCTACTTCCTTTCCATAGCCGTTTCGGAGGGCGTGGTGGGATGTCACGCTTTGAGCCGGCCTGCATTCTGTTTAATTGTCGCATGAGCCCGATGAAGATACGGCTAACACGCGAGTCGCTTGGCCTTTCATCAGACCAGACCCGTACACTTTTTACCCAATGGGTCATGTAAAGCTCGAGCTTTTATTCCCATTAAGTACGATGTTCCAGTGGCTCTGAACAGATTGTAGTGACCTGGAGATTGTCCTATTTGTCCATGTAAAACATTATTAAAATGTATCATTCTGTACATAGACAACTTAGGAAGCCTGCCTGTTAGCACGATGCCTACGTGTGTTTGAGTCTGGAGCGGCTCCAGTCGGTTGGGACAATTTCTTGCTCCCACAGTTTCACTAGTAACTCAAGTAAATCATCAGCAAGAGCAGAGCCCCCGAATTTGAAGAGGGCTGGATGATGATCATCTGGTCTGGTGTCTTTGTTCAACTTCAACATTCCGATCTCACGTTTGACTTCTGAGCGGGAGGGTGGATTCAAAGGGACAGCCCACGGAGCGGGACGATCACTGGCCGGTGAGGAATCGAACAATTCCGGCCGATTAAATTGTTTTTCAAAATGCCCACCCAACGCGCTAAACGTTTTCACAAGTTGTGGATAGGCTGTCCACTCTCGTCACAAATTGTTTCACTAACACCAGGTCTCTTGCTGCCCGTTTCCCGTATCAGACGGAATAACTTCAGATGGTTACCAAGGTCAGCGGCCATTTCCATGTCTAACGCACGAAGAGAGCACCAAGATTCGCGGTCCTTCTTCAGGCTAGCACGGAGTTTTGCCCGGAACTGTTTGCGAGTTTCATTGTGTTCGCTTCCAGCCTGAATATGTCGGCGAGCATTGATAAGTCTTAGAGACCCAATATCCATGTTGTCTATCTGACTTACCACTTGAGGATTTGCCTGCTGCTAGTAAGGTCTGGTGAACATGCGACCAGTAACTTTCAATTGTCTCCAGTGAGTGCTTACTCAACTCGCATGACAGCGTACTTTGATAGGCATTTAGAACAGCTGGTTTCGCCAGTTGACTGGTATCAATGCGCTCACAACGTCGTCGTGGGCGTGCGCCAAAACGCATCCGCATGTCAGCACATACCAGTACATGGTTGGTGTCCACACATTCTGGATGCAGCCTTTCCAGTGGTACCTGATCGCAATGCGTTCGATTTGCGTCCAAGGCTGGTTCGAGGCTGGTGGGTGCCAAGTCACTCTCCTGCGAGGATATGTTCATAGAGTTGTAGAGCAGAAGGAGAAACGCGTGTCAGCTCCATCACCTCCTGTTCATTGGCTGGATGACACGTGTCGTTGCTAAACTGTGTTCCCCGAGGGATTGTTGCAGCTGCAGCAAAAGAGCGGAATCCAGGCATGCTCAGGATGTGCTTGTCCAGTTGTTCTTTAAAACATTCCTCTGTCTGGGCACTTACCACACATTCAAGGAGATTGTTCCATGCATTCAAAACCTGTGTGGATAACGCGACATCGCACCGGACATGTGCCAAGTGCTCTGTTCTCCGAATCGAAGCTGCAAATCCTCCCACCCGATGTGTTGTCTGCGGTGATGAAATCCATTTTGTCACTTAGCACGTTGATTTAAAGGTCGTACACTCATCAACACTTCATTCTAGCGACCACTGGAAAAAGGCTGCTTGTCTGGGGTTTCGTATGATGTGGTTTATCCGTCACTCTTTCGGAGTCCTAACTGCCAATTTGTTTGTGAAGCTGTTCTCGGCATTTGTCCGAGCCAACCTGGAATATTGTATCCAGGCTTGTCCACCATGTCTTCTCTGAGACAAAATGGACTTGGACAGGGTGTTACGATTGGGCGCTCGGTTAGTTCTGGGTCTACGGGGACAGGCGTATCCTGAACGCTTGCTTAGTTTGGGGATGTACTCCATGCACTACCGAAAGATAAGAGGGGACCTGGTTCTCACTTATCGTATTTTAACGGGTAAGATCGGCCCGGACTTGTCAGAGCTGTTTAGTCCCGCTACGTCACCTGATCTCCTCGGTCACCCACTGAAACTGCATAAACCACGGTCTGATAGGATTAGGACGGAAACTCGTCTGTCGCGTCGAGCTATATATCACTGGAATTCGCTTCCAAATCATGTTGTTAGGAAACCTACGGTTAAGGGTTTTGCGCGCCAGCTCGAAGCTTCTGGGTGGCAACACCAAACCTTTCCTTTTTTCTATCTGACACACCTTCACTTTTCAGTACTTTTTTAATGACTCAAATACCTTGGTATTCTACTTGCTTAGCTCTTTCCACTTTCTCTTCTTGCCTTTTGAGTTTGCTTTTTTCTCTTTCTTACTGCACGTAACCGTCCCAGCAGGGACTGCTAGTGTAGGATACCAGGGCATTAATTGTTTGGACAGGGTGTGATGCGGTCTTTGTTTTAGGTCCATCAGTATTTCAAAGTCTGCTAACTCCTGGTTCAGCGAACCGCTGAAGAAGAAACACTCACGGGATTACCCCATCGTTCCAGTCCCAATTGAACGCTGATTTCCGCCTCCTTATCAACTAAGAACTGGGTCTCGAGATCATAATCCCTTATAGCGCACGATCGACGTGCTATACCCTAATGTAAATGAGATGGCTTTGAGTTTTGCCGAAGTCGTTCGTGGCCATTACAAGCCGACGTGGCGGATCATCTGTAGCGGAGTAGCTACGTGGTTGTACGCACTTACTGGCTTTATTACCGAAATGCGCGTGAGAAAAGCACTAACCTCGGGCATCAGGTTTTGTGCGACGGAACGAGCATCCAAAGCGGCTGCGGTGCTTATGGTTTAAAATGAGCTTTCGATCTGGCGCTGAAGCGACGCTATCTGCAATGATAAGGCGTTTAGTCCCGACGGCTGGTGAGGCGCGGGTGTAGGTGTGTTTGCGCCAGCACAAGGCTGCCTAGGTGCTGTGATTTCAGCCTCTGGCTGGTGCTGTTCCTTTACACGGTCTGCTAGGTCTGTACTCGCTGTGAGTAGCAGGTCAGTTGCTGTTGCAAGGATGGCCTGAGTGTTTGCAGGAAGATGTTGCATCTACAGCTCGCGGATAATCCAAAAGCCCATGTTGGACGTGTCAATGAGCTGTTATATTTCGCGCAACAAGGCTGAGGGCATCCTATCCCCTAGTTGCAGAGCCCGAAATATTTGCTGCAGACGGACCTTGTCAGAAGACGTGATTCGCTGAATATTAACCTGTCTGTCTTGTATTTCATTACAGGAGGGGGCAAAGTATGATATCCAACCTGCGAGGTATGTTCATAGAGTTCTTATAGAGAGCAGAAGAGGAAACCCGTGTCAGCTCCATCACCTCCCATTCATTGGCTGGATGACACGTGTTGTTGCTAAACTGTGTTCCCCGAGGGATTGTTACATATGCAGCAAAACAGCGGAATCCAGGCATGCTCAGCGTGTACTTGTCCAATCCTTCTTTAAAACATTCCTCTGTCTGGGCACTTACCACACATTCAAGGAGATTGTTCCATGCGTTCAAAACCCGTGTGGATAACGCGACATCAGACCGGACATGGTTCCTCCGAGGTTTAGAAAGTTTCCAACTGTGGCCCCGTGTCGAACAATCTGTGTTGAGCTGGAAGAACTGCTGCACCTCCTTCCCTAAATAGACCCTTAAAATGCGTCTAATTTAACTCAGATCACGACGGCGACGGCGGTAGTCCAGAGTAAATAAGTTCATACATTGGAGACGAAGGGGATAAGGTTAAACACGTAGCATAGACACATACTTGAATCAGCGACTCTGAACCTTCTCAATCAAGTCACATTCAAATTTCGTGAGTGGGCGTATTGCAGGTAGTCTGTATTCCAGTATTTGACGAATGTGGGAGGAAAACAGGAGCCTGAAGTTCTGCGGTGCCAGTTTGTATGACGACCTTCGTATGGAACAGGGCATTGTAGCGCCCAAAAAGCTAACTGCTATCTTTCATGTACAATTTAATTGTTGACCAATTGTACATTATTCTTTCTTGTTTTAATCTGCCTTACAACCGGCTCTACACCCGACTGCCTTGTAAATTCCCGCGCTCGCGTGTTCGCTCTTGTCTCGCTTCATCCGTCCGCTTCTTCTTGTAGCCCATCGAATACAGTCCGCTGTGTCCGACTCCAATTGCCTTCTGATATCCGCGCTTACTTTCGCGCACCGTCTCGGACTAGTATTTACTAGTCCTACAAATTGGTGACCCCGATTCGCACGCGCGAATTCAACATTTTTCCTCGTTTGTATTTTTTGGTGAGTTCGTTCCTTTTTCTCGATTATATACCTGTATTCATTTATTTCTTGCGTAATTTTAGTACTTTTATCTTGTTTTTTCATCCTTTATTTTTTCGACTCACACTTCGAGAGTGGCATCTGAGTCGTTTCGCAGCGTAAACATGCTTACTTTGGCTGTTCCAAGTTTCATGGAACACAGCCCAGAGGTTTGGTTTAAGATATTCGAGATCGAACTGGAAAATAAGGGCATTACGGCGGACCGTCCGAGGTACAATCAGCTCGTCCCACGCCTTCCTTCGTCGGTTGTGACGCTGATTGAGGACATTCTACTCTGCCCATCGAATGAGGCAAAGTATGAAACGATGAAGCAAGCGATTTTAAAAGAGTTACAGCCCAGCGCACGAGCTCGATTTGAACAGCTCAATGGTCTCAAGCTTGGAGATCGCAAGCCGTCGGCGTTGCTCCGCGAACTTCAGCGCATCGCTGGTCCCTTATTCTTGAGCGAAGAAGGGATAAAGGAGCTGTGGTTTGCACGTCTCCCAGAGCCATTGCCGGTAATGCTGTCCATGTTTCTCGATACGCCCCTGAAAGAATTAGCTACCAAGGCAGACGCTGCGTTCGAACGTTTTCCGCAGCAGACGACCAGTAGCTCCGGTGACGTATTCTCACCGATGAAAACCGAATCCCATATTTGCTCCCAGTCGTCAGGCCGATCTGACCCTAAAGACGAGGAAATTGCGCTACTTCGCAGCAGGATAGCAGCAATGAAGGCTTCGAAGCAGCGTGTGCCACGGTCAAATGCTGACCACGTTTTGGCTACCGTTCATTGCGGCTCGTCTGTGCCTGCACCGAATACGTCTCGTTCGACACGAAAGCGCAACATTTTCCCTGCACGTTCTCAGTCAGATAATACCAAACCCGTCGAAAAAGTATGTTGGTATCACCGCCAATACGGTGGAAGAGCTAGACGTTGTCGGGCTCCCTGCATTAGGCACGACCCAGCCGCTTCAGGGAAAGCGAATAGCCCGCATACTAGCACGACCAACGTATCCGTCAATAACCAAGCAAATCGCCTGTTTTACGTTAAGGATCGACGTTCTTCCATCACGTTCCTCATCGACACGGGAGCGGAAGTCAGCGTCATCCCAGCGACCGCGAACGACAAGCACTCAGAGCCTACGTACAATTTGCGTGCGGCCAACGGTTCTCCGATAGCTTCATTCGGTCAGCGCATGATGAACCTGGACCTCAATCTTCGCCGAGATTTTCAGTGGGTCTTCATGGTTGCGTCTGTACCCTTCGCAATTATCGGTATCGACTTCCTCCGACATTTTGGGTTACTTGTTGATGCTGGTCGCCACAGACTTTTAGACGACCGTACTAAACTAGGGGTCGAAGGCGTTCTTACGGACGCCCCGATAATCAGTCCCGTTTTTCGAATCGCCGATGTACCATCAGATTATGCGAACCTACTGTCTGAATACCCGCGACTGGTACGACCAGCTGCAGAGCTTCCGCCAGTCACGACAGAGGTCGCTCACCACATAGTCACGCGTGGTCAGCCAGTTAGCGCACGACCAAGACGGCTTGCTCCAGACAAACTACGTGCAGCACGAGCTGAATTCGACCACATGCTTCAGCTCGGTATCGTCAGACCGTCCAACAGCCCATGGGCGTCGCCTCTGCACATGGTCCCGAAGAAGGTCATAGGGGACTGGCGTCCTTGCGGCGACTATCGAACCTTGAATACGGTTACCACGCCCGATCGCTATCCGATCCCACACATAGTGGATCTCACCGCCAGTCTGGCAGGTAAAAATATCTTCAGCAAAATCGACTTGGTACGCGCATACAACCAAATTCCGGTAGCCGAAGCGGACATCGCTAAAACTGCCGTGACGACTCCATTTGGTTTGTTCGAGTTTCTGCGCATGCCATTTGCTCTAAAGAATGCCGCGCAAACTTTTCAGCGCTTCATCGACCAAGTTTGTCGCGGCTTAGACTTCGCTTACGCTTATCTCGACGACATTTTAATCGCGAGCTCTTCACGAGAAGAGCACATGCGCCACGTACGAACACTTTTTGATCGTTTATCTCAACACGGGGTGACGATCAACGCAGAAAAGTGTTCGTTTGGTGTCGACTCAGTAAACTTCCTCGGCCATCGTATCTCCTCTGCAGGCGTCGTGTCACTGCAGGATAAAATTCAAGCCATCATCGACTACCCTGAGCCTCATTCTTTCAAACAGCTCAGGCGTTTTGATGGCCTTGTCAACTTTTACCGACGGTTCATACCCAACTGCGCCTCGCTGATGCAACCCCTCACGGACCTTCTCCGAGGGAAACTCAAGAAATTCGAATTTCCTACCGCAGCACGCGCTGCTTTTAAGTCGCTGAAAGAGGCTATCGCCAACATAGCTTCTATAGCGCATCACGATCCGGCCGCCCCACTGTCCCTCAGTACTGACGCCTCGGACGTGGCAGTCGGCGCTGTTTTGCAGCAACGAGTAGCCGACACGTGGCAGCCCTTAGCGTTTTTCTCCAAACGCCTACAACCTACCGAATCTCGCTACAGCACGTTCGGTAGAGAACTACTAGCCGTATATCTAGCGATACGTCACTTTCGACACGTCCTAGAAGGCCGCTCCTTTGCCGTCTTCACCGACCACAAACCCCTGACTTACGTGCTCGGCTCGACTACCGACCGATACTTTCCTAGAGAGTCGCGCCACCTTGACTATATCGCTCAGTTTACGACCGATATACGGCATGTCTCAGGTGTGCACAACATCGTCGCCGATGCACTTTCCCGCATCCAAGCTATCTCCGCTGACGCCGGCACTGCTATCGACTTGGCAGCCATGGCCACAGCGCAACTCAACGATCCTGAGGTTGATCTACTACGCAGGTCTCCCTCATTGGACATACGACCCGTTCCGCTGACATCATCATACGGCACTATACTTTGCGATTTATCTCTGGGCACGCCGCGCCCAGTCGTCTCACGCGAGTTTCGGCAGACCGTGTTCGACACGTTGCACGGCTTGTCTCATCCAGGCGTTCGTGCATCGGTTAAACTCGTAACCGCACGATTCGTTTGGCGCAATGTTAATCGGGACGTCCGTACTTGGGCAGCTGCTTGCCTTCCGTGTCAACGCGCGAAGGTGCACAAGCACACGAGAAGCCCATTAGGCACGTTTCCGACGCCAGACGCACGTTTTCATCACGTGCCCGTCGACCTCGTAGGTCCTCTGCCACCTTCGAAAGGCTCTGTGTATCTACTGACCTGTGTCAATCGGTTCACTAGGTGGCCGGAAGCTATTCCCATACCTAACTGCTCTTCGGAAACGGTAGCGAAAGCTTTTCTGGAGCGCTGGGTAGCTCAATACGGCTGTCCCGCCATCGTGACCACCGATCGAGGGTCACATTTCTCGTCAACGTTTGCCACGTTGCTTAAGGATTTAGGCTGTCGCCACGTTCAGACGACGGCGTATCATCCGGCCGCTAACGGCATGGTGGAGCGTTTTCACCGCCAGTTGAAGGCAGCGCTACGTGCGCACGCAGATCCTTCATGGTCTGAAACACTTCCCCTTGTTCTCCTAGGCTTAAGAAACACGGTTAAAACCGATTTCGACGCCACACCAGCGCAGCTAGTCTACGGTTGCACGCTGCGGTTGCCCGGACAGCTGGTAGCACCAGCCCCATCTACTTCCACTTTTGACTACGGAAGTTACACTGATCGATTGGCTCACCAGATGCGTGAGCTACGTCCACCCGCTCCTCGAGCGCAAAAGACACCAGTGTACGTGCCCGAGAAGCTGTCTACGTGTTCACACGTCCTTCTTCGCGCAGACGGTGTTCGACAGCCTCTTCAGTCGCCGTACATAGGACCTTTCAAAGTGCTGCACCGTGCGAGTAAGACGTACCCTATTGACCGCGGTGGTCGACACGAAGTCGTCACCATCGACCGTCTAAAACCCGCCTTTATGGAAGAAACCACGTCGCCTACTTCGTCTCGTAGTGCTTCGTGCGACGTCACAACTCGCAGCCCCAACTTTCAACATTCTAGTGCAGTTCAACCAGATCAAGATTTCGGTCTATAAGCTTCAGCGGTCCCGACGTCTCCCGAATCTAGCCCGCCGCCTCCCACGACCAATCGCCGTGGTCGGGAGGTGCGTAAGCCGGTTCGTTTTTCTGACTATGTGCAATGTAAGTACGTTTAATTTTGTAGGTATTGTATATATTTGCCCCATTTTTGCTCGAATATCGTTTTGAAAACAAACAAGAAAATCTAAAACCTCCGAAAATCATTTTCTAAACAATATTCAGTAAAAACAAAAAAATTTAAACGCAGATTATTCGTTCGTTCCTTCTAGCGTTTTCTGCGCGTGTCCTTTTTATATTCTCTCGCGTCTACATGCCCCTACCCTCTCATCTGATCGACTGGCCCACGCGAAGAATGTTTTGAAGGACCCTGTCGCAAATGCTGGTCGTTTCTCCGCGGTACGAGTGTCGCTTCTTCACGGGACGAGGGTCGCTTCTCCGCGGGGCGGGTATCGCTTCTTCGCGGGACGAGGGTCGCTTCTCCGTGGGACGACGGCCATTTCTTCGTGGGGTGATGGTCGTTTCTCCATGGGACGAGGGTCGTTTTGGCGCGGGGCGGGGTGCGACGGGGGAAGAGACCACTCCCAAGCGCACCGTTTGGCAGCAGCGGAGGTTGGCGTCTTGTCTGCCTTTTTCTGGGCTAGCCAGTATCTTCGTAGTCCGACAAGCCCGCTCCAACGGCTCGCCGAAATGCACCCTGCCCTGCAATCAATAAATAACAAATCACAAACGGCACAGCGGACTCCGACTTCCGGCGAACCCCTGTTTGATGCGAACGCTCGTTCATTTTTACTCGGCACGATTTTGCTTTACGGGCCTCGATTCAACAGTCCTTTTCGAAATCGAAGGATTTCTATGTTCAGCCTTCTATGGGGAGCTCTGTAGCGGCCAAAAAGATAACTGCTATCTTTGATGTGCAGTTTAATTGTTGACCAATTGTACATTATTCTTTCTTGTTTTAATCTTCCTTACAACCGGCTCGACACTCGACCGCCTTGTAAGTTCCCGCGCTCACGTGTTCGCTCTTGTCTCGCTTCATCCGTCCGCTTCTTCTTGTAGCCCATCGAATACAGTCCGCTGTGTCCGACTCCAATTGCCTTCTGATATCCGCCCTTACTTTCGCGCATCGTATCGGACTAGTATTCACTAGTTTTACGGCATCCTGTTTTCAGATGCTCCCTTCCGCAACGTGTCCTGACTTGTTCTTAGGTCTGGAGAAACAAGCACATCCAAATCCTTCTCATTCTTCATCAAAAAACCACCAATGTGGTAAGCACCGACAGTTTTTTTATCACTGACCGGGAGAACACAGCACTTATCACGATTGATAGGCGTTTGCCACTTGACAGACCAATCGTGCAGCAGATCGAGCGTCAGTTGCAAGTTGTCAGCATCTGCAAGCCTGGATGCTTCCAACCACAGTTTAAGATCATCCACATAGATCAAGCAGTCGATTTGGAGCACCTCTGGGAGATCGTTGATAAAGATTTTGAATAGTTCGGGACCCCACTGGTCATAAGAACTGGACCAGAGTCAACTTCGTTAACCTTCACCCTCATACTACGGTCATCTAGGAAATCAGCCATCCAGGCGAGCAAATTACCAGCGATGCCAATCTGCTGGAGTTTGATAAGGAGTCGCTTGTATGGAACCCTATCAAACGCTTTGCTAAAATCCAGAAAAACTACATCAAGGCGATAACCAGCATCCACTGACTGCGCCCACTTTTCTTGGGCAACAAGCAGTCTTTGTTTTGGGTCCAGCAGTATTTCAAAGTCTGCTATCTCCTGGTTCAACGACCCGCTGAAGAAGAAACATCTACGGGATAATCCTATCGTTCCAGTCCCACTTGAACTTGATCAGAGAACAGCGGGTATTCAAACTTGTAACTGTTTTACCATGCAATTCCGCTTAATGACAAGGTATATGAGCACTTTTATGCCGTATGTGACCACTAAACTTCCCGTCAAGCTACATAAACCAGAAATTGCGTGACATTAAGTAATTATTCCGTGTGAGCCACCATGGTTAGTAAAGACCGCACAAATAATGTGGCAGCTTGCCGATGTCTTTCGAGCTCGAAATGAAAGAAATTTGGCACGCAGATAACTCTGGTAAGCAATGCTGCTCAAACGTGTGCTTTGGTGTTCCATCCTAACCTAGAATAGTGTGATCTATGACGTTGGAATACAGAGGCCTTCCTGTAGAGATGGATGCGTACACACAATTTAAAGTATTAAATTTTGTGTGTAATCCCTGCGTATTGGCCATCGCAAACTTATCTGTATCGTTCCAATTTTAGTATATGTGCCGTCGGAGCGAGTATAAAGTTGGGCGCACCCAGGATACGAACCCCGGCCGCACGGCTGGCAGTTCGGCACGCTACCACAATACCATACTTGGGTTACGTCTCCCGCTTATATGTTAACTAACAAACCGTCAGCAACGTCAAAGCAAAGTTTGCAAAAATCAGAGTTCCTCACATTTTTAACCGTTTTATAGGTGAACAAAGCTGCATGACACGATTTCAGCATTTATTTCGCCAGTTGTTACATAATTTGGTTGCTACAGCTAGTAGAATTGTCTACTACTTACAAAATCCGGTGCACCTGGGATTCAAACCCAGGCCAGCGGGTTGGCAATCCGGTACGCTATCACTACGATATGCTAGTCCATGCTACCTTCCTTATAATTTGACCGAAGAAGCGCCCGCACGTCGGCCATAGCATCGTCCATTATCGCCGGGCTGCTGTACCATAGCTACACTGTCAAAATCCCATTGATCACTGGTGCCAATGTAATAGGACCCAGGTGAGTTGTAATGGCACTCGGTTTCGAGGCTCATGCTCGTAGTATAGAAGCTCCATCAGCGGCACCTTTGGTGCGAATGTAACAGGACTAAGGTGGGTTGTAATAGCACTCAGTTCAGAGGCTCTTGCTCGTAGTATAGATGCTCCAACAGTGGCACCTTTGGTGCCAATGTAATAAGACCCAGGGGAGTTGTAATGGCACTCCGTTTTGAGGCTTGTGCTCGTGGTATATATGCTCTGTTAGTGTCACCTTTAGTGCCAGTATACTAGGGCCCAGGTGGGTTATAAAAGCACTCGGCTCCGAGGCTCTTGCTCGTAGTATAGCGGCTCCATCAGTGGCACCTTTGGTGCCAATTTATTATGTAATGAAAATATTTTGTGTGACCAACATGTCGTCCATAAGGTGTACAATTAGACTGCTGAGGGCCAAAGATTTCGTCATTCAGGGAGCTACAACTTACACTCTGTGGCGACACGTTTCCGCTTCTCCCGTGGACGGAATGCATATGCCATCAACGTTACGCGGAAATCAATTCCAAAGTTGTCATTACGTACTACCATAGGCGTTTGGCAAAACAGGAAATGTTTTTGAATGACTGAAAGTCATCCCAAATGCCGAATGTGACGGCCAACGGCACGATAATTTGTCACTCATGGCGCTCAACAGATCACTCGCGCTGATAGAAAGTACGGTTAAAAAGGAAAGCATTTTATGCAAGGAACGGCGTTGATAAGGATTTATAATATTAGTTAACAACATCTATCTATATCAACCCATTTATCCTCATATTTTTTCGCTCCTCCGCGAGTGGCCAAAACGACGCTCCGATGGGAGAGCTCGCTGTCCATCTGTTCGGATAGAATGATAATCCATAGGTACCATTTTTCTGCAAAAGTTTCCTATGGTTTTACCAAATCTTTGCTGTTAAAAAAGCCACTTAAATGTGGTTGCGATGATGTATCAACTGCTACGAAACTCACAAACCCCACATGTTACTTATTACATTATATTAGTAATGCGTTCCACATTAAAATTCCGAGTATCCTGTCGGCACAATGGGAGACTAAGTAGTCCAGGACGAGACTGTCTGTTGACGGCAGGTATTTTTAATAAATAAACTCAGAAAAATATGCTTATGTTTTATACGTTATGATGAATAGTTTCTACTTTAATTACTAAGATTGCATTAGTGTTGCGCATGTTTAAGGCAGATATAGCTGCTTGTATTACACCGTTGTTTCACCATCGTTACGTAGACGCATAGTAACGCGAGTTGAGTATTGGCACTTGTGCAGCATAGCGTGCACAGCTGCTTGAGTGGGCACTAGTTTGCATGCATTTCAAAACCGTTTTGCTACACATTTTGTCTGTGTCCATTTTGCCTTCAAAAATGTCTATTTGTAGTGACCTGGAGATTCCTCCGTATAACTGTGTAAACTATTCTAAAATATATTAAAATTATAGCTTTCTTATGTATTAGGGAATTAGGTGGTTTGCCTGTTGGTACGTTGTTCCCGTTTGTTTGCAACACAAATACGATATCTGTCTTTGGCGCGCGACTCGACTGCGAATGACGCTCCGTCCACGCACTCGACGCCCAACTACATCCTCCCTAGCTAGCTCTCTTCTGGTGCCCTATTTTTAGCATCAGCTAACTCTCTTTTCGTCCAATAAACGTTTTCCTTAGCTTACTTTTGCGTGTTCTACCCATTGCCTCTGGTTTACCTTCTAGTCTCATGCAGGATATATAGCGCACGATCATCGCGCTATGATTGCTGATCCCGACGTGACTCCAATTTTAGCGCGATGATCGTGCGCTATATATCCTGCACGAGACTAGACGGCCAACCAAAGGCAATGGGTAGAACACACAAAAGTAAGCTAAGGAAAATGTTTATTGGACGGTAGGAAAGTTAGTTAATTCTAACGAAAAAACAACCGTCGTCACACGAAGAAGCGACCCTAGTCCCGCGAAGAAGCGACACACGTCCCGCGGAGAAACGACCAGCGTTCGCATCAGGATCCTCGCAAACATTCCTCGTGTGGGTCAGTCGATGGAAGGGGCGGGTTAGGGCGTGTAGAGACGAGAAAATAGAAAAACATGCGCAGAAAACGCCAAAAAGAACGAACCATTGATCTGCGTGTTTAAATGTTTTGTTTTTTGAATATATTTTAAAGGTTTTTCGGTTGTTGATATTTTTGTTTGTTTTCAAAACGTTAATCGACCAAAACAGGGCAAATACATACAATATCTACAGCCTAAACGTATCTACACTGTACATAGTCGGAGAAACGAACGGGCTTACGCACCTCCTGACCACGGCGATTGCTCGTGGGAGGCGGCGGGCTAGATTCGGGAGATGTCGGGACGGCTGAAGCTTATAGACCGAGACCGTGGTCTGGTTGAACTACACTAGGATGCTGAAAGCTGGTGCTGGGAAGTTGTATCAGCGCCCGTAGGATTGAAGACGGGATCACGAACCGTATAGCCAATGCTCGAGGCGCTTTTGCTAACTTTCACCATTTATGGCGCCGGCGCGACATCACTCTCGCCCTGAAGGGTAGAGTGTATAATGCAGCGGTACGTTCGACCCTACTGTACGGTGTGAAACCTGGCCCCTTAGATCAGCGGACATAAAGACGCTAGTTACGTTCGACCACCGGTGCCTCCGAAATTTAGCTCACATCTGGTGGGAACACCGCGTGAGCAACGAGCGTGTTCGACGCCTTGTTTACGGCACAGGAAAATGAATTGAACCGCTCAGCACCGTTATTTCACACACCAGGCTCCGATGGCTCGGCCACGTGTTGCACATGCCAGCCCATCGACTTCCGCGACGTGAGTTGTTTGCGCGCCGTGGGAGTGGATGGAAGAAGAGGAGGGGTGGCCAAGCGATGACTTGGTCGAGAGGAATGAAGACCCTCACTTCTGAGCTGGCGTCGGTTGGAGCGACTCGGCTCCCTGGTTAGGGTCCGAAAGACGATGAACACGTTTGGCTGGATACATTTGTTGGAATCGCAAGGAGCCGACCTCAGTGGCGTTCGTGCTGTGCGTTTCTTTGTCCCACCCCATCCCTCTTAGC
Source organism: Dicrocoelium dendriticum (assembly GCA_944474145.2). Lineage (NCBI taxonomy): Eukaryota > Metazoa > Platyhelminthes > Trematoda > Plagiorchiida > Dicrocoeliidae > Dicrocoelium > Dicrocoelium dendriticum. Next base: position 120,433,433 of record OX104063.1, on the reverse strand, counting down.
CCCCCCCCTCCAACTACGGTCTCATTATTTGACATTTTATAATTTTGGACAGTAAATCTTTTGCTGCATACTAGACGGCAGATAGCTTGCCGGAACGATGCCCATCTGTTACCGGTAGTTCAGCTGGCTTGCACCTGTAGCATTTTATTCCCTACTTTGCTTTTAGGTGTTGTGGCACAGTAGCTGAGGTGTTTCCCACCTCTAGCTAACGTGTATATTGTGTGTGTATGAGTGTGTGTGTGTGCAGTACATCCGCCATTTGAACCGTTGATTCGCTGCCATACAACCATGTTGACCTATGGAATAAAGCATAACAATATTTAGAGAAGGGGGACTTATCTGATAACCTTAATGCCCTAAGCAAGCATTCAGGGTCAAGGCGCCTACACCTTGTAAAGACAACATACCGTCACAATGAGCTGGCTGTCATACCAAGATAAGTAGACATCGGCGAGACAACTTCCTTGCGGTTTTCACTGCCCCGCGTCATAATCAGTCATTTCCCCACAGATAACTCAGCATCAAATACACTTTAAACAGGCAATCCGACTAGGAGACGGCAGCAGACGCGTCAGTGGTGTCGGTTGTGTGCCATGTCCTGTAAAGTCTCGAGCCAAGCGCAGGGCGAGTCATGTGGACTCCAGCCCGGAAGGCGAGACGGACCAACAGCACTCAGCTTGGCCTTCAGTGACTTCATTTCCCGCTGCCAAGTCAACTTCTTTCCACCTCGAGCATTGCACCACCCTACACCTGGCAAACTAAACAAGGCCCTCCTAGGTAAGCAGTGACCAGGCATACGTAACACATCTCCAAGCCAACACAACTTCTTCAGTGCTATCTGTTGTTGTAAGGGGCTAGCATGATTATCACTACCACACTATCACATGATTATCACTACTACGGACATCATCTTTGCGCATATGCTGGTGCCATTCGACACTAGCAGTGCTTCGCAGACAACGATGATCAAAGACTTGAAGGCGTCTCAGATCTTCAGACCAGACGGGCCAAGGGTCACTCCCATAGTGCAGGATAGTCCTCACTGTGGCCTTGTATACACGTCTTTTCAGACGGAGGGAAACTCGATTTTGTCGGCAACTATTGACCGGTCTGTTATCAGTAACTGGAGGCAGATGGAAAGTATCGCTAGCTTAGGGCAATGAAGCACGCAGCTACGCCAGCTGTCGTGAAATTTTAAGGTCCCATCTCGTCGCTATGTAGGTAATACTTAACGTTGCACAATTTCTCCTCTTCCTTGCCACGTTCATCTGCAAAGTTTTGCTGGACGATGCGTCTGTGCCATCACTATTTTTCACTATTACCCATCAGCCACTCGAAATAATCATACTGTGTAGTTACATGTATATGTATGACATCGGTTGGTCACATCACAGAATGACCTACTTCTCTCATCGTGGAACTGGTAGGGTTTCGCTTAGCGTTAGTTACCTGTGGAGACGTATGAGTCCCTTTTTCCTTCCCCTCCTCTTTCACTTCCTCTCCAACAATCATCTTTAACACAATGCGTAATGTGATCTTATCATTGTTACTTTTTGACTTTTGTAGTCTGTAATGTTTAATCTCTTATTTTCCTATTGCGACACATTAACTGAGGTGTGTTTCTCTTTCTCGGCTATGTATTGATGGTGATGATGGCCGTGTGACCATTGTTGCTTTGTGAATCAAGCCTGGTCGCTGCGTAACATGGATATTAAAGAGCAGTTCGCCCTTGTGAAGTATTGCTCATATCTGGTGGACGAACCAAGCAACTAATGAGTTGCTAACTCTGGCGAATTGGATCCACTCAGGACCAGCGGACAGGAAGCTAATGGAGCGCCATGCCTTCGAGCTGACCACCATTGCACGGGGGAGGATGAGCGTGAGTTGGTTCGGTGTAGGACAAACGAAGCGCAACCTTGTTCTTCATCATCATTAATGCATATTAGCTGCGGGCAAGAAGCACCTCAGCTATTCTAACGCAATACCAAAGACATCAAATATTACAGAGTGCAAACACTAAAAAAGTACTATAATGCAGACAAGGTGGATGTATGCAACTAGCAGGCCTCATCTGAACGCCATCTAACACAGCTTGAAGGTATGGAGTGCGGTGGCCTTTGGCCAGTTGAGCAAACGAAGCCCAAAGGGTAACCGGCTAATAAAACTCGAATCATGTGCACCGACCACAAATGTACGGGATAGGTCAGCGGAGAAGTGTCGCTGCAGTACAGAAGCCAAGTTCAACGCGTGCGGGCACTCCGGATTATTAGCGCGTGTAAGGCAAGGTATCAGCAGTGCGCCGATACACAGTACCGTCGCTTCGCTGCCGCGCGACCACCACCAGTCACGCAAGGGCTAAGAATACCTCCCGGTCCCCTACGCAGGCTCGAACCCGTGACCTTATCGTCACAATCAATACACGTTAGTTGAGAGTGTGAAACACACAAAAAACTTGCACTACAAAAAATTCAAAAGCAGGCAATGTAATGTTAAATATTATATTATGCATTTCGCATGAGATCGTAATTGGAGTGGACAAAGAAACACAACACAACACAAATGTCATTTGGACCGGCTCTTCGCCATATCAGCAAGTATGTCCAACTAAACGTGTTCATCGTCTTTAGGACCCCAGTCTGGATGCACCAACCGACGCCAACTTCGCAGTGGCGGTTTTCCTTTCTCTTGACCAAGTCATCGCTTAGCCTCTTCTTCTCTTCCAACCTCACCCTCTTACGCAAATAATACACGTCGCGGGAGTCGGTGTGCTGGCATTCGCAACACGTGGCCCAGCCATCCCCACGACCTCAGAATTACAAGACAGGTTTGTGATCCTTAATGCCACTTATCGCGTGTATCCCAATGAGAACAGAGATGCGGTGAAAATAGGAAATGACAATGCAATGTTTTCGCAGTTGAACAGCGCTTCAACTTTTTGTAAAATATGTATTATTCTACTCATTACAGAACAAGATTTGTAATCGCTACACATGTTTTATTTTAATTTTCGGTTGGCTACTCGGTAAGCACTATGGAACCACATCCTTTCAGTGTTTGGCAACCGACTGACCGGTTCCACATTAGCGTGTCTGTTGAACTCGAATCGCACCTCTCGCCTCGTCTAAATGCTTCAAATAACTTCAATATGGCTGCCTCTGTGTATAATGTTTGCTACTATTTTACCATGGCGGAGCTGTACGCTATCGGGCGCGTCCCCAGGTTGCGGATTAGGGAATGCCTTCCATTATGGAGGTAACTTCGAATAAGTCTCGTTTACCTTGCAGGCGAGATGAATAAGCAGTCGCGGACAATCAGCGGCAGCGTCTCAGAGCGTGGGGAGTTCTGGGTTGGTCACCTGGTTCTCCATCAAATACCACAAGAGCTCGTACGGCGCTGTGTCAAAGCTAATGTGACCGGCTATAGGGTCACTGACCACTCACTTCTGTAACCAAATGTACATAACGGAGAGTGGATGAACAACCTTGCTGGCCACCAGCTTCTCTTTGGACTGCTACTGAACACAAAGAAGACGAAGGAGCCACCCGAATGTCAACGGTCTTCGTTAATCCCCTAGCTGCCTTGAGGGTTAGATCTTAAGACCAAAGGCTCGGGGTGGGGTCCCTTAAGTCAACCCTCTTCCTCGGCCTGGGCAACCGGGAAAACCTCTGCCCACACAACACATTAACCTTCCAAACTTTCCAAATCCTTCCACTGACTATTCGTTTTCCCTCTTTTTTGTTGTTAACTATGTGTTGTGACACTGCCAATTGTACATTGGTCAAGTGTTGAATAACAGTCATATATATATATATATATATATATATATATATATATATATATATATATATATATATATATATATATATATATATATACTATTTCACCTAGTTGAGTTGAATCACAATATGACCAGTTAATAACATGGCAAAAGCGCATGAAGTACCTTTCCAAAATACTGCCTCGCGTTGTTGCTTATCGCTTTCCTAAATGTTGTTTTCGGGACCTGCTTTCGATCACCCTGTCGTAAATATCGCGACCGTGATGTCAGTGGTGCTTTTTGGTCCGCTGTCTCATTTCTGTCTGTAGGTCACCGTTGCTTCGGTAAATTGCACTTGATTTTGGCATTGTTTATCTCCGAAGTACTTGTTATGGAAGCACCCATCTTCCATGGAAAATGTTAGTAGAAAGTAGAAGTCACGATTAAACTTCTACTTTCTACTACCATTACACTACTCACAAAAAATCCACAAGTAATCTACCATCGCCCTTTGTACATCAGAAGGACAGATACTTCGGTCCATTGGGAAGTGACGAGTGAGTGAGCCAATCTGCAACACCAGGACAGATACTGTGAGCTCATTGGCAATACGTCGCGCACCAAGCAGAAATCATGTATTAAATTGCGTACCTAATCGTCAGCCCTCGGTAGCTCAGTGGTAGAGCAGCGGACCGGAAATTCGTGGGACCGGGGTTCGATTCCCCATCGAGGCAGATTATTGTGTGAAGTTTAATCGTGACTTCTACTTTCTACTAACCTTACACTACTCACAATAAATCCACAAGTAATTCCATGGAAAATCCTTAATACTGCTCACACCCTCTGATGGTCTACGGACAGCTACTCCTATTTTCACCACAAGTAGGCTGTACAATTGGTTACCTATCTCTTTGCACGCTACAACATTGATATGTGGTCGTTACCGTTGTCTGCGCCATGGACAGGACCACTGTTCATTAGGAGAATGTGTGGGGCTTGAGACGTGTCCTAATTCCCTGAACAGTATTCGTTGTTATGTTGCGAATTCACTTCTTATTCCCTTCGGCTGCTTACCACGTATTCGGATTCGAGACGCAATCTTACCTCAGACTATTATGCAGCCTAAAGTGAACTCTATCGATTCGATCATCGGACCCATATCCGAAGTTGCTAACTGCTAGTTGCAGTGTACTCCTGACAGTGCATTCCGAAACTGCTCCTCTTTTTATTGTTTGTACCGTTCGGCTGGAGATGGCAAAATCCTGGATAGTAGATACTAATCACAATCAGACGCTCACATCACTAAAACAACAATCTCTGTGACCAGAGCTTATCGCACTTTGGATTACGTGTCAAAACTGTCGGTGTGTATCAGTGGTGGAACTGTCTATCACGCTGGAAATTGATGCAAGTTCTTGAGAACCTCCGTGATCCGTTGCTCCGCTTATTCAATTCGATAGATTGAATATTGCTAAAAACGATTCGCGGTCCTTCCAACCTGAGCTTCTCACTTTTCGTTGCTTGCGCGTTTTAGTCGTTTACTTCGAACTTTAGGTTACTTATGGACCTTCTTTCTTCCTTAGGTTTGATTTCGTCTACTTTGGAATGGAAAACACTATCCGGCTTGCAAGGTACCTTTTTCGTAGACGCTGGTCATTCATGACAGATCGAGGGCAGCCGTCTATCCTGTTGTGTGTGACGATTCGGCCAGTCGTTTATTCGAGAGTAGGTTTGTCCGGTTGTATTTAGTTCGTAGCTGTGAAGTGGTACTTTGTATTAGATTTTGAATCAACTTGTTCACAAGGCAGGTCTTTTTTGTCAGAAATCAGTAAGTTGTGCTTGTCGCGTCACGTTCGTAGTCGAGTTTCCTGTTGTACTCTTGGATTCATCTACTGGTGCTATTTTTGACCGCTTTTGCCGTTTCGTGCGCCCAACGGAAAACCCAATCTTGACTGACTTCTGTGTCAGTCTCACTGGTATCCATCAGGTAGCTACTCATTGGTTTTTAAAACTTCATGACAGGAAGACGTTGATGGTGCACAGGATCTCGCTGTCGTCCTGAAGGAGTTTGAACATTGGCTCAGACAAAAGAAGCTAGAGCTTGGGTGCCGTTTTAAACCACAAACAACTTCCGGCGCTTTATTTGTTACCTGGACCGGTGAATGTCTAACTGCCAACTCATGTTTTATTCTTTCAGATTGGGACATAAGCGATTGTTTGTGGAATGAATGCAGGCGCAAAAAGTTGGCTGTTCCAAATGACTTATTCAGCCGAGTTGATTTGAAGGCGATATTTCAGGTACTACTTTTACTTAATGATTCTTATCATCGTTTTCATCATGCTTTGTGATCACTTTAGTTTCTTCCACTTTTCAGCAGTGGCTGACTTCCAGCGAGCCTAAAGTGAAATGGCGTGGGGGTCTGGTGGACGCGTTGCACCTAGTTGGCTTATCATTTGAGGGTCGCCCTCATCGAGGTATTGATGACGCTATCAACACTGCTCGTCTCCTTTTTCACCTTCTTTCTAAAAATATCTATATGACCGCGTAATACTGACACCTGGAGTTGTCTTTGTTTCATCCTAACTGAATGGCGCTTGTATTATATCACACTGTACACCAGTTTCACTCCCACCTCGGGTACACCTTCCTTCCCGTTTTCTTGCTATGTGAACCCCAGTGATTACGTGAAGTTTGCACCACGTCTTTGTATCCAATGCTTTTTCGTTTTCGCAACATTCATCCCACTTTCTTTCCTTGTGCTATGCTGCAAGGGCTTTATACTTCAACGATACAAGGGCTTTGCTCACCCATATCTCTTCTGTACACGATCCACTTGATTTACAAGTGGAGCACTTGTGCGCAAGGTGCTGTCTGTTACACCACCCAGGAAACTAACTCCCAGTGTTGTTGGATCGAACTTTTAGTTGTTCAAGTCCCTTTTCACAACGCTTTCGGTCTTCGCGTTAGCCTCCCTACCTCTTTTCCAGCATTTTAGCCCTCACGTTTCGTTCCTGTTGCTGATTACCAACAAGTATGTGAGGTATTTGACATATTTTGGTCGTCTGATTTCTTTACTAGCACTGCAGGATCTATTTATATGTTCACGCATCACGCTGCTTGATACATCGTTTCTTAGCCACCAAACGTCTAGTATCTTATTTACGGTGTAGATACTACCAATATTCTTCATTACATACCTTCCGTTATCCTACAACCTATTCCATCGCGACGATGCTGGACTTGAACTCTATACGATGGTTTGTTTGGCTCTATGGTCACCTGAGCCACAGTGGACATCCCTTTCCAATTACCTTCAGATTCGCTCATTTCAGGTAAATTCTTGGCTAGGAGTCAATAAAACTCCATACACATCCTCACCATCAGTTTGATGAGAAAATAAGGTCCCTATCCGTGAGATAGCAAAAAGTACCCACAAAACTCATCCCCTCAGTGAAAAATGTAAGCTGACAGTCTTTAACATGGGCATCAAGTCGTCTCGGGAAGATTCAAATCTGTCTCACGACGCACCTGCTTACGTCCGCATTGGTTGGTTTAGTACAAAACTGTATTCAATTCGGCGCATCGATGTGCCCTTTGGAACTGTCTGCTTAAAAAGGGGTCCTTGAGAAATACTCGAATGCCATACGCGCATTTCGAGTAGAGTGAGGGCCTGTGGCCAACTGTCCATTTGTAGCGATGAGACTGTATTTCAACTTAGTGTGGTGGTTTGCATGCCTCTAAGATCCATGTTGCACTTTAAGTCACCCATACCAAACAAACTCAGTCTTCTAATCATTCAAGTTGGGGTTGAATTCAGGATGGCTCCTTCCTTAAAATGGACTAGTCTACCACCAAACTCCTGCAGACCAGGTATTTGACCAAAGGCTTTGGTTGAGAACCCTTATAGTTCTCCGGTCTAGTCTTGGCCAACCTAACTGTCCTAACCATGCAATCTAATAATAGAGTCCTTACACAACTTCTTTATGCCCTGTCTGTTTCAGAGGGTGCACAGCGGTATCCTATCCGTTGCATCAATCGGGGTGCATAGGAGTGAGGAGGCTGTTTCCCAAGCCTTAATGCAAATAAATCAACAGGCAACATTTGCCCTAACACTAGAGACCCTATCGACCGACGTATGCTATTTGTCGGAAACGCGTCTGAAAAACAAGCTCTTTATTCACTACAGTCGCCTTGATGTGACACCGGCGATGCTCATTGTTGCTACCCGGGGATCACACACATTCATGTCTATCAAGCCAATTTAAGTGTTGCTTTGACCCCCTGGCTGAAGCTGCTCTGATCGATGCGATCCCAATCAATAGCCAGATGTGTGCCGTGTGACTGGCTCGCTCGTTGAATGGTTCGAAGTCGCACGGAGCTAATAAGTGTCTCTTTTTTACTGCTACATATCCGCCTCCCGCAGACTTTAGCTCTGATTCGGTGAACGATGACTTCTGTCACCAACTGAGCGAGCCCCTTCGTCACAGAAGAAGTACGGAAAATATAATGTTAGCTATTGGCCACGACTCCTAAGTCAGGCAATTGTCCTATTAATGGCTGTATCTGGGCCGCCAACTCGACGTAGACTTCCGCAGTAATAATCGTGCGTGTTTACACCTTTGTGAAGGAGGTTGTCTTTTTCTCGCGAGTACTGACTTCCGACACAAACCCGTCGGAAGATGGCATGATGCCCACTAGTTTCAGACCAGCCATGGACGCCAAGTTATCGCATCCCTATCACCTGCCGTTGGAGTTGCTGTGTCCAAAGCTATCGCTGGATTTGATGAAGAAGCGTAGACTCCAATTATGCATTTATATGTGCTGATTTGCAGGCGCGATTACGCAGACGACCGCAACAACCCTGTGAGCACAAGCTAACTGCCAACTGATGAAGCCAAATATTCAGAATGCGTATCAAAGTAGGCTGGCATGCTGGCTGTTTGCCTGAAATCTCATACAAGCAATTATAATGCGTTCCCAAATGATCTGTTACCGCGCGAATTTTGTAGTGGACGATCAAATGCCTCTAGCGCTTTTTGCATTCATCCCAAACATTAAGTGTACATTGCTGCAATACTTTTCCCATGCCGGGTGGTTTATAAATGTTGCATGTAGGAGTTTCAGTGAGTTGCATGTTTAATGGCAATTTCAAAGCAGTATGAGCAATCCTTCCGCCTGGTAGTAATGTCGCAGCTATTCCGGACGATGCGAGAGCTAAGGCTATGTCATTTTGAGATCGAATCGCTTCAAGTATTCATCTAAGTACCAACGTTTTACCAGTTCCTCCTACCGCATCCAAGAAGATTTCCCCAACCGCGTTCTTGACAGTTTGCATTATCTGATCGTAAATACCTTTTTGCTCTGTTGTTAGCCTAGGAATATTGGTTTGCACACACGACGAAATATCACTCGTGTTGTGATTTTATTCACGACGCAATTCGACATCGAACGAAGCAGCAACAAATCGACTCGATCGTGACATATTCATAAATGATTAAGAGCTTTATTCGCGATTTCTATGCACAAATCTTCAGTCGTCATCAGCGCTTCGTTATATATTTCTGCAATGAAATCCGTACTCAAATCGGAATTTCCTTTGCGTATTCAATGGAAAATATCTTCCAGCATGTGTGCTTTATATATTTCCCAGTGTTCTGTTGGTGATGAAGAGAAGGCGGTCAATATTATTGCAAACAATACACGAATGTGCTTTGAATGTGACGTGTTGCGCACGTCATTAATGCACATATCCCAGTGTCGGTCTTACTTCAATAAATACAGGGCGATATGTACTGCAGAAAATGGCATGTGTAACCCCGTTAACAACTCTCAATTGTTGGGAAGGCGTTGGACTACGCACGTTTACCAACAACATGCGAAAAAGGATGCATTCATTGTGATTGGGATGCACGGTATAGAGTCTGTCTATCGTAGTTTTTCTGAAGATGCTAGGTTGTCTGTCGAACTGCTGTCCTTGTTTGCGTTGTTCCAATGATGTTCTACTCACTTTCCATAGGTAATATGTAGGCACCTCTGAATGCAGCAGTGTATTTGCAAGCGCGTCATTTTGACATAATGTGAGGAAAGCAGTTGACCTTAAAGGCAGTGGATTCAGGACTATTTGATGAACGTTTGCATATGTGAAATGAACGCGTTGGCCGTTTTTTTTTGGATGTGCTGCTAAGTGAAAAATAGCTTGTATTCGTTCGAGTATGAGAAGTGAAAGAACGCGCCATACAGCTTCATTGCTGTTTAGGTATTCTACGGTCTGCTTCTTTCCGTCTTCATCGATATGTATGATCGTATTCATATCAGTACTTTCTGAAATCACCCCAAATACTGCCATGTCATTGACTTTATTCACGCGCTTACAAAGGTATTTGATCGATTTGACTGGGTTACGGTATTCCATGCTTATGTGCGCTTTGTATGTTTTTGTTAGCAATGGTGCATATGGATCAACCCGCAGTTTATCGACTTCGGCCTCACCGTTTCGCACTTGTACGGTTACTGCTCGTCTTCTTTACGATGGATATTCGGCATTTCCTGTGATTGTTTTGTGATAATACTCGAGGATATAGCTTTGAGCATTTTCCGACTATCATACACAGTGAATTTGGATCCAGTGTACCGCATGATCCATGTATCATTCTTTTCGTCACAACTTCATGCAAGTCTTTATCGACGTGAGGACGGGGTATTATAGCGCATATTACATCATCGATCTCATTTGAAGCGATTTTGTTATAAAGACCGATCAGTATATGTGTATGTGGCAATCCTCTCTTTTGCCGTTCTATTGAGCACATCCATCAGCTCTTACATCCAAACGCCTTATATTTTATCATGAAGTCCATCAGCGATTTCAGCTTCTGTCTGAAAACAGTGTTGTGATGTCATGCCTATTCACCGGCGATTGCCCAGGAAGTAAGAGCTGTTTTATGTCATCCCATGTTACATTCCATGTGAATGCATTGAATAGGTCACGACGCCCGTACTGACGAACATGTGCAGTTGAATCTTGAGCGTACTTATGCATATGACGTGGATTGCCTGTGTTTGAAAATGACAAAATTGTTAGTCTTTCAATGTTAACCACATTACGGTTATTCACAACTGCATTTCTCAAGTGAACGTATTCTTCAGAACGAAGCTTGGCCTTATTCAAACGGATGAACATCAAAGGCTCCGTTTCGATTTATATATACATATCTGCCATGTATTAGCGGAACAATTGATGGTATTTCGAAATGTGATTACTGCTTGGAATCAGCGAGAAGATATATCTCTGTTTAGCTGCATCTAATGTCATTCAAGTACAAAGACCCGTTATGTTGGAGTGCGCTTAGCAAAGTGTCGATCCGTAGCCTAGATGTAACAAATTTGTATCGTGATCTTGCGGCGCGGTTTCGAATCCGCTTAGCGGGGGAGGGGGTCGTCACAGTATACTCAGCCCTCGTGCGACTGGTGATGGTCGCACGGTAGCGAAGCGCCGTTACGGCCTACACCTGACACATAGCAACAAAGTGTTTGTCTAGGAATTTCTTGAATTCCGGCACGGACTTTGCTTCAACTACGTGCTGCGGCAGGTTGTTCCACACATTCACCACTCTCTGTTAGAAACATTGTTGGTTGGCGACCCGTTTCAATTCCGCTACAAGCTTACACCGGTGCTCTCGTGTGCTGCTTGTTGTGAGCAGATGCAGCAGCAACCTTAACATGGGATATTCACCGCGATATACTCTCCGGTGCGTCATGATTAGATCAACCCACAGTCGAAAATAAGCTAGGGTGTAAAGCCCTCGTAAATTGGGAATCAGCCTGGTGGCCACATGCTGCACTCGCTCAATCCTTTCTACTTCGCCCCGGCTGATAGGACAATTTGCGGGAGAACCATACTCTAGCACTGCTCGTAGTATTGAGACGAAGAGGAGAGTGGCAATCTCTTCGGACCAAGTACTGAAGTTGCACCTGAGCGTCCAAAGCATACGAAGACCGTTTTGGTAAGGCCTATTCGTGTTGTCCATGGAGTTTAGGTCGTAGCGCGAAAGTACATCGAGGTCTCGCACGGAAGGCGCGCGATGCAACGGTTGACCGGCCATGGTGTAGATTCGACTGTGTTCACACTTACCCAACCGCGTGAATTGCGACTTGACCGGATTGATCGGAAAGCTGACCTCTGCAGACCACTTGGAGAGGCGGTCGAGGTCCTGCTGAAACAGGTCACGGTCATTAGGTGCGCGGATTACACCACACCTATAAGCCATCTGCAAACAACGCACAAAGTGAACGGAGAAGCTGAGACACATCGTTTACATGGATCAGGAACAAATTGGGCCCCAGTACATTGTCTTGGGGCACGCCACTGCTCGATGGATACCAGTCGGTCAAATGCTTATCGGCCTGGACCGTCCACTTTCGACCAAGAAGGAAACTCCTGATCCATCGGTGAAGCGAGTCGCTAACACCGCACACACAACCTGTCGAGCACTTCATGATTCACCTTGTCAAAAGCGTTACTGAAGTTAATGTAAATGACGTCAACCGACTTGCGCTGGCTCAGCACTTGCAACCATTGGCGGCTCGTCAACAATAGATCGGTGATGCACGAGCGACGTTTTACGAAAGCATGCTGTTCGGGCGTCAAGAGGCTCTTCGACTCAAGAAGCTGCAGAATATCCATTTTCACGATCTTCTCAAGCGTCTTTGCCAAAACGGCGGTCAGGTAGACCGGCCGGTAGTTATCCACTTTGTTTGGGTCACCACATTTCGGTATTGGCTTTACAACTAAGTATTTCCAGTCCCTCGGTAATGAACCAGTGGGTGGTGACCTGTTGAACAGCTCAGTTACAGAAGGCGAGATGATGGCCGATAGGGACTTGAGGATCAGTGGGTGGATTCCATCTGACCCGGAAGGCTTCGTCCCGTCAAGATTTGCCAGCAGCTTGCGTACATCTTCAATGCTGCATCCAGGCTGTCAAGTTCAGCGGGGGCGGCACCCGTCGAACTCGGTAGACACCCGGTTACTTGCAAATACGGAAGCGAAGTGTGCCGCCACTGCGGACGCACGATCTGTATTCGAGGTTACAGGCTGTCCATCTGGGCCTTCCAACACAAGTACATTGCGTGCAGGCCTAAGGAGCCACTTCATATAGGAGAAGATTCTCTTGAGACCAGTTTTTGCGGCGGCTGCAATCTGCTCTTCGAAGATTTGCGCCTTTTTGTTTTCGCGTTGTTGCAGAGAGTTCGCTGCACCTTGTACGCTTTATAATCCTTGTCAGAGCCGTATAACACGAAATTGTTCCATAGTCTGCGTCGTCGTCGAGCCAGTTTGCTGTACTCCTTGTCAAACCAATGTGGCTTGAGTGGCTCAACTTTTCTATACTTGAGCGGTACGAATCGGGCGCACACAAAGGTTTTAATGGCTCTTGTGTTTCTCCAAGATGAGACAGATTAATTTTCGACGTGGCGCAACACATTTCTTTCGCCTATCCGTTAAATTTCGGAGTCTTGCAATACGACCACAGTTCAGTCATAGGGCCGATGCGAACATGCCGGCCCAATCCATCATCATCGGCTAGGTTGTGCCGGAATGTAACGCCAGTATATTCGCGTGATTGCTGAGCAGTAGTTGCCTTAGCAGCATACTTGCCACCTCGATTGGTGGCGGCTTGCAAAGGAAGTCATTGCTCTGGGGGCCAGCCCTGTCATCTGCACATCATAACATGTAAGACAGTGGAGGATGAGCCGCACTATATCGCACTTAGATAGCAGTCATGGCGTTCCGCCGCCGTCGCCCATGGCTCAGTGACATAAGTCGCTGACTCGCAAGAGTAAGGTCGTGGGTTCGAATCCCGCAAGCTTCGACGAGTGCGCGCTACTGACAAGTCCTAATAGGACAAAACAGCCGTCTAGCGCTTTCCTGGATATATGGTGGCTGTCTGTCTGTGTCTAACTGCGACAAATCTACCCAAAAACCTAATAAATCCCCCTACTACTTACAAAGGGATGTTGCATTCCGGCCAGGGTTTTGTAAGGAATAATAAGCAATAAAGATAATCCAAATGCAGTTGATTGTGTCTCTGCAGTTGTGGTTGCTTTATCTCAAAAGACGAACAATTGAATCCATCAGAATTGGAAAAATATCAATTCCTCAATTTCAGACAGTCGATCACAAAGAAAATATCCGTTACTGATTGCTCAGTGGAGACAAGAAAAAGAAATAGGAGATCTGCGGATGAGTATAGAAAGTTAAAATAGAGGTGGTTTCTCATGATATTGGAAATAAAACGCCTAGGTAGAATAATCATCTTTAACAAATGACTGCCGTGGCCTTTCTGTTTCAAATATGACCCGGTCCTTCCTCAAATAATCTATCGTCGTTCATTTGCAAACTTAAGGTCTGTTTTACTTTTGCTGGTGTCAGGGAAATCCTAATCATTTTGTTGAATACGCTCAGTCTTTTGTACATTGTGAAGAACTATGTATTTTATTCCATATCAGGCTGAAACTTTTGAAAGTTCTGTCTGACTATGGTCTTGAATGGAGGTACTACAATTATACATTCAGTGTCGAGCATTTTATATCTGCTTTCCAATCGAAATTGCATAGAGTGGTGTTCACTATGCGCATTATATCGTACAACTTTTTTGAAGGAAACCAAGATACGAATGTAATCTACGCAGCCATAAATGCTCGATATAAGGAACAAGTGTAGAGTAACCAACCACGCATTCGGTGAAGGAACGTTGAACATTTTCTATGGCATTCAGGTCACATGTACGTAAATTGCTGAACGTAAGGCTACAGTATTCTAACAAGCGTCTTACACTGATTTCATATGTTATGAGCCTTGTTTCTTTCACTGTTAGCAACTGACTACTATGTCCCGATACCTGTAATGCCTTAAAAAAATATATAGTTCACATTTTCGCCGAAATTTAATTAGCTGGAATCCCTCAGTCCTAAATCTCTGACAGGAGAGCACACTGGAATGGGATCGCCATGAAGTAGAAATAATTCTGCCTCAATATGGCATCCATAAGTCATTCTATTGCATTTTGATGTGGAAAAGAGCATCTGCCACTTTGCAGTCCAGCCCTCTATGGTGTGTGGATCACATTTAATCTTTGCTATCTTAGTTTTGTATTTGGGTGAATGGAACGAATATGCTGCCTTCAAATCATCTGCAAAAAAGTATGAGGTTCCGAAGCGTACGACGTATAAGATCGTTTATATACAATAAGAAAAGAATATGACCTAAATTGTTGCCTTGAACGACGCCACTAGTACTTGTTGGGGCGTAGACATGAATCTATATATGGTCACTGGGAGCGGCTTTTCTATTCCAAAACTAGTTAGTTTCGATAATAAGCTCTTGTACGGGACTCGATCGAACGCTTTCTGCATGTCTAGATATAAGACAATACACTGAAGACCAGAAACGATCGCTCCGGTGCGATTATTTAAGAAACCGATTTGATATCTTATGCATGGACGAGACTTTAAAAAGCTATGCTGCGAAGGTGAAAGAAGACTGTGCAATAAGAGGAAAGAAGTGAGCTGTTCCTTTACAATTTTTTCCATGAATCGTGATAAGCTGGGGGTCTGACTAACGGGGCGATAACTAAGAATATCTGTTTTAGGCCCAGGCTAATATCGCGGTATAACAACAGTTTCCTTTAATCTCTTAGGATACTAGCCTGACTGTAAGGACAGGGGAAAATATTCAACATTAGTATTGATATATCATCACCATCACGCTTGATTACGATTGGAGAGATACCATCGGGACAAGGGTTATGAGATGGCTGACGCTAGTTACTCAAACGTTTAATGACTCCAAGGTTGAAGCCAACAACTGAAATAGTTTTAAGGGTGACAAATGAGACGAGGTATCAGAGTCGCATTTGCTTTGCTCAAAAACTCAGCAAGGTATGCACTAAAGGCATCTGCTATAGCGTAATGAGAACGAGGCTGGAGGGATACAGAGCATGTATTACCACAACAAGGTGCAACTGACAACTTGCAAACCAGTACGGATATGGACCATGTTTCCTTCTCACGATGCACCGCGGAAAAGAATTTGTGAGATGGGCCATTCCATGCGCCTACGGAACAATGGAACAATCCCTCCAAGTTTTAATCACGTATCTCCTCTTCGGTATGTCCGATTCTGGCCGGACCTTGTCCACTGACGAGACCCAGAATTTCGAAACTCGTGCATCTGGTGCCTTACCATACTAGTCTAAGCCTGCTGATTGGGAGTGACGATGATGAATTAGCTAACTTAAAAGTTGGCTGATGGGACAAAGGTGAATGCAACCCGGTTGCATACTACGCTTTTCCAATGTTCTATTGATCAGACGAACACACCTACAACACAGCACTCGGTAAAACTAATACAAGCTTTTGACGTTCCGGTCGGATACCCCGCCCTGTCTACCGATACGCTTTAACGGGCAATACCACATGACAATTCTTCGGGGTGCTGACATCAAACTAGATCGTTCATGAATATGTAGTGTTAATTTATTACGAACAGTTGATGGGACAATGTCGTGTTCTAATACTTTGCTTTGCTTTTGTCCTCGATTCGCTTATCCTACTCACCCTTCCATTTAGCAATCGTTGGCCCGTCATGTGATCTTGCATTAGATTGATTGCAATTAGAATGTCTATCGATTTAATTCCAACATGCGTATGTGCAGACAGTTTTTCCATACATACGTTCCGCGGCTGCTCTGGTTTGCTGATTTTTCGAGATACGACAACTAGGCTGATCGCGTTAGACGAATATCCGAGATAATATAAAATAGCGATGTTCAGGTACTACGTCAACGAAGATCCGACACGGATTTTAGAAGGCTGGGATTTCCGCGAGTATGACGAAGAACCGGATCTTTCAGAAATAATCGGGTGGTTTGGTGCGTTATGTGAAGACCGATCAAAGCTTTTCGCTCGCTGCTGCCGACCGGTTAACGTTAGCTCATTTAATATTGAAAGTCGGCAAGCAAACCAAGCCGTTACAATAAATAATAGATGGGATCGTGAAGAGCATGGATGGAGTATTGCGACACCGTCAATTCAAGAACGATCAGTACCATTAAGACTTGACTCAGAGCAGGTCAGGTAAAACAGACGATTGAGGCTTTTGCCTAACGAGCGCCCTGTTTCTTGTGCCGGTAAGTGAAGCGGCACTCGGCACTTCGACATTGGATTGACTCTTCTTGCTTCTGTAAAGGAATGTAGCAAGAACAAGAGCATTCTTTGCACTTTCATGTCAGCATCAAAATACACCAAATCTCTCAGAAAATGTCAGACCAACGCTCATCTAAGCCTCTTTTGTAGGCTTCTACAGAATCACATTCCACTAACTCAGAAGGAAGTTTATTCCAGATGTTAACCACTCGGTTCGCAAAAAGAGTTTGCTCTGATCTCCAAACGAGCTCTAGGTTGTTTGCGCTTCAGGCGATGTCCGCGCAGGTGATCCGACATAGCTAACTCAAACAGATGGGTGGGACTAATACTACTAAGTCCCTTTATTCTCTTAAACGTCTCTATCGAATACTCTCTCAACCTGGACGCAGTACTCCACATGTGGCCTAACCACTGCTTTATATAACGGCAAGAATACTTCTGTTTTACTGTTACTTCGCGCCCTCCTAAGACGAAACATCTCTCGTCGCGCTTTATTGGCAGCATGGCGACACGGTGCCGAAGGCTTAAAACTGTTCACTATGATGACACCTAGATCGCGAGCTTCACCAGTACGTTGCGATGATAGAGATCTCGCAGGAGATTGCACTGCAATTCCGCTACCACTATTGCTCAATAGTTGACATTGGCATTCAAAGGTAGATCCCATTGGCTCGACCAATTCACCATAGTGATGATGTCCTTAGCCAATGTAGCTGGGTCTCCCCTACTGACTAGCTTTAAGTCATCTGCGAAGATATATCAGGGATCCACAATGAGCCGGGTCATTTATAAACATAAGAAACAACAATGGACCCAGTACCGAATCTTGGGGGACACGGCTGTAGACAAGGCCCACACTTGAACTCACTTACCCAACCCTGACTCTGAATTTGCTCCCAAGTAGAAATTCATAAAGCCACAGTAATAGTTGAGGATAAACTACAAACCATGTCAGCTTCTCAATTAAAATTCCATGATTCTTTGAATCATAGGCTTCACTGAAGTCCAAATAACACACCTCTACCGACATCCCACTATCAAGACATCGGGTAATCTCATCTAAAAAGCACAATAAATTTGTAAGACACGAGTTCTTTTTAAGAAAGCCATGCTGTTCCGCTCTAATTAGATTGTGCTCAGTCAAGTGCTCACAGATCCTATTTCTTATACGCTTTTCCAAGCACTCCATCATAATGCTGGTCAAACTAACAGGCCTATAGTTAAGAGGCACCGACTTAGAACCACCCTTTTGGATGACAACAATGGTCGCCTCCTTCCAATCATGTGGCAGCTTGCCTTCTTGAAGAGACTAGTTGAATAACCGCGACAGGATACTGAAGGATATCAGCCAGTGGCTTAACTATGGCGGGATGAACACTGTCAGGACCTGCTGATTCATAAAGGTTCAAACTGGTCACCTTGAGTACACAGTTCGTGAAACACTGCCACGGAGTGGATTACAATATAACACAGAGTTGTCACCAAGGGTGGAACAACTTGATGATACATCCGAAAGGGAAGGTTTTCAAGAACGCAAAGAGCGACTTATCGAATTCAGAAGAAAACATGAGGATCCTTATTTAATGCTACTTGGGAGAAATATCCCTAGAAAACGGCAGAAATCCGGTGCAAATTCTATTCAAGCGCCAAGCAAACCGGAAGCTCGCCGGCAGTAGAAGAGACTACGGAAACTGCAGCCCACGAACTATGAAAAGAAAATACGAAGGATGTGGTGGTGAGATGCCACAATTTGATGCCAGTAATTTAGCCATCGATCGAGCTAAACGATTTCGAGCCAACCCTCTGAGAAATTGTCGGTCGCTACAAGAGGCGCATTGAAAAATAGTACGCCATTCATTCAGATCGACATGAACGAAGCGCAAACGCAGGCCGAGAATGAAATAACAGGGATATGTGTTCCATATTTGTGAGTGCTTCTACTTGACTCCAAATATAACGAGTTTGTGTTCTATGAATAATAGTTTTCTGATCGAGATCCAGACTTTGACTTTTTGCTTCATGGAGGGTCACTTGATAATGCCCAAGTATTTGGCCTTGCAAATACATCTAAATAGGTCAAGGGTGTGAGAATGGTTGGACAGCGACAGCGGAAGTTTAACCGATGGAGTAAGGATAGGATTCGTTGTGTAGATTGGTACTGCTCCAGCCACAGGGAATACGAGCACCACCGCGGATTTTAATCGGGACTGAAAAATTGCCATACGTAATCTCCCTCGAATTGTAGTTGCAGGGTTAATTTTAGCTTCAGCACCGTGGGCACATTTGGTTCTGCCTTCGTAGCACCGTGGCTGGCCACAGTGACAGACAAATCCGAAACCGGATGCCGCCAACCATATACTTCCTTGTGCACATTAATTGAAACAAACTACGACTGTCTCCTTTTCTATGAATATCATGTTTTTATACATGAAAGCTGCCGTTCTGCATTTATTATTTTATTTTGGGAATAGATATTTCGTCATTGTTTGTGAATCAGACGATGTAATAACTGCGCATGTCTAATCGTTACATCACCCAAGATTGCATCATACTTTTTATGGTTAGTAAGGTTTTTGTTTCAACTTCTTGTTTTTTGTGATTCAGTCATTGTTTGAGATGGACGTGACTCCCAGAAGGCGCATGAAGATCGTGACATTGCACGAACACACAGACAAGACCTACAGGGATATAGCAAGAATAGTAGGCGTCAGTCCGGCAACCGTCAGCCGTGTGGTCAAAATGAAAAAGGAAACGGTATGCATTTCGCCAAAACGCAAAGGGAAATGTGGTCGTAAGAGGAAAACCACTACCACGGATGACGATTACCTAATACGGGAAAGTGTTAAAGATCCTCGAGACTAGTGACGCATTAAAACGTGATTTGGGGCGAAAGGAATGGAAATCAGTTCTTCAGCGGTCCGCAGGCGACTCCTGGAAGTTGGTCGGAAAGCCAGATGGCCTGTGAAAAAACAACTTCTGACAAAAGTAATGTAAGTTAAGCGTTATAAATGGGGACTAAAATACAAAAACTGGACAAAAGAAGATTGGAGAAAGGTCCTATTCATCGATGAAAGCTATTTCTATGTTCATGGTCAGAGAAGTCAGTATGTTCGGAGGTCAGAGGGAGAAAAGGTTCGTGATTCCCACATTGACCACTTTGTGAAACACGCACAAAAGCAGATGTTTTGGGGGTGCTTTAGTTATTACGACGTCGGCGCCTTGCATCCAGTCCAGGGCATGATGCGCTCTCCACAGTATATGGAAGTTCTCCAAAGAAGAGCTGTTCCAGAACTAAAAAAGATATCTTCTGGCGGATCTGGCGTATTTCAACAAGATCTGGCCCCGTGCCACACATCAAAGATGGTCGACTTTTTTCAATACTAATCAAATAACCATTTTGGACTGGCCTGGAAATTCACCAGATTTAAACCCGATTGAAAATATGTGATCTATTTGCAAGCAACGCCTTCGTGGCATGGACTGTACGACAAAGGAGAAACTTAATCAAGCTTTAATTCAAGTTTGGTACAGGGACCCAAGATGGGCTAAAGTTTGTTCAAATTTAGTGGATTCCATGCCAAACCGTATTAAAATGCTACTCAAAAGTCGAGGAGGTCATGTTGTGTATTGATGTGAGTATATTAGTGCAATTCATTATAACAATTTTGAAAAAAAGGTTTTTCAGTGTTTTCGCGGTTTGTTTCAATTAATGTGCACAAGAATATATATATATATATATATATATATATATATATATATATATATATATATATATATATATATATATATATATGGTTGGCAGCATCCGATTTCGGATTTGCCTGTCACTGTGGCAAGCCACAGGACGCCTGCGCCTACAGAGGGACCATGGATGGCTTGCGCTGCACCACCCACAGCTCCAACCACATACCCCATATCCAGTGTAAACCCGAAGGAATAAGACCGGGAGGCATGTGGATGGGAACCACGTTTCATCAACGGAGCCGGGTCACACTCCTTCACAGGCAAACACAAGCACGCTGTATTTGGGGAATCAAGCGCACACAAGGCGGTGGCCGGACCGTAGTCCGCTCCACACTGAGTGCATGGAACCACTCTTTGAGCGGTTGATCAAAGGTCTGTGTAAGCGAACATATGTTTTAGGTAATTCCTCATCAGGCTTTTACAATTACATGAGAATCAAAATTTGTATACGGACCCAACGGGTCGTCAGTCAGCCAAATTGATTCTAGTGCGCTATGACAAACCGTCGGTCAGGTTCCATTTGTACTCGTACGCTCGCACAAGTCAACTGCAGTCCGTCCTGGCCAAGGTAGACTCAACGCGTGAGCGCACATTTTCTACGTGCACAGCGCTGAATTGTACAACCGGATGGCGATGGCTTCTGCGGCGTCTAATATCCGAAAGTGCACTTGGAGTGGACAGCACACAAACTTTCATAGCTTTGTGCCGGTTCGGATTAAGAGAAACTTGGTCCTCAGTCTCGTGAACCAGGCCGAAAAAATCTGCTCGATGGATATCCTTTTCGAATATTTGCAGCTCATACGATCGACGCTTAAAGAGAATGGCTACCCAGAGAAGTTTATTAATATCAATATGGGGCTAAACAGGGAGGCGTCTAAGGTCCTGACGGCGGAACGGTAATCTACTTACTTGCAACTTCTTACAAAGGGGAAATAGCATCAGATAATCTATCCCGCCGTCTACCGTCCACACTCAGGAATATCTTCCCAGCGGCGAGACTGCAAATCCTCTTCACCAGTAGCCCAATGGTGAGACTAAACCTCAAGGATAAACTGTCCGTCTACACGAGATCAACGTGTGTTTACTCATTCACCTGTTCCTGTGGAACAGGCTACTTTGGTTGTTCGACAAGGCACTTATCCGAAAGGGTGAGGGAACATCATCCTGCTTGGTTCGGAAATGGAGGCCAAAATGCCACCAACTCTGCCATCGCCGAGCATCTTGCGGATACGGGTCACGCCATCAAGTCGGCTGATTCGTTCAAAGTAACCTAGCAAGTCCCAGAAAAGCGATCAAAGTATTTCCGTAAGCGGATATTAGACGCCGCAGAAGCCATCGCCATCCGGTTGTAAAAATCAGCGCTGTGCACGTAGAAAGGTTTCACTCACGCGTTGAGTCTACCTTAGCCATGACGGACTGCAGTTAACTTATGCGAGCGTACGAGTACAAATGGAACCTGACCGACGGTTTGTCATAGCGCACTAGAATCAATTTGGCTGACTGACGACCCGTTGGGTCCGTATACAAATTTTGATTTCCGTGTAATTGTAAAAGCCTGATGAGGAATTACTGAAAACATATGATGGTTTGCCAGAAATATATATATATATATATATATATATATATATATATAAACGAGGTATGGTATTATACGAGTTCACAAGCATTGCTTTAAAAGGCTCGTTAGATCGTCTGATGGGTGAGCGAAAAAGCTTAATGAAAATGCAGTTAGTATTTTTTTACCGTGAAAGTAATGAAATTATGGTTTCTGATGCAATATCTCTACATTCCAAGTGTTTCCATGTAATGGGTGAAATGTAAATCTAAGGTGTTTCCCGGGAGTAGCATGGCGAATAGTGTCAAGTAACGAAATATAAGTGACTGAGTACGTCACCCAACCGACTTTAAAATATAGCTTGCATGGGTGCTGAAACAACAGGTTCGAGGAGACCGTTCCATGATTGACATTCCCGAATAGAAAAGTAGTTTCTACGGCCCGCCAGGCGGCTCTATGTTTTTGCTAATTTCAAGGAGTGGCCTCTTGGTTTGATGTTCCTGCTGAGTTGCAGTAAAGACCGGCACACATTATTTGAATGGAGTAAAATCAAATTCGCCATCATCAAGTCACCTCGTATTCGGCGATACCGCGCGCTGAATACTCCCACACGTTTTAGCCTCTGCTCGCACAGAAAGTGGTACATTCTACTGACGTCTTTGGAAGCCCGACATTGAGGTTGCTCCAATGCAGTAAGGTCGTGCTTCAGGCGTAGCTGCTAGGCTTGTATTGCGTATTCGACATGAGGGCGGAAATACGCATTCAGCATCTGTCTGCAAGTAGTGTTGTCTAGTTATTCGAACGCCCGCTATAGCAAACCGATGTGCTGGTTACCAGTTTTCGAGACCTTTGCGGACTGCTTGGAACAACTCAGATTATCCTGATCATGTACCACACGGTCGCGTTCGACGGATGACCGCTGCAGTACTTGCGTTCCTAGCTTGTAGGAATAGGTGCTCTGATGTCGTATGGAGAGAACCTTGCATTTGTCTACGTTGTACGGCGAAGGATTTCCGGGTTGGACAACCATGTACGGTATCTCGGTCGTACTGAAGTAAATTCTGTTCGGCATCCGCTTGAATCCGGCGCCATATCTTGATGTCCTCAACAAACAGCAGAAAATTTGACGTGATATTCTGTGCAAGGTCATTGATGCATACCAAAAACAACCGTGGACCCAGAACTGCGCCATGGGACACAACAGACTCGACTAGTATGGGTTCAGATAGGGAACTCCGGACTCTCACCGCTAATTGTCCTTGCAGGAGAAAGTTTGCGATCCAACTCAAGTGAGGGTCACCAATCCCGTAATATTGGAGTTTGGAAAGGAGAATCCGACTATCTAAACGATCGAAGGCCTTGGAGAAATCCAACACCGCAAATAGGACAATTGGCATTGTACCCCAACCTATGAAAAATGCAATAAACGAAGGTGGAGGAAAAAGACCGATGTTCATGGGAATAGACGGTTACAACAATTCCGCCATTGCTCACGGTTTCCAGCCGAACGTGTTCCAGATCCTACACAAAGGCTAGGGAGCCGAGAGCCCAACTTTGACGTTAGCTCCTTCATGCTCCTGGCCCAAGTCATCCGTTGACCACTTTGCTTTCACCTCCAGCCGGCTGCTGCACGCGCGAAGAGGGCACGTCGGGGTAAGCGATGAGTAGGCATCGGAAGAACAAGCCCAAACCACTTAAGTCTGCGCAGGGAAACTATACCGCTCAGTGGCCGGCAGTCTGTCGGATCTGAAAATTCTTCGTCGAACATCTTTGTTACTAGTGTGATGTTGCCATCATACACCAGCAATGCTCCAAAGACAGCTCGGATTGAAAACAGGCAGCCTCGCAACGCCCTTTACGCCAACAGTCCAAGTCTCACGGCCATAGAGTGTAGTGCACCGGAAAACATGCTCTTTCAGTATTTTGTAACATTGGATTTTATGGTTGTTTTAACCTTCGAAACGTCCACTTGTTTTACTGACTGCACGTCCGTTGTCACAAACCGTTTTGGTGAGTTCCTCGCTGCACGTTTCTCGCTCTGTCTGATTCGCTTCCTATCCTTGTAGCCTTACAATATACGTTGGGTTCAGTCGCTTCCGATTTCTATACTGTCGTATTTGACACGTCTTACGTGTCATTGCTTACCGACTAGTATACCAGGCTCCGCCCAACAATTGGTGACCCCCTGTCAGGAACACGCCGTCCGCCATTGTGAGTTTTCATT
This sequence comes from Dicrocoelium dendriticum, assembly GCA_944474145.2. Taxonomy (NCBI): domain Eukaryota; kingdom Metazoa; phylum Platyhelminthes; class Trematoda; order Plagiorchiida; family Dicrocoeliidae; genus Dicrocoelium; species Dicrocoelium dendriticum. The sequence goes on along the minus strand of OX104063.1, from coordinate 120,408,952 downwards.
CTGGTGAGCTCGTTCCAGTGCTTTTCTGATTCATTACTCGCTATCGTTTTGTTTTCACTTGCCGCATATAATTATTCATTTCTCACGATGTATAGTGCTGATGATAAACCATCTACGTTCGCGGTTAGTGCCGTAGAGCTAGCCTCTCCACCTTTTTGGGAGAATGACCCGTTGTTATGGTTTGCACATTTAGAATCCACTTTTTACAATTGTAAAATTTCATCTGATAATTCTAAATATCATCAACTTATGTCCCGGCTTCCGCAAAGCGTATCCTCCCAAGTGAGGGACATTATAGCTTGCCCGCCCCCCGATGCGAAATATGACACTTTGAAGCAGGCGATCATTCAGCGAATCACTCCCTCTGACAAGGTCCGACTTCAGCAACTGTTTAGGGATCTGCAGCTAGGGGACAGGATGCCTTCAGCCTTGTTGCGACAGATGCAACAGCTCCTAGGCACATCCAGCATGGATGAAGGTATTCTCCGCGAAATGTGGATGCAACGTCTCCCAGAAAGCACACAAGCCATCCTTGCGGTGGCAAGCGCCCTGCCTCTCACAGCAGTTGCAGAACTAGCAAATCGTGTCATGGAACGACATCAGCCAGCGAACGAATCTAGGACGTTCACTCGACTTAGCCCCGTCACAGCCCCGGCGACATACGCGACTAGTGAGCCGTCGGCAATCGACGTTTTATCATCGCAAATAGCGTCATTACAACGTGAAGTCGAGAAACTCCCTAGCTCGTAAGCAGCGCAGCCGCTCTAACTCATCAACTCGCCGCCCGAAGCCTAACAATTCAGGCTTTTGCTTTTACCACACGCGTTTCGGTAACAAAGCCCGCAAGTGCCAGCAACCATGCAGTTTCTCCGCCGCCAAGCAGGGAAACTTCCAGGCCGGCCCGTAATGGCGACTAACGGTGTCGGCAAAGCTCAAAGTCGTCTCATCTACATTAGGGATTATGACTCCGATACCCAGTTCTTAGTTGATACCGGGGCGGAAGTCAGCGTCATTCCCCTATGCCAGGTGAGCCTATCACTTCTCTGTCGACAAGCCTCAGTGCCGCCAATGGCACGCCAATAGCCACCTATGTTCATCGGTCACTTACCCTGGACCTAGGTCTTCGGCGCACTATCCGCTGGGTATTCACTGTTGCTGCAGTCCCCTTTGCCATCATCGGCATTGACTTTCTCAGGCATTTCGACCTCTTGGTCGATGCGAAACGCCAGATGATAGTCGACACTGCAACAAAACTCAGCGTACGTGGCAACACCGCCGATGTGACATCTATATCCCCGGTCTATGCATTTCCCCAGACCTCGTCAGCCTACGCTAATCTCCTTTCTCAGTATCCCAAGCTCGTTCAGCCAATGAACGCAGCTTTGCCCGTGGCAGCTCAAGTCACGCACCACATACGGACGAACGGCCCACCTGTGTCATGCCGTCCACGCCGACTATCGCCTGAGAAACTAAAGGTAGCTAGGGCGGAGTTTGAGCACATGCTTGAACTTGGAATAATCCGCCCTTCTGACAGCCCTTGGTCCTCGCCCCTGCAGATAGTCCCCAAGAAATCTGGTGACTGGCGCCCTTGCGGTGATTACCGCGCACTCAATCGCCTAACCGTCCCAGATAGGTATCCCATCCCACACATGCAGGACCTTACCGCATGCCTCACTGGTAAGACGATCTTCAGCAAGATCGATCTGGTTCGCGCCTATCACCAGATACCTGTGGAAGACAATGACATTCCTAAAACAGCCGTAACCACTCCTTTCGGTTTGTTTGAATTTTTAAGGAGGCCATTTGAACTGTGCAACGCCGCACAAAGCTTCCAGCGCATTGTAATCTCGGGCCTTCAGAGATAGACTCAGATCACCTCAAAGCCAGAGGGCGGATATTGGCGAAAGCAACCAGTCTTGAAGACGCGCAAAGAGCGCACATTTGTTAGACCAGTAGCACTGAGGCAGCTTCCGAGGTAAACGGATTTGTCCACCACGTCCAATGAATGACCTAGAAGGTAGTGGTAGGAGCAGCGCCTAGCCAGTCCTGCAGGAAGTCCTTGCACTTCGATGGTGCAACAACATGGAAACATGGAGACAGACACCTCCAACCTACACAGAACATTTTGGGCGCCCTGTGAGGAATAGCAGATTACGGAATTCGGTCCCCCGAAAGCAGCTCAATGCGCTGGGTTCTCAGTTCTTCAGAGCACTTTCCAGAACTTCGTCCATCGCGAAATTGAACAAGAAGGGGGAAGCTGTGTAGCGCCATTCTCCCGCCACTGGGGATACTAAAGGGGGGAGAAAGTCCACCGTATTCGCACTCGGCCCGAAAATTGAGCAGCTGGCTTGACGTAAGGTGACATACACCTCCGACACTCCCCTTCTCAGTAGACAACTCCAGGGAGCAACCCTGTCGACTCAGTCAAGCGCGGCTCGTATGTCTAAGAAGACAACGACCATTGGTTGTCCAAATGTTTGATGACGCCGGTGTATTTGGCGGAGTGTAAAGATGTGATCAATACAAATCCGACCTTAGCGCAACCCAGCTTTCGCTTCACATATGCTCTGTTTGCTTACCAGGGGTGTCTTAGAATAAGAAGAGCTGCGAGCACCTTGAAAGCAACACAGATGAAATTAATCCCTCTGTGCTTGGCGCAGCACCAAACTGAGTGATGAAGGACGGTGGTTACCCGTTATCTAAGACGGTGTGTATTATCAAGCGCAACTCTCGTTTCAGTGTGTCGACAGTGCATATTTTTCTAGCCCTGTTGAACAGTGCCTTCACTGGACCTTGTTTATACCGCTTAGGGTCAAAGCTGTAGAAGCTCAAGTACTGTCCTTTCTACGTTGGCTTGCGATAAACTGATATGCATATTGTACCGTCATTCCTACGTGGTCTCACTTGTACCTGCTGTATGTAGTCCATCGGCAGCTTTCTCGATAGCTACGGATCTTAATGCACAGATTTCTGAACCGCTGTTGTCGTTATATTGGGTCTCGGTGGGGGTCGCTTCCGTGCGAACAGCGAGTGGTTCCGGCCCTCTTACTGTTGTCTTCAGTCGTAATTCCAAAAAAGTGTGTTGCGCAGTATCTGGCAGCTACGGATTAAGTTCACGGTCATCTGTTGTGATTGCATGGTTATGTTCAGTATCGTCAGGTCACTGCCTCTATGGTTTGGCGACAGGGGTAAATGTGTACTTGACTGAAGTATGACTTCGCCCACACAGAGCTTCACGGATGTAATGCCATTCTTCCAGGTCATGAGCGTGGGCTTCTTTGTTGATGTTGGTAGATAGTTCGGACATGCCATGAATGGAAATAATTATTTCCCTACTCTCCGAGTGGTGGTCGTTCGGATTATTTTTGTCCAACTGCCGTTCGCTCCATGGGACATCCGAAAACATACGTATCCCACTGTTTTCAGTCCGCAGACGGTATCTCGACAAACGAACCGTTTCAAAATCGTCTATTAATCCCAAGGTTAGTCACATTAACCGGGACTCCCAATAAGGATCCAATTTAGTATGTCCAGTGCTGCGCATTATTTTAGTCGGACTGGCTTGAACTCAGATTTTATCACAAAGTAAGGTCCATTGATTTAAATCATCCAGCTGCTTGCCCCTTAAAGAGTTTGTCTTGGACTCAAGAACGTTGGTACATATAACTGTCAAGACGTCGTAGTTTCTCCTGGTCTTCGCTGATTTGGGGAGCATGGTTATCGAGGGATTTAGTGACGTCTCTGCAAGTTGCACTTGGCACTCACCACGTTTTTCGGCCGTATTTGGTGAGGCTACTGAGCGTGCACTTTGATTATACCGAGCAGCAACGTTTGCATAGGTGGATCGGTCTTGAGATCGCTTCGGACTTCCTTGGGCAATCAGATGGGTGGGTGTTACCGAAGTCACATCAGTCGACACATGGGATAAGAGGATTTGGGCAGGGGGTTGAACATGCTTCTATCGGTCACGACGACGACTCCGTTCGTGGTTCTTAAGGAGTCTAGTACTGCGTGGCCGTGTGAACAACTGGCCATTTTGTTTGGTTTCGAGGCAGCAAGGGATGGAGACGGATGAGGTGTAACATGCTCTATTGTCGCCTCGAGCGAAGCAACTTTTGCATTTAAACAATGTTCACTTGCGGTGGCTAGGTTTTCGTATTTTTGTGTTAATGCCAATACGCATTTTACTAGTGGAATCGTCGTGCACTTCGGACAAAACCAAAGTGCGCCCGGCGTATTGTATTTGCTTATGTCGGTTCTACAAACCTTGGCGCAATTCGAATGGTACCGGTCTTGGAAATCTGTACAAATCTACGCTCCTTTTACTATCTTTGCACAGCACTGATTAGCACAAAATACTTGGTTTCGGGTTATGGGTGTGGTGGTCATGATGGCCGATTACCGTAGAACAAATCCAGGATGGCGGACGCAGACGGCAGTTGGACCAATCAATGAGAACTCCGAAATTAGCCAGGGAACATCCACCAAAATTTGCACAGATTAAAGAGTACACCAAAAGAAAAAAGTTGAAGCGCGATACACACAGAAAAGCACGTAGAACACAGTAATCCCGAAGTAAATGTGGAATCCAGAACGGTTATCCAAAAATCCGCGGCGTTTGTGTGTAAATTCAGCGGTGCGCAGTGAGACAAGGGATACCGAAATCGCCCTAACAGGTATGTCCATTGTCCGGAATGATCTAGTCAGCAAATGTGGTGGGGTAGCCCCCTACTTTTGTGACAATCTGCAGTGCAAGCCCATTCACGATTCAGGAACCGAAGTACCTGACTCCACTTGATGCAGCTTAAGGCTGAGAGGGAACGACCTTGGCCTAGTGGCCGTTGTGTATCGCCCACCATCGTCTGCACTTAAATGGACTACAACTTGGCGACAGCGCTAAGGCAGGTGAGAAACAAGAAGTACAATCACATCTAGTCGCCGGCGATTTCAACTTCCATGCTCTAGAACAGGCTTTCGCAACATTTATTTGGCCGTGGCCCCCACTTAAACCTTTCCATTTCTCATGGCCCCCACCCTTGACCATCACGATTGCAACAATCCGCAACGCTCAATAGACGTAAATCCGTGATTTCCAAGGGTCATATTGGTATTTTTGTTTTAATGGCTACATTTTTATTGTGTTTATCACCGCACTTTCCATCAAAAATCACATTTTAACGTCCCAGCCTCGAGCTAACATTCATTGTGCGGCAACATTAAGCCATTGGCCTGCAATTAAACAAAAGGCATCATTAACATTGGAAAGTTGATTTATATGTTAATGGATTTTAACCCTAAGGCATGTCAACCATTAGGAGGTGTACTAACTCCCTAACGATATGTTTGTCGAGGTTGTTGTGCGAGCGTTGAGCCTGATGTATCTGAGCAAACTTCCTTATGTACGGCTTTAGACTTACCAGCAAAAATCGAAGATCCTCACTTATTGTGATGTCCAGTCTGTTTCTACTTTCTGTTTGAGAAACGAAGCTACTGAATTCATATTCAACCAAATATGCAGACGGAAAAGCAAGGAAGTATATTTCAGCTATTTCTCACAGTCTGGGATATCTGTTAGGAGCATCAGCCTTTCTTCAAATATCCCTTTTATATTGCGTGGATTTGGATGTTTCCAGTATGTCACTTTGAACCTCTATGAGAGTTTCCTGGATTTTAGATCCAACATTTTATGGCTGTATCCCAAATGGATTGCCCATCCAAACCGGGATTTCCATGTCAATCAAGTCATGAAACCACTTTCATTTCTTTTCGGAGTTGTTGTAAAGGACTATCATAAACAATCAAGTCTTCATCCAGCAGCTCCGGCGTAGCGAGAACTGGGAGGGGTGAAAATTCCCGACGTACATTGTTTTGAGCATAAAGTTCCATCTTTTTAAGACAAGCGATAATGGATTATTTGCTCGAGATGAGATTACTCAAGGTTCTTTGAAGGGTTTTATTTGATAAGTTGTGTTCTTCAAAAGCATCAGCCAACTAAAACGCCTAGCTTAGCTGATAACAGTTTTCGTTCATAATCAGCTTCAGAAAGAGCTTTGACGACGGTGTCCCAGAGTGCAAAGAAACAGAGAGGGCAGTTGCCCTTGGAGAGCTATCTAACGTCTGTAAGCAACAGTAGAACCAAGCAATCTTCACTGTTCTCTTCACACAACTGGTGGAAAAGACAATCTTGAAGAGAGTGAGATTTGGTATTCTTAAAATAAATAAATAAATTTTTTATTCTCGACAACGCGAGGCACACCTTTACAGGCATGATCATATTTAGCGAACATAGTGTGATCAAATTGTACAAAAGGACATGTTTGGCATAACAGTGTATGTAAGTATATGGGTGTATGCTGAGGCTGATGTTGCATTCTTGATGCTTCTTCACCGCAGTTGGGCTAAACCAACTTACACTTAAACTAGGTCTTTTTAAGCTGTCTAAATTTCATTTCGCTTTATTTGGTTTGTTCTGCCTCCCTGAATAATGTTCTATTAACTGGCCACCTTGCTTACACTAATTGCGCTTATCTTTGGTAATTTTGTTGCGTTTGTAGCATTTTAAGTAACTTGTGGACATTTCTTACTTATCACGGATTTGTTGCTAACCAACTTACTTCATATGGTAATTTAGCGAAGAGTTATGCCACCGTATCTGTATGCATTGTTGGATTTATTTTATTTCGGCTTGTCGTTTAAAGTGAATGGCTGTTGTTTGATATCCCTGGTATGGTTGCGCTTGATGTGTATGTTGACAAGGTGCCTACCTGTCTATTACCCACTACCTCGTTCATACTGGCTCCAGGAGACAGTTGGTCGTTGCTGGAGGGGACGGGGTGCACGGTTCTTGTGGCCGTGCTAGGCTCAAAGAGCGGTTCCATGCACTCAGTGTGGAGCGGACTACGGTCCAGCCACCGCCTTGTGTGCGGTTGATTCCCCAAATACAGCGTGCTTGTGTTTGCCTGTGAAGGAGTGTGGGCCGGCTCCGTTGATGAAACGTGGTTCCCATCCGCATGCCTCCCGGTCTTATTCCTTCGGGTTTACACTGGATATGGGGTATGTGGTTGGAGCTGTGGGTGGTGCAGCGCAAGCCATCCATGGTCCCTCTGTATGCGCAGGCGTCCTGTGGCTTGCCACAGTGACAGGCAAATCCGAAACCGGATGCCGCCAACCAATTGTGTAGGAATGTAGCTTGTGGTTTTGAATGCGCCGCAGAATGTTTTACTGTTTGTTATCGTCAGAAATGTGAGAATAAGTAATTGATTTTCGTGGGTCGGATAGCATTTTCCGAATATCCACGGGCCAGTGACTTTAGTTGGTGGCGAGTCACATTCGCCACGTCGCAGTGTTGTTAAGCAGACATTTGTGGCTTTTTATAGGGAGAACGCTTGCCAGGCGAAAACCCACCACGTCCTGGAACACTGATTACTATTATAACAGTTTATAGTGAATCGGTTAAGCGCCCTCCCAAGTTCGTAACTGATAGGTACTCTAGATGAATCACAGTGAATTGTGTGAACATTATTTGCATGGGCAATAAATTCTTTATATATGTCGACCATTGCGGCAATACCTTCTTTTGCATATGCAATTATGTTCTGTATTGGAATGGAGTTGTTAGATAGCTATTGACTACCTCAAATGTGAACTGGCCATTTGTATGAGTTTTAATTCTGCCGGAGACCATATCTCATCTATTAATTCATTTTGATTGAAGAACCGGACACACGCCAAGATAAAAACGCTGTTTTCAGGTGTAGGACTAGTAAATACTAGTCCGAGAAGATGCGCGAAATCAAGCGTGGATATTAGGAGGCAATTTGATTCGGACACAATGGGCTATATTTAATAGGCTAAAAGAAGACGTGGAAAGATGAAGCGCGACAGGAGCAAAGGTGTAACGTGACAATTTGCAGGGCAGTCAAAATGCGAGCCCCTTATAAGAAAGATTAAAACAAGCAAGAATACTGTACAGTTGGTCGGCAATGAAATTGTACCTAAAAGATTGTAGTTATCTTTCTGGGCGCTACAGAGTGCATCCTCTAGAAGGCTAAACATAGGTAGCCTTTGATTTCGAAAATCACGGGTATATCGAGGTTCGTAGGGCAACAGCTTGCCAACTAAGAATGAACAATGAACAATGATTTATAACGGGTAAAAAAGCATATGCTTGACAGGTCCCGTAGGGTGGTTGGAGCAATAGATAAAATGGAAGGATAATCGAACAAGTAAATCGTTTTTTTAAGCCTCTACAGATTTCAACGCACCACTTCATAATGATAGTTTGAAGTATGGACTGGATGTCTGCACCCAAAGTAGAGCTGTTATATTACAGCAAGTGTGGGAAAAAGAAATCAAAGGAACGGATAACGCTCACTCGTGTGTTGCTTCCGTTGAGAGATGTGGTACGTTACTCCAGTTTGTATACATCCATGTCGCTCATTGGGACACTTCTGTATGTAACATCACCGCCACTTTGCGGGGAGGGTCAGTAACCTCATGGTTTGGGTCTCGTTATTTCGTCCTCCGAATAGGACGTGCTATGCCAAATAATGCAAGTTGGAAAGTGTGTCATCTAGGCGTTTTTTAAATAGTGCCAATGTGGGGGAAAGGACGACGTGAGTGTGGAGCGCATTCCAAGCACGGGACACACGGAGTGAGAAAGAGTTTCGTCGACAATCAAGTCGGCTGTAGTGTGTAGCCAGTTTGAGCTGATGACCTCTCAGGTTGGTATTTTGGCTCAGCTGCAAGAGACTGCGACATGGGTGATTTGGATTCATCAGTATTAAGTAGACCATGATGAGGTCTCCTCGGTGACGACGATATTCACCACTGTACAATCCCAGAGACTGCAGTCTGCGTTGGTAGGGGATGTGAAACAGGCCTCTGACGAGCTTCGTTGCTCTACGCTGTGGAGCTTCAAGTGCACTGATGTCGCGCTTGCGCCAGGGACGCCAGGCCTGGATCGCATACTCCACGTGGGGTCTCACATAAGCGCTCAGCATTTGCGGAAATACAGATGGCTCGAAATTTCCGAAAGCCCTCCGTAAGAGTCCGAGATGTTGATTGGCCCCTTTCGATGCCTTTTCAGCTTGTCTGAAGCAGCCAAGGTCGTCCTGCACGACCACTCTGAGGTCGCATTCCTGGGAAGCATGTTGCAACGGCTGGTCCCCAAGTAAGTATTCATGGATGAGCTGGTGGCGTAAGCTCACGACTTTGCACTTGGCGACATTGAAGTGGAGCATGTTTTCGGATGACCAAGTGTACGCCCTGTCCAGATCGCTCTGCAGTGTTGTGTGATCGTCCTCTGTCCGGATGTCATGCCAAATTTTGACATCATCTGCAAACAGCAAGAAGTTCGACTGTAATACACTGGCAAGGTCGTTAATGAATGTTAGAAATAAACGTGGCCCCAGTACTGACCCTTGTGGCACACCGCACTGGACGTCAATTGGGTCGGACATGGAGCTGCGGACTCTCACATTCAGCTGACGTTGAGTGAGAAAGTTGACGATCCAACCAAGCACAGGGTCACCGATTCCGTAGCCTCGAAGCTTGCGTAGGAGGATGCGGTGGTCCAAACGATCGAACGCCTTCGAGAAGTCCAGGTAGACAACGTCGACTCCAAATCTAGCATCAGCTGACTCCGCCCAGCTTGCTCGGGCCAGCAGCAAGTTTGTAGTGCAGGATCGATTTCGGCGGAATCCGTGTTGCTGTGGCACTATGATATTGTTGTTCTCCAGATATCCCATCAGCGCCTCCGCGATTATACGTTCCATTACTTTGGATAAAACTGGGAACAATGGAACAATGGTACAATGGAACAATGGAACAATGGTATATGACGGGTAAAAAAGCATACACTTAACGAGTCCCGCAGGTTGGCAATAGAAATACTGACAAATTGGCAAACCACATAAGTGGTTGAAGTAAGGAGCGTCAGTGAGATAAAAGGTAGAAGTATAACAGTTTTAGATGGATAAAGTGGTACGACGCAAAACTGGCTAAGAAATTGTTATCGTTGGTGATGGTAGCAAATCAAAATGTAGTACTCACCGGTTCGCACAGATTTACGACCGTGAATTTGGGGTATAAATCCAAAGAGGTTGGTCAGCCTAAATATATACAAGCGTTTTCGTTCATAAAACAAAGCGCAGGGCGCTCAGTGCGACGTCCAATCGTTTTTTAAACGTATCTAATGTGGGGGCACAAACAACTGAGTTTGGAAGGGCGTTCCAGGGCTCGCAGACCCGGAGGGAGAAATAGGTTCTCCGACAGTCTAGACGACTGTACTGTTGGCCCAGCTTTAAACTGTTACCGCGAAGGTTAGTGTTCGGGCTGAGCTTCAAGAGGTGGCGGCATACGTGACTGGGATCGCTCAATATCTGGTACACTAGTATGAGGTCTCCACGAAGTCGCCGGTACCGTCCGCTGAACACTCGGAGTATCTCCAGTCGTTCCTGGTAAGGAGTGTGGCGCAAGCCCTTGACGATTTTCGTTGCTCGACGCTGTGGGGTCTCAAGCTCTGCAAGGTCACGTTTTAGCCAGGGTTGCCAGGCCTGGATTGCATATTCGACGTGAGGACGCACGTAGGCATTCAGCATCAAGGAGAAGATGGATGGAGAGTGATTGGACGGTAGTTCGATGGCTCCGCACGATTACCGCTTTTGTAAATGGGAGTGACTAGCCCATCTTTCCACATTGTGGGAATCAGCATTTGGTCAATACAACGTTGAAAGGACCGAGCTAATGGTTCGGCAATGTTTAGGGCCGTTGCCTTGAACGCCTTCGGTTTAATATCGTCTACACCTGGCGAGCTGTGCACACGCAACGACATTAGCGTTTTCAACACATTGGTTGCCGTGAACGATACGTTGTGTAAACCTGGGAACGGTGAGAGCTCTGTCAAAATCGGGTGAAGGGATGGTTCACTCCGGAAAGTAGGGAGGAAGTGTTGACGAAACACGTTGGCCGCGTCCTGTGCCGTTTGCGCATGACCATCTGTTGCACGCAAGACCGGGATCCCGCGCTGCACTCTACGGAGTTTGTTGATATGTCTATACAACAGCTTTGGATTTTTGCTGAATTTCGCCGCTAAGTTCTGTTGGTGCTGGAGTTTGTCTTCGCGAATCAACTTGACGCAGTGGTTTCGTTGAGTTGTGTAGACTCCCCAGGTCAGATTACTTGGGCAAACTTTGTAAGCGTGCCAGGCCGAATCCCTTAAGGCCATAGATTTTCTCGTACGGCTTCTTAGGAACGAATCCACTTGCTTCGGGTGAAAGGCCTTGCGTTCTGATGCATTTGCCACTAGCTCAGTGAATTTGGTGACAAACACCACCCAACCCTCATCGGGCGGATTCTCGGCCAGGAAGGACCAGTTGGTGTCTTGAACAAGGTTAGACAAGATGTCGTAATGTGTAACCATATAAGTTTCCTCGTCGTTCTCTCTAACGTACTCCGAATAACAGATGTAACGAAAGTGCAACGTCGCGTGATCACTACGACCTAGGGGTGTAGCTATGGTAACGGTGTCAATCATTAGTTCCTCGTTGGTGAGTACAAGGTCCAAGACAGAGGGGTGTCACCCGTTCTGAAACGAGTGGGGGAGGTGACATTGGTATACAGTGGTACATCGGTAATCAGTTCTTGCAAATCAGCCTTGAACTGTTCGCTGGGCGATGCTGGAACTTCGAGTGCGTGCAGATTGAAGTCCCCCACCAGAAGAACGTGACTGTGTGGACGTTTCAATACTCGTTTCATCGCAGCAGCAAGGCCTTGATCCATTTCCAAGGTAGACATTGGAGGACGGTAAACTATTGCTAGCAAACACACATCGCCACGTCTCAGGTGCATACGATACCAAAGAGGATCGTTGATGTTTGCTTCTGAGTCATCAATGATCTCAACATGTAGGTCGGATCGATAATACAAAAGCACTCCGCCTCCTCTGCTAGGCCGATCTTTTCGTAAGGAACTCATGCCAGGTAACGCAATCTCGGCATCCGCGATTTCCGTGCTCAGCCAGGTTTCGGTGACCATAACTAGGTTTCAGGGCGTGGAGACCTGGCGAAATCGAAGTTCGGTTAGCTTGCTGAGAAGACCTTGTGCATTAGTATAGAAGCAGGTGAGGGCATCGGTGGTTAGAAGAGTGTTTGTAGATTCTAGTTTTCGGTTGGAGTTTACGCCGACCCTTGTGGGGTCGGCTGCCGGTAGTTTTTTTGTAGGACCGATGCTGCAGACCCTAGGGCCAGTTCAGGTCGTTGTATTGAGCTCTCAGCGCCAACAAGTGGGTGACCAACTTGTCCCCCTTCAGCCGGCAGCGTGTTTTGGCATTGTCTCTGGTCTGAGCTACATGGCGGCAGAATTGTATTGGTACGTTGCTTGCTCAGTGTGACATGGCCTGTTGGTGGTTCAGTGCCCATCGTCTTTATACGTGTTTCGGATGGTAGCATTTGACGCATTTTGCGCCACGTATTGATCACATATTCTACCATGATTTCGGAATGCAACGATATTTTCATCACTCGGGGACCACATCCTTTGTAGTTAGGTGAGAGTGGTAACCTTGATGTCGAAGTAGCAATAACGTTTTCGAGTGAGAGCAGTTCGCGAATAAAACGCCATTCATCCCAGTCATACGATTTGGCCTCTAGATCGCTTGAGGACTTGAGCTCGGGGACACCGTGAACAAGAACAGATTTGGCGTCTTGTCGTTCACGGAAGTCGTCCGGATTTTGTTTGCGTTTTTGACGTTCGCTCCAAGGAACATCTGAAAAGATTCGAACTGTGCATGATGTGGTACGGAGGCGAGTAGCTGACAAGAGAACTTCCTCTGCATCATTAGCTGATTGTAGTGTTACCTGGAGTAAACGTGGATCACCATAGTGTATGGAGTTTGGGTGACGGACGAGACGCATCATACTGACTGGTTTAACTTGAACCTCCATCAGTTGACACAGGGAGTCCCACTGTTTTTTGTCGTCCAATATCTTATCTTTTATAGAGTTCGCCTCGGATTCAGTCACATTGGAGCATATAACTGTCAAGGGATGATGGTGTTTTTTAATGTCCACCTTCTTGTGAGGACCAGTAACTGGTTTCTTCGCTTGGGCAGATGATGAGGTCTTGAGTCCCGTGGTGGTAACGGTAGTATTAACTTGTTTGGCAGCGGGTTGCGTAACGATGAAAGGGGCCTCAGCCGTATGCGTAGTGACAACGGACGCGTATGTTGTCGTCCCTTTAACAGCGTTGAGCGTGGTGGGTGGTTCTGGTGTCGAGTGTGCGGTGAACGCGTCTTTATGAGCAGCCGCTACTGTCGCGGTGACTAACACTGGAACATTGTTCTTACACCGTTCTGGATTGGAGCATGATGTTGAGCATGGATCTTTATGTACAGAGTTATCTGGCTCATATGGGACAGCTTTCACTGCTGTTGCTTGCTCTACAATCTTTGACAATCTATCGCACTTCTGTGCCAGCACAGTTATACATCTGACGAGTGGAAGAGATGAACACTCAATGCAGAACCAGAGAGAATCGGTCGTATCATGGAGTTTTTTTATCTGGCTGGTACTAAGGCGAGCACACCGAGAATGAAAGTATTTTCGACAGCTACTGCATTCAATACCAAACCGCACAAGTTTTACACAGTTGCCAACGCCGCAAATAACGTTCATCTCGGTAGCTTTAGGCTTCGCTTTCCGCGGGTAAGAGGTACGTGCCATTGTAGAACCAATCTAAGATGGCGGACACCGCCTGTAGTTGGGTGATCAGTGAGATCTCCGAAAGTAGCGAGGGGATATTCACCAAATTCGCACAGATAAAACAATACACCAAAAGAACTGTATTGGTGTAAAATTCACACACAAAAAACACGTATAACACAGTATTCCAAAAGAAAATTGCACATCCAGCACGGCTTAGCAAAATTCCGCGGCGTCCGTGGGTACAGCTGTTGCTTCGGAGTGAGCGTGCGTATCAAATGGGGTTCTCCGTAAGTCGCAGTGCGTCGTGCCGTTAAATAACTATAAATAAACCGCCAGCTGTACGTCCTAACGGTGCGTCGCTGGTACGCGATCACCACCAGTCACGCGTGGGCTGAGTATACCGCGCTGACGCCCGCCCCTACGCGGATTCGGACCGGTGACCTTATGCTTGCAAACCAGGCGTGCATACCACTCGGCCACCGATTGTTTACTATTTATTATTTGTAGGGCAGGGCGCATTTCGACGAACTGTTGGAGCGGGGTTGTCGGACTTCAAATGAAACTGGCTAGCCCACAAAAATGGCCGACAGAACCTCAAGAATCACCGCTGCCAAACGGTGCGCTTGGGAGTGGACTCTCCCTCTGCCACACCTCGCCCTACGCCAGAACGACCCTCGTCCCACGAACAAACGACCGTCATCCCGTAGAGAAACGAACCGTGTCCGCGTCAGACTTCTCGTTGACTGTGGCTATCCTCGAAAACATTACACCTGAGGGCCAGTCGAGCGAAGGGGAGAGTTTGAGCATGTAAAAATGAGTAAGCAGAAAACACGTGCAGAACAGGCCAGAAAGAAGGAACGCATGATCTACTTGCAGAAATGTTAAGGTTCCTCGGTTTTTGGACATTATAATAAGGTTTTTTGGAAGCTTTTGAAGCTTTTGTGTTTAGAAAACGTTAATCGACCAGGATGGGGAAAATATGTACAGTATTTGTAAACCTAAAAGTCTTTACACTGTATCTAATTGGAAAAGCGAACGACCTTACAAACCTGCCAACCATGTTGATTGACCGTGGGAGACGACAGGTCCTCCGTAGGCGATGATATTGGAACTACCCTGGCCTGTGAACCCAAATCGGTACCCGCTGCAGGAATGCTACGCGTTTGTAAAGTGGCGGGATTATTCGTAGCGTCACACGAAGCGTTAGAAGTAGTCCGTGGCTCAGCGACCTCGTCTGTGAAAGCCGGTCTGAGGCGATCAATGGTGACCGCGTCGGACACCGCGTTCAATCGTGTACGTCTTATTCGTACAGTGTGGCACTTAATGGTCCTATGTACGAAGACTGAAGAGGCTGCCTAACACCTGCACGGAGGAGGACGTGTGAACACATGGACAGCTTCTCGGGCACGTACACTGGTGTCTTCTGCGATCGAGGAGCGGGCGGACCTAACTCATGCATCTGGTGAGCAAATCGGTCGACGTAAATTCCGTAGTCAAAAGATGTGCTGATGTCACCAGTTGTCCAAGCAAACGCAGTGCGTAGCCGTAGACTAGCTGCGCTGGCATTCCGTCTAACTCGGTGTTAACAGTGTTTCTTAAGCCTATGAAGAGCAGAGAGACTGTTTCGGAGCATGAACCATCTGCTTGCGCACGTCGCACTGTCTTCAACTGGCGGTGAAAACATTCCGCCATTCCGTTAGCAGCCGGATGATATGTCGTCGTCTGGACGTGGAGGCAACCTAAGTTCTTAGGCAACGAAGCGAAGGTGGACGAAAAGTGTACCCCAAGATCAGTGGTCAGTATGGCAGGGCAGCCGTACTGTGTTCCCCAGCGTGCTAAAAGTGATATTGCGACTGTCGCTGAAGAGCACTTATGGATGGGGATAGCCTCAGGCCATCTAATGAATCGATCGATACAGTTTAGTAGATATACAGAACCATACGAAGGCGGCAGAGGACCTACGAAGTCGACTTGCGTGTGGTGAAAACGTGCATCTGGCGTAAAAAGATGTTCCTACTGGGCTTTTGCGTGCTTGTGTTCCTTAGCGAGCAAGTAGCTGCCAAAATGCGAATGTCGCAATTGACATTGCGCCGGACGAACAGTGTGGTTACGAGTTTTACCCATGCACAAACGCTTGGATGAGGCAATCCGTACAACGTGACGAACACGGTCTGTCGAACATCGCGTGGGAAAACTGGGCGCGGCGTGCCCAGAGATATATCGCAAAGTATGGTTCCGTCTGATGATGTCAGCAGAACGGGTCGTATTTTCAGTGAGAGATATCTACGTAATAGAACAACCTCAGGATCAGTGAGTTGCGCTACGTCCATGGTTGCCAACTCGATAGCGGTGCCGGTGTCAGCGGAGATCGTTTGAATTCGGGAAACTGCGTCAGCGAGGGCGTTGTGCACACCTGAGACATGCCGTATATCGGTCGTAAACTGAGCGATATAGTCTAGGTGGGGTGACTCTCTAGGAGAGTATCGGTCGGTAGTCGAGCAAAGCACGTAAGTCAAGGGTTTGTGGTCGTTGAAGACGGCAAAGGAGCGGCCTTCTAAGCCATGTCGGAAATGACGTATGGATAAATGAATGGCAAATATTTTTCTACTGGCAGGCTACAAACCTTTGAAGAAATATGACAACCGCTGCCAAGCATCGCCTACTCTTTGTTGTAAGACCGCCCCAGTTGCCACATTAGAAGCGTCGGTACTGGGCGACAGTAGGGCTGCCGGATCGTGTTGCACTATAGAAGCTATGTTGGTGATAACTTCTTTCAAAGCCTCGTAGGCGGCGCGTGCTGCAGTAGGAAAATCAAATTCCTTAAGCTTCCCCATGAGAAGGTCCGTGAGCGGTTGCATAAGCGAAGCGCAACTACGTATGAAACGGCGATACAAGTTTACGAGGCCGTCAAAGCGTCCTAGCTGGTTGAAAGAGTGAGACTCGGGGTAGTCGATGATGACCTTACTTTCATCCCGTAGTGGCACGACGCTTACAGCAGAGATGGTGGCCGAGAAAACTAACCGAATGGACACCAGCCGAACACTTCTGCGTTGATCGCCACTCGGCGTTGAGACAAACGATCAAAAAACGTTCGAACGTGACGTAGGTGCTCCTCGGGTGATTAGCTCATAATTAAGATACCGTCGAGATAAGCATAAGCGAAGCCTAGGCCGCAACAAACTTGGTCGATGAAGCACTAAAATTTTGCACGACATTCTTTAGACCAAATGGCATGCGCAGTAACTCGAACAAATCAAATGGAGTCGTCACGACAGTTTTAGCGATGTCCGCTTCGGATATCGGAATTTTCTTATAACGCGCACCAAGTCGATTTTACTGAACATGTTTCTACCTGTCAGACTGGCGGTGCAGTCCACGACATGTGGTATAGCATAGCGAGCAGGTGGGATTGCGTTGTTTAAAGATCGATAATCGTCACAAGCACGCCAGTTGCCCATGGTCTTCTTCGGAACCATGTGGAAAGGTAACACCAATGGGCTTTTGGATAGTCCTATGGTACGCAACAAAATTACCGAAGATAAGCGCAATTAGCGTAAACAACGTGGACAGATAGACAAAACCAACCAAATAAACTGGAATGAAATTTATGCAGCTTAAAGAGACCTAGTTTAAGTGTAAGTTGGTTTAGCCCAACTGCGGTGAAGAAGCACCAAGAATGCAACATCAGCCTCAGCATGGCTCCAGGAGACAGTTGGTCGTTGCTGGAGGGGACGGGGTGCACGGTCCTTGTGGCCGTGCTAGGCTCGAAGAGTGGTTCCATGCACTCAGTGTGGAGCGGACTACGGTCCAGCCACCGCCTTGTGTGCACTTGATTCCCCAAATACAATGTGCTTGTGTTTGCCTGTGAAGGAGTGTGGGCCGGCTCCGTTGATGAAACGTGTCTCCCATCCACATGATTCCCGGTTTTATTCCTTCGGGTTTACACTGGATATGGGGTGTGTGGTTGGAGCTGTGGGTTGTGCAGCGCAAGCCACCCATGGTCCCTCTGTAGGCGCAGGCGTCTTGTGGTTGGCCACAGTGACAGGCAAATCCGAAACCGGATGCCGCCAACCATGGTACCGCGCTGAAGCGTGTGATCGAATCCAGCTCTTGCGGCACGTAATTTGTCGCAGGCCAATCATCATGGTCGGGAACTCGTTGACGGACCGGTGTGACAATGTGATGGGCGATCTCTATCCTGACTGGCGAAAGTTCTGCAGCTGGTCGTACCAGTCGCGGATATTCAGACAGTATGTTCACATTATCTGAAGGTACGCTGGCAATTAAGAAAACGGGTCTGATTATTGGGGTGTCCGTAAGAACGCCTTCGACCTTTAGTTTAGCACGGTCGTCTAAAGTCTGTGGCGACCAACATCAACAACCAACCCAAAATGTCGGAGGAAGTCGATGTCGATAACTGTGAGGAGTACGGATGCAACCATAAAGACCAACTGAAAATCTCGGCGAAGATTTAGGTCCAGGTTGATCATGCGCTGACCGAATGAAGCTACCGGTGAACCATTGGCCGCACGTAGGTTGAGGTAAATTTTGAGTGCTTGTCGTTCACCTTCGCAGTAATTATGCTGGCTTCCACTGCCGTGTCGATTAGGAGGGTGATGGGAGAACATCGATCCTTAAGGCAAAACAGGCGATTTGTTTGGTTATTGTCTGATACGTTGGTCGTGCTTGTATGCGGGCTATTCGTTTTCCCCGTAGCGACTGGGTCGTACATAATGCAAGAAGCACGACAACGTTTAGCCTTTCCACCATTTTAGCTGTGATACCAACATAGTTAATCGATGGGTTTGGTATTATCAAACTGAGAACGTGCACCGAAAATGCTGCTCGTTTTCCTCTGACAAGACGTACTCGGTGCAGGCACGGACGAGCCGCAATGAACGGTAGCCAAAATGTGGTCTGCATCTGACAGTGGCATTAGCTGCTTCGAAGCCTTCACTGCTGCTTGCCTGTTGGAAAGTGGCGCAATTTTCTCGTCTTTAGGGTCAGATCAGCCTGACGACTTAGAGTAAATATGAGACTCGGTTTTCGTCGATGAGAAGAGGTCACTAGTGCTACTGGTCGTCTGCTCCGGAAGACGTTCAAACGCAGAGTCTGCCTTGGAAGCTAGTTCTTTCAGGGGCGTATCCTGAAACATGGACAGTGTTACCAGCAATGGCTCTGGGAGACATACAAACCACGGTTCCTTTATCCCTTCTTCGCTCATAAATATGGTACCAGCGACGCGCTGAATTTCGCGGAGCAACACCGACGGCTTGCGATCATGCGGCTTGAGACCACTGATCTGTTCAAATCGAACCCGTGGGACGAGTTGATTGTAACTCGAACGGTCCGTCTGCATGCGCTTATTTTCAAGTCCGATCTAAAATATCGCAAACCAAACCTCGGGTCTGTGTTCCATTGAACTTGGAACAGCCAAAGAGAACATGTTTACGCTGTGAGACGACTTAGATGGCACTTTCGTATTTTGAATCGAAAAGATCAAGTATGAAGAGAAACATGATGAAACTACTGTGATTACGCGAGCAACAAATGCTTACACGTATATAATCGAGAAAGTAGAACGAACTTACCAAACAATACAAACGACGAAAAACATATTAGATTCGCGCGTGCAAATCTGGGTCACTAATTTGTAGGACTAGTAAATACTAGTCCGAGAAGGTGTGCGAAATTAATCGCAGATATCGGAAGGCAAATAGAGTCGAACACAGCGGATTCTATTCGATGGGATACAAGAAGACGCGGACGGATGAAGAACGTTTGCGTGGGAACTTACAAGACGGTTAAGTGACGATTTGGTTGTAAGGAAGCTTAACACATAAAGAATAATGTATATTTGGTCAACAAGGAAACACTACATCAAACATAGCAGCTATCCTTTTGTGCGCTACAACAATGTCTACATCGTACGCAGTCTTTGTAGTGTTTGAAGCTGTCTGCCAAGATTTGCTTCATTAAGGCGAATTAATTTGTGCTCGTTTGTTCTTGAACAACCGGTGCGTGGTCGTATGCAACAGTGATGCACGGCACGCCAAAATACAATCCAAAGATAAACCACCAACCGATGTCCCGAAAGAAAATAAATTCATTACACAGCCGTTCAAGGGAGATTAACTTGACAGGACATGCCGGCGTCGCCTCCGTCAATGGATTGATAAGTGTTACTATGCGGCTGAGCTAGTGGTATTGCATCAAGTCAGAAGGTTGCTCTGTAAATCCAACCTGGACAGATTATTATTATTATTATTATTATTATTATTATTATTATACACATCAGCTAGAGATGGGAAAAACACCTCCGCTATTGTGCCGCAATACATGAAGGAAATACATACGTACATACATACAAATACAATACACAAAGGAGAAGTAGATACAACAGTTGCATGCCAGCTGAGCTACCAGCAACGGATAGGCATCGTTCCGGTAAGCTTCCAGCTAGCTACTAGGCAAAAAGAAAAAAAACATTATGTTTTACCCTAGGAAATGAGATCGTAGATGGATGGGGAGGCTAAAAGGGATGGGGAGGGACAAAGAAACTCACAGCATGAACGCCACTGAGGTCGGCTCCTTGCCATGTCAGCAAGTGTATCCAGCCAAACGTGTTCACCGTCTTTTGGACCCCAACCAGGGAGCCGTGAAGCTCCAACCGAGGCTAGCTCCGAGGTGAGGGACTTCATTCCCCTGGACCAAGTCATCGCTTGGCCACCTCTCCTCTTCTTCCACCCACATCCCCGGTGAGCAAACAACGCACGTCGAGGGAGTCGGTGGGCTGGCATGCGTAACACGTGGCCCAGCCATCGGAGCCTGGTGCGTGAAATAACGGTGCTGAGCGGTTCAGATCCTTTTCCTGGGCCGTAACCAATGCGTCGAACACGCTCGTTACTCACGCGGTGTTCCCACCATATGTGAGCCAAACTGCGAAGGCACCGATGGTCGAACGTAACTAGCCTCTTCATGTCCGCCGATCTTATGGGCCAGGTTTTGCAACCGTACAGTAAGGTCGAACGTACCGCTGCATTGTACACTCTACCCTTCAGGGCGAGAGTGATGTCGCGCCGCCGCCAAAGGTGGCGAAGGTTAGCAAAAGCACTTCGAGCTTTCGCTATACGGTTGGTGATCTCGTCTTCGATCCCAAGGGCGCTGATACAACTTCCCAGGTAATTGAATTTCTGAACGACTTCTAGCTGATCCCCACCAAGGGTCAGCGCAGGAGGCGATCCCTGCCAATCTTGGAGGAGCGCTTTGCACTTCGGTGGTGCAAAGCAAAGCCCGAAGCGGCTGACAGCCAGTGCTAATCTGTCTAGCGCGGCTTGGCACGTCTGGGAGCTGTCACAGATGAGGGCAATGTCGTCAGCATACTCCAAGTCAAGAAGTCGTTCTCCTGGGAGTAGCTCCACACCTTCCAAGTCATGTCCTGTAAATGCAAACTCCATGACTTCGTCAATAGCGAAGTTGAAGAGGAAAGGTGACAACGGGCATCCTTGTCTCACACCGCTGGAGATATTAAAGGGTGGCGACAGCTTGCCGTAAGCCCTCATTCTGCCCGTGCTACGCGCATATAATGCTTGGATAATATTTACATATTTCTCGGGCACACCTTTCCTGAGTAGACAATTCCAAAGGGCACATCGATCAACCGAATCGAAGGCACCTTTGATGTCGAGGAACACGACTAGGGTGGGCCGCCAATATGTGTGGCGGTGCCCCAACAACTGACGCAAAGTGAAGATGTGGTCAATGCAGCCACGACCACGACGAAACCCGGCTTGCTCTTCACGAATCTGGCTTTCACGAGCGCCAGTCAGTCTGTGAAGAATTATGGAGGCGAGTACTTTGGAGGCGATGGAGATCAGACTGATTCCTCTATGGTTGCCGCATTCCGAGCGCGAGCCGCCTTTGAAGATGGGAACAATAACGGGGCGGCTCCAGTCGGTTGGGACAGTTTCCTGCTCCCACAGTTTCACTAGTAATTCATGCAAAGCATCCATAAGAGCAGAGCCTCCGAATTTGAAGAGGGCTGGAGGAAGATCATCTGGTCCCGCGGCTTTGTTCAACTTCAAAAGTCCGATCTCACGTTCGACTTCTGAGCGAGAGGGTGGATCCAAAGGGACAGCCCACGGAGCAGGGCGATCAGTGACCGGCGAATCGGACAATTCTAGCCGATTAAATTGCTTTTCAAAATGCTCAGCCCAACGCTCCAAACGTTTTGACAAATTGTGGATAGGCTGTCCACTCTCATCACAAATTGTTTCACTAACACCAGGTCTCCTGCTGCCCGTTTCCCGTATCAGACGGAATAACTTACGATGGTTGCCAAGGGCAGCGGCCACTTCCATCTCTGACGCACGATGTGACCACCAAGATTCGCGGTCTCTCTTCAGGCTAGCACGGAGTTTTGCCCGGAGCTCTTTGCGAGTTTCATTGTGTTCGCTTCCAGCCGGGATATGCCGGCGAGCGTCGATAAGTTCCAGAGACCGAGAAGAGACCCAATGTCCATGTTGGCTTTTAGACATACCACATGAGGATTTGCCTGCTGCTAGTAAGGTCTGGCGAACATGTGACCAGTGACCATCAATTGTCTCCAGTGAGCGAGTACTCAACTCGCATGTCAGCGTACTTTGATACGCATTCAGAACAGCTGGCTTTGTCAGTTGGCTGGTGTCAATACGCTCACAGCGTCGTCGTGGGCGTCCTCCAAAGCGCATCCGCATGTCAGCACATACAAGTGCATGATCAGTGTCCACACATGTGCTCCAAATCGAGCGACAATTCTGGATGCAGCCTCTCCAGCGGTAACTAATTGCAATGTGATCGATCTGCGTCCAAGGCTGGTTCGAGGCTGGTGGGCGCCAAGTCACCCTCCGGCGGGTGCTGTGTCGGAAATTAGTGCTCGCAAGAAATAAACGAGCATCTTCACACAAATGAAGTAACCGCTCACCGTTATCATTACGGGAGCCTACACCGTGCTGACCGCCCAGATGCATTTCATCAGTGGACAACTTTCCAACTTGTGCGTTCATATCCCCCGCCAGAACAACAGTGTCCGTGCTTCTTCTGTGGCGAAGGAGCTGAGTCAGTTGGCGGTAGAAGTCGTTCTTTACCGAATAATCGCTACAGTTTGTGGGCGCGTAGGCAGCGATGATGAATAGACATCTATTAGTCCCGCGCGACTTCGAAGCTTTAGAGGAGCCAGCCAATCGGACCGCACACATCCGGCTACTGATTGGAATCCAATCAACCAGAGCAGCTTCAGTCCGGGGACTCAGGGCAATGCCAACACCAGCTTGGCCGGTGCTCGAAGCTGCATCGTCACCGGATAGGCGCAATGAGAAAATACTGTTTGCGTCACCTGAAGGGGATAGCAGAGTGAGCACAGAGCTCGAGTCTTGCAGGCGGGTCTCTGATAAGCAGCAGATATCGATCGATAGGGTCTCCAATGTTCGGGCAAGTGCTGCCTGTTGACCGATCTGTAGTAGTGTGCGTACATTAAGGCATGCCAATCTGAAGGAGGATCGAGGGCTCCAAATGGAAGCCGATGAACTGGAATGGACCGCTTGGTTGGACATGGGCTTGTCGACAGGAGAGGAGTGACGCTTCGCGTTCACATGTGAGTTGAAACTAGAAGATAAATGCCTAGCAAAGCATGTTGGGGGAGGGCCAAGAATCGGGGGGTTGAAAACTGGGGGGATATAAGTGAAGTTGGAAGGGGACGGTAAGAGTGAAAAAGCGTAAGATGGGGAATAAGAAGACGGGAAGGCTTGAGCAGTAGCATCCAAACTCCTATCCACCCTGCTCGATGCAGCAGATAGGGCACCGTTGATTATCCTCTGCGGTGGCCAGAGCATCAGCAATTTGTTTGAAGTGTGATTCATTGTATTGCGTGGGCAGGATACTGTCAGGTTGCCCAGGCCTAGACAGGAGAACGATTAGGGTTCTCAACCAAAGCCTTTGGTTCAAAAACCTGACCGCAAGGCAGTGGGTTTGGCGTTGGACTACAAGGAGTCCGTTTTAAGGAACAAGGTGCCACCCTCATTCCAACCCCCAACCTGGAGGACCAGGAGGCTGAGTTTGTCTGACCTCTAACCATTGACCAATCTGGTATGAGTGACTCTGAAGGTGCAAAAGCACCACCCAGCATAGCTCAATGGATTGCTGAGGCACACAAACCATCGCACCACGGTAAGGTCCAGCCTCATTGCGATGGCAGAACCTGGACAGACCGGACTCTCAAGTTACCGTCTCATGCATTTACCTCTTTAATTGTACTTGCGGTAGTAAGTACATAGGCCGAACTGAGAGAAGGCTGTCAGCGAGAATTGTAGAGTATGTTCCGCGAGACATGATCGCTAAGGGTCCGAAGCTACCGACTAGCGCTATTGACCGTCACATTCTTGACTGACATGAATGCCAAAAACCACGTGACAATTTTAGGGTAGTTAGCAAACACGCTACTCCCCGCTTACTTCGGTTTGAGGATGCGTCAGCAATTCGACGGCTGAAACCAAATCTGTGCAAGCGAACGGATTTATTGACTACGCTAGCCCGTTCTTGGTGAGACTAGTGATTGCGTTTTCCTCGGAACGGGTCACGTGAGCCTAAGAGCCTTGGACTACTTTGAATTTTTTCCGTTAACATCGCACTTTGATTGTCGGCTATGTAGCCTATGTATTCCACTAATGGTATCCAAACAATTGAGGAGAATACGCGAACTTGCTGAATTCAGTAAATTCTGTTAAAGTGTGGTTTCTTCTTGCTTTATTGCAATTCGTGAACGGAAATACCTGCATGAGGAAGAAACGTTATACGCTGAGCAAATGGACACTAGGCATCCACTGCAGACTGCGCTTATCATAATGCCGTTGGACGGATATCGACATTTAGTGTAAACAAACACAGATTTCAGCTGCGTTTTCATGAATAATTGTTACCGATTATGCGTCCAGAAGATTGGCTATAATGTTCAAGCTAGCATTAAATGACAATTTCCTTGGTAATCTTTAAAATTATTGAGAGTATGTTTACAGTCCGAGACGGACTGTCAGCGGACTCCTGAGAGTTCGACTATGCTGTTAGGGGTAGTATGAATGATTGGTGGCACCTAAGTTATTCTTGTTTGACTGGGAGATAATTGGGCGTTTGGTGGGGATACTAAGCACATCTGTTGGTGGCTACAATATTAAAATATTGAAGTGTAGAGACACTTTTAGAGACAACTCAAAGATTGTTTCTGAGCATGACTTTGGAAATACTGTGAATACCTAAAAGAATTGAAGTAATGTTCTTGACAAAAACCAGTGAAGAAAACAAATAACACTCAAAAAATAAGATGCGCGCTAAAGACATGCATTACTGAAAAGCAGTAGCAATCAGTGACAACAACTAAAAGGTAGAACAGAAAAGAAAAAGACTGAAGTAAATGTCGGCTAGGACGTGTTTCGACGTTGCTCCTCCCAACACTGACACCCCATAACCGGTCGTGGAGTGTCAGTGTTTGCAGGAGCAACACCGAAACACTTCCAATTAAGGTACGATCCTTGTGATCGAAGTGACCAAGGTCTACTTCGAAGTGAACCGAGGTCTCAAAACGGATTACGTGTCGAAATCCAACTACACGACTGGTACTCCAAATCCATGTTTGCTCACCGAGGATGTGGGTGGAAGAAGAGGAGAGGTGGCCAAGCGATGACTTGGTCCAGGGGAATGAAGTCCCTCACCTCGGAGCTAGCCTCGGTTGGAGCTTCACGGCTCCCTGGTTGGGGTCCAAAAGACGGTGAACACGTTTGGCTGGATACACTTGCTGACATGGCAAGGAGCCGACCTCAGTGGCGTTCATGCTGTGAGTTTCTTTGTCCCTCCCCATCCCTTTTAGCCTCCCCATCCATCTACGATCTCATTTCCTAGGGTAAAACATAATGTTTTTTTTTCTTTTTGCCTAGTAGCTAGCTGGAAGATTACCGGAACGATGCCTATCCGTTGCTGGTAGCTCAGCTGGCATGCAACTGTTGTATCTACTTCTCCTTTGTGTATTGTATTTGTATGTATGTACGTATGTATTTCCTTCATGTATTGCGGCACAATAGCGGAGGTGTTTTTCCCACCTCTAGCTGATGTGTATAATGATGATGATGACTCCAAATCCAACTTTGGAAATGCGGTGTAGTTCAAGAAGCTGGCAGGGGAGAGTCAACAATGAAATTAATAACGTGCATTGGTTAATCAAGCATGGCACCGAATTCGTGCTGGCAAGCCAATTGATTATCGTGAGCATTAGGAGACATATCCTTTTATACACATTATGTCATATAGTCACCAAACAAAGCTGTCCTGTAACTTGAAAACCTCAGCTAACAAAGCGTTGTAATTCATGCTAGCCGTTTCGACTCCAAGTCTGAAGGAAGGTATGTTTTTCAGAGATAGTACTTCACGCACGCAGAATAGCCATTCGAATTGGGAACCTTGCGGGCTAACGAGATCTAGCGGCCGGACGTGCACTCAATTCGGGACGGCTGTCGAAAACCATGTAACCTAGCCCTACTGAACGGCGACTCAACAATAAACAAAGGTTGCCCGGCACATGAGTTGCACACAGTGGTAGTGACCTGAGGGAAACTCAATTAGTGTCAGTGCGGCTTTGTACGGTAACTGCCTGGGTGTTCTGATGAGAGTTCGCAAGATTCACTGCAGCTTGCCCAGTTGAAGCATCAGTATCCTAAGCATAGCTCAACTGGTTCACTGTGGATAGGCATCAAAGTCCTTAAGACGGATCGGTGGTTAGTTGCTCATTCTAACTCGCCGTGTGGCTACTGTATGTTTGAGGTGAACCAGGCGAAAGCTCCGTAAGTTCGGCGGAGCTCTACCAGCTCCGTAATGGAAATCCTGCCCGGTCTGCATTTACACCTTCCTAAACAGCCACTTAAGTGCGCGTACTCCATTTCAATGACCAGGAGTTACCAGGGGAGATTAGTGCGTGGAGCGAAACTATTAGAAAACTTATCTAGATGAATTTGGTTACCTGTGTTAGCACAACTCGCTTTTCATAGCGTGGCAAACTGTGGCCCCCCATGGCCCCTTAGACAATTTTCTCATCCCAAAGCCCCTTCCATTCTCTATGGCCCAAGGGAGTCATATGGTTCCCATCGAGAAAGGTTGCTCTAGAATCCTAGACCACACCAGGAGAGAAATTCAAAGCAAGCCTGCAGGACCTTGTCTCCGAGTTTGCGCTGTATGACCACGTCACTTCGTCCACCAGATTCAAGGGAAACAACAAGCCATCCATATTGGACCGCATATACATTAAAAAGCACTGAGGAGCGAAAGAGTGACAATCGATAATTCTCTAGGCTGCAGTGATCATGCGGCTTTGCATCTCATGTACACTTACTATGCTGAATACCCCGAGGACAAAACTCAAACGACGCGAACAGTAACCAGTTACGACATCTTAACCCGTCCTGTTGAAGCGACCTACTGGAGTTTCCTCACCGAGGATGCACCGGATATTACCTGGGAACGTTTCGCCAGTATGTGCAACACCCTGCTTAGTGTAGCCTCGGAAACCAAGACTTTCAGTTAGGAGACCTGACGTCTTTTATACGGAGTAGGACACGCAAACGTTTGGCGATTTGCAACGCGGTGTCGTATACCCACAATACCCACCCGAATCGGAGTACCTGGAAGGTATATGTTGTCCACCGTAACCACTGTACCCAATTAGTGCGGGAGGACAAAGTACATTAACAATATGCTTTATCCGAGCGATGTATTTTAAATCCTACGCTTCTGTACAAGCAAGTGAACAGTCTCCGCGAAGTGAAAAGTGGATGTCCACCTCTTCAAACAGCGGATGGTCTAACTCGAACTAGTAAAGAACCGCCGAATGATCTGCAACAAGAATATGCACCAACGTTTCTTTTCATGCTGTGCCCTCCTGAACTTGGGAAACTATGATGCTTCCACCAGGACTCACTCATATAAATTTTCACGGTGTACACCGTGCTAACCATGCACCTGCACGCATGTCCAGGAATTGACGACATCCGCCCAAAGACAATTGTCAGGACGCCTAACGTTTTGGTCGAAACCTTAACGCGACTGTTTCAGCACTTGCTTGATGTGAGGTGCACTCCTGCAATGTGGAGACACGAGATAATAACTCCAATTAACGAAGTGGCTAGTTATTCCGACCCAGCTAGTTATAGACCAGTGACTCTGTTGCCAGTTCTTTCAAAAGTTATGGAGGCTATCATTGCAGCCGAATCAACCAGCTCGGAGAACACCCGCATACCCGCACTCATGTCTTATCTGAACGGCTTTAGTCAAGTTGCTCAGCAGCAACACGGATTACTCCAAAATCGGTCCTGCACAACCAACCTATTGTTAGCACGAGGCAGCTGGACCGAAACGGAGGATGCTGATGCAGGAGTTGATGTGGATTATCTTGGTTTCTCAAAGGAATTCGACTGGTTAGACCATCGTATCCTTCTCGCCAAAATAAAAGGATGTGGTATTGGGGACCCTCGCCTCGGTGGATCAGCAATTTTCCATCGCACAGGCGTCTGGAGGTAAAAGTACGTGAACCCATGTCGGACGCGATTCACGTCGAATGCAGTGTGCTACAGGGTTCGGTACTGTGCCCCGTCTACTCTTGACCTTCGTAAAGGATCTAGTAAATTGCGTCAAACTGTTTACTCTACTCCGATGACATCAAAGGATGGCGAGTGATCAGAGCTCCAGAAGCGTGTCTCCAGTTTTAAATCGACCTTGACGAGATTCATGAATGGTCGATCCAAAGTCAACTTACTTCAATGTGGCTAAATGTTGAGTGCTCCATTTCCGACAACGAATGGTTCACATATATATATGCTGGGGGATCGGGTTCTGTAACACTGTCCTCTCGAAAAAGATTTCGGTGCGTTGGTCCAGGAAGATTTCAATTGCTCGATCAGTCCAACAAGGCATAGAAGAAGGGGATCCAAATAGTGGGACTTTTATAGAAATCTTTCGGGCAATTCAAACCGTCGATTTTCTGTCAAATTCTTCTCGGTTACATACGCCCTTATGTTGAATATACAATACAAGCATGGGACCCACGGCGAAAGTAGGATCTCATGGTCTTGGAGGTTCCGCAACCTCGGTCGACGACAAGTGTCAATGGGCTGCGCCACTTGCCATACTAACAGTGCCTCAGTGTGCTTTGCAATTTCAGCGAACGTTAACGGCGTTTGCGCGATGACCTAATCATGGCTTACCAAATTTTAAACAATACTGATCACCCGTGCCATTACATTTTGAAGCTGAGTCACAACAACAAACTGTGAGGTCATCATCCCAAATTGGCAGAAAGTTACAGTCGGTTGGAGTGTCAAAGAAACTGCTTCTCGCTGTGGGTTTGTCACACTTGGAACACACTCAGAAGTTGTTATTTCAGCCCCCACATTAGCCGCGTTCAATGCAAGTGTTCACAGTGCACTGGCCATACTACATCATATCATTTAATCCAAATGACTTATACAAACCGCAGAAAGACAAAAACAAACCAACCTACCTCCATTTTTGCCAGAAAACCACAGACGAGAACTTTGGATAGTACATAAAGCCAAGTGTGAACTGCTGAGACGAAACGCTCTAAATGACTAGTTCGCAATTTGCAGTTGTTTACTATTTCCTATTGCTATTATTGCCTTTATTTTGCTCACCCCTAACCGATCATCCGGCGGGACATGTAAAGCTTCGGGAATTTTTTTCTCCGCAATATACCATTGACTTTTAGGAGAATTGAAGGGACATTTTTCGTATTCAGACGTAAATCCAGATCACTGAGACGCCGAAGGACTTAGTGTAACCTTTCATCATGCTCTTGTTGTGAGCGGCAGAAAACAGATAGCATTCATGTATACAACCTGCTCCTCAATACGTACCAAGACGTGTGTCATAAACTTTTGCCAGGCAGCGGGCACAGAACTCAAGCCCATTGACAGCATTTAGTACTGAAATAAGCCATCTGAAGAAAAGAAGGCAGTAAGATGCTTCAAGTCGTTGGCTACTGGCATATGGAAGAATGTGCTTTTCAAACCTAGTCTGCATAAATGGCTGTAGCAGCTAAACATACAGTGAGTTCCTCATTGGATGGCAACATGAATTGCTGCACAACGCTCTGCTTAGTTAGCCCCTGCAACTCGTTGCCTATCCTGACGTGCCATCAGTTTGTACGACACATAACATTGGGTGCACCCACTCAGAGCAGTCGATGGGTTCAAACAAATCATTTGGTAGCATCACTTGCAGTGCCACTGAGACAGCTTGACGTTCTGCTAGCGGCATAGGTCGAGTTTGGCCAATGGTAACGGGTTTTGCACCCTCCTTCAGATGAATGCGGTGCACGTCACATGTAATACGTCCGATGACCTAGTGAAAAAGTTTACGGCCGAAAGATAGTGCTACATGCAAAGCCGCCGCAGCGTTTCTTCCAAGTAAGGGTCGTCTGTTTTCTGAAGAAAGGTAAACTGCAACATCCGCAGCTAGCGAATACAGCTGGAAAGCCACAATAATAAATACCAATATGATTAAGGCATTTCTGCTGAACTCCAAAATGCACGCTAAGTAAGTACTAAACTAGGTGGCGTTCGTAAAAATTTTATTGCATAATGGTAACTGGAGAAGCAAAATCTAGCTTAATTTCAAGTGTAACCGCACCTTTAATGGTAAGGAATGTCACAGTGGGAATATCAGCGGAAGAAAACTTTAGTTCAACAATGTATGCTGTCCGACATTTCGTAGTAATGACATTAGCGATGATGGAAGAAATGTTCTCCTGAGACGGATCATCAACATTACCTTCAGGTGTCGCATCGTCGTTGATAAATACTAGGGCCTGCAACCGAGAACACCAGGCGTAGTGCCCAACTTTGCCAGTTTTTGCACTTAAGCCTGCGCGCGGGATAAGTGTCAAAATTAGGTTTATGAAGGTACTTCCACAACGATAGTACGATGGCTTGTCCGCTGGTGATAACCGAACAGATTACACCTTTGCCAACTCAGCTGAGTTGATCGAACAGAACTGTTTCGATTGAAGTGAAGTTTCAGTTTTTGGTCCTAGCAACACGCAACCTCAATCCCACCTCAATGTGCACGTCTCTTCCTGCAGCAACCACACAGGTATACGATTGTCAGCGA
This sequence comes from Dicrocoelium dendriticum, assembly GCA_944474145.2. NCBI lineage: Eukaryota > Metazoa > Platyhelminthes > Trematoda > Plagiorchiida > Dicrocoeliidae > Dicrocoelium > Dicrocoelium dendriticum. The sequence goes on along the minus strand of OX104063.1, from coordinate 120,378,053 downwards.
TTTCAGTAATCAGTCGCTAAGTCAGTATTCATTATTCGATCTTCTTGTGGGAATGGACAAATAATCACACGGTCGTACTGTGCGACTTGACCGGGAAATGAAATCGTTTAAGAATTTTCCCATTTCTTGCTACATGTGGGAAAGACGTGTCTTGCAGTAGATACATTTATTTGGTAACCACGTGTACAATCGGGTGTATTAACAGCATCTTTAACGGGTTTACATCCTTGAGGGTCCAAACCATCAAACTGTCGCTCCTCCTCATCCCAGAGTAAGTGTGGAAGCAGCTTCAATCGGTTTTCCTCACTAAGGGCAGCATGGAAATCGCTAATTAAATTCAAGTAGTTTTGTAGGATGTTTTCAACGGAACCGGGCATCTGATGTTGGTCTGATCCCGCAATCAGTCCAAAATGGTGATGGGGCTGAATGGAAATGTTCATTGTTGGGCCCGTGACGCCAAAAGATGTATCAAGCAGACAATAAGAAAAGTGGGATGTGTATCCGTACTCAAGCAGGCGGTCACAGACGCAACACACAGAATAAGCAACACTAACCGTCTGGATTTTACACAACTAATGTGAAGAGAGTCGCTGTGTATCAGCCAACCAATGAAACTTAAGTACGAACATCGTCGTGAACGGGCGACGACAGGAATCAGCTAGAAGTCGTCCAGAAATGCAAGTACCTAGGCAGCCATATTAATGCTGTGGTATAAAAAAGCGCAAACTTAGCAAACTTAGCAAAACTTCAACGGATCTTGTCAATCTTCGCCATCTAAGGCGCCAGCTTATCACCCTTCTCGCCACGAAGGGAAAAGTTTACGACATCAACGTCCGTTCAGTCCTCCTGTATGGTTGCGAAACATGGCCCATCAAATCGACCGATGTTATGTTGATGCGTCTGTGCCTAATCAGTTTAATTCACATCTGGTGGTAACACCGCATGAGCAATGAGTTTGTTCGGCTTCGTGTATTTAGTACAGGAAGAGCGAGCAAACCACAGCGCCAGGATTTCACGAATCAAGCTCCGATGACAGGACCAGGTGCAACACGTGCCAGCACACTGACTCCCGCGGCGCGCATTGTTTACGCTACTGGAGTCTGGATAGAAGTAGATAGAGAGAGATCAAGAGTAGTGAAGACCGTCTCTACGAATTTGGCATCATTTGGTGTTTTCCGACTGTGGGGGGGAACCGAAAAACGATGACCACGTTTTGCTGGATTCCCTTGTTGATATTACGAAAAGCCGACCGTAGTGGCATTTGAGCTGTGAGTTTGTTTGTCACTCCTACCCGCATACCTTCTCCCTCCAACCGCGATTTCACGCGGTACGTAATACGATATTACTCAGTATAATGGTTTGTTGGTTTTGATACTGTATTCCGTAACGCTTGTTTTATCGAAATTTTTCATCTTTTACTTGTTGTTGTGATACAATGGTTGGGGTACTTCTTAACTTTGGCTATCGTGCTGCACCCATGACGATTAGAAGATGAAGATTATAAACTGCCATTATTGACAGCTGTTCCACAGAATGAACTCGGGTCGACCTGTAAATACACATTGTTATTCAACCCGTTCAAAGCGTTTTAGTTGGTACCCTCTCTACACGCTTTTATTTGGCTTGGGAGCTTGTGGGGAACGCGATATACTTCTAACCGCAATCACAAGCAGATATAAAGACCTGTCAGTCTATCGTGACCAAAACGGAGACATATATTTTGACATTTGCAGGGCATAAGCTCACCTTGATTGAGTTAGAGCATAGTCGCCACGACTTATCTGATGATGGATGAGCGGTACGTTGCTCAGTTTTTCGCTACAACCAATATCAGAATCAGTGACATCCGATGAGTAAAAGTGTAAAGTTATCAAGAGTGTTGTTTTAAACGCACAGACTTCAACGGTATTTTATAACTCCGTTCTTGATCTGAACTCACGTCTCCATGTTTCGTAGACAGCGTTATTAAGAAAAACATTCAGCATGGAATTTTCTTGTCATCCCTTCATTCACTTTGATGGGTTTGTAAGAAGTGGGTACTTTGTGATAATCTCACTCTCTCGGAATGCAGAACAGGACACCGTCTCCCGTGTGCATTTGTTTTGTTCTTTTGCTTTCATTCTTCGTTTGCTGACCTCATTAACGCCTGTTGGTTTTCGGAGAAATGCTCGTCTTCGGGCTTGCATGCCATTCAGTTTTATTCTCCATCTGTAAATCAAAGACAGCGACAGCCTCCCTCATCTGTGCTCCAACCAAAACCACTGTCAGCAACGCGGCTTCGCAGCAGAAACCTTCGTATCGAGATTCAGGGATCCCAATGAGCGCTGCGTTGCACATGGCTTATTCACTAGCACTGTCCGGCACACATGTGCAAGGGAGTCCAAGGTTATCCGTTACTTTGAGACATTTGCTTCGATTCGGATCATGCAGTCTTGTGTGCCCGCATAACACTTTGTCTTACTGCCTCGACTTAGTGCTTAACTTTATTGGCACTGCATTGTCAACTGCATTCACACTCCGGTAGGTAAGAAGACCTGTCAGAATGCCACACCATCTATCAAGAATAAGGTGGACCTACTAGGTATGGACGGAACGACTTCCAATCACAATCCAATCATTGGGCGGGTTCCTGGAGCGTCTATTTACCAAAGTGAAATACACAACTTTATTTCTTTATAACAATTGTATTAGAGCACCCGTATCACTGAACTGTAACCTAACCAGTATTCTCAATATAGACTTTGGATGACAGTGGACGGCTACGGTTCTTAAGCTGGTGATGACCAATAAAGCAGTGGATATCACAGGAGTTTTCAACCTATTCAACGCATGGGAGAGCGAAAGATTCCTGTGCTTTAGTCAGTGGCTTAGAAAAGCCCGTATCTGCTTCATTCTTTGGCTGTCGAGTATAACGCTGGGCCGAGCACTTCGATGTACAATTCAGCCAGGTCTGTCATCAAACTTGCCACTTGAGTCATCTGAATCCACCTGGAGTATAGGATAATGTTAGCGATTCTATCAAACGAAGTTCAGTTTTGTTGACGTAATATAAGGCACCTGGTACATACGTTCTTTCGCTGTTGTTGCTAATGGATAACAGCTCACTGGTGACTAGTTTGGCTTATCTGTTGTACCCCATTTGACCCACGGAGAATATGATCACTGGCTGTTGTCTTGCATTTTGTTAATCTTCGAAAAGAGTCGAGAGATTTCGTGTAGTAAGCCTCGTGTTGCCAGTTGGATCCCGGTTTTTCTCAAACACATCTAGCACAGCTAGCTATTAAACAACTTTATCTACGAATTTTCAAAAGCAAAGCCACCCACTGCCCAGACATCTAGTGCACTTGCCACATTTGTACTTTTAGTCAGGCTCTTGATAGCATCAAACTTGGGAACTTTTGGAATAAGCTCCTAAGAAATGAACCAGTGGACCCCATGTTGACCAAAATCCAACCTTTTCTCAAAAGTCCAATGGAATTTTCCCATTGGTTGCTCAAATGAGCATTCTTGGACAATCTATTATTACTGACAAGTGAGGAACAACAGAGAACGGAGCAATTTCATGAGAGTTACGGAGAACATAGAAATAACGCGAGACTATGCCATGTAAGTGTCTTGGAATTTACCGCCATTAAAAACTGGTGACCGGAAGCTCTCCCTATTGTTCAGCCTAATCGGAACGCTCGGCTTCAAAGCAGCTAAGCTGAGACAGTGCGCGAATTTGAGGAGTAAAACACAGGCAACCTACTTTACCAGTCTTCTGTGATATCTGGGCTGACTTTGTTTCAATTAACTATGTCTGTTTATGACGGTGCCTAGCTTTCGGTGGCTTGCCTGCAAACTGTCCCCTCTGTTCCGAAGTCTCTATGTTACTTTGAACCTTGAAAGTGTCTACCTGACCCAGTCGCTGTAGATACCAGTGGCGCATCTGCAGTCGCTCTCCTGTGTCAAAAATGTATACTCTTTCATTATAGTGAACTTTCGATCATCTTCCGGTTAGTTGCCATGTCGTTGTCATGTTTTCTAGTCTTCAGTTAGTCATGCTATTTGATGTCTGTATGAAAGTCTTAGCACAAGTGAAGGTATTTGCGTTCCGCTGTTCGGTTGCTTGTCTGAACCAGACCCACGACATTTGCCTATTCCAGGGATGTCCAGACATCTTTGTACAGGGTGTCGGATTTTGTGAGGTAAAAATATGTCGGGCCATATTCAGTCTGACATGAATAGTATTAAAACAAATTACGTATATACGAAAGAGTCCCAAACCTGCATTTATTGTTTTATAATCTTTCCGGGAGCCAGTTGAAATGTTAACGCTGGTCGCATTTGGCCCGCGGGCCGGACTTAAGACATGCATGTTCTATTTCTTTGTGGTGGCTATACAAGTGGTCCAGCGTCCTTACTCGCGGAGCTCAGTAGATTTGCGACCATGACGTCAACGGTTAGACGTGAAATTCAGTTTTTGTTCCACCTGAAGAAGAAGGTTTGAGATACAGTTTCATGCTCGAGCAAAACCGAAGACGTACTGTTTGTCCATCTATTTGAGACCACAACTTAGCAGACGTTTTGATTATAGGAATATCGACCGCGTCTAAGTGTTCCTATCCAAGATTCTCACTTCGCCAAGCGCCGAATTTTGTCAGCTCACTAAGCGTTGTCAAGAGTTATGCGGGGTAAAAGACTTACAGTTCCGGATGTGAAATCTCAAGTAGTTACTGCGATCATAGGGGACTAACTTGTGGTTGCGTGGGATGACTTAATGAGTTGTGAGAAACTTTTCTCTCGTGCTCCGTGACTTAAGCGTAAATGCTTGGGTTGACATCCCAAAGTACGGCTTTTGAGTCGCACTCCTGCTATCCCTACCTAGTAAATGCAGTTGAGTACGAAGCAGATCATGGGAGTTTTGCAAAGAATTTTGCCAACGAGTAGCATCTAACCTTCATTTGTTATAGGTACGGTCCCAGAGACCGAGTTGACCATGGTTCACTTCCGTGCATGTCACAGTCCACACTTAGTTCGTATGTTGCAACCACGTCCCCACCGACTTCTCCAAAATAACCCATCCAATGGGGCATTAACCGTTGTGTCAAACATTGCTTGTCGTGACTCGGGGTCCATAAGGGTAGAGATTACGACCAACATCCCAACGGTTCCGGGTTCAAACAGCAATCCTTCCATATCCAGTTAATGACTGTAAACGGGTACGAAACCGACCTTGGTGCGCATTGTCGTAAGCGGAAGACGGTCAGGACTTTTCGGCTTCAGATGCAGTCCCAGTGAACGAACCGACCGACATTCACTTCGAGTGAGCCGAAGTTCCGACTGCGAGTCGCAATCTATTCACACGAGTGCTCCGAAATGACGACAGCAACGCGCCTGCTGGGATGTATCCCACCATGCCCCTGGCTGAAATCATTTTGTGAACTTGTTATGTTACATCATCGACGCCATGGCAGTTGCTAACCAAGACCTAGACGTATTCGGCGGGAAGAAGACCAACGAGGTGCCATACGTTCTAGCTGAGGAGGAATGCACTGGCTGGAAGGAGAGAACTGTTTCGGTCAAGCATGAACGACGCTTAACGGGCTTCTACGTACAGCATCTTTGCACTGGCCTGAGCAGAACCGAGCGAACAGAGAAAATGGACCGATGAACTCAAGTGGGCAGCACTTAAGTGGCAACAAGAGTTGTGTAGCGAAAACGGGGCACAATAGAGCAAAGATCAACCTTGTCATTGATTTCCGTGTGGTCACTCAACACTAAAAACCGCTGGTTAGGTCATATTCACTGAATCCTAAATTGATGGTTCATTTAAAATGCCTACAAAAGCACATGGATGAGTAACTAGGGGTAACGTCGAGTTTTGAGGTAGTTTGCTTACTTATTTTTCTAGGACTACAAATCTTGCATGCAACAGTGATAGTCGAAACGGTGAAAACTTTACTGGGCCAAACCAATATAATTCAAAAAATTACGCACTATAGCGACAAATCACTCAGAAATCATGAGCTAACTCTTTTCCACCGGACTGAAAATCAACAAAGTCGGAAATGGAATACGAGTCAACTCAAGGCATCCAAGCGATTTGTCTCTTGTAGTACCCAATAATCTGTGTTTCCGGCACCATCGTATCAACAACAGCAACAATCCAAGAGGGCATTCCCACGTGTGAATTGAACTCATGCTTGTTGGCCCTCTTGGATTGTGGCTGTTGTTGATACGTCCGTGCCAGAAACACAGATTATTGGGTACTGTAAGCGATTTATCGCTTGGAGCTACTATCAAGCCATACGTCTCCTGTTTTCACGAACGCAGGATAGTAGAGTTGGAGCAAAGGAGTAATGATTTATGACGCTTGACATGTCTCGTAAGATTGTTAGGGTGAAAATCGCAAAAGGATAAAAACCGTGTCAATAAAACAACATGTGAGATACATGACTCACGAGTGGGTTTGCAGGAGCATTTAAGCGAATATCCCTGCCTCGATTGTAGGGGGGTTTTAAACACGACTACTGTTTGTTGTGCATTAATGCTATCATCTGATGCTCACGGGCTACATCACGTAGTGTAGATGTGAACAGTTGAGTAATTCACAACTTTATCATCGTCACAACAATGTCACGTTTTCCATTAAGGTCCTTGTTATTATCATCCAAGTTATGTATATGTTCCCGGAGCTGATGGTCAAATTTCTGTTAACATTTCCAAACCAGATGTTCATCTGCTTATCCTACACCGCACATTGATCGCAAGTCTAGTTCATCTAAAAGGTTCGTTTAGTTACAAGCTGCCCCCTCCCTCCGTAAAAACGCATACACGAGAAAGCCTAGACAGACGCAATGTGTTTAATTGATCGACTTTGTGCCTACATTAACATACTTTCACGGTTGTGTATTTGGCATTGGCCGCTTGTCCAACCGGTGACACGCACATCGTGAGACGGTGACTCGTGTGTCAAGGACGTCACGCTGCTCGTAAGGTCGGGCGGTGGTGTTGCACAGTTTCGCTTCCACTGTGCATCAGCTGTGGTGCACTTTGAACTTAGCCATCGAAATGCATTTGTGATTCTGCATTCTATTGTTTGATTGATGATTCAGGTGCTAAGGGAACACATTATTGTTTGCCCCCTATTTACCCGATGCGAACTGCTGCACCATCAAAATAAAAGATATGGTTATTTCAAGTAATTACACTGGACTTCCTGACTGCCAGAGAAATTCGTTGGTTGTGTTCGGTTGCACCGCCGCAGTCTACGTTTTCGGCATCACTTTGCTCTTGCTTATCCGTTTTGTCAAGTGCAGATGGGTTCTGAAGAATTCAGATGAAGACAGTTTGCATAAACTCATCAGGTCCAGGCAACTGCGATGGTTTCCTAAGCAGGCCGAAGCTTTGCTGACGGGGAAAACAATTGCCGGAAAACTTTTGGTATGAATTCTGATTCCGTCTTTACCATACGAATGCCCATTTATCTAGATATTTGTGCGTTCTGTTCTGTATTGTCTTTGCTCTGCCATTTACTTATTTAACACGTACAGGTTTGTCTATGAATATTAAGTTCACATTCTGGCTTTTTGCACACGCAGTAGTCAACAGTTGTGTATCCCGGTTGATCACCGACCACAATTCATCCTCGAGCTGAGCTCAAATTTCGTCTTCCTGTTGATTTTTATATTAAAGGTAACATTTGATGGTTTGACCCCCTTTTAAACCTGTTCAAGGTTATCGCATCGAAAAACCTGCTGAACACATGGTTATCAATGGACTGTATCATCGATCACTGTACCATCATCCCGTGCATACTAGCTTTCGTGTTCGGATTCTATCAATACGGTAACGCATCACGTCCAATTATGTGTCTGACGTACTTGCTCTACTCAGGTTTTGGATTTCTCTATTTCACCCGAGTGGTAAAAGCCATGGAATTTCTTCTACTACTGAAGATCGTCGACAGGGAAAGAAGTATGAGAAAACTAAAAATAATCTCCAATCTCTTGGCTGCTTGGCTTACTTTGGCTGGGGTCTTTTTACTGGTAAGTGGTGGGTACTCTCTTCCTACACCATGACCGACCGTGTTAGTGGCTGTTGTCTTGCCGTTAAGTCGTATATGGTGTTTACTTAACTGTGGGTACTTTAACTATTTATCCCTTTCTGATGCCAGCCGCGCTTTTTACATTTTGCCAATTCCTCCATAGCTTACCTTCTAGTAGTAGTCGTAGTAGTGTTAGTAATAATAATAATAGTGTGTATTCTCGGTTTCAAGAGACACACTTCTTTCGGTATGATCAACATGTACAACTGTTTCCTCGTAATGTCCACGGAATAGTCTAAATGTTTGAGGGAGTTGAATCGTATTTTACCGTGGGTTCTTTCAGCTCAAACACTCAATTAGGTACAGAATAATTCGTGGTGTCCCGACAGAGCATTCTGTGTATTCACTGAACCCTTTCTTTTTCTTTTCCTCTAGGCAGGAGAGGTAAAGCAGTTGTGTGGTGATACGAGGAGCATAAAATCGAATTTTTAACATATTTAACACGGTGTTTTGTTAAGCAAGAGATTTCCCTACAACTCGTGGTGATCTATGAAAGGGTAGTGAAAGATGAGGGTTTTTGTTTATTTCTCTCTTAACAGCTGTACCTGTAGGTCCAGGCAACCAGAAGGGAAGAGTGAATGGCAATGTATGGGACGGAGGTGGTTAGAATTATCCAACCGGATCAAGCGTTTTGGCCTAACCGTATGCTAAACATATGCGAGTAGTATGAAAACTGTGAAACACCAAAGGTGAAGGAGAAATGAAAACGTAGGTAGCGGAGACGATTAGCTTATCATCGCCACCTGATTTGTTTGATAAGCGTAAAATGTACCGTCGCTGAGCAACACAAATAACCATTGAAAGCGTGGATAAAGATGGTAAGACTTGGTCAGTGTTTCCTTGCCAACTCACATGTTTAGGTATACTGTAGAATAGGTATGGCTGACTCAGCATGAAGTGTGGTGATAAAAATGTGTTGATCAATTTCAGTTTGCAAGCCATTTACAGCTCAAATTTACTGGCGCTCCCATGAGGTAGGCTTTCCAGAGTAAAGAAGTAGTGTCGAGTGATAACGAGTGTGAGGATTCTGTCCTCTTTTCATCTTCCTTTTATAATGTATTTCTTCGGCAGGACCTGGTGAAGTATAAATACTATACATAAGCCATTCTGTGTTCGCTTGTGATCAGAACACCCATGTCTCAGCCCCTTCTTAAGTATTATTTTTTTCACTACACTTTAATTACAAAGTTGTTCTTACGTATTGCGGTGTTAAGACGTATGAAATTGCCATTTTAACGCCGGCTGCAATTCGCATGCTCATGTTTCAGTATGGAGACCGTTCCAGATATATATATCTACTTAGGTAGTATGTTCCGCGGATATTAGCTTTGTTTCGAACACTGGGAGTGAGTACTTGTTAGTCCCAATTTCATATCCACCGTCTTGTTTGAATTCATTCACAATATTTGTTGCTTATGAATCAAGTCAAAGTGGAATGTTTGTCTCAGCTTCATGGGTCTTATCCACGGGGACTCCAGATGTGGTATCCTACAACACTCGGGTTAGTTAAGTCTAGACGAAGGAGTAAAGAGTGTCTGTGAATAATCGCTGCCCCTTTTCTAGGCATACGCGGTCGCATTTCCTTCTGCTTGTAAAAATAAGCGAACATTATTGTAGCACAGGGTAAACGCATGCCATAAACTAGTGAAGCTTGAAGTCACGTACCGTGAATGGTTTTCAGATGAGTTTGCATTTCTTCGTACTCTCGCTCTTTTTAATTCAACCTGCATCCGAAACATTCAGAGGTATGGAATAACGGACGTCTAGATTATGTATAATCTTTTTATAGGAGTTAGGTTTACCAGCAAAGTAAAGAGCACGTAGTGAAACTTCATACTTGCATGTAAACATACGGCATGTGTCCGCGGATGGGGAAATTTGCCAATCGATGGGACCACGATTCCAAGGTCAGTAGGTCTACAAGACTTATTCAGAGTGTCGCTCAAGCGCCGGAGATCACAAGTGTGTAATATTTTGTTGTCGTCCGCAATGATAATTAGTGTCCCAAATTTTCTTGTTTCGTTTCATCACTTAAATATGTATGACAATGGACCCAACACACTACCATGAATCTAGCTACTTTTGATGATCATGAGGTGGGGATTTATTATGCCTAAAATCAAGTCTTCTGCGGTGGTAAAACCTTATTCCGCGGTCAAAATCAAACATTCCTCAAAATTACCGCTGTCTTAACATAAAATACTGTTCTTTCCCTGCGCAGGTTAAAATAAAGTGAAAACCAGGCACTTTCATCCACTATGTACATGTCAGTTATTTAATCAAAACAGAGGAATTTATATAAATCCCGATAAGATGTTTCGTGCTGTCGGCTGAAAGGTTGTTTTGGAGTTCGTTGGAGTTTATTGCAGTGGTATAGAGCAGAAGGAAGAATCCCATGTCAGATCCTTCGCCTCCCGTTCATAGCCGGGATCGCGCGGATCATTGCGATACGTCGTTCATAGGACACTGTCACGACGGCAGCGAAAACAACATGAGCTTCGCTTACTCAGCAGATAATAATCCAACAGTCCTTTGAAACTTCTCGCACTCAGCATGCCAACGTGTGGCGCTGGTAAATTGTTCCAGTCCATCACCACAAGGGTGGACAAAGTGACATCTGTAAGGACTCAGAGCCTCCTCCACTTAAACAGTTTCCAGGAGTGAGCTGAAAGAACATCTTTAGTTCATTTCCCATTATCCCTCTCAGTATGCGTCTAGTGTATATCAGATCAGCACGATTACAATGATAATCCAACGAAAACATGTTCATCGTTCAAACTCCCTGGTCATAAACAATTCTGAAACGCATGGATCGATTTCGACCCTCCTCGTTGAACTCTCTCTATGAATACACGTTCGGCCTTTGTAAGATGATAAACTGCTTGTCAGACAACATGTGCACGCTCCGTTCAGTATCTAACAAATCCACAGGAATATATAAATAACGGCCGACAATTGTGTAGTGCTTTTATAGGTCCCCCATCAGAAGGCCAGTGTGTCTTCATATTTCTCTCCGCGCAATTCTTCCACCACTTTCGTTAGGTTAGCCATTCGGCTGTCCTTGCTTAGCAGCCAAGTAGGCATGGAAATGCAGCTTAGCTGCGTGGATTACTGGGAAATATGTGATGAGCTGCTTGGGTTCGAGCAGTCTACAGACTTACAGAAACTGCGATATAGCCTCTGTTGTCGGCAAATGCTGAGCATTCTTGGCAGCTTTGGAGACAGCGTTGCAGTTCAGTTTGGATTTTTTTAGTCGCATCAAAGTTCAGCCCCTCTGCCTGAAGATACAGTGGCTAGTTTCCTCAACTGCAGTTTACAGCGATATAAATAAATTGCGGAGGTCGTCGTAAATCTTATGGGTTGCCATAGAATGTGATTCGGAGGTTTTAAGGGGACGGATGGTGTGCCTGCCAGTGCTCGCAACGCAACGCCATTGCTACTTCACTTGCTACTTCAGTGTAGTCTGTGTTGTTTCATCGGTTAGAAGATGTACAAGTTTACAGACACCAGCTTAAAATTATTTCATACAGTTTGGGACATGGTTGGGTAATGGTGCGAAAACTTACTGTAATATGCAATCGTTTCCATCCAGGAATTCCGGCCGGTGATGACTGGTGCAGGTGGGCCGATCATGTTATTAATGCCTTCCTGAGTTAGATATTAAATGTATGTACACTTCTTTCTTCCCGAAAGTTGGGAAGTACTTTTCATTGTTACAACGAATCCGTCGAGTTCCGGACAGACTTTGCAAAGGATCTCTTTAATCAACTTGATGCACTGAACAGAAGATGTAAACTGAATCGCTTCCTCATAAACAGGCTTCATGACATTTCGATAGCGTGGTGTCACATACCTAATGCCATCGGACACGCAAACCATCATACGACTGAAGTCGATATCCAGCATGGTCTAGTTGAGCAGAATGGTTCTTCCAAGGTTGACTATGTTGATGAGGTATTCTCGTAGACTGTCCTTGCTGAACTTCAATGGTGATCATAACAGAATGTGCAGTGCCATCTTCCCGTGATAATCAGCAGTTTCTTCTGTTTGGCGATGACTAGCAATCACGGTGCATCTTTTCGAGTTCCGTTCTTGTTTCCGGTATAGCAGATTAATTTCCAGACGCAGCACCTTTGATCCGGCAGGGCTTCTACCAGTTCGTACGTGCCTGTGAAGAAATTCCCTCAACTGGATCTGTCGGCAGTTACCATCGTAAGTTGAGAGTCAGATACCCCTGCGTCGCGGGCTTTCAGGGTAGCATCTGCAACGGACATGCAATTAATATTGCTTGCTTGTCTAGCTTCCTTGGGAGCTGGTTGCCTCTTGGAAACAACTTTGGCTGCGGGCTCCTACTTGTGGGATTTCTTCTGAGGATGCTTCTGGCCGCTAAAGCGGTCATCCACGATTTGTTTCCGAGATTTATGCATAGTCACTTCACATGAAGAACAAAACAGTTATGTCTCATTCTTCACTCTGTCCCAGGCAGTTTCCTCCTAAATACTGTATTATTTTCTAAGATGACATCTGCAACAAGTTAAAGCTTGCCGATCATACTGATGATAACAAAAGCGAATTCAAAGTAGCTTACTTTATGAATTTCGCCATTTTCCGCAATTCCGCGAAATTCTTTGTTTTCCTCAAACTCTATAAATGCAGCGAAATTTCCGCGTTTTCGCGGAATCGCGGAGATCTGCTAGCTTATGTTGGACTTGTGTGTTATACGCGAACCGTGAGCTAGAATTTGAAACATACATGCAGGCGCTCAGTGAAATCGATCTTCTTAGTCTCCAAATGGGCTATTATGCAGCACTCTGTCAAAGGTCTTCTGCATGTCAGTGAAGAAAATACTGGCGGCTTTATCACCGCGCATGGAGCTTGTCAGGTTAGTTAGTAGTACAAGCTGACAACTTTGGCATCGGCATTTTGTCAGAACTCATATTATGCTTGGTATATCAACTTTGCTGATAGCAGTTGCCCGACCGTTTTCACCTTCACAATTCTTTTCGTTATTCATGAAGTAATTGAGGCGCAGATAATTGGGCGATAATTTTTAATATCTTGTTTTAAGCCCGTCTACTATCGATAATTACCTTTGATTCGGGAATATCCAAGCTTCCTATCTAGGATGAACAGATATAAAGGTTTGATCGATACATCATCGTCAGAAAACTTTATATGGAAGGTTGGTGGATCAAAAACTCCAGTATGAGACGAAGACCGGAGCTGATAATAATGGGCCCAAGCTAAATCGGCCACTATGATGCGCCTCGTCCGTTATCCAAACTCAGTACCCTAGGGTGAAATGCGGCTACTCCAGGTAACACTTCAACCAAGACATGATGCACAGGCAGTTCTGTTGTCAGCCACTTATCTCCGTACCACCCTTACACTGTTCGTATACTTCCCTATATTCCTTGGAGAGAACGTCAGAAACGTAAAAGTCCGGAGGACTCGTAAAAAATGAGGTAACATTAATCCTTGTCGATGGTGTCCCTGAGCTTCAGCTTGAGGCCAATGTACGTGACTGGGATGAATGGCGTTTCCTTCGTGAAGCTCTCTAACTAGAAAGCGTTATCGCCAACTCGATATAAAGGTTACCGTTATCACCCAACTACAAAGTAGGTGGTCCCTGAGTAATGAAAGCAACGCTGCAACCCGAACCGATGGCAGAATGATCCATCGAAATATGGCACAGTTGCATAAAGTGCTGTCATCCGGAATAGGAATAAAGACGTTAGGCACCCGGTCACAAGCAGACAAGATAATACTGAACAATCGGTTCATCAGTGCAATCCCTTCAGCATGTAGCTAAAAACCGGGGCATCGTCAACATATCCCGGCAGCTGAAGGAAGACAAGTTTATCATCCACTTCCTGACCCTGAGTACTCTATGCAACAACCCGCAATGGATCTAGGGTTTGCATCAGCGGGTCTACAACAATACTACTCTCATCCGAAACCAACATCCACAAACACGTTTCTAACCTCTGAAGCTCTCACATGTTAGCATAACATTGCACAAGGTTTTTTCAACAAGCTAAGCGAACTTTGCATTCGTGAGGTCTCTATGCCTGAGCACATAGTCATGATCCCCGATATATGGCTGAACACGGAGATCACCAATGCAGAGATGGCTCTGCCTGGCATGATTTCCCTACAAAACGATCCACTGAGTACAGGGGGCGGAGTACTCCTCCAGTACCGATCTGAACTGCATGTTGCTTTCATCGACGATCCAGGAACTCAAATTTTTGATTCTGTTTGGTTCCGTCTGTAAATGAGACGTGATGACGTGTGTTTACTAGCATTATTTTACCACCCACCAATGGCCACAGAGGGAAATAGATCACTGCCTGGCTTCTGCATTGAAGCGAGACTTGGCACGGTCATACAGTCAATCTATTTCGTTGGGGATTTGAAGCTGTACGCAATCAAATTTCCAGCAACGTTCTACAAACAATTTGAGGATGAGTTGCAATGGGTAATTGCCAGTGCACCACTGTACAACCAAGTCACCCCTTCCACACGATCCAGAAGGAAGAAAGAAGGTATCAACAGTGCGCAGGTACTCAGTGTCAATGCCTCAATGTCGAGTAATCACCAGCAGCCGCGCGTGGGCTAAGGATAATTCGATGGGCGCCCGTTCTCTGGAAGCTCGAACCCGCGCTCCCGAGTTGCAAGGCTGGCTCGTGATACATTGGATAATTGTATTACTTCTCTCTGTTCGCCTTCCATTTTGTGCCACATCTTCGGAAGTACACTCAATCGACTCGGATCGTCGAGACCTATCCAACGGATCCAGTCTTTCTGCAGTATTACTAACGATACACTGGTAAATCCTGAACACCGTCTTTGACAGTTCATTCGGTAAGACCTGCTTGTAAAACTGCGTTGTTTTTTATTTTTCCCACTACATTGGGATACCATTCGACGGAGCTTTTTTAAGGCTACTAGACAACACATTACTTATTGCAGTGCACCTCTAGATACCACAAATAGAGGCTATTTTGTGATCACGCAATTACCGCTGTAACTCCCTTAGCGCGTTTTACCACGCAAAGCCTTTGTGATATTTCACTGCCCACTGTTCACCGTGCGCACATGATGGGCCGACGCAGTGTCTCAGCTACGCAAATGAACAACAAATCCAAAGTCAATAGTGGTCCAGACACGTCGGTCACCACATGCTCGCTTCGTTCCAATTCCTTCGATGGGGCTACAAAACACTGTATGTCGATCGACGGCTTGTGTGTGTGTGACGCATGTTCAACCAAACCGTTGGCCAGGATCATTCAAGCGCTTATGGCGAAATGTGAAAGTTTAGCCCTAACGGTCACAGAACAAAAGGAATTGACCGCTAGCTTGGTAAGAAAAACCACTGAACTTGAGTCGCAGATTAGTTTATTAAGTAGCCCGAATCCTAGAGCTGTCAAAAGACGAGAGCCATTTACTAAAGAGGCCACACAGTACGGTGAAAATAGCACACCACTGTTGATGGACGCCAGCGAAGACAGGCCTGTCGAACGACCTCCCAAGTTTTGTGCAGTGTCTCAAGGCTTACACAGCTATGCACAAACTGCACGCTCAACTCTGTCACGGGTTGGACAGCAACATTTGACCCCCACAAACAGCACAACCAACGGCGTTCCGCGTATGCAGCCATGTAGCAACGCAGGCTCTCCCTGCACAAGGGACAAGATGAGTAGTCAACCTAGACAAATGTCCACCAGTAACAACTCTCAGGATAAGCAGTTAGTGTACAACAATTGCTCTGACAATTATGTGTTCAAATGTACCAGAGCCCACGAGCGAGTCATTAAAAGGTAGGCAAGTGGAAGAACAAAATCGCTGGGCAGTGATATGCTGTGCTCTCGAAATTAACGTTCCTCCAACTAGTCTTAAGCGCATTTCCCGAAATTCATCCTCGCCGCATTTAGGACAACCTCGGTTATTACGAGTAACATTTGGTAACACACGCGACCTGGAGGATGTGCTCCTGACAGGCCACAAGCTAACGAATTCCTCTCTCAGCGCCCGCATTTTCCCAGATAAACCATAGATAGAAAGGCAAAAATGGAAATCCGACCCAGTCGCGTCACGACATGATGCGACGAAGAAAGTAGTGCTGGTCCACGGTGTTCCAGAACTTAACCACGGCGATATAAATGAACATCAGAAGCACGACATAGAAGAGTGGAGGTACATAACGGAGCTCTGCAACATACAAAATATCGTGACTTTCGATGTCACCCGTCTAGCGGCCTCCTTAAACTATCGTGGTAACGGGCCAAAAAATTTGAAAGTCACCGTGGCTACACCTGAGATGGTATCAACGGCCGTCCAAGCGTGGCACGACAACAGAAGACGTGGGCCACCTGAAGTACGTTTAAGATCGTTCCTAAACAAAGTACGGGCCACAGATGCAGACGAACCGGACTCGGTTGTTCCTAACTCAGGTCAGACAAATGTGCAAACGCCTCTGACAAAAAACGTACGCAGACCGGAACAATCTGTGCCGGTCAACCACAACGAACCGAGCTTCTAATGTGTCAACAGATGCAGTGCTGCTACACAAACGCTCAGGGGCTCAACTCTAAGCTACCTGAATTGCGCCATCGACATAACACAATCAATTGGGATATCATAGCTGTAACTGAAACCTGGCTCTCCAACGACATGCTCGACACGGAAATCGAAATCAGTGATATGTCAGTTATTCGCAATGATCGTCCATCTCGCGGTGGCGGCGTTGCTCTGTACTATCGGAATGGTCTGAGATGTGAGGCTATTAACGAACGTCACCTTGCTATCTCTGACGCTTTGTTTTGCCGAATGCAGCTAAATGGCCGAGGTGGTGAACCTTCGAAGAAGACGTGGGATGCTTGTCTTTTGGCAGTTGTCTACAGGCCACCGAACTCCACCGCAGACCGAGATGACATTCTGTTAAACGCGCTTCATTATGCAGTTTCTCAAAAGTACTCACATTGTCTAATCATGGGCGATTTTAATCTACCCTTAAATTGTCTCAGCGACTTCTAGTGGTCCTTACTTCAAATCAAAGATTCTCGAGTTTATGGATACAGCAGCTCTGTACAACCACGTGCACCGACCAACTAGACACCGCGGTTCAAATAAGCCATCGCTTCTGGATTTAATCCTAACCAACGAAGAGTTGATGATTGAGACAATTTCATACGATCCACCATTAGGCAACAGTGACCACTCAGTGTTAAATTTTGCCTATGTGTGTTACGCCAATACTCCTGAAATCAGACATGAAAACCGACTAACTATAACCAACTATTCCGTGCTTCACAGCCTAACGACAACCGTCAACTGGGACCTCAATCTGCAGAGCACGGCAGACGACGCATGGAACGAACTAAAAGACAAAATTAGCTGTGTCACGCAAGCAGCCTCTAAAGTCATACCATTACGAGTGCCGCGCCGGACCAACACCTGGATCCGAAGCAGAACGCGTAAATGGATTAGCACCAGAGACGAGATCTGGAGACAATACGCGCTGAACAATTGCGACGCCACCTGGGAGAATGACAAAATAGTGAGAAACTATTGCACATCACTGATTAGAGCCGATAAGTACGAATGGCAAAAAAACTTGGTACTTAAATTCACGAACAATACAAAACTGCTGTACAGGTACGTGAACAGCAGAAGGAAAGTTAAAACAGGAATATCACCACTCAAGACGGATGGTGGCCTAACGACTACTGCTGTGGATGCTGCGAACGCATTACTTCTGCAGTTTGGCACAGTGACTGCAAACGCCATAGAACCTTTGCCAAACCAGCATTCACCCAACGTGGTCGGCATATCAACTGTCACTTTTACCTCAGCAGCTGTCGCTAGCAAATTACGGTCTCTAAGAGAAAATAGCGCTCCGGGAGTCGACGTGATCAGACCCAAAGTTCTTAAAACTCTTGCTCCCACCATAGCAGCACACCTCGCAAGCTTTTTCCAAAGTCTACTCAGTTTTCAAACACTTCCGTCTGAGTGGAAAAGCGGGATAGTCACTCCGATATACAAAGGAGGTAAGCGATCGGATCCTGCCAACTACCGACCCATTACTCTCCTCCCTGTTTATCAAAAGTAATGGAAGCGTTAGTTGCAGATGAAATTACACGATATTTTGAGAGTCTGAAGCTAATTTCTTACCTCCAACACGGCTTTAGGCGCAAACGATCTTGCCTCACAAATCTGCTTCTTACTCGGGATTCATGGACCAAACCGCTTGATGAAGGATCCCCCTTGATGTAATTTACCTAGACTTTTCGAAGGCATTCGACAGAGTCAATCACTTAGCTCTGCTTCATAAGCTTCGTGCCTACGGTATCCATGGTTCCCTATTCACCTGGCTAGCAGCATATTTGCATGACAGAACGATCAAGGTCAGAGTTGCCGATGCCCTCTTGGAAACCCTCTGCATCTCTAGCGGTGTTCCTCAAGGATCCGTCCTTGGTCCCCTCCTTTTTCTGGTCTACATTAACGACCTCCCGGATAATATTCAATCCTCGATGCAAATGTTTGCAGATGACGCAAAAATCTGGAGAGTTATTCGCTCAACATCAGACTGTGCCCTCCTCCAGAATGCTTTGGATCGAATCAACCAATGGGTAGATATAAACCACCTCCCCCTGAATCCTGCCAAGTGTCACCTACTGTCATTGCGCAGCAATCTTACCACCACGTACCTCTTGGGGCAGTACGTTTTACGGCGCGTGACCACAGAAAGAGACTTAGGTATCATTGTGCAAGAAAGTCTGGGGATTTCGCTCCAATGTTCGAAAGCAGCAAACGTGGCGAACATGAATCTGAGACTTTTGAGGCGAACTTTTGGTGTTTTTGAACGACGGTTGGTACCCATGCTTGTCAACTCCTAAATCCATCCCCACGTCGAATATGCCGTCCAGGCTTAGTGCCCGTGGTTACAACGGGACATTCATCTCTTAGAGCAGCCCCAACGAAGAGCTACGAAGGCAACACGCGGATTATCTGGTATCAATTATGAAGTGTGTCTCAGTTTAATCGGAATGTTTTCCTCAGAATACCGACGACTACGCGGAGATCTCATTCTCGCATACCGGATATTAACGGAAAGCGATCACCCGTGCAAATCGCTGCTCACCCTAGCCTCATATAAGCGATCGAGAGGTCATAACCTCAAGCTGATAATCCAACACTCCCGATTAGACTGTAGAAAATATTTTTACTCTCTTAGAATCTGTTCATAATGGAATGATTTGCCAACGCATGTGGTAAACGCTCCGAACATTACAGCCTTCAAACAATTGTTAGACATTCATCTGAGTGACAAACAACACATTGTGGTGTGATGTACTAGGTTTAGACTATTGGCATTTCAGTTCCATGTCGGAATCTAATGATTTTTATTTATTTTGCATTTACCATCCTATGGGTCTTATAAAGCCAATGCTTTTTATCCCATCATACACTATTGAACTATTGAACGGGGAACTAGTGCTCGATTCCGTAAACATAGGTGCGACACTTGGCTTTAGTGCTCACGCGACGCTGCTCTTTCGTTTCATCTGCTACGCGGACTACACCAATAAGAGCTACGTCGTCACCCATTACAACATTCTCTCAGACCTCGTTCAAGTAACTGCTTAGTCCTTCCTTGCCGACCATCCGTCCGATGTCACCTGGATGGTGCTTTTATACCCAGTTCACCGGAATAATGGCAAATGCATCAGAAAGCAGTCTTTTGCCCGAAGCAAACGAAATACTCTCTGAAGAACCGGACGCGAAAACGCATGGCCTTAGGGAATGTAGGCTGGCGCGCTTATAAAACTTATCCGAGTAATCAGGCCTGGGAGGCCTACACAACACAAGGAAACTACTGCATCAATTTGCTGCGTGAACGCAAACATCGGCATCAATAGAATTTAGTAACAAAATTTAATACCAACCCTAAAGTATGGTGTAGACATGTCAACTTGCTCCACAGACAGCAGCGCGGGATCCCAGTTTCACGTGCAAGAGATGGGCTGGAGTAAACTACGCTAGAGGCGGCCGACGCGTTTCGCAAACATCTATTCACATTTTTCATAATGATGCATCATCTCACCTGCTTTTGACACTGCTCCTACGGCCACCACGGTTAGACGATGTATCGTTCAAGGCGGTCAATGGGATGAAAAGTCTATAGTCCTTGCGCTTGCCCAGCTCTCCTAGCGTGGACGACATCTGAGAGTAGGTATCGAAGAAAGCCGCCATGAACACCGCTGAACCATTAGCTCGGTTCTCGCAAGAATGTCTTGATGAAAAGCAAGTTAACACAATGGTAAAACACGAAACAGTCAACTCTATTTGCAATAGTGGGAATAGTGTGGAGTCCTTGAACTATCGTCCAATCACACTCTACGAGATGTTGTCCAAATTATTGGAAGGTATTATCGCACAGACGCTCAAGGAATACCTTACGAGCAACAACGTCATAGTTGCTTGGAATGTCCAGCATTATTCTATTTATGACATTTGACAAGTTTGTACATCATGCAGTTATGGACCGAATCGCCACAATGATGGTCTGCGTATGTTTGACGGCATAAGTCAATTAGTTGACGAAATGATCCAACCCAAAGTGGCACATCCTCGTACTTATATGACGCAGGTTATCGGACGGCAAGCAGCAAACGGAATTACAAGTGAAGTCTCTCAAAACTACCGTTCACTAGACATGTAGCTTTATGGATTGCTTAATTAACCTCCATTTTTCGGAGTGTTGAGCAACACGTACAGTAAAAATGCTGGAAGTTAACCACAGAAGGGACTAGACCAAAGTGGACAAGATAGAGAGGTCTGGATCCATAAGGTTTACATAGTGAACACTCAAGCAATGAAAAGAACCCAGTCAACTTAGAGGTTGTTAGCTTCGGAGGTTTTAATGTGTTTCATGCGCATAGTGAAGCCAGGAATCCAGCCTCTCCATTAGGCAACTGCAGGTATTATCCAGTTAAAGTTAGTAACATAATAAATTCAAAGATGAACATCCTCTCCACGTGTCTCCCCACATTGCTGCCCGTGGCGTGCATTTCAGAGCACACCAGGATGTGTTCTACTCCTGTCTTCAAGGGATGAGATGAGACACCTGAGTTAATGAGAAAATTTCATCCATCGCGTATAAATCGCATTGTATTCCTTATAGGTATACGGTTGATGCAAAATCGTGGATCACAAGTCTGCATCTTTAACCGTTTTCGATAAACTTGTTCGATCACTATACGTTCCTCCAGAATACTTATGGTGCTCTTCTTATCTCTAAACCTCCAACTCCGTTGCATTATTGTTTGTTTAGAATCATGCAATTAACTAACCATAGTCAGTCACGTGGTTCTGCTCCGTTCGTCATTCGATGTAACATTTCTTGCCTTGGTTCCAATGACCGATCGTGATATTCCTTTGGCTTCGGATAATCCTGGTCAGAACGTGACTTTTCTGTGCACCTACTACTATTCGAGCGATCGTGTGAAATCGCAGCGACACGGATTTAGCTTGTCATTCGTAGTTTCAATTGCTTCGCTGCCGCTCAATTTGTTTAACAGCAGCCGCCATTAATAATCAACAAATTCGAGGCGCTAATGTTAGTGAGATGTTTGGCGAATACTAAAAACAAACTTGGTCCTAGAACTGAGCCAGCTACACATCCCACTCGACTTGTATAGGGTCGGATCAAACCAGCTCGAACTCTGACCACGTGTAATGGCTCGCACTATAAGTAGCTGATGTGGCAAACTTATACTTAGGACACTGTCTGTTTCGTTTGTACCAGTTTCCTTGATGTGTTAGTACGTGGTGAGAGCCCCTCGTTTTGGTGCTATGATTGTCGTCGGTGTAGATTACAAGAACTCCCCTATCAACTATTAGTGCATTCTGTCAACCAATGCGGGTTTTTGTATGCGATCGACTTGATCGTTCACGAAATCGACAGTTACGACACGTTCGCCACACGGATGAGTGATGTCAGTGTTCTTTGAACTTCTCATTGTTTGTGTGGAATTTGCAACCACTGAGACCATTATCCGAAGCAAAAATAGAACCCTAATAACTATAACGCTGACTGTTAACGCTCTTGCAGCTGTGAGCCCGAGGTAAGTACGGGGAAGTAGCGACTAGTTTTCATTTATAAGCGCGTCCTGCACGTTTCGTTAATTTGACGGAAACGTTGAGCAGTATGACCGGTCGACAAGATGCTTCCACAAATTTGAGAAATATTTCTGTTATTGCGTCAGGCCGGTTTGTGTAACCGGAAGTTTTGTACGGTATCTGCTCTGTATGCTGGCATAAATCACAAGGAACTAAGCAATTGTATGAGAATATAGATTGAGAACATATGTTGCATAGGACCATTATTGAAATTTATTTCCGAATCTGAATGGCTTTTGTGTGACCACATCGTCGATCATCTAAACTGTTCGGACTTCTTTCGCGCATCTTTTAACGTTTTTATCTTAGTTGTCAGTTCAAGATATAAGACCCACAGCAAATAGGAACATAAGTCGGCGAAAGTACTCTGACAACAAAGTGAGACTGTTACCCTGCAGCTTTCAAATGTGTTTAGAGCTGGACTTCAACAAAATTCTCGCTTCTAGTTTATAACCCAATGAGCCGATGTGCTATATAACGTGATAAGACATTTATGAATTCGCCAGGAATTTTTGGCTCAACTACCGACCAGTAGACATCAATCTAATATATTCGCTTTTGTATCGTTGACTACCACAAAGCAATGTTGTTTCGTTCACTTTTCCACTAGCTTGAACGCATCGGCAACTTCTGGCAATGGAGAGGTTCTCAACAGAATCTGGACTACTTCGACTGTGTCTATTTTCTCCTTGTAACTGTGGCCACCGTTGGGTACGGAGATATTGTCTGCACCAGCTACCTCGGTCGTCTCGTTACAATTATTGTGATCATCGGTGCCCTGGTAAGGAATCCAGTAAACAGTGCTATACATACGTGACCAAGCTACCGCGTTTTGTCTGGCCTCCCACGGCTCACAATTGAATCTCAGCTGAAATATGCTTCAACAAAATAATCGAATAAGCTGAATTTACTCACAATCTTGCTGTTTTCGACAGCCAATCACCCTCTGTCTCTCTCCCTGTCTCTTGCCAAAACTGCTACTGCGTCTGTACTGTTTCAGCATCTTCTCAGCCCTAAAATCAATAATCATCTGGCCGGTGGACGTGTCAAAAGCATTCATAGTTCATACCCCACTGTTATAGTTCATACAAACATTTTGTGATAGAGTTGTTGTCGTACTTGGCCGTAGAGTACGTGCACGGCTCATCTGCCCAAAGTACCGACAAAATTTTCACTCAGTCAATGTTGAAAACATTCCATAGTCTCATGATGTAAAAGCTTGTGCACACTTTCTAAAACCTTTTTCAGATTTCGATCACTACGCATGTATCAGAACTGTATGAACTATTCTTTACTACCAAGCGGTACTGTGGAACATTCAACAATGAATACCATCCACGGTATGTTTGCAAAATGTCTATATGTGTTTAAAGCTTTGTGAATGGATACCAATCAGCTTATGCCCATATGTCGTACCATTCTCTGAACGGCTTGCCCTTACACAAAGTGAATTTAGGTAATAGGCCTATACACAGCATATCATGTTAACCCCATTAATTTACCTGTGGCAGACTAGGTATGAAGCACAGATGCTTGGCTCATTTCAAGCTTTCACTATTTTTCCATCTCACAGATACGCTTAAGTCCCAGTGTTACAGTCGGCTGGACGCCGTATGTCTCTATGACACCGTGACAGTTGTCCATTATAAACTACGCTCGCGCGATGACAGTGTAACCGAGTGGTCATCAGCTCAAGTAGAAAATGCTTGGGTCATCCGATTGCAGAAGAGTAGTAGGGGGAGATAAATAGTATAGGTTGAAATTCGTCACATCTAGACTTACTCAGACAGCCGTCACACGCCCAGAAAAGCACTGTACGCGCGTTTCATCCTTTCGGGAATCGTCAGCAGTGCGCATTCCATCGGACCCTGGTAGGGCTCGAACCCGTAACTTGACTGGTGCCAGTCCATGGTTCGGTGCACTGAGCTACGGGGGACGGCTACGACTATAGTAAATAAGTTACTATATGTGATATAGCGCCTCTTATTATGCCGTAGTTGAAGTGGCGGCTTAAGTTTGGTAAGCTCGTCGCTTGGTCAGGGGGCTACGCTGTCCTCTGCACGGCAGTAACGTGTAAGTCAGTGGATAGTGAGCGCCGCTATATCACATCTAGTAACTTATTTACGATGGTCGTGGTCGTCCCCCGTAGCTCAATGGTCTCAACCACGGACTGGCACCAGTTGAGTTGCGGGTTCGAGCCCTACCAGGGTCCGATGGAATGCGCACTGCTGACGATTCCCGAAAGGATGAAACGCGCATACAGTGCTTTTCCGGGCGTGTGATGGCTGTCTGAGTAAGTCTAAATGTGACTAATTTCTACCTATATCATCCGATTCCGATGGATCAAACGTTTGTACCTAGGATTGTTACTCTTCATGTCTACTGAGATCGCTGGAAAAGCGCTAGTCACAAATAAGTCGGTGGTGTGATTCATGTGTTTTTTCATTGCAGCGTGTGTACAATTTTTAGAGCTTTGTATAAACTAGGTCACTCCTCCTGGTTTCAGAATAGCTACACGTGTACTTTTCTATCAGCATTTTGGTCATGCTGAACGTAAGGTTTTCGGCGAGGGTCTTCTCTAGCACGATCAATAGAATGCTGATATCTTGCCAGAGTATACACAAATGAATCACAAACAGCTGTCTTTTACATCAACCGAAGCTGCACACTTTTAACATCACTTCGGAACTTATCGCCGGTCAGTGACGGAAAAGATAAGTTTCCTGCCTTGCAACCCGAAGGTCACCGGTCCTATCTGTGTAGATGCGGCAAGATAATCCGCCCACGTGCGATCTGTAGCGGCTGCGTGTTCATCGACATCTCTGTACGGTGTACCAGTGTGCTATCGATGACTTGTTTAAGGTCGATACGTTGTTTCCGGCATCTACTACATTACTCAAAGTCTCCATTATAAACAAAATTAATTTTTTGCATAGTCTGAATGTGCCTTCAAATCTACGACGCACAAATTGCCGTTCACACTTCATGTAGAACACTCGGTTGCTTCTGCGGAATTATTATACACCATGAATTAGTGTCAGCCTTGAATGTTGGCCGGATCATGTGAATACTTCAGCACAGTAGATATCGGCCAGCATATATATCTATCCGGCGTGTATAACACTAGTAGATAACGCGTTTGCTGTGATCGCAAAGGTAGAATATGACGCTGTCGGTCGTCCAACCAGTATGTGTCTTAAATAGCCTTCCACGATGTTTGTACCTGGACCTCATGACATCCGCTTTGTTCGTTGTTACGATGGAAGTGAGTCAGGTTGGTGTTGTTGTCTATTACGCTGGTCCACTAAATTTATAACGAGCCAAACAAGGTTCAGTTTTACTAGTGACGTTAGTTAAATATTTGTTTAATGATTCAGGGAATCCGAGTGCTTAGTTCCAACACGTTGAAGCGTTCGCCGAGAGAAACACTAAAGAAATTTCGGTGGTATTGTCACTTGTATCTCAGGCTTGACTCTCGTCCGTTAGGGGAACTTGATTTCTCCAGCTCTGCATGACTCCTAGTCAGATAGTGCAAACGTGAAACAGTGAAGTAGTGTCTGTCCTTTCTGTCATCGCTGTCGTCATTTGCTCACTCATGCGTAACAACAATGTGTATGGAAAGTGGTAAATGCAAAGACTTTGTACAAAGACGTGCGAGAAAACGGTTAACAGTCAATCCGGGAAGTAAAGCAAGTGAATTGCCTATACACTATTTGTTCCGATGCTGGTTTTGTTGCATCCTATGCTCTTTGCTTTTAGTTCAGCTTTTGCGCGAGTTGCTAGCATTCATTCGCATTCATCAGCTTGGGAACATTTGGTTGGATACTGGTTAGGCTGGTGAGAACTTTAACAGACACAGTACAACAACCGGTAAAAATCTATTCTCGTGCAATAGCGCCCGATGTTCTCTCTATTGTTCTTGAAGTAAGCTAGTTGCTATTCACTTTCAAAGGTGTCGGTCGTATACGAAGTTTGTAGAGCAGGTTACCTTCGATGCCAACTAGGGTTTGTTACAATGCCTACTGATGAAAGTGAGCGAGTCTCTTTGGACTTTAACATACATTAGGTTCTCCAAAAGCTGAAATAGGTGCTTTCACTAGGGGTGTAACATTTTGCGATTTTCGCTGATGGCTATTATGCACATAGATCTGGAATTTGTAAGCAACACCCGAACGACTGCTTAATAGTTGTGCTATGAAATAACTAGACTCATGAATACTTCGGTTTTAGTGTCAATTAACCACATTTTTACTGTGAATATAACTGATAACTGATCCTTCACAGAGTCGCAAATAGTCTGGCAGCTATGGCAACCCACGGGGCGGTGGTAGTAGCATCTGTGTTTATGCAGGATCTCCCTGTCACTGCCGCTGGATGATAACATGGATTATTCATCCGCTTTAAATTATGTCTAATCGACTGGGCATCTCAACATAACGGTATTTCGCAGATGGTCGACACAACACAATCCGGATGATAGCTCTAGTCCCTGAGACGATCTTCAAAATGAGGAACAGCCGGCATTTCGTGCACAGAGGTCATTGACACATCCTACTGAAGCGCACAAGGCACTATTAGGTAACATGAAGCAAGACCAAATTTTTCAAGTTATAAATCAACGATAACTCATTGAGGGTGCCAGCGAATCGTCTCTGTGTTTCGAGGAACTACCGTTCACGTTTCACACAGGCTTGGAGGTGTGACGAGGCGATCCTGGTCAAATTAGGGCTATTTACGGGCAACTTATTCTTCAAAAGTGCCTTAACAAACCATGACGGAAACCAGCCTGATAGGATACATGCGTCAAGAAAGTTTATCCTCGTGCGTTCTACAGCCAGCTTACAACGCAACGACAAAAATCGGTCTAATGCCTTCGCAATGGTAACGGGGAGTCTTCTCAGAAACGTAAAACATTTGGTCCCCTTCAGCCACTTGATCAAAGCAGAAAGAAGGCACAGATTGCGATACGTTAACATTTCGATTGTTCTCGTCAATCGCATACACAATACAAGCAGAAACACATACACAATTATATACATGGCAAAAAATTGGCAAGCCAATCAAAACGTCAAAATCAAGTCCAAGGCAATCGAATTGATTGCCTCAACAGTTTCTGTGCACATAACACTGGTTGATAAGACCTGATTAACAACGCTTCACTGATTGTCAACATTATCGGATTCCGGTTACGTAATAGCACTTTGAACGCAGTCTTGGGGTCCACCTTGTGACCAGTTGTCACGAGGTGCTTAGTGATAGATGATGACAGAATCTGGTTCATTCCGGGAGGCGCTCCATTTTGTTGCGTCATCATTTGTTCCACCCACTTTGGCAATTGTTCAGCCACCCTCTGAGCCAACCGACGGTTAGTTCTGCCTATGTAAATGTCACTGCAACTTCAGGTGAACTGATAGACCACATGCGAGGGCGAACTAGCCGAAGGGTGGTTCTGACGGTCATGAAGAACAAGTTTTCGAGTCGTGTGCATGAGACGCAACTGTGCAGTCGTGTACGTGCTCGTTAGAGCGGACCTGAGCTTGTGTCCGATGTCGTTTGCCACCTGGTCTCCTTTGAAGGGCAGGAACAGATAAACAGCTTTTTTCTCTGCCGTTAACACCGGCAGTTTCTTTTTGGGGAGTCTGCTGTGCACTTGGATGAACTTTTCACGATAGCCATTTGCCACCAAGGTCCTATGCAGAAACTTCTCTTCGGCTTCCAGTGTATCCGGACTACAAATACGTCTGGCCTTGTAGAACAGCGTTTTCACTAGGTCGCGTTTGGATGCAACCGGGGCAAAACTGGAAAAGTGAAGGTACTGCCCACTCCAGGTTACCTTGCGGTAAACGGTGCGCTGCAATGTACTTCCGTCCTGCCTCTTAATAAGGATATCCAAAAATGCCAGGGAGCCGTGTTGCTTCATCTCCTGGGAGACTGGTAAGTTAGGGTATATTGAATTTAAAGTGGTTAACAGGCGAGTAAAATGTTCACTGTTGGTGAACACCAGAGTGTCATTCACGTACCTTTTGTGTAACCTTGCTTCACCAATACTGGCAGCGACTTGCCTTCCGATCAAGCCTAGAATGATATCTGCCAAGATTGGTCCCAGAGGGCTACCCATGGCGACTCCGTCGATTTGCTTGTATGCTCTCCCATCAAACTCAAAACGTACATTCTCTGTACACAGTAGAGTCATATCCCGCAAATATTCCACAGGGAGACCCACATACATGTTTTGACTCAGGATGAAATGACACAATTCATCAACTGTTTCTTGAAGTGGCACGTTTGTGAATAGAGAATCCACGTCGATAGACCGATTGTTGTCGTTGCGTTGTAAGCTGGCTGTAGAACGCACGAGGATAAACTTTCTTGACGCATGTATCCTATCAGGATGGTTTCCGTCATGGTTTGTTAAGGCACTTTTGAAGAATAAGTTGCCCGTAAATAGCCCTAATTTGACCAGGATCGCCTCGTCACACCTCCAAGCCTGTGTGAAACGTGAACGGTAGTTCCTCGAAACACAGAGACGATTCGCTGGCACCCTCAATGAGTTATCATTGATTTGCCGCTTGAAATTTGAGGCCTTTTCTTCAGAAGCTTTCCAGTTGTCACAATAGCCGCATGTGCAAGTCTGATGCCGCTTGAGCGGCTAAAAATAGTAAGACATTTGTCCACCCCCCTTAACCCGTCTCCTTTATCTACACCAGGTAGGTGGCTGCATTGATCCTTCTCAGCCAATTTATTTGACTGTTTTTTGATAATGCACTTTATCTTGTTACTGCATGGCCGAGCTACTTCAAGACCTAATGCTGTTATTATATTATGTAGCCCTTTTATCTTGTTCCGCATACATGGTGCCTTCATGATGCAAAGTATGTTTCGCACTAGTTTGGTGCCTAACTGTAAACTGATTACCCATCTATGGGTCGAAATTTATCATGACAAATCTAGAGTAGCTTATTGCTTTTACTTCGCTTTCTTTATCAGCCATGTACTCGTGTGTGGAGCCATTAACCACAAATCCGTCTCACGTTTTCTGGATGCTTTTGTGCGAGCCGACCTTAGTCGTTTCGACGAGAATATCATGACAGTCTTCTTGTCCACGTAAGTTATGTGTTCAGTCCCACATAAACATGAACCCCGATTTCAGCCAAGAGCCGGATCTGCGTCTCAAAGCTCTGCTTAAGCGCGAACAAATGCATGCCACCTATCTTAAGGGTGATGCGACTTCACCCAAAGACCTGAAACGGGCAAAGGTAAGTATCTATTTGGTGGTTTAAGCATTTCCCCAGAGAAGTGACTTTTCAGTTGTGATGCCTTTGAATGTCAGCTCATCGTTACATCATACTATGGACAAATAGGTAGACCAGATGTCCGATTAGACCAGTCGGTCCTTGCGTTAAGGCTTCAGGTAATCTCACTGCAAGAAACAGA
The DNA here is from genome assembly GCA_944474145.2 of Dicrocoelium dendriticum. Taxonomy (NCBI): domain Eukaryota; kingdom Metazoa; phylum Platyhelminthes; class Trematoda; order Plagiorchiida; family Dicrocoeliidae; genus Dicrocoelium; species Dicrocoelium dendriticum. Next base: position 120,348,343 of record OX104063.1, on the reverse strand, counting down.
AGACCAACAAATGCACTATATGGATTTTACCGTTTATCCTCGAATCGACATAGTTACCACAACATAGTTACTGTAATGCAAACGGTGAAGCACAGCCAGTAATTCTTAGTGGTTCAAATGTTTCAGGATTTGATCTCAATCCGTTTCTCATAGTGGAACGACCTCGTCGTTCTATCAGCCTGGAAGTGTAGATATCCTCGTTAGACGAATCCTCCCCTGTGGCCATGCTCGCTTCCCGGCAGGTTAAATTGCCTGCTGATATTTTATAATGAAACAGAAAAAATGTTTATGTTTGTTGACCATCGTTACCTTGCGTTTACACGAAATGTAAGCCTACATTTCCCCTTATTCCGGTCATTCGTGTCATTATTTTTGATCTTATTTCTTGAAATCACGCAGGTCCATGCTGAATACGCCATCCAAATCTGGTAGACTTGACGGAACAGCAAGTTTAGTCCACCTGGGTTAGCACTTCGGGCTGTAAACACAAAGTTCGATACATGCATAGTCTTGCATTCAGCAAAGGCCTAAAATCTTTGCACCGCCTCAGCTAAGCGCGTCTGGGAGACCATCTAATAAATTTGGTGGTAAAGGATGTACCCCTTGCTTATGAATTATACTTTAGTCTGAGTGTGGATCGTCTTTCGAACACTGTTTCACAGACTGGCTTCTCTGTTCCACGTTTGATTGTGTGAACCAGTGGCTCGCTAGCGCGCTTAAATTGTATCAGGAAATATCCCAACATGCAGGAGGATAGTAGTCGTCAACGTCATCTGCCAGATTCAATAGGATATCCGGTCAGGTCAAACCAGGAAAGCACTTAGTACGCCCAAGAAGAGTGAATACGCCAGTTCGAGACACAAGTCATCGAAAAGAGAATAAAGATTATCCTAAGCGCAATAACAATGAAGCAACAACAAAAGTAACATACCATGTGCACGCACGACACCGGAAAAATGCTAGTTACTTTTTAGATTATGGCGTTTGGATCATGCGGTAGCTTTGCTAGATATGGAATTACAGACGTACCATGCGCCGGATTGTGGGCATATATTCCTTTGTACTTTCCTAAGGTCGGGGGCAGGTATGCATTCCGTTAATGCACTACGCAGAGAGTGTTTTGCTGTAACGCTTGGAAATGTTCCCCCAGTGACTTGTTTTTCGTGACTGTTTTGATATTAAATCTGACATCATTTCATGAAACAGTCGAAATTACTGGAGGGGGGCGTTAATGCTCTTGGACCCACCGCTTCATAGTCTCTTAGGTCTGGGCGACTCACCAATGAGTACCAGGCCTAAACTCTCCCACGGCTAGTGTGCAGTCGTTTTTCAGGTGTTGTGACGCCTAGTACGCCTTCACCCCACGACCGCAAGAAGAAGTCCAAGATGAGCCGGGATGAACAGATTTTCTATTACAGCACGGCACCAGTTATATAGCTTTACAAACAAGGGCGAATCCAAGCTACTAAACGCATGAGATCCAACAGGCATGGAGAAAACATAAAATGGAACAAGCAAATGAGAATCGCGAAAATTACGAGCCAATGAAGTGCGGCAAAGAAAATAGTGTCTGCGGAGTTAATCCCTGGGGGTAACTTTCTGGTGAGCGACCATTAAAAACGACGAGTAGCGTCCAATCAGTGTGGAGAAGTGATGTGTTTAAACAAATGCCAGAACAGTTGATAGTGAGAATGACACACACCAGGAAAATAAAAACAGGTATTATAAATAGGTGTCGGCTGAATAACACATCCACGTGAAAAAGCTAAGGAACGCTGAGCAAAAGAAACCAATCAGAATGTCCACAGAATGAGACGGCTGAAATTAGCTGTGAGCGATTGCGAATGAGGCTGAGGAAAGCGGCGTGTCCAAAATGTAGCAGAGAAGCAGGTAACTGCGCAAACAAAGAAATAGGCAACTAACATAAATCATGAAACTGAGGGTTAAGTAGCCAGCTCCCTAACATCGGGTCCACTCATATGTTTGAGAAGTCACAGGTATTACCGATAACCGATGGATCTGTTTGACCGTTGATTCCATTAAAATAGTTACAGGCTGCGTTGCGAACATTTCAACACCACTTGCAGTGGCCTATTTAGTGTGTGCTAACGCGTAGCCCCACTAGCACATACTTGTCTGTATGCAAATCATACGGCGAGTAAATTATTATTTTATGGTTCATTCATCCAATCGTGAGGCCCACTAATTTAATTCACCTGCTGATGCTTCCGTTAGAACGTTGAGAAATCCACTATCTGAAGCACAACTGTAAGACTAGCTGAGTATTCGATTCGGTTAAATCACTAATGCCTGCCGACTACAGGCTCTCGTATTCCATCTCAAGTGGTAATATCATTGTATATTTTAGTACTTATGTGGTCTAGATAGGAGACCGAATCGCTGTGCAACACCCTAGGCCACCGATCGATTCACCGTCAGTCTCAACTGATTACATTCCGAATCGCGGCTTCAGTTAATGCGCCGCTTACCAATCACCATGAACAACAGTTATGGTTGTTAACAACCACTTCTCGTCGCACACCATACATTACAATACTCAGCTCTAAAACACAGACCGAAGAAGCCACTTGGCAACGGTTTTCAAATTCGTAGATAACGCCCATCGAAACGTAAAACAGACTTGCAAACTTTCTATCCTCCATGGCTGGGTTGTAGGCTTCAGTCAATCTATCACTCACTTAAAGCCTTATTCGGTGTAAATGTAAGTACGGTGGTTATTTAACAAAGTTCTCTGGTTGCGCGGCAAACCTTTAAAACTACTCTGTGCCAACTGTGGCACACGCTCTGTTATGCCTAAACTTGCACAATAACTTAAGGCTTAGACCTAATATCAAACGGTGATGGAATGATTTTCATGACACTAGAAGTTATGATCGCATTTCCGGATGGCACATATTACACTGTCATACAATTTTAGTGTCCTGTGACTCAGCTAGAGCTAGTTCCGCACCGCCTATTTGTATTTCGTTATTTGCTAGCTATGCACTATGTATCATGTCTATCGTTTAAAAGTGTTTAGACTTCCGACAACCAGCTGGAGCAAGGCTTCTCAAACGTTTTGAGGCTTTTACCCACAAAGCGGGTTTACTATAAAAAATTACTCCCCAATTTTCTTTTAAAAGCTAAGTAATTATTAAGTATTGCACTTTCCGCTCTAAATTACTGCCACTGAATACTGTTGTTAACTACTTTCAAGCATTCAAAGAAAGAAAACACCTACTTTGAGCAACTGTTGACTAATCGCGTTGTGGTCTACTTGATGAGACAGTTGATATTGATTAGTCTTATAAGTTCCGGGTATATTTTATCCTGTTTCAGCTTAGGCACTTCGTAAGTCGTGCTCCAAGTTCATTCGGTTTCTTGCGTTGGTGTGTGATCGCTGAACATGTGCAATGAACACTGAACAATGATTTATAATGGCTAAAATAGCAGGTGCTGGACATGTCCCGTAGGGTGGTTGGAGTAAAACAAGAGAGATCAATGTTCGGGGGATTACAGATTTAACTTCAGTGCCGTATAATCGGTTTCAAATTAGAATGCGCGGACACAAAGCCATAAGGGGAGTGGTTATTGATCACGTAATAGGAGAGAGCAAAAACAACAAGGACAAAGCTTACTCGTGTGCAGCTATCTTGGGTCGACAGGATACAGAAATCCAGTTTCTATAGTAGTAGCGTTTATCAGATTGCGTGCAAGGGGTTTGATGTGACTTATTCTCGACTAGGGTTTTTGACACTGTCCACTGTCTGTTGTGCATTAGTGCCAGCATCTGGTGGTCATGGGCTATAGCACGTAGTGTAAATGTGTCAGTATCGTCAAGACGTTTTTTGAAAAGGGATAGGGTGGGTGCATTAATTACATGTTCCGGGAGGGCGTTCCAAAGCTGTGCCACTCGAAGGGAGAAATAGTTTCGCCGACATTCCAGGCGGCTGTACTGCGTGACTAACTTAAACTGGTGACCTCTTAGCAGGGTTTTTTGACTGAGTATCAGAAGGGAATGGCGTGGGTGCTTGGGGTTTCCCAGGATCTGGTACACCATTATAAGATCACCCCTTAGACCCTGATGATATCCACTGTATATTTTGAGGGTCTTCAGCCTGAGTGGGTAGGAGAGGCTGGTAAAACCTCTGATGCTCTTCGTTGCCCTACTTTGTGCAGTATCGAGCGCAGTGAGATGGTGGTTTAGCGAAGGTTGCCAAGCTTGAATAGCGTATTCCTAGTGCGACCGCTCGTACGCTTTAAGCATTTTTGGAAAGTCTGAAGGGTCAGACTTCTCGAAAGCTCTGCGGAGAAGACCGAAGTACTGGTTTGCTTTCTTAGATGCCTTTTCAGTCTGCCCCAAACAACCGAGGTCATCTTGAACTATCACGCGCATATCGCACTCGAGAGAAGCTCGCTGTAGAGTTTGTGGTCCTATGCGGTAGTTATGCATACTTCTGTGCCGTATGCTGAGAACTTTGCACTTGGTGAGGTTGAAATGCAGCATGTTCTCGATGGACCATGCGTATGCTTTGTCCAATTTCTCCTGTAACACTGTGTGATCCTCCACTGCAGCTATAGGGAACCACACCTTTAGATCATGAGCGAATAGCAAACAAAGATAGCACGCTCGCGAGATCATTTATGAAAACCAGGAACAGGCGGGGTCCAAGCACCGAGCCCTAAGGTACGCCGTATTGTACTTCGATGGATCCCGACAGGTTGCTTCCAACCCTCACATTCAGGTGACATCGCACGAGAAAGTCTCCTATCCAGCCCAGAACAGGATCGCTGATTCCATATTTCTGGAGTTTGTGGAGGAGAATGCGATGTTCTAGACAGTCGAAAACTGAGAAATCCAAGTAGGCCGCATCGACTCGTACACCAGCGTCCACAGATTCTGTCCAGCTTGCACGAGCAATCAACAGATTGGTTGTACATGACCGATTTTTGCGAAATCCGTGCTGCTCCGGAACGAGATTATTTTGTCATCCAGGTACCCCATCAAAGCCTCAGCTACAATGCACTCCATAACCTTGAAGCTCACAGGAAGTTGTGTTATCGGGCGATAATTGGCTGGTTCAGCACGACTGCCAATTTTGTAGATTGGCGTGTTGATTCCGTGCATCCACATCATGGGAACCTGCATCTCGTTCAGACATCCTTGAAAGAAACTTGCTAGTGGCGGAACCAACCTCATGGCAGCAGTCTTCAACGCCTTCGAGCAAATGCCGTCCGCACCCGGGGAGCAGAACTCGCGCAGAGACATCTGCCATTTCAGTACAGCTTCGGAGGTGAACGATATGTCATTAAGCCCTGATGGTGGCGTTATCTGCTTATGCAGGATGTATGATGATTGCACGCTTTGGTAGATACGGTTAACTTGTTGTCCAAGTATGTTGGCCGCCTCAAGTGCGATTCGGTCTAACCAGCGTGCTGTGTGCAGAGCAGGAATACCGCGCTTAACACGGTGCAAATTGTTTACGTGTCTGTATAGCAGCTTTGCATTGGAGCAAAACTTTTCCACTAGACCTTGTTGGTTCTTCACTTTCACCTCCCGGACGAGTTTGACACAGGGTTTTTTTTGGCAGTGTGTAGACATTTCAAATATCGTCGTTCGGGGATGCTATGTAGGTGTGTCATGCCAAGTATCTTAATGCCATGCATTTACGTGTCTTGTTGCTTACGAAAGACTTAATCCTTATAGGACGGTAGAGTTTGGTTTCAGATGTCCTTGCCAGGAGCTTGTTAAATATGTTGACCAATTCTCCGCAGGCCAGCTCAGGGGTTAATTCGGCTAAGCACGACTAGGTAGATGCATCAATGAGGTCGGACAGGTCGTCATAGTTGGTTACGACATGATATTCCTCGGTACGCTCTTTAGGATAATCCGCGTAGCACATGTAATGAAACACTAGCGACGCATGATCACTGTGGCCCAAAGGAGTATCGGTTATCACTCTCTCTACCATCAGTTCTTCATTGGTGAATATTCGGTCCAATATAGATGGCCTGTTAGTTCCCCTGATCTGGTTGTCTTAGTGACGTGGCCATAAAGCGGGAAGTCTGAAATCAGATCTTGCAGGTCTGCTTTGAATTTCTCTCCTGGTGTGGCCTGGGATTCTAGAGCACGTAAGCTGAAGTCGCCGGTCACTAGAATGTGACTGTACTTCCCGTTTATCACTTGCCTCAACGCAGCCATTAAGTTTTAGTCCATCTCATGAGTAGACGATGGTGGGCGGTAAACAACAACCAATAGGCTCAGATGGTGCCCTCTCAGCCGGAAATTCAACCAAGTGGAGTCAAGTAGGTCAGTTTCTTAATCGTTTATGGGTTCGCATTGCATGTTGTTACGAAAGTAGAGGGCTACCCCACCACCTTTGCTGGCTCGATCCTTCCGGACAACGGACATGCCTGTTAGCGCGATTTCAGCATCCGTTATCTCACAGCGCAATCACGTTTCGGTGACAGCGATGAGATCCCAAGCTGCAGACGCGTGTCGAAGTCTTAATTCAGCTAATTTGCTGTGTAGATCTTAGGCGTTTTTGTACACGCATGAGAGCTTCTCGGGGACCAAAAGTGTGTTAGATTGGATGGATGAAGCAAGTGAGTTTACGCCGAGCAGTAAAGGGTCGGCGACTAATCGTTTATTGGACGTGTTGCAGACTCTCGAGACAAATTTGGTATATAGTCAAGTATCGGATGCAGGGATCCCGGTGTTTGTTCGTGCTCTGCTGTGTCCCTCCGGGTATTATGGCTACTGTTGAAACCGTCCCCGAGTCGGGTCCTGCAGTTAACGTTTTCATTAAGAGTTGTACCTCCACTGAATTGTCATTAGAAGATGCTTGTGTTCCCACTGCTTTCAGAAGTATTTCTATCGGCATTCTGCAACGGAATTTAGTCCTGTTCTCTAGAAGGTTTTGTGCCGTTAGTTCTGATGGAAACACAAATTTTAACAGCCTGGGACCGCACCCCTTATAGTTTGGTGTTATGTGGATCCTTATCAACGAGGTCGACACGACATTTTCGAGAGAAAGAGCCTCCCGGATGTAGTGCCACTGCTCGCGGTCGTGCATCTGAGCATCGTCAGAAGAGGAATCTGTAAGCTCAGGAACACCGTCAGCAATCACTGTATTCTTTTCTTGACTTGTTCTGTACATCTCTATGTTAGCGGGATCCCCTGAATGTTCTTACCACGGAATTTCAGGTAGTATGCTCACTCCACTTGAGTGGTTGCGGAGACGATTCGTAGACAGCAGAATGGCCTCAGTCCCGTCCGCCGAGTTTAGTGTTACCCGAAGTAACCGGGGTTCATCGTAGTGCAATGCGTTGGGGTGGCGCGAGATTCTTCTTAATTTCGTGGGATTAGCATGGACACCGATCGAAATACAGATGGAACCCCACTGATTTTGATCATCCGTCAACCTACCCTTAATTGTATTGTATTTGGATTCGGGGACATTTGTGCACTCAAGTTTTAAGGCATCGTGGTTGCGCCTGGTGGCTACTGATTTTGGATTTGGCGGCTTAGTATCCGGTGTTTTTGGTGAATTTGTGAACGGCACTAATGTGTGCTATCCCTGCTGCGGCACTGTTGTTTCCTATAGTCTGTGCACAAAGGTTATCGGTGCTGTTTTCGGCATTTGCTTACCGGCTATCGATGCGTACGTTGCCGGGTTGTGTATTATGGCTGTTTGACTGCAGCTTACGGTCGCCTGTGTAGCGAACAGACTATTAGATGCAGCTCACTGTACAGAAGTTGAGGCAGGCGCGCTGCAGGCAATGTATTTACGTATAGGAGAGAACGGAGTTTGTACTGCTGGAGGCTGAGTCGTTGGGGTTAGGTTGGGACGTCTGGCTCTCTTTTTCGGCCTGACTAGGGAATTCGGGGTGTTATTTTCACTTACAAGTGCAGGTCCGTTCCCCCCCCCCCCTATGGGTGTAACTCTGGCGCTCACCAGTTGCTCAACCGCTTCTAGTAGTCTTTCACACCACTTCAGTAGCACAGATAGACAGCTAACAAACAGGATAGAACTGCATACTTGGCAGAACCAAAACGCCTTTTCCGTATTAGTGTAAGCTTGTGTTGGCTCTGTCCCAAGGCAGGTAGTGTGATAGGATTTCAAACACAGGGTAGTCACTAGACCATTTTTAACCACTTTAGCACATGATTCGTATTTACTCTTCAAACGAGACATGTTCATAGTAGGCGTGCTGTTTTAGGGGGGTAGCAAGAGGACAGAGATACTGACTTCGCTTCACTTTTCGTTGCGTGTCTATCGGCGCTGGTTTTAGGTCAGAGAGGTCAGACGTGTCGCCTCCAGATGATTCCCACGTTCCGTAGGCGACGTGCGTGCTATCGATCCAGCCGGTAAATGGATAGGCAGCGATGCGGCGTAGGGTTTAAGCAAAGCAAGATGACTTAGAAAAGAATGTCTAATAACGACGGTGGCTGTTCCAAGGGCGGACCAAATTGACAACCATCGCTTTGTACAGTGACTTGAAGAAGTGGTAATAAGATGATCGGGCGACTCTCAAAATTCTTTAAAATAAGATCACAAGTGCTCTTGTGCGACGAGAAGAAAAATGAATTCGCCAATGAGGTTCAAACACGGTTGACTTTGAAATTGCAAAAACACGGTTTGCTGGTGATCCGCGAATGACAGATCCAAAAGATGAACAGTGGTAGGAGGAGCTCACGGAGCCAAATCCAATGATAGCAGGTAGGTCTCTTTGAGAATAAATCGGAAGATTTAAAGGCGAAAAATGCAGGAGGACACTTTTTGCGACCGTTCGGGAGCGTGCTCTTGATCGTCAATGGCTTCTCATTCGTTTTAACCATCTCTTGCATGTCCGTCTTGTATGACAACTTCCCACCGCCACTCTGTATCGTTACGTCCTGAACACTAATGGCCTGTTTCGTCCGTTCTACCCTGTAAATATGTGCTTGTCCCTTTACCTGGCCAACTGACCAATGCTACGACCTTATTGCTCTCAAAGCGCCGTACTTTGACGCGACAAACGACTGCCTGAGTTAAAAGAATAACGATCAACGAGCGAGTCGAGAGAGGCCTAATCTAGCTGCACTAATTGACAGGCTTTAGTTTAGGTAGCAGGATTTATTACTGTAAGTCAGCAACTGCATTAATCACTCACTCAGGACTAGTCAATGATGGTTAATCGATAGCGATTATGTAGTTGGGTACGTGTTTTGATACATATTATTTTGCCTTTAGTTTTGTTTGCGCATACTGAGGACCCAATTCCTTTACTTATATTTCATCATCATCATTATACATGTCAGCTAGAGATGGTAAAACACCTCCGCTATTGTACCGCAATACATAAAGGAAATACATACATACATACAATACATAAAGGAAAAATAAATACGACAGTTGAATGCCAGCTGAGCTACCAGCAACGGATACGCATCGTTCCGGTAGGCTACTAGCCGGCTACTAGGCAAAAACAAAAATTTAATTACGTTTTACCCTACGAAATAAGATCGTAGACGGAGGGGGAGGCTAAAGGGATGGGGAGGGACAAAGAAACTCACAGCAGGAACGCCACTGAGGTCGGCTCCTTGCCATATCAGCAAGTGTATCCAGCCAAACGTGTTCACCGTCTTTTGGACCCCAACCAGGGAGCCGTGAAGCTCCAACTGAGACCAGCTCCGAAGTGAGGGCCTTCATTCCTCTGGACCAAGTCATAGCTTGACCACCTCTCCTCTTCTTCCACCCACATCCCCGGTGAGCAAACAACGCACGTCGAGGGAGTCGGTGGGCTGGCATGCGCAACACGTGGCCCAGCCATCGGAGCCTGGTGAGTGAAATGACGGTGCTGAGCGGTTCATTCCCTTTTCCTAGGCCGTAAACAAGGCGTCGAACACGCTCGTTACTCACGCGGTGTTCCCACCAGATGTGAGCCAAACTGCGAAGGCACCGATGGTCGAACGTAAGTAGCCTCTTCATGTCCGCCGATCTTAGGGGCCAGGTTTCGCAACCGTACAGTAAGGTCGAACGTACCGCTGCATTGTACATTCTACCCTTCAGGGCGAGAGTAATGTCGCGCCGTCGCCATAGGTGGCGAAGGTTAGCAAAAGCACTTCGAGCTTTCGCTATGCGGTTCGTGATCTCGTCTTCGATCCCAAGGGCGCTGATACAACTTCCCAGATAATTGAATTTCTGAACGACTTCTAGCTGATCCCCACCAAGGGTCAGCACAGGGGGCGAACCCTGCCAATCCTGGAGGAACGCTTTGCACTTCGGTGGTGCAAAGCAAAGCCCGAAGCGACTGACAGCCAGTGCTAATCTGTCCAGCGCGGCTTGACACGTCTGGGAGCTGTCACAGATGAGGGCAATGTCGTCTGCATACTCTAAGTCAAGAAGTCGTTCTCCTGGGAGTAGCTCCACACCTTCCAAGTCATGTCCTGTAAATGCAATCTCCATGACTTCGTCAATAGCGAAGTTGAATAGGAAAGGTGACAGCGGGCATCCTTGTCTCACACCGCTGGAGATATTGAAGGGTGGCGACAACCTGCTGTAAGCCCTTACTCTGCCCGTGCTACGCGCATATAATGCTTGGATAATATTTACATATTTCTCGGGCACACCTTTCCTGAGTAGACAATTCCAAAGGGCACATCGATCAACCGAATCGAAGGCACCTTTGATGTCGAGGAACGCGACTACGGTGGGCCGCCAATATGTGTGACGGTGCTCCAACAACTGACGCAAAGTGAAGATGTGGTCGATGCAGCCACGACCTCGACGAAACCCGGCTTGCTCCGCACGAATCTGGCTTTCACGAGCGCCAGTCAGTCTTTGGAGAATGATGGCCGCGAGTAATTTGGAGACGATGGAGATCAGACTGATTCCTCTATGGTTGAGGCATTCCGAGCGCGAGCCGCCTTTGAAGATGGGAACAATAACGGAGCGGCTCCAGTCGGTTGGGACAGTTTCCTGCTCCCACAGTTTCACTAGTAATTATGCAAAGCATCAACAAGAGCAGAGCCTCCGAATTTGAAGAGGGCTGGAGGAAGATCATCTGGTCCCGCGGCTTTGTTCAACTTCAACAGTCCGATCTCACGTTCGACTTCTGAGCGAGAGGGTGGATCCAAAGGGACAGCCCACGGAGCAGGGCGATCAGTGACCGGCGAATCGAACAATTCTTGCCGATTAAATTGCTTTTCAAAATGCTCAGCCCAACGCTCCAGACGTTTTGACAAATTGTGGATAGGCTGTCCACTCTCGTCACGTATAGTTTCACTAACACCAGGTCTCCTGCTGCCCGTTTCCCGTATCAGACGGAATAACTTACGATGGTTGCCAAGGGCAGCGGCCACTTCCATCTCTGACGCACGATGAGACCACCAAGATTCGCGGTCTCTCTTCAGGCTAGCACGGAGTTTTGCCCGGAGCTCTTTGCGAGTTTCATTGTGCTCGCTTCCAGCCGGGATTTGCCGGCGAGCATCTATAAGTTCCAGAGACTGCGAAGAGACCCAATGTCCATGTTGTCTATTAGACATACCACATGAGGATTTGCCTGCTGCTAGTAAGGTCTGGCGAACATGTGACCAGTGACCATCAATTGTCTCCTGTGAGCGCTTGCTCAACTCGCATGTTAGCGTACTTCGATACGCATTCAGAACAGCTGGCTTTGTCAGTTGGCTGGTGTCAATACGCTCACAGCGTCGTCGTGGGCGTCCGCCAAAACGCATCCGCATGTCAGCACATACAAGTGCATGATCGGTGTCCACACATGTGCTCCAAATCGAGCGACAATTCTGGATGCAGCCTCTCCAGCGGTAATTTATCGCAATGTGATCGATCTGCGTGCAAGGCTGGTTCGAGGTTGGTGGGCGCCAAGTCACCCTTCGGCGGGTGCTGTGTCGGAAATTAGTGCTCGCAAGAAATAAGCGAGCATCTTCACACAAATGAAGTAACCGCTCACCGTTATCATTACGGGAGCCTACACCGTGTTGACCGCCCAGATGCAGTTCATCAGTGGACAACTTTCCAACTTGTGCGTTCATATCCCCCGCCAGCACAACAGTGTCCGTGCTTCTTCTGTGGCGAAGGAGCTGGGTCAGTTGGCGGTAGAAGTCGTTCTTTACCGAATCATCGCCACAGTTTGTGGGCGCATAGGCAGCGATGATGAATAGACATCTATTAGTCCCGCGCGACTTCGAAGCTTTAAACGAGCCAGCCAATCGGACCGCACACATCCGGCTACTGATTGGAATCCAATCAACCAGAGCAGCTTCAGCCCGGGGACTCAGGGCAATACCAACACCGGCTTGGCCGGTGCTCGAAGCTGCATCGTCACCGGATAGGCGCAAGGAGAAAATACTGCTTGCGTCCCCTGAAAAGGATCGCAGAGTGAGCACAGTGCTCGAGTCTTGCAGGTGAGTCTCTGATAAGCAGCAGATATCGATCGAGAGGGTCTCCAATGTTCGGGCAAGTGCTGCCTGTTGACCGATTTGTAGCAGTGTGGGTACATTGAGGCATGCTAATCTGAAGGAGGATCGAGGGCTCCAAATGGAAGTCGATGAACTGGATTGGACCGCTTGGTTGGACATGGGCCTGTCGACAGGAGAGGAGTGACGCTCCGCGTTCACGTGTGAGTTGAAATTAGAAGGTAAATGCCTAGCAAAGCATGTTGGGGAAGGGCCAAGAATCGGGGGGGTTGAAAACTGGGGGGATATAAGTGAAGTTGGAAGGGGACGTTAAGAGTGAAAAAGCGTAAGAGGGGGAATAAGAAGACGGCAAGGCTTACTTACTTACTTACTTTACTTATATTTACCTCCGCAAAATTCCATTTTACCTCTTTGGTGGCAGTTGGCACTAAGTTGAGAACCGCTGCAATAGAGGGATATGATTTCCAACACTGCGACGTGGCGGATGTGACTCGCCACTGAATAAAGTCACAGCCCACAACTACATACTGGCAAGTCGACTAGATTCAACTATCAACTCTTCCCGACACCGTTTCAACTACACACGATTGAACCCGATGTATCATCGTGATACGCAACAGTTTTTAAACCTTGATCATGCCTAAGTTGGTGCGTCTCTATGAAACTGAGAATAAACCATCTATTTATTTATCTTATCATGGACATACGATCAATTTTCTACTGTTACTGTCACAGTTGCCATAAAATGTTTGTACAGTTGTACATATCTGATCATGCCTCCATGGGCGTGCCTCGCATAGTCGAGAATAAAGTATTTAATTATTTATTTATTTAAGTGCCCATACTACGAAAGCAATTTACTTACAAAGTGCTCTTCCTCCAGTGGGAGAGGCAACAACATCCGAAAGCGCATTGAACCGCCATTTTATCGGAAAGACTATAGGCTGTCAAACAACTTTTGCATCGACCAGCTTAAATCTCTGTGCTACAACACATTCTGGCAGTAGATTGGACTGTGACTAACCATGAAATGGAATGACGCATCCTCGATCTTGCACATTTATCTTTGTCGGTAAAATAATTTTATCCTTCCGGACAATTTCTCAATCTTCGCATTCAGGCGCAGGAGGCCGAGGCTGTGATTATCTTAACGGATCCTGGTAACCAGGACCACTCAAAGGAGGACTGGGACAATATTATGCGGGTTGTTTCAGTGAAAAATTTGTACCCTACGTGTCGCATTTTGTGTATGCTCAACATGATGGAAAACAAAGTGAGTTACGCGCGGTTCACACTTGCTTTCATATTCCAACCTTATGGTGTCTTGTTCTCCATGACTAACCGAAGCGGTCTACCAGTGGAAATCCTACCTCCTTTTATGGCGTTTGCACAGTCTTGCTTAGGATCATGTCAGGATAACCATGGTTTCCCCCGTTTCAGCTTTGATTTCACTGTACGCTTTTCTAGTGTGGATAATTTGTGAACACCTTTAATTGCAAATTCAAGCGCCACCTCTGAATGCGCCGCCTCCTTTTCTCCTTCCAGCTTTAATTGACTCGTTTACAAATTCATTGCATTAATCGTATTACTGATATTGTTCCATGCAAGGGAGTCTTATCTACCGACGTAACAAATCGTGAGTCACCTGCACTAGCTATGCCGTACCAGAAAACAGTGCATAGGTGCGAGTGTTGTGAGTGCCAAAGGCCAACCCATCCATGCTCAACTATCATTAGACACGCTGAAATCACTTGAACCGGACTTAGCGGTATTACACCTACTCCTGTTGAATAGGATGCTCTCGACATCCATCGATCTCCATTTTTCTAAGCTATTATTCCACATACTTGATCACGCCTCCATGGGCGTGCCTCGCATAGTCGAGAATAAATATTTATTTAAGTGAGGTTCTTCGCAGCCAGTTTCCAAATCAGATAGTCGTCCACATGCCAGGAAAATCCCTAGACTGCAGTTTCAGCCTGATTTGGAAACTGGCTGCGAAGAACCTCACTTAATTACATCAAAAATCCCCTAACCACGAGTAAATATTTATTTATTTACAACATGTGAATTTGGAGCACTAGCTGTGTGCAAGGGATTGCGAGAGGCAATCTCACTTGTGCCGTCCGTTGACTTTGAAGTCAGCCTCTGCCACTACGGTCACTGGGACCGTGAGGGAAGTGAAGGATTTCCGTTCTGTTCTCTCCCATCACTGCACTCCACGACTTAGCATTTTCATGCCGTTTCGGATTCCTCAGGTAGAGATAGTCTGAGCTGGGATGAAACTCCGCATGTAGTGGTTGGCAGCTAACTCCATGATCGTTATACCATTGGACTCCGCGAGCAGCGATTGACGCAGCGGTTAGTAGCTAAGTATCGGGTTTCCGTATCACTGAGCATATGCCTTGGATTGTGACACGCAATCTAATTTGTGACCTGGGTTGACAGTGAAGTCATCCTCTGCCATTACTGTCACTGGGACCGTCACCGAATTGAAGGGTTTCGATGTGGCTATCTCCATCATGGCACTCCACGTTCGACAGGTTCGTCCTAGTTTGGACGCATCAGGACGCATCAGAGATCATCTGAGCGGTTACTCCAAATCGAACTACGACTTCCTTGCCGCTGTGCCAAGCGTTGCTCTCGGTTTCCCGTGATATAAAGAGCAACGGGTCAGAGGTTAACCACTAGACCTCGAGTTCCCTTAGAAGATATCTCCATGTGATGAGTCCAAACCAGGACGAAACCAGTCATGTGGTATTAGTGTTGAGAGGTGCAACATCTAATCACTTCCATTAATGGTGCTATACTGTTCGCTTGCATAATCCTCAATGCGGAGACTAGACAAAGGCCTGTCATTTTACGGCCACTCGTCATCGTGTTATCTGTCCTGCAAACACTCATGTATTCAGCAACATCCTTTTGTGCAATGCTCCTTGAGGTACAAGCTTAGCAAGGTAAAACCACACCAGTTGAATCTAACACAAAACCAATTAAGTCATGGACCCTTCTCGTATAAATGTAAGTAATCAATTCAGTGAATGAATTTCTTTTCAAATATCCTCATCAAGTTAGCGCATATTGAGGCATGAAGTATCGCTGCTTAATATCCACTAGCTTGCACGTTACTGCAATGCAGAGGACATGTTAGCCTCGTCATCAAGTGACCAACTTACCCAACTTAAGTTGTCAGGTAACTTGTGGCACTAGAAGCAGTTTGATATGCATATATTTTTACAAGGGATTAGTAAGGGATTTGAATGTAGAAAGAAACGAAAAGTATGATCGTCGTGCGTAAGGTAGCTGATGTGATATAACACTGCTCACCTTCCATTGACTTGCACGTTACTATCGTGAAGAGAAGAGAAGAGTATCCACCTCAATGATAATATACCTACTAACTTAGTCAAGACGGCCGTTGCCATTCCCTCCGGAACACACTAACTTCAAGTACAGACTGCCAAGATTCATACCATTAGCAATGAAGCAAGATGCTGGTTAGTGAATCTATAGTGGATTTATAAATAGCTTATTTGTTAACCCTTCTATTTTTTCAGCCCCATACCATGTAATAAAGTTTATGCAACCCAAGAATTTCCATACACGTATGGTAATTATCGTTCGCAACCCAGACCAACTGAAATTTTCGATTCACTACTGCTCTGCACCACTAGTTCATTTGCGAGTTGATTGAATCAGCACCTTTTGAACTCCGGTAGCCATCGTCCATAACCAACATTTAGAGCTATTGATATCAGTATTGACCTAAATGGTAATATTATTCGAAGCTAGTGGAGATTTATTATGATGTGGACCTTAAACATGCGGCATTATCACTTTAGACTAGGTTTTCATTGCAATCCGTTTATTATGCATCAGTCGACGTGGCTAGAAATGACCTAAAATTGTCAGAACAATGCGGCAGAACGAAATCGAGTCATCTGTTGAAAAGTCGTATTGTTGTTTGGAATTTCGTCAACCAACTTCTCGTGTCCAAATTAACCCACTGTTCAAAAGCACGCCTGTCGAATTTGACGTGCTTGATATGTGGGATGTCATAGTTACTACGCGAAGCACCGCCAGTCTGTTTTGCAGTGTTCATTAAGTGAAGAAGGTGCTATCATTGAGAATGACCGATAATTTAGTGTCAAACACTTAGGGCTACATGCCCCAGAAATCTACCACTTTGCTCTCTCCTATAGGTGAGTAACCGCTACCAAATTCCTCAAGTATGCTTAGAGCCGATCAAGAACTCATGATTCCAGCATATTTTCTAGACACTTTGTCTGTGTTTTGGCTTAGCAAATTTTCACCGCCGGCGTAAATACTTCATCAGTATGAGTAAACGGATAATCGCTTGTTTACTTTCTTTGCTGTACTCTTTATTTCTTCTCGATAGGCGCTCATGTCCTGCATTCCGGGATGGCAGGAAGAACAGTCGGATCGGGCCATTTGCACCACGCAGATCAAACTTGGTCTTCTCTCCCTTAACTGTCTCGTACGCGGTATCTCCACTTTGCTGACCAATTTGGTAGTGCATACAGTCAGTCCACTAGACCTGAATGAGGTAATGGAATATCTTTGAGCTAATTCGGGAAGTACATGTTAAGAAGAAATAATTGCTTTTAATGAATTGTCACTTCTTGTCTCACCCTAACACACTTCCCTTTTAATCAGCTGAGTTTCACGTGCGAATTGCCTCCGGTCTAGTAACAGCAAAAAGGTAAATTCGAATTCTAGCTGCCTGAAATTAAGTTAACAATAACGTCGTTCAGATTGTGAAAAAACTTCTCCCTCCTGGTCTGTCAGCCCTGGAACGCCCTTCTCAACTCTGTAATCTGTGCCCCCATCTTAGCCATTTTTAAAAACGTTTGCATATCTAACAGAGCTCCCTTCTTTTAGTCATATGAAAACATATTTTGGAACCTATTCAGGCTAACTAGCTTCTTTGGAATTATAACCCACAGGGACGCACCTAAATCTGTGCAGACGGGTGAGCAAGCCGATTGTTATTTGCAGTATTCGTTAATCATGACAACTTGTTACGCTATTTCGAATGGTACCATCTCTCTCTCACACAACCTTAGTTCTTTGTGCAGCTATTCTATCGCTTCACATATGCTTATTTTACTTAATCTACTTGTGTAATATTCTAATTTAGGATTCTTCTCGATCCCATCCTAAATCATTGTTTCAACGTTCCAGTGTCTTATCGATTCTCACAGTCAATGAATATCATGAGCAAAAGTCAGCTTTCTTGTGCTGTTTAACAAGATCTGAAGGTGTAATTATGGTTTGGAAGGGTGCTGGCAAAAAGGGAAGAAGGAGTTTAGAACCGATGGATAAAAGTAGGAACGACATCAAACTTCGTAACACGACGTTCAATCCGGTCAGTCGGTATCAGCCTAATCTTCCAAAGTCCATACGCCTTCCACTTGTCACTCTACATCCTGCTGTTTAGTCTCATTGATTTGGCCTAAATAAATGCCATCGCTTTGGCAGCTTACTTGTAGTACCTATTGCAGTTTGCTTCCATTAAAGTATCTGCTCAATTTATACCGCGCCCCGCGTCTCAATCATACTATGCAACGACTGGCTTGCGTAGTGACGTTTGATGATGAAGTCCGCTTCTCTCATTTAGTTCATGTGAGCAATAACTTCTGACACAGCACTCGTCAAAAGATGACATGGCGCCCATCATACTCGAAGCAAGCACGGACGCAAATCGATCAGCTCGCGATCAGTTATCACTCGAATGGCTGCGTCCAAAACTGTCGCCCGATTTGGAGCACATGTATGGACACCGATTAAGCACTTGTATGTGTTGCTCTGCAGGTGCGTTTTCACGGACTCTCTGGACGACCCTGTTAACGCATAGACAGCTGTCAACTGGCGAAGCCAGCTTTTCTGGATGCGTATCGAAGTACGCTAGCGTTCGGGTTGGGCAAGCGATCACTGAATACAGTTAAAGGTCACTGCTCGCATGTCCACCAGACCTTACTAGAAGCAGCTAACTCATCAAGTGTTAAATGCACTAGCCATAATAGACATTGGGTCACATAGCAGTCTATGAAACTTATCTATGCTCGCCGGCACATTCCGCCTGGAAGCGAACGCAACGAGACTCGCAAAGAACTCCGGGCAAAACTCCGTGCTAGCCTGAAGAGAGACCGCGAATACTGGTGGTGTCATCGTGCGTCAGAGATGGAAGTGGCCGCTGCCCTTTGTAACCATCGGAAGTTATTCCGTCTGATACGCACAAAGTGTAGCAGGAGATCTGGTGTAAGTGAAACTATTTATGACCAGAGTGGACAGCCTGCCCACAAATTGCCAAAAGGTTTGGAGCGCTGGGCTGAGCATTTTTAAAAGCAATTTAATCGGCCGAAATTGGTAGATTCCCAACCGGTCAATGATCACCCTGTTCCTTGGACTGTCTCTTTGGATCCGCCTTCTCACTCAGTAGTGAAACGTGATGTCAGACTGTTGAAGTCAACTAAAGCTGCGGAACCAGATGCTCTTCATCCAGCCCTCTTCGAATTCGGGGGCTCTACTCTTGTTGATGAATTACGCGAATTATTAGTGAAATTGTGGGAGCAGGTGACTGTCCCTACCGACTTGGGCTGCTCCGTTATTGTCCCAATCTTCAAGGGAGGCTCACATTCGGAATGCGGCTACTATAGAGGAATCAGTCTGCTCTTCATCGCCTTCAGATGGCTTGCTTCTGTCATCCTTCACAGACTGACTGGCGCTTGTGAAAGCCGGGTTCGTGAAGAGCAATCCGGCTTTCGTCGTGCTCGGTGATGCATCGACCACATATTCACATTACGTCAGTTGTTGGAGCCGTGCCATATGTATTGGTCATCCACCGTTGTCGCTTTTCTAGATATCAAACGTGCCTTTGATTCGGTGGATTGATATGCCCTTTGGGACTGTCTCCTAAGGAATGGCGTGCCCGAGAAATATGTAAACTTTATGCCAGCGTTTTACATGCGCGGCTCGGGCAGACTGAGCGATTACGACCAGTTGTCGCTGCCATTCAATATCACAAGCGGTACCAAATAAGAATGCCCGTTGTCACCTTTCCAGTTCAAGTTCGCTATTGACGAAGCCATGGAGATCGCGCTCACAGGATACGAGTTAGAAGCTGTG
>OX104063.1:120093778-120328274 GCA_944474145.2 Dicrocoelium dendriticum | reverse complement strand
CTGCTCCAAAGCCTACCATGCGCTATGCGTAACGGCGGGTGAACGACCAGCTTCCACTGGTTTTTGTTACTATTCTACTCCTGATATACCTTATCGCTCTTGCTTAGGGTGCTAGAACAGCTCTTGCCAGGAAAATCACAAAAGAAATAGTCGGTGTGACATTAGAGTACCAGTTAACATTGCCAACTGGATGAACACCGCCGGCACTAACTTCGGAACTTAAAAATGGAGAAAAATAAATCGAAATTCATCAAAGAGCTGCAAAATAGTGTGCATCTACATATGGGACATAACAATACCTCAAGTATGAGCAAACTCAACCACCAGAAGTAGAGTTGTTAAAGCCCGCCCAATGTAGACCAAAACGGATTTCACGCCCAAACGCAATCAGCTAAATTTTACTAAATTTTCCCATACTTATTTCTTTCGAGCGCGAATTTGAAACGGTGCGTATTTTTCGCGTTGCTGTTCAGATTTTCGAAAATTGCGTATAACCACTTTGTCGGTCATTTTGTGTTACTAATCAGTAGCACAATATATTCTATAGTACCTCCCTCACAGTTTTTGCAACTCTCCATCGTTTTCTTTACCGTACCCATTTTTACGGTTTTCACGCTGTCTATTGCGTCGTCATTCTTTGTTTATTCTTGACCAATGCGTGCTAAACCTTGTAATCCCTCTCTTTCCTCAAAGAGAGCAGTGCAGACAGCAGCAACGAGAGCACCCTCAGCATATTCATCCGTGGTGAAGGATTGCAGCGTCATGCTTGATGACCCACTTAGCGCAGCTCAAGTCAAAATTCACCAATTAGAAAATGCGCTTAGCATGCTTAAAAATGAGCTGTTTACGATGACTGCAACTTTGGAGAACCTCAGACCACTGTCGGTGCTGTCGGGATTGATGAAAACCGATAACCCAAATGAACTGAACGCCGCTGGCGAGTTATTAGCAGTACTTAGCGACGAAGTAACGGATCGTGTACGTCGTTCCCAGAATGCCGTCATATTCAACGTACCTGATCGCTTGTCACTTGAAAAAGTGAAGCATTCTCTTTTAAGTGCGTGCAACACACCACCACATTGCTGTGCGTGCAAACGGCTACGCAAGTCTGGTAAAACGCGCACTTGCCCCATAGTTTTGGCTTTCCCTATTCCACAACTTGCTGAAACATTTATAGGCCGTAGGCTAATTGTGTCTTCGGTGGCAAACCTTGGGCCGATTATCATTAAACCTGACCAAACCCCACTTCAAAGATCCTTAGTGGCGTCAACCAAGCCAGAGGGCAAGCTCAAGGCTCTTATTGACTCATCTTCGGCCAAACCGACCATCGTGCCAGCGATAGACCTCGACTTGTCTCCAAAACAAGATCTCACTTCGGATGCGAAATCTGCAACAGCGCGTAGCTTGCCTTGGACTGAAGTCAATGAAGGATCCTCGTCTGCACTTGCTGCCATAACCATCGATTCTTCTAGTGATGTGACTTATGGCTACTCAGACATGCATGACACCCATGTCGCACCTGGTCAACCGTCTAATTGCATTCTTAACTGGGTATCTAACTTGGATACTCCACTGCCTGCTGTCACTGATCCTAAACAGAAACACTCTCTCACCGCGAAACTCACCATAACAGGGAGCTTCTTTCAGCCTGCATTGAACAGGTCGTTTTCACCCCCACTCTGCTATTGCCGTTGATACCGCAAGTGCTATGTCACATAGCGATTCGGACATGAGTGTTCAGTCTACCATTGGTCTTGTAGGCCAGACTTAAAAGCCTGATTCTGTTGTTTACTTGCCTATTGACAACAATCAGCTTAATAGTCGCAATCGGCCTCAAACCCCAAGAGCCTTGAACAATTCACGTCAACCCAACAACAGGAAACTCTCTAAAGCATGGCTTTCAACCCCTGCGTGGGACAGAAACAACGCTGATCCCAATATTCACAACGCAGAAGCATTGAAGCGCAGATCCCCGCAGCCATCATCTCCATTTATGAATGTAGTAACGCCCCAAGGCATCCCACACCGAAAACCTTATCCACTTGAAAAGCCCGATTCTTCCGTTCTGCTGGTCCATGACAACAACGGATCCAAGAGTTGTACTTGGCTCCCAACTCAGAGAACCTCGAAAAACTCACGCCAACCTAACTACAGAAATAGCCACAAAGCACGGCCATCAAAGCCAATGAGGTACCATCACACCGTCAAATCCAATAATCACACTGCACATGAACAGGAGCCCAGATCGCCGCAAAAGTCACCTTCAGTTACGAGTGTGGTAATGCCTCAACGCATCTTCTCACCTCACAAGCCTTATTTACTTGAAAAACCACACATCACATGGCTCGATCGCGGCCGCAACCGTACCAGTGTCAGCAGCGCCACTTCACCATTTCTCCATACCGTTTTACATACACCATTCGCGCCGGAGAAACAACTTGCCAAACAAGTCATTTCTAGTCGCAGCACCGCTCACTTGCGCTCACATGAGCTTCATATGTCGCGGACGAAGCGTAGTCGGACGCAGCCGAAGGGTTTACTTAATAAGGCGAGTTACCTACCTGCGCCACTGTCGTCTACGCAAGATGACCGTACAAACCAGGCCAAATACGCACCTCATCCAACGCAGTTTACCTTAGCCCCCACGAATTCTACCCCTTTTTTATAGGGCAATGTGGGACACGACCCGCTTTATACATACCAACCAATACAGTTCCATTTAGCACAACTTTTGCACCTTCTGCAATCAACAGTCTACAGCCAGCCTCAACTTCCTGGCTGCCTTCTACCGACCCACAGTTGGTAACCTTCAAACTTTCCACCTACGAACGCTGTCCTGAACAAGCCAACGTCATGCCAACTCAGACAGATTGCCTTGTCAGTTGCCAATTCCCACACTACCATTTCTTTACCAGGTTGCTAGCGAAGTTACTAACACCTACCCATCTTCTTTGCGCCCTGATGCTGTCTTTTCACACTCCACTATCACTACGGCTCCAGCTTCTGTCTTGAACACACCTAAGGTACTGTCTCCATATCCACACCATTCCGCGCCTTTGTTACCCCACATCCTGGGCACTATGTCAATTTCTGCCAATACAGATAGAGCTGCCCAAATCTTTCCAGCCTGTCACAACCCCCCTCCTACGAAACATACCGGGACGTGGCCCGCTACGTCACATTCTTCAAGCACACACACCCTCCCTCGCCGACATCTGCTGACTCCTACACCTGTGGGAGTTGTCCCCATACCAGTAGCACCAGTACTTGCTGCCACATCGCCTGATGTATGCAACCCGGGAACTGTAGATTACAGTGCATCGGAAACGCCTCCACCACTGTCTTGTTACGACACTACTACAGTATCTGACGACCCAATGACGGGACGATGCGAATACGACTCGTACACTCTCCTCCTCCTCAATGTACGCTCAATTAAAAATAAATGCACCTTCTAGGCCCCTTCATCCTTCTGTCAAGCCCGCATATGGTGTTGATAACAGAAACATGGCACTCGGCCGACGCTTCTGACGCACCGCTCCACATTCCAGGGTACACCACTTTCTGTAATGGACGTGCCAGTAAACGTGGTGGCGGATACCTCATATACGTCAAGAACGAGTTTTACGCATCATCTTTCCACACTATATCTCTTGGCAACTCTAAAGACTTAGTCTGGATTCAGACCATTGGAGGTCATCCGGACCTCTTAATAGGCTGTTTATACAATCCACCGCACTCCGCTTGTGCTAGCGTTAACAAATTGGTCAGACAATTTCAGGAAGTTTCATTTCTCCCTTCACGCTATAAGATCCTTGCTGGAGACTTCAACATGCCTCATGTTTCGTGGCTCGGACAGTCGGCCCCACCCAAGTACAGGGCCCTTGTTGACACTATTTCCACTCATGAATGGACACAGCATGTGAATGTACCGACTAGACCATCAAACGCACTGGACCTTATATTCACTAACGGTATCTCGCACGCATGCGCCGGCGTGTTAGACAACATACCGGGCAGCGATCACAAGGTGGTGAAGCTGTCCTTCGCGCTCCCTAAATCCCGTCAACATGCAGTCACGAAATATGAGATATTTCGGCCCCTCCAGCGCATTAACTGGGACATCTTCTCCACCCTCCTCTGATCATCACCCTGGGACGGCTTCTTCCTCTCCGACAACATAGATACTGCGACCGACGTGCTTTACAACAATTTCACCACCTGCTTAGATGTCCTTACTCCAACACAGAAGGAAATCAAAAAGCGTCAAAATCTTGTCGACACCTCCACACGCAAACTGACCAGCAGACTCAAGAAAATGCGCTCCCGCTACATCAAGACCAAAAGCTTTCACCTAATCATCCGTATGAACGAATTGCTAGCCGACTGGAGAAATTCACAAAGTACTGCGCGTACATTAGTAGAGCATGCAGCGCTTTGTACTGCAAACAAAGCAGTATCTCATTCGACTACTGAAGCAGCGGGGTGGCAGAAAAGATACCCCGATTACTACCTTAGTGCTTCCTGATAAAAGTATAATCGCTGGTGCGGTTGATCTCTGCGAGTTCATTAACACACATTTTTGTAACTCCTTTACTAGCAATGACCTGGCATTGCCAAATACGATTCCCAAGTTCACTGAAGATCAAATTCATACTATTGACTTTGACTTATGCACTATCAAGCGAGCACTTTGCTCCTTGAAACCGTCACACTGCCCAGGTCCCGACGGTATGCCTTCTTCCATTTTAAAACTCGGAGGTCCGGACATTCCAGTCCTGCTCCTCAATGTCTTCACCCTCTCAATGAAGAGTGGTCACTACCCGTCCAATTGGAAGCACGCAACCGTCATACCACGACACAAACGAGGTTGTCGCCTAAATATTGACAATTATCGTCCCATTAGTCATACAGCTATTGCGTCTCGACTCATGGAAAGAATAATAAAGGACGCGATGCTTTGCTTTCTGTTGCCACGCAACCTTATCAATAGGACCCAACACGGGTTCTTGCCGACTAAATCCTGTCAAACCTGCCAGTTTGAATTCTTAAACCACATGACACACTCCATCGACCTAGGTCAGGCACTGGTTATTATCTTCCTGGATATAAAAAAGGCGTTTGCTCGGGTCCCACACAATGGTTTAATGACTAAACTAGCAGCATACGGTGTCTCCAGCCATCTCCTTTCATGGTTTTCTTCCTACCTTTCCAACCGAACACAGTCAGTGCAACTGGGCGACATCTCATCCAAAAAGGCATCCGTAACCAGCGGAGTATTCCAATGCAGCGTTCTGGGTCCTCTGCTGTTTTTGCTGTACATTAATGATGTATTCCAGGTCTTCAAACACGGCACGCCGTACCTTTTTGCCGATGACATAAAAGTTATTTTCTCATTTGACCCTAGCTGTCTACGTAATAGTCTCTCTAGCATTCAAAGCGATCTCAGTACTCTTGAAGCATGGTGCGATCTATGGAAACTAGAGTTTTCACCAACGAAATGCAACGTCCTTTCCTACCGATGCTCCATACCCCCAAAGTATTACCTTAACGGTTCACCACTTGATAACAGCTTCACTGTGCGTGATCTCGGTGTACACTATTCCTGCTCATTGAATTTTGCGGAACAAGCGAGCTATAGCTCTGCCAAAGCCAGGTCTATCATTGGTTATATAATGAAGTCATTGTGCTTGTTAGAGTCCCGACTCATGCTCTATAAGTTGTGTGCAAGGCCTATAGTAGAGTACTGCTCAATCGTTGTTACTAACTCACGTAAAAGTGACAGGATGGTTATTGAGAAAGTACAGCGTTCGTTCACTAAACGTCTATTAGGAGCATCTGTGCTCAACTATCAAGGCCGCTGCAAGCAGCTTGGTCTGGAACCGCTTTGGCTGCGACGACTTAAAACCAACCTTGTTTTCCTATATAAGCTAATCAAGACACCGGACTCAAGTGTCGCTAGTTTTTTTCTGCCGCCTGGCGATACACGTTATCCTCTACGCCATAAGGCACACTCATTTTCCCTACCCAACACACGTTGCTCCATACGTTCTAACTTCTTCCTCTATAGATATGCTCATGCCTGGAATAAGCTACCGGAAGCCGTCAGAGCATCTGAGAGTCTCACGCAATTATCCACGGTCATAAATAGACTATTAAGCGTCCCCAAGGTAGCAGAGATCTTGGGCATCTGCATCCCCGAGGACGAGCTCTGGAAGAACGGCCCCGATCACATATAGATTCACGAATTCTTCAACCAGCACTAATAAAGCTCCCTTCCTCCCTTACTTCTTCTTCATACGGAGAGCGTGCTCTCAGTGCCATACCCTATTATCCTATTTGACAGCTTCCTGAATAACGAAATGTAGTTCTACGCACTGCTTCACCAACACACAACATCTCACTCATTGCGAGCCTGCCTGACTTGTATACCCTATATTCATCTACCCTCTACAATCCGTAACCTGTCCATTTCTGCCGACTCTTTATTTAGCTTCCCACCTCAACTGTACGACTTACTCCCAATATGCCGACTAATCCAGTCTCGTCTGATCGGTCCCCTGCTCTCCAAATTAATTCAGACTGCTCCGACGTTACCGGCATTTGATGAGAACACCGAACGCTCTGTCCCCATTACCTCTCGAGCCCCATGGACTTTTCCACACCTTATAAGTAAACCTCTCTCTATCCGGACCGTCTCCTCTCCTATCATTTCTTCTCTAATCGGACTGCCAACTCTCAGTGCCCTGTAATGACCTAGTCTCATCTGACCGGTCTGCTTCTTTGTCCTTTTCCATACCAGCAACATTTAAACGGTCTAGACTCTGTAGACTCAAGGTATGTCGCACTTACGTTGACAGCATGCTAGACTTGTTCACCCTCTATTTATATAGGCACCTCCACCTTTCGACCCACTCCATTTGCCCTCCAAAAATTAGCTGTTGGACTCAGTCTCGTTTCGCCGACTAATCCTGTCTCGTCTGATCGGTCTCCTGCTTTCCAACTTCTCTCAGACTCCTGTGACATTACTGGCTATCGTTCAGATGACTGAGCGCCGTTTGTATTCAATCATTCTTCAATCGGACGATCTGTCATCCGTAACACAGCCTCAGCTGATCAGCCAAATTCTATGGGACTGCTACCAGGCTACCGGGATGTTAGCGGTCTAGGCTCCGTCGATCCAAAGCACTTCCTCCCTCACCTTGATATCCTGCCGAACTTGTTCGCCCTATGTTAACATAACTACTTCTATCTCTGACCAGTCCAATCTTACTGACTCCACTTTCCTTCCCAAATGAACCATAGGACTCAATCACAATGCGCCGACCAAGTCCAACCTCGGCAGATCGGTCTTCTTCTCTCCTACTTCTGCGACGCTGCCTGCCATACTCGGATGACTGAATGCTCGGTCACCATTACCTCGAGAGCCACGTTAACTGTGGCATTCCTTATCCGTAAACGTAAACTCTCGACTCTGTCCTCTCCTTATCGCGGCCTGTCTTTATCACTTCTTCATCCGCATAGCGAGCTCTCAGAGCCCTGCCCTATTATCCTCTTTGACTGCTTCCTAACTAGCGCAATGTAGTCTTAGGCTCTGTATCACCAACACACAACTTCTCTCACATTGCGAGCCTGCCTGACTTGCATACCTTATATTCATGTAGCCACTTGCATCCCAAACCTATCCGTCTCCGCTGACTCTTTATTTATTTTCCCACCTCAACTGTACGACTTACTCCCAATGTGCCGACTAACCCAGTCTCGTCTGATCGGTCCCCTGCTCTCCGAATTCATTCAGACTGCTGCGACGTTACCGGCATTTGATGAGAACACCGAACGCTCTGTCCCCATTACCTCTCGAGCCCCATGGACTTTTCCACACCTTATAAGTAAACCTCTCTCTATCCGGACCGTCTCCTCTCCTTATGGCGTTCTCTACTATCATTTCTTCTCTAATCGGACTGCCAACTCTCCGTGCCTTGTAATAACCTAGTCTCATCTGACCGGTCTGCT
Organism: Dicrocoelium dendriticum; assembly: GCA_944474145.2. NCBI lineage: Eukaryota > Metazoa > Platyhelminthes > Trematoda > Plagiorchiida > Dicrocoeliidae > Dicrocoelium > Dicrocoelium dendriticum. The sequence goes on along the minus strand of OX104063.1, from coordinate 120,320,261 downwards.
CCTTTGACCTTTTCCAGAGTAGCAAGATATACCGATCTAATCTCCATAGCCCCGAATGTATGTCTTGCTTACATTGACAGCCGGGCAGACTTGTTTACCCTTTATTAATATAGGCACTACCATCGGTAACCTGTACCCTCTATCCTTCAATCGGATGACCGACGCTTAGTGCCATGCCCTTCTTTGTCATCATCTGATCAGTGAAATGCTCTGGGACTAGTACGAGGCCTAAGGATGTGTCGACTATTCAAGTCTCGTCTGTTCGGTCTCCGGCTCTCAGAGTTCTCTCTGACTACCGGGATATTACCGGTGATTTTTCAGGACTGATCGATTCATACTTCGCACGAGAGCGTCCTTGGCTTTACCACACTTTAGTAGTAAAACCTTTTCATCCTGACTATCGTCTCCTAATTGCTCTCACGATTTACTCTTCGCACCGCCGTCCGCATTTTTCCGCTCATAGCTGATCCTTTAAATTTCCTTTCCTTCTTAAAACGTTGCCTTACCTATGTTGCTCCCGCATTCGGTCTCAACCTAGTTGTCCTTAGTTTCACCTAAGATGGGGCTCGCAGTGGGCCTGCTGTCATCATCGTCGGTTTACCTGTTACTCTTCAACAATCATATTAATCGCTCAACTTTGTCAACTCGCTTTTTTATAGCCGTCTCTTGACCCTGCGCGTGCAGATCCTTCTTTCTACCTAGTAGTTGTAGTTTGAGTCACACCAGCGACGTGATGTAAAGAACGCGCTTGCAAATCATGTATACTAAACAAAATTACATAAATTTTAATGTATCATAGGCACCGTTGCGCGCCACCAGTCTATGTTTGTGCTTCTTGCTTCATTGCTGTCTTTCTGTTTGGCTGCCTCTTGTCCGTTGCCCGTTTTCGCCCGAGATTTCCACAGATACATCAGCCAAAACAAGAAGGTTTACCCACTGGGACTGGTCGACCCACCCTCAATAGTCAGCTGGTTTACATGCATGATCTTTTCTCCGGGAGATGAAGAACCTACATATCGTTCCAAATGGAGCTCTTTCCGCCATTCTGGAGAAGCTACCACCACGGGGTCTAAACTAAGGGGTTTAGCTCGCCTCGTACTCACAGTAGAACAATTTACTCACCTGGAATAATGTATTTACATGGATCCACTGTTCCACAACCGAAGACAGACAATTCTGGCGTGATTATCTTCACTGCCTCAAACATTTCGATTCTCCAGTCACCTGGAGCTTTTCTGATGTCATTTCACGGACAGCATTGCGCGCGTATAAGCGGCTTTTCCGATGATCTTTCATAGAGTTCTCACTTGGCCATGGAGACACTTGCACTTACATTTGAAGGAATTACTAGTCCACTTTGCAGAGAATAGCAGTTCTTCCTGTTATGGACATATTCAGACTCGAGAAACAACTGCACTCACCGTCCCTATGACAAGTATAGTATGGATAGTTGGTCACGCGTAGCGAGCCGGACAATATAATAGAAAAAGCAGGCCTCTATTAACAATGTGTTTACTCACCTGCATCAATATCATTCAGCCTTGTGACTCTTTTACATCATTGACCGGCTTCAACGACTACTGCCGGATCATTACTAAGCCATTCGGCCAACCTAGGAAGAATTTTGGCTTTCAACCGACTGCGAATAATAGAGTGCAAAATCGGTCTATACGATGCATAGCCGACTAGCACAACAGTTCAACGGAAAATACGACAGTGTTCCAGGACGTGGTGGGTTTTCGCCTGGCAAGCGTTCTCCCTATAAAAAGCCACAAATGTCCGCTTAACAACACTGCAAGTTGTCGGATGTGACTCGCCACAAAATAAAGTCACAGCTATACATTTCACACTGACGCAGTCCTCAGCCTCCTACATCCAACCTGTGCAACTAATTCTGGTATGAAGAATGCTTTAGTGTTGTACAGATCATCCCGGCTTCGTAATGGTCATTGATTGCACTAAACCTTGTTTGGGCTCCTGTGCTCATGGATCACTACATGGCAAATTTACCCCCCACTTGGTTCTTGACGCAAAAGTTTTTGCGCGCCACAGCGCCATCATGGTCCTTGACCTGACTATCTCCTGTCAATATGCGCGCTCATATGGACTACATCTTTTCGTTTCTTCCTTTCATTGAAAAGAAATGTTTTATTATTCCAAAGAAGCTATGCTTGTATGCATATTTGACCATGCCTTTAGAGGTGTGTCTCGTTTTACAGAGAATATACCGTTTATTTATTTATTTATTTATTTTTGGTGGTAGGCTCCTATAGCTCACTGACGTTAGAGACAGAACCTCATGAATATAGAAAATCGGCTCTAAGGGATAAATCTTGTGATGTTTAGCTAAGTAATGTGTGTATTATGTAGGCCGAAATCTGTCAACGGATCTGAAAGAGCCCCAGGGTTACTCAGGTAGACCTGGCTCATGCTGGCTTGTTGTAAGCTTTAAAAATGCTTAGAGGCTTAAAAAATGCTAAACTCCATTTTACTGGTTGTTTATGTGGCTCAGTATCCACTAAAAATGGTATGCTGTGGCCTTCTAACCGTAAGTTAATTACAAGCTCCCCTGAATTCCCATGTAGATATAATATTCCTTGCTGGATTTCTAGCGTTTTCGCGCAAGATCATCCCTTATCTGCATATATTTGTCATGTATGCCTGCAAAGTTTACTTTTTGGCCACCTGCGCAGTCCGTAGTTGTCGCAGGGTATTACGGGCTAATTAGAGCATTTCTGGATAGCTATGCCTATCTAGAACATACGCCGCATCCCTATTTTTTATATTTCCTTTTCTTTTTTCTGCTATCTGCTTGCAAAGCAGAAAGCCATTTTTAGCGAAAAATAAAAATGGCCTTATTCGTAGACCATCATTTAATTGCGAATAACTCGCAAACTACTGCACGTATTGTGTTGCTTTTACGTTCAAGGTATTCAGGCGCTAAAGCTGGTCCAGACCAGTGTAATTTTGTGCCACTTTAAGCGGTATTCTAACTGTAGAAATGCTTTTTCTTTTATCTGAGAATAACTCAGATTGAAATTTTGCGCCGGAGAGCAATATCAGCGTAAGAAAAGTAGGGCTGTATTTTTTGTTAATTGGTTTTTTCTACTGAAGCACGTAGCTTTATCTTCTCTCTTAACAAATTGTTTCTATTTTTGTCCGCATTTATCGGAATTGTTTTCAACTTTTCGTATGCCTTATTATCCCTTCACTCATATCTTCCATGTCCGCACAATTGGGGCAACTGAGTGGCCAATTATTGTGCGATCAATTTAAAGTGCACTTTCGGCGAATTGGATTCTGTTCCAAGGAGAATAGGCACAACTATACCTCCGCGAAGTTTTCACAAAAGAACAAGTAGTTCAATATCGCCCGCAGGAACCAGAAACATGTCAAGGTGGGCGCCTGCGACCCAGTAGCTGTATACTAAACAATGCCAATGCATTTGTAATTGCTGACGATGAACATATACTTATATTTTACCTACTTCCATGCAATAGCATCAGATTTATGTAAGCATTGATCTGAACCCTTTAGGGTGCAGCCTCTAGCAGGTCTAGAAATATACCTATTTATTTATTTATTACTTCATGCTCCTCGGGTTGACTATTGCCTGACAAATTGCTCACTCCTATGGACTACAGCATTACGATTAAAACTTTTGTTGAAACAAAGTGTTTTAATATGCCAAGGAAGCTGCGCTTTATGGATATTTGCTGGCACCTTTAAAAGTATATTTCATGTTCCGGAGAATATACCATTTGTTTTTTTTATGTTGCCACGCCATTGCTTCCGCTTCATCGTTAGGTACACCCACTACTCCTACATGCGGTGCCTCCCCTACTTGACGGTTACTGCACGTATGCCTACTTCGCCATGGGATCACACATGATGGGGGTGGTTATTCAGACGCTCCCGAGCGGTCGCAGAAACAGTGTCCTTTTGCGTTGTTCGCCTCTAAATCTGTGGATTTATTCTCACAGAGACCTACGTGCTATCATTTGATTTGGTTCCGCAAGCTCCTCCTCTCACTGTTCATCTATTGGATCTATCATTCGCGGATCAGCAGCAAACTGTGCTTTTGCAGCTCCGAAGGCAACCGTGTTTGAACCTTATTGGCGAAGTTATTTTTTCGTTCGTTGCACAAGAACTTTTGTGATCTTATTTTAAAGAGCTTTTTGAGAGTCACCCGATCAGCTTACTACCATTCCTTCAAATCGCTCTAAAAAACGATAGTCATCAATTTGATCCACCCTTGGAACAGCCACTGTCGTCATTAGACAGTATTTTCCAAGTCATCTTGCTTTGCCGCTTTCCTACGCTGCGCCGCTGCCTATCCACTTACCGGCTGGATCGATAGCACGCACGTCGCCCATCTACACTAAGGAACGTGTGACTCAGCTGGCCGCGACACGCCGGAACCCGCTGACCTCAAACAAGCGCCGATAGTCACGCAACTGTGCGTCAGTATCTCTGTCCATTTGCTACCCCTTAAAACGGCACGCCTACTGTGAACATGTCTCGTATGAAGAGCAAATGTGAATCATGTGCTAAAGTGGTAAAAATGGTCCGATGTGTACCATGTGTTTTAAATCCTATCACACTTCTTGCTTTGGGAAGGGGTCGACAAAAACAAACACCACAGAGGCATTTTGGCTCTGCCAAGTATGCAATGCTATCCCATTTGTTAGCTGTCTGGCTGTGCTACAGAAGAGGTGTGAAAGACTAACCGAAGCGGTCGAGCAACTGGTGAGCGTCAGAGTTACATCCATGGGAGGAAACGGACCTGCACTTGTAAGTGAAAATATCCCCTCGAATTCCCCAGTCACAATGAAGAAGTGAGCCAGGCGTCCCAACCTAACCCTAACGGCTCAGCCTCCAGCACTATCAACTCCATTCTCCCCCTCCTGTAAGTAAAAACAGTGCCTGCAGCGCGCCTGCCTTAACTTCTGTACTGTGTGCTGCACCTAGTAGTCTGTTTGCTACACAGGCGACCGTAAGCTGCAGTCAACCGGCGACAGCGAAAACCTGGCAAATTACACATCGGTTGCCGCCAAGCAAACACCGGAAAGAGCACCAGTAACATATGTGCCCGAACTAGAGAAAGCTATAGTGTCGCATCACAGATGGCACCCATCAGGGCCTTTTACAAATCCCCCAAAAAGACCAGATACTAAGCCTCCAACTGCAAAACCAACAGCCACCAGGCGCAACCATGGTGCCCAAAACCTTGCATGCACAAATGTCCCCGAATCCAAATCCAATACAATTAAAGGTAAGCTGACAGACGATCGAAATCAGTGGGGTCTTATCTGTACGTCGATCGGAGTCCATGCTAATCCCACGACATTAGAAAGAATCTCGCGTCACCCGAACGCATTGCACTACGGCGAACCCCGGTCACTTCGCGTAACACTAAACTCGGCGGACGAGACTGAGGCCGTTCTGCTGTCTACGAATCGCCTCTGCAACTACTCAAGCGGAGTGCGCATACTACCCAAAATCTCGTGGAAAGAACGTTCAGGGGATCCCGCTAACAAAGAGAGGTACAGAGAACGCCAAGGTAAGAAAACAGTGATTGCTCACGGTCTTTCTGTGCTTACTGATTCCTCTTCCGACGATGTTCAGACGCACGACCGCGAGCAGTGGCACTACATCCGGGAGGCTCTTTCTCTCGAAAATGTTGTGTTCACCTAGTTGATAAGGATCTCCGTATCTCCAAACTATAAGGGGTGCGGTCCCAGGCTGCTAAAATTTGTGTTTCCATCAGAACTAACGGCCCAAGCCCTTCTAGAGAATTGGACTAAATTCCGTTGCAGATTGCCGACAGAAATTCGTCCGAACGCAGCGGAAGCACCAGCACCTGCTAATGACAGTTCGGTAGAGGCACAAATCTTAATGAAAACGCCAACTGCAGGACCCGACTCGGGGACGGTTTCAACAGTAACCATAATATCTGGAGGGACACAGCAGAGCACGAGCAAACACCGGGATCCGAGGCATCTGATACCGGTTTATACACCAAATACTTCTCGAGAGTCTTCAAAACATCCAAAAAACGATTAGTTGCCGACCCTTTATTGCTCGGCGTAAACTTACTTGCTTCATCTATCCAATCTAACACACTTTTGGTCTTCGAGAAGCTCTCCTGCATGTACGCAAATGCCCAAGGTTTACTCAGCAGATTAGCTGAATTAAGATTTTGACACGCGTCATCAGCTTAGGACCTCATCACTGTCACCGAAAAGTGGTTGTGCTGCGAGACAACGGACGCCCAAATAGAGCTAACGGGCATGTCCGTTGTCCGGAAGGATCGAACCAGCAAAGGTGGTAGGGCAGCCCTCTACTTTCGTAACAACGTACAATGCGAACGCATAAACGATTCGGAAACTGACGTAGTTGACGCCATTGGGTGTAATTTCCGGCTGAGAGGGAACGACCTTGGCCTATAAATAAATAAATGAATGGTATATTCTCGGTGAAACTAGACACACCTGCAAAGGCGTGCTCGAATCTGCATACAAGCATAGCTTATTTAAAATGTTAAAACATTTCGTTTCAACAAAAGTTTTAACCGAATAGATGTAGTCCATAGGAGTGAGCAATTTGTCAGGCAATAGTCAGACCGAGGACCATGATGGCACTGTGGCGCGAAAAAACCAGTCATAACGGTTGCGACAAGACACAAGTTGGGGGTAATTTCGCCATGTAGTGATCCGTGGGCACAGGAGCCTAAACAAGGTTTTGGTGCAATCAATGACCATTAAGAAAACCGAATGATCTGTGCTCCATCAAAGCATTCTGCATAGTAAAATCAGTTGCACAGGTTGTATGAAGAAGGCTGAAGACTGCATCAGTGTGCAATGTTCAGCTGTGACTTTATTCAGTGGCGAGTCACATCCGCCAACTTGCAGTGTTGTTAAGCGGACATTTTTGGCTTTTTATAGGGAGAACGCTTGCCAGGCAAAATCCCACCACGTTCTGGAACACTGCCGTAGCTTCCGTTGAACAGTAGTGCTAGCCGGCTGTGCATCGTACAGACCGATTTAGCACTCTATTATTCGCAGTCGGTTGACAGCCAAAATTCTTCCTAGGTTGGCCGAAGGGCTTAGTAATGATCCGGCAGTAGTCGTTGGGGCCGGTCAAGGATACAAGGTTCGAAGAGTCGAATGATAATGATGTAGGTGAGCAAACACATTGTTAATAGAGGTGGGCTTTTTCAAGTATATTCTTGTCCGGCTCCCAAACCATGTCCAGCTATCCACGCTGGACATGTCATGGGGACGGTGAGTGCAGTTGTTCCTTGTGGCTGATTATGTCCATAACAGGCGAAAATGCCATTCGCTGCAAAGTGGATTCGGAATTCCTTCAAATGTAGGTGTGGTTGTCTCCATGGCCAAGGGAAAACTCTATGGAAGGCCATTGGAAAAGCCACTTATACTAGTGCAACGCTGTCCGTGAAATGACGTCAGAAAAGCTCCAGGTGACTGGAGAATCGGAATGTTTGGGGCAATGAAGGTAATCACGCCAGAATTGTTTGTCTTCCATTGTGGAACGGGGGATCCTTGTAAATATATTATTCCAGGTGAGTAAATTGTTCTACTGTGAGTATGAGGCGAGCTAAACCCATTTGTTTATACTTCGTGAAAATGGCGCATCAGGAATTGCGGAAAGATCTCAATTTGGAACGATGTGTGGTTTCTTCTTCCCTCGGAGAAAGGGTCTAGGGTTTATACCAGCTGGCTTCTGAGGATGGGTCATGCAGTCCCAGTGGATAAGCTTTGTTTTGTCGGATGTAACTGTGAAAATCTCGGGGAAAAGCGGTCAAAGGCTGTTTTTTACCGCCCACCATCGTCTACTCCTGAGATGTACTGCAATTTGATGGCTGCTTTGAGGCAAGTGATTAACCGGAAGTAAGTCACATTCTATTCACCGGCGACTTCAATATACATGCCCTAACATTCCAGGCCACACTAGGAAAGCAATTCAAAATAGATTTGCAAGATCTAGTTTTAGAATTCCCGCTTTATTTCCACGTCACTACGCCCACCGAGTTCAGGGGAACTGACAAGCCATCCATATTGGACCGCATATTCACCATTGAAGAACTGATGGTCGAGAGGGTGATAATGGATACTCCTTTGGGCCGCATTGATCATGCGACGCTTGACCTTGACCTTGATGCGTTGCCTCGATATTTTGACGTGCTATATTTTGAAGGGTTTAGATCATATATAGGGCAAAACAGTGTTCTTGGAACACGAATTATGAAGTCGTGCTATTCCGTAATGGCTAACAAATATAGAACGTAAGGTAAAGCCGCCCGAGTCAAAATCCGGGGAAAACGTAGGAGTATTCACTCGAATACCCCAGTTTCTATCGATCACAACCCTGACTTGTGCACCACAAATGTGGTTAAGGCAACCAAACGGTCTGCTGTCAAAGGAAACCGGAATAAACTGCGCCCTTGCAGTGTTCTTCTTATAGACCCACTGCAAGATGCACTTAACAAAATCAGTACACTTTTAACTGAGTAAACTGCTCTTAAAAAGGACATGGCAGCTACCAAAGCAGACCTAGCAAAACTTATGCCATTGGCCCAACTCGCAGACATAAGGAAAAATGGCAACGCCAATGAGCTCAAATAGGCCGGTGCCCTTCTTACTACCATCACTAATGAGATAAACGTGCGCGCCCGTCGCTCCCGAAACGTGATCATCTTCAACGTTCCTGATAAAGTTCCTCTGGAGAAAGTCACCCGCTTACCTACTTCCATGTGCAACATCCCTCCTGATGCGTGCGTGAGCAAACGGCTTAGAAAATCGAAGATCAGTCGTAGTTGCCCCCTTCTCATTGCCTTCAATACCCAAGAACTGGCTACACGTTTCATAGCAAATAGATTTAACTTACGAACAAACGCAAACCTTGGGCCTATGCTTATTAAGCCTGATCTAACGCCGTTGCAAAGAGCTTTCCTTTCGGATACCAATACCAAAGCAAGACAACCGTCACCTGATGCATCGACGAGTACCAGAGCTACCGCTGACTCTATGACAACCACTAACGTGGATCTGGACCTAACCCGCCTGCGCCACGCGTCCACGACAGCATTACTTCCCGACTCAAGCCCTACAGCCCTAATAGATAAAAAGTCAACCAACGTTCCCGACTCATCTCAGCTAACAATACCAGAAGCTGAGTCAATGATTACTTTACTGCATAACGCCTCCGACATGAGTGACACAGAATCAGAACTGGCCAATGTTGACTCCCCACCGAACAACTCGTTTCCCTCCCCCTCGTACAAAGCCGAAACCACACTCGCAGCACAACAGACTACCAACAAATGTCAACAGCAGAAACACGGCACACCTCGTATTACAAAACACTCCCCACTGATACATCAACATAACAATGATAATCAAACCCAAGCAATGTCCTCGTGGCATAAGCGGATAGCTGACGAACACCAAGCAACGTCTGTACCAATGGATAGCATGAGGTGGAAATCATTCCGGTCACAAACGTCGCCTTCCATGCAGGTTCTGACCCAAACCGGCCAATCACTGCGCAAGCCGTACCTCCTCAAGGCACCCAACCATGCTATCAAGCCCCAGAACTACAACAAACGCCACGGTTCTCACAAAGTGAGGACGTTCTACCAGCCACCACAGCAAAACAGAGCTATGAGCAACCTGCGCAGCACCAACGCAGTGCTTCCCATAATAAATAACGTTGCTAGTTATCCGCCTGATACGCTATCGTCCAGTCGGCCCTACAAAAAGCGCTATGCACCCAAACATCAAGTGCACAACTCTGTTACCAATCCCCGCAACCTCTCGAAGCACAGGCGAACAAAGCACCCTCCCGAGGACGACGCCCTTCTGAAAATCTCTACCGCCCCATCAACACCACCCCCGCGCTCTCCGACTCTACGCTGTCCTGAACGAAAATCTATCCGGCTGCCAAACACTACAACCAAGCCATGCCCACTACGGCCCCTTTTATGGGATGTAGCAGGACACGACCCACCTCGCCCCTTTCACCAAGAGTTCTCGCCAGCCCTCTATTACCTCCAACAACTCATATACTCACTGCAACTAACCCCTCATGGTTGGTTTCAGCCCTCCGGGTAGATTCTACAGTCAACGATACTACCAAAGCCTTATTAGCGGCCGACTACCATCAGCTACCTGCTCAATCACTTCCTGATCACATTCCTATAACACCCTCTCCACCTTTTCTTACCACTTCCATGTACCCTGCGCCAGTTGCACCCTGCACTGCAACTCACCTCACAAAATCTAACTCCTTCAACTCTCCTTGCGTTGAACCATACAGCATGCTGCTTATCAACGAACGATCCATTACACACAAGACGCACCTCATTGGCCCATTTATCCTACTCTCATATCCACAGCTGGTTTTCATCTCAGAAACGTGGCACCCCTCAAATGCCTCTGACAGCCTACTACGCATCCCTGACTACACCACATTCTGTAACGGTCGAGCAAACCAGCGGGGTGGCGGTTGCCTTATCTATGTCCGGGACGACTTTGGTGCAACCGATTTCGAACTGCTATCTATAGGTGACCCAGAATACTCCATCTGGCTCCAGACGAAAGGAGGACAATTTGATCTCCTTATCGGTTGCGTATACAACCCTTCACACACTTCTAGCGAAAAGATTAGTAAACTCATTGAGCTTTTCACTGAAAGCTACCTAGTGCCTCCACGTTACAAGATAGTGGGTGGCGATTTCAAACTGCCACTTATCCCCTGGAACGACCAGGTTGCCCCACTCAGATACAGAAACTTCGTTGACACCATCAACGCAAATAACTGGACTCAACAAGTGCACGATCACACCAGGCTTTCTAACACCCTAGACTTAGTTTTTACGAACGGTGTCTCTGATACATTCGCCGGTATACTAGACAACATACATGGCTGCGACCACAAGGTAGTAAAACTCATATTTAAACTTCCTACTCCACACTGCGCCACTTCTTGTTCTGTCAAAGAGTTTCGTATGTTCAACCACATTAACTGGGACAGCTTTGCGCTACTAGTGCGATCTGCGAACTGGGGCAACTTCCTTTTAGCCGCTGATGTAGACGCAGCCGCATGCGCCCCATATCTGAATTTCTTTAGCTGCCTAAATGTGTTCGCCCCACTCCTTGTAGAAGTCGCTCAAAGATGTCGGCACGATCAGCCAAGGCCTACGGTGTATTCAGGAAGGTCAAAAAATGCGCCATAGACACTCCAAAACTAAGGAATTCCACATTCTTGTTCGCATGAACGAAATCCTAACCAACTGGCAAACTGCGCAGGAATCAGCCAAGATTGCTGAAGAAGATGCTGCCCTTAAACCTAACAATATAACCAAGTCACTCAGTCAACTACTCCGACAGAGAAGCAATCAAAAATCTACGTCTGTTCCCTCACGGAGACTTTCTGACACATCCGTCATTAGCGATCCATCAAAAATATGTGAGACCCTCAATGGATACTTCTGCAATCCTTTCACTGACGCTAAAGGAACTTCACCAGCTATGCCATCTAAGCGCACTAATGACTTACTTGACACTGTTAAGTTTGATCTACGTTCTATCACTCGAGTGATCAGCTCACTCAAAAGGTCATCACATCCTGGTCCCGATGGTCTTCCGGCTACGTTGCTGATACTCGGTGGCCAGGACATCCCAGTGTTACTTCTCAACCTATTCACACTTTCCATGACAAATGGGATTTATCCAGTCACATGGAAACATGCCACCGTCATCCCCAAACACAAAAAAGGCAGTCAGCAGAACATGGAAAACTATCTCCCCAGCAGCCACACGCCTATTGCTTCAAGAATAATGGAACGAATAGTCAAAGAAACCATGCTTACCTTCCTACTTACTCGTAACCTCGTCAACCGACAACAACACGGATTTCTATCATCTAAATCCTGTCAGACCTGGCAATTTGAGTTCCTCAACTACATAACTCAACAGATTAACAACAAGCAAGCACTAGCCATTATCTTCCTAGACATGACTAAAGCCTTCGACAGAGTACCACATATAGCACTCCTGATGAAGCTGGAATCATACGGCATCTCCGGCAAACTGCACACTTGGTTCTCATCATATCCTACAGCTCGCTCACAGTCAGTAATGGTTGGGGACTTTATGTCACTTCCAAAACCAGTCAAAAGTGGTGTAATTCAAGGAAGCGTTTTAGACCCTCTACTATTCCTGCTTTAGTTAAATGACGTGTTTCCGGTTTTTAAACATAGAACACCCTACCTCTTTGCTGACGACATCAAAATTGTCTTTTTATTTCATTCATTCTGATAATGCTATTTTAGAGGTCAGCGACAATGTATACCTATCGAAAAGAGCGCCGCAGGCTGAGGTGGGGCGAGTGGGAGCGTTGACCGTAGACGCGGATGCTGGCGCCATTGGCTGCCCGTAGTGAGTCAGTCATCTTTTTGGTTGAGCCACTGGGATCACGTGGAGGGACGCTGAATTCAGCGTCAGAGTAGACGAGATAACGAATTGGCTTTCGTCGAACTGCTACGAAGAATAGGCGACTGCGTTGACCAACTACGTCCGTCGCCCAAAGTGATGGTCGGCCCGTTTCCTCTTTGAGTTGCGTTTAAAAGAACACGGTTAAATCATTAAATTTATAAATAAATATTTTATTCTAGAATTCAATGATGTTAAATATCTTAAATGTATGCTCCACCAATGCTAATGATCTAGAGATGTCGTCTATTGAAATTATAGAAATATGTTGTCCATAAAATCAGCGAAATTCAACTCAGTTTGGAAATAAAACTAATTTCCCCGCATGGTTAAGGCATGATCACCTCATCTTATTAGAGGGTTGCACCTTCTCATGTGTTAAGGAATTATTGGGCCTCATGTTTTTAAGCACACCATTATCTCATCGCGTTGCTTATTTTGATCTTCTAACTCTCTTGTTTGGGAGTCCGATGCAAGTGCAAGTGATATAACCAGTGTAAGGTTATATATACTTGTGAGATCACAACAGCTGATTAACTTGGAGTTTTCCTGGTGAGAAGTTCCACCATTGGCAGTGCAAAATGTATGTAACAATAATATAACTCAAGCAGATAATATAAACTAAAACAAGTGGGAGCTGGTTGTTCGACTCACCCACCAATCACGACAGTACTTAGTGGTAGGCTTATGGAGCCAGGTAAAGGTTAAAATTACTTACTAACGGCAAGAAAGAAAGAAGGTTGTGATTGTTCAAATATCTAGGTGTCTAACTTTCATGTGACACTAGCCACACAGCCGCATGGTTAGCTTTTTTGTTCCAGAGAAATGTAATCCGTAAAAATAGTGATGAGCAAGCATACAATGATTGAAGAAAAGGACTGGTTTTGTGCATATAGTCCTGTCTGACCATCGTTTTCCTATAGTGGATAGGCATACGTATAACTCAGATAAAACTAATTTACGGCCGAATGAAAGCTTAAGTGAGAGTAAATTCCTGTAAAATAGATTACGGTTGATCAATGCCTACGAGGTGGGTAGTTATTGGGCCCCTGTAAAATTTAGCTGATTGCATTTGGGCGTGAAATCCGTTTTGGTCTACATTGGGCGGGCTTTAACAACTCTACTTCTGGTGGTTGAGTTTGCTCATACTTGAGGTATTGTTATGTCCCATATGTAGATGCACACTATTTTGCAGCTCTTTGATGAATTTCGATTTATTTCTCTCCATTTTTAAGTTCCGAAGTTAGTGCCGGCGGTGTTCATCCAGTTGGCAATGTTAACTGGTACTCTAATGTCACACCGACTATTTCTTTTGTGATTTTCCTGGCAAGAGCTGTTCTAGCACCCTAAGCAAGAGCGATAAGGTATATCAGGAGTAGAATAGTAACAAAAACCAGTGGAAGCTGGTCGTTCACCCGCCGTTACGCATAGCGCATGGTAGGCTTTGGAGCCAGCTAAAAGATAAATGACACACGGACGGCCAAGATAAGAAAAGTGATGATGGAAAGTTTCTGGTGCTCCAGCCAGCCAGTGTGAGAGAGGACTCTCTGTCGTTGGTTAGTTTTCGTGCCAGTGAAATGAAATCTGGAAATGCGAGTGTTTTACGGGCAAAAGCAGTTAAAGACGAGGATCTGGTTTTCATTATGCCTGTCTACTAGTGTTGACAATAGCGAAATGCACATGTATACCAGATAAAGCTAAGTATATGGGGCCAAGAGAGTATAAGTGGAGAGCAAAATGTTTGATTATTGGGTCTATAACTTTTAAAGTGCGCTCAATGTCAACAATAAGAAAGATATATAATGTTTATTTTGCGGCTTAACTACTGATAGTGTTTGGAAACTGCTGACTATAGTAACTAGTGCTCAGACTTAATGAAAAAGCTTCAATTAGGGAAACAACGCTAGAACCTGGCATTTCACATGAGGCTTAATGTTGTTAAAATGTTTTTAGTAGACGTGACTCATGGGTCACAAGTATAAGTATTCGAAAGAGACCAAGTGGACTAGGTATTTGGAATATACTAAGGGGTAAATATGGAGACGAAGGAACCAAAGTGTAGAAGAGAAGGGAGAAGTGAAGTAAAGTTTGTCCGTTCGGATTGCTTCCCCATCGCTATGCAATATCCTACCTGGTCAGTGCCTACAGGCTTACGATGCTCCCATTCAATAGTACTAGGCTGCTTTACGTGCTGATCTGTTGAGCAGTAAGAAACTGGGCGTCGAGAAGGAGCTTTCAAAGGGTTTGAGCTACCGATTAGTGTTTCCAGGTTGCCTTTGCGGTAGCGTCTACTAGTTCAAGACTTCCCATTTAACTAATTGTCGGTGGGAGCCAGTAAAGCGCTCAGCTACTACTGGGGTAGGCAGAATACCTTTTGTGGTCGGATTAGCAGTCCTAACATCTGTAAGATGCGTGCAACTGATCGGGCCAAGATCTCTCACGTAGTGTGACAGGGACCGCAAAGTATGGGGAGGACCTGTGAGCCCAAGATGCTCCTGTCATGGAGCCTAGTTGAACGCAATACAAAGTTGCGCTAGAGCTGACCAAAATGTGATCTATGCCCCATCTGGGCCAGTCTCAAAAAGGTTGTCATCAGAATCACAGATGTTGGAAAGGCGTCTTATGTTATCCAGGCACATAAACTTTCGTACCTCCTGCTTGAAAGCCTGTGGATTGTGAATATCCCGCAGCTGTGAAGGTAATTTGTTCCAGATATTTACATAAGCGACAAGGAAGAAACGTGAACGTAGTTTCTTCCTCGCTGGCAGCGGGGCAACTGTGCAGTGCTTGTTTCGGAGGTTGAATTCTGATCCTCTTCTCAGTGTCAGGCAGGGGATATCACTGTGCACCGCTTGGTATATTAACTTATGTAAAAAGCACAAGTTTAAGATAATGCGCCGCAGCCATAGAGGCTGGAGTTTGAGATGGTTACACCTCTGCAGGTAACTAAGCGCTAGGCCTTGTAGGGCTACTATTTTGGTAAACCGCCGCTGAGCCTTTTCGAGCAATATGCGGTCTGATTTCCGCAAATTACTGAAGATAAAGGGGCAAGATTCCAGCTGCGGACGAACATGACTGCGGTAAAGCTCCAACCGTGCTTCAGCCGAGTTAATATGGCGGCCTATGTGGAAGACCATTCTGCGTGCTTTTGCTACCTGACACTGCACATTCTCTGAAAAGTTGAGGGTCATAGAATAGCGAATACCTAGGTCAGTAGCTAACGTTTTTAGTTGGATGGGCGTACCATTCAACGTAAACGCACCATCCGATATGGAGCATTTGTGGGTCAGAATACTAGATTTATCAGCAGAGAATGTCATTTGCCAATTTTGACACCACGACTCCAAGGTCTTCAGGTCTTCACGGATCTCTTGTAGTGCGGATACTTTAGCGCTTGGTGGGAAGGCATATACGACCTTTATATCGTCGGCAAAGAGGAATGGGCGACCATGGCGCAGGCTGCTACAGATGTCGTTCACATAAATCAAAAACAGGGCTGGTCCAAGCACGCTGCCATGCACAACACCGCTGGAAACTGTGACAGGGATGGACTCTAAGTGCGCTACCTTCACGGACTGCGTACGCCCGGTTAGGTAGGATTTAAGGCAGTCAAGCAGAAGGGTGACTACACCGTAAGCCTTGAGCTTATGTAATAGGCGTTTATGGGGGACACTATCGAACGCCTTCTGCATATCGTGGTATAGCGTAATAATCGCCAGACCTGAATCAATCGCGCCAGTGACCAGGTTGAGAAAATCAAGCTGGCAGGTTGCGCAGGATCGTGCGCTTAGAAAATCATGCTGTGACCTGCTAACGTGGCCTCCTGCATTCAAGCAGGCCATAAGCGCACGCTTAACCCATTACTCCATCACACGTGAGAGAATAGATGTGTGGTTTATGGGTCGGTAGTTGCTGACTTCCTGTACGGAGCCACCTTTATGGCGCGGTGTGATGATAGAGTGCTTCCAAGCCAATGGGTATTGGTCCTTCTCCATAGAGCGTGTGAAGAGTTTCAAGAGGAGTATGGAAAGGTCATCGCCCCCATTCTTAAGTAGTATGGGTGGAATTCCATCAGGACCAAGTTTGGTAGATGGTTTTATGGTTTTGACAGCGGAACGGATGCCTTTTAGGTCGAACTGAACCGTGGAGAGCAGCTGGTTTGTGGACACATCCAGCTCAGTAGTGACCGGGGACAGTTCTTCACACTGAGACTCTTTGAAGTACAAGTTGAACATCTCACATATAGTCCGTGGATCTTCACTTGCTTTGCAAGGGCCGACGCGTATGGAAGTGATCGTTGCTCCATAATGAGGAGTGCGCGAAAGCAGCAGCCAGCTGAGGTGCTTGGCTTTGTTTGCACTGGCCATGGCTGCTCTTTCTTGAGAGGTTTTAATCAATACAGACCTGGACGATAGCTGGCTCGCAATCTCGTTGACTCTCAGCACATGCGCAAAGTTGAACGTCTTGTAGTAAGAACGTCGTAGTTGCCTCAACCTTGCATGCAGCTTAGTTTGCCTCCTAATTTTTCCTGAACTTTTGTTTAAAGGAGTAAATGGAGCCAATAGGTCTAGACAATAATGCAGTTCGCCATAAAATATTGCGGACGATTGCTCCAGGGAGTCGGACAAAAAGAACTGTTCCCAGTTCCTTGCTCGAATAATCGTGGCAAATGTGGGCCAGTCTATGGAGCTTATCGGCCGGTATATCTCAATGTCCTCTGATCTACTCGTACAGATTGCCGGGATGTTTGTAAGTAGCGAGCAGTATACCACTCCGTGGTCGCTCCCGGGAAACTCTAGGCCTACAGATGCACGTATATTGGATATACCCAGTGTAACTATAAGGTCTAACAGGTGTTTAGACCTGGTCGGCGTTGATACATGCTGCACCCATCCTCCCAAGTTGATGCAGGCTAATAGCCCACTATACTTCGCTGGGGCAGTGGGTGGAAACCATTGGATTTCAGGAAGATTGAAGTCGCCTGCCACAAGCTTGCATGCACACGGATGGCTCGCAGCTAGCTCAAAAGTAGTTATTAGCGCTTTGTCACTCACAGGTGATGTATCTGGAGCCTTGTAAATGCATCCAAGTAGTAACTTGGGTCCCATGGCATCAACCGTTATCCATATAGAGTCCAGTCTCATGATTCTGACTGCTCCGAGACGTTATCACTCAAGGCTCTACACACCAAACACTCTGTTTCCCTCATCTAAAGACCTTTCCTTGACATGCTAACTGGCTCTTCATATAGTGACTTTCGTCTCGAAAGCTTCTTTTCTTATGACACTCTTTAACGCTTACGTAACGCCCTGTAACCCTCAACTGAAACGTATTGTTGGCTCCGATTAATCTTCATTGCTACGTCCCCTTCCCTCCTGAACACGCATATTCTGCCGATGCTCTCCTTTAGTACGTATACCTATATTCAACGGCTTGCTGCCTTTGTTTCCGACTACTGCGACCATATTGATCAGGGTTAGGCAGACTTATCGGTCTACTCCCATAACCCGTAGAACATCACTGGCTTTTCCACCTCTTCTGAATAGAGTATTTTCCTTTTCGCACTCTGTTTGCATTAATTTTTCAACTAGACGTTAATCGCTTCGGACGTGGTTCCAATCTATCCTCGGCTGACCAGTCTCATGGTTCTGACTGCTCCGAGACGTTATCACTCGAGGCTCTACACACCAAACACTCTGTTTCCCTCATCTAAAGACCTTTCCTTGACATGCTAACTGGCTCTTCATATAGTGACTTTCGTCTCGAAAGCTTCTTTTCTTATGACACTCTTTAACGCTTACGTAACGTCCTGTAACCCTCAACTGAAATGCATTGTTGGCCCTAATTAATCTTTACTGCTACGTCCCCTTTCTTCCTGAACATGCGTATTCTGCCGATGCGCTCCTTTAATACTTATACCTATATTCAACGGCCTGCTCTCTTTGCATCCGACCACTGTTACCCTATTGATCTGGGATAGGCAGACTTATCGGTCTACTCCCATAACCCGGAGAACATAGTTGGCTTTTCGACCTCTTCTGAAGAACGTAAATCCCTTCGGACCTGGATTTAATCTATCCTCGGTTGAGCAGTCTTATTTTCCTCACTGCTCCCTGACATCCGGAACGTTACCACTTGAGGCTTTACATTCCAAACGCTCTGTTCTTTTGTATCTCCAGACCTTCCCTTGGCATGCTATCTGACTTTTCATATAGCCTCTGTCGTCCCTCTTCTCATGACACTCATCTCTGCTATCCACAAGTTAATTTTGCGGCCTAGCTTCATCTTGCTGGCCTGCCGGACTCGTCTGAACGGTCTCCTGCTTTGTGACCCACCTCAGACTTCTGAGACCTCAATGGCTTAGGCTCTGCCGACGTAACGTACTTTATCCTTCAACTGAAATGCATTTTTGGCCCTGATTAATCCTTATTACTATGTCCCCTTTCTTCGTGTACGTGCATATTCTGCCGATGCTTTCCTTTATTACTTAGACCTAAATTCTACGGTTTTTACTCTTTGAGCTGATTTTCTAATCTCGTCTCAATAGTCTCTTTGTTTCTGACTATTGTGACCTAAATGTCTAGGGATGGGCAGACTTATCAGTCTACTTTTCCTTCTCAGTGGTCTCTTTGCTTTTGACTGCTGTGTCCCGATTGATCAGCGATAGGCGGAATGGTCTCCTTTTTTCTGACCTCTCTCGAGCTTCTGCAATCTCACTGTTCTTGTCACTGCCGACGCAAAGCTTTGTTACCCTCACCTCAAGAACGTTGCTGGTCGTGACTAATCGCAATCCTCATGTCCTCTCTCATCCTTAACGTGTCCATTTCTGCCGATTCGATCCGACAAAATGCATAGCTTACTATTACGCCTTTCTCCTTATGAGTCGACTTTCTAGTCTGGTCTGTACGACCCACCTTCCGACTTCTGTGACCCTAATGATCAGGGGTCGGCAGACCAAATGGTCTGTTCATACCACGTCGGGAATATCGCTGACTTCTCCACTCATCAATGAAAACTTTTCCTTTTCTCATTTTGTGTGCATTCCTTTTTCCACCGGTCAGGCAACTCTCCAGATCTAACACTACTCTAGCGGCGTCCGACCAGCCTCCTGCTTTCTGACTACTTCCTTACATTCCAAACATTAACGATCTAGGCTCTGTTGTCCTGGTGCTCTGTCCCCTTATCCTGAGACCGTTCCTCGGCATGCAACCGCCTTTTCATATAGTCACTTGCTTCCCAAACTGCTTTCTGATGACACTCATTACTTATTCCCTCCTTACTATGGAGGCCTAGCTTCAGCTTGCTGACTTACCCGGGTTTGACTGTACGCTTTCCTGTCATCTGACATCGCTCGGACTTCTGTGATCTATGATCTAGACTCTGCCGACGAAAGTCTGTTACCCTCACCGCAAGACCACCGCTGGTCATGATTGAACCTTATTATCATGTCCCCTTTTTTCCTTAACATGTCCATTTCTGTTGATGCTCTCTGTCAGCACTTAGACTTTACTAATACGACTTTCACCCTACGAGCTGACATTCTGGGCTCGTCTCAACGATCTCGTACCTTCCGACTTCCGTGACCCTAATGAACAGAAACCGTAAGCTCCAACGGTCTGCGCACAGCACCTGGAGCATATCGTTGGCTTTCTTTTTCTTTCTCTTCTCACCCATAGAGCCCTTTTTTACACTCTAGCCTGACTTATCTGGTTCTGGCTGTACGGCCTCCTGCCTTCTGACCTCTCTCGAACTTCTGAGTTCTAAATGATCTAGTCTCTGCAGGCGCAATGCTCTGTCTCCCCCGCCTCCAGAGCACTGCTGCTCATGATTCATCACTAGTATATCCGCTTTTATCTTTAACACTTCTATCCTGTTGACGCTCTGTTAACTTTCTGACATTTAAAATACGGCTTTCTCTCCCTGAGCCGATATCCTCATCTCATCTCCATGGTCTCCTGCTCTCCGAATACTGAGCCCATACTTTTGAACCATCGACTGGTCCAAAGGTCTGTTCGCAACACCTCGAGATTTTTGTAGGCTCTTCCACTTCCCCTTAAGTGTCTCCTTCACGATTACATTCTTCATTTTCGCACTCTGTCTGCCTTCCTTTATCCATTGGACGGATAACACTTCGGGCCTGGCTCCACTCTAGCCTGGTCTGACCAGTCTCCTATTTTCTGACTGTTTCCAGAAATCAAAGACGCACGTGTTCTAGGCTGTGCAGTCACAACACACCCTGTCCCTCAGCCTGAGAGCTTCGTTTGATATGCTAACGGGCTTTTTATATAGCCACTGTAGTCCCGCAAATTTACTTTCTCGCGACATTCACTACTGTTATCCCCACTTTAATCTGACTGCCTAGCTACATCTTGCTGACTTATCCAGTCTCATCTAAACGCTCTTTGGCTTTCTGACCCCTCCCCAAACACTCCTGCTTCCTCTTCAATCTTTCATTTATTACTGATCCGTGTTCCGCTCGATCCTCGTTGTATTTCGCCACTTATGATATACGTGTATATGCGATATTTAAATAACAATTACATGCATAGTGGTATAATAGTTCAGGCATCGCCGCAATTGATTGACTGCATTCCAGATGCATTCCTTTCTTCTGTCTGTGTGGCTGTCTCTGTTCGTTTTCTTTTTCTCCCGAGTCCGTCACAGGTTCGGCGACACGCACCCAAGGAATTGTCCTCCGTTTCGACAACAATACAAGGCACACAGTTCCTCTACCTGGACATGAGCGGAAAATTATCAACTTTTTTACAACTTACTAACCGGACAAATCAATCAATTCCTCCGCGGCATGAACCACTGAGTCCAATTTACCTAACAATACCTATTCCACATATCTCTTGACTGGAGGACTTTCGACTACGGAAGGCACATTCTCCTGCCAAAACGAAACTTGAACAATCGGTCATTCTAAGCTCTTCAATCCGCTTTGACCGCTCAAATGGCCGTGGTCACCACAATCTCTAATCAATTTCACTACATACCCCGGGGGATCTGCTATTCTTTCTTCGGAACCTATCCTGTCCTCCAAGACTTCAACATATTTCAACGTATATTCTTCGAGGCTTCACGTGGTTCTGCAGATGATCAACACATCATATCCAGAAAGAATGCTTAGTTCCTGACCTACCGATCTGGAACAGGAGAGGACCCAGGCACGCAATGGCCCCTCGCATAGCGCATCAGTCAGCAGAAAAATGGGACGCAACTTGACTGCGAATAACGGAGCAAAAGAATGTTCAACAAGAAACATAGCCAGTTACAACTTGCCATTCAATGGATTGGCGGTAGTGTTTCAGGACGTGGTGGGTTTTCGCCTGGCAAGCGTTCTCCCTATAAAAAGCCACAAATGTCCGCTTAACAACACTGCAACGTGGCGAATGTGACTCGCCACCGAATAAAGTCACAGCCCATAACTTCACACTGGCAGCTCAATTAGAATCATCATACTGGATAGCTTGCTCTTCAATTATCTTCCAATGGATCACTCAGGATTCTTTATCTATTATTACTCGAGGTATGACTGCGATATAGGGCAGAGCGATTATGTCCAAACAAATGGATCCCGATCCCACTACAACCAAATCGTTCTTTCGCATGTTCACCATCGCACAGTTCCAAGCATGGACATATGAACAATTTTCTACTGTCACTACAGTTCCCATAAAATGTCTGTACAGCTGTACATACCTGATCATGCCTCAACTGGCGTGCCTCGCATAGTCGAGAATAAATATTTATTTATTTATTTATTTAATATTTCGGTGTTATCTAGGACGTCGATATTAGCACAGAAATTTTGCTGCAGATAAATGGCACACCCTCCACCTCGTTTGTGTGTACGCGAATGTGTATACAGTTGGTAGCATTGAATGAAAAAGGAATCATCGAACGTAAAGGCACCAAACCATGTTTCGGTGACTAGTATTGCATCAGGCGCAGCAAGAATAGCCAAAGGGCGTAGAATATGCATCTTGTTGTTCAGCGACCTGGCATTTATGAGTATAATGGAGAAAAGTTGGCCAGTGTCTCCCAGTTTTATGGATGACATAAAGGAAGCACGAAGAGCTACTGGGCCATCTGTAGAAGCTGTAGGAACTGGGTCAAAAGAAGTAAGAGCGTGCTTTTCGTTGGTGACGTATTGGGTGTCGGGTTGAGCTTGTCGCGGCTCATGCCTACCTGGGATAAAAAAGGCGCGTGATGTGGTGTAGAAAGAAGGGAATTTGCCCGCTCAGGTAGTTGTTGTGGCGGTAACAACCGGTGGGATAAGGTAGGTATTCCAGAGTCCGGACTATCTGGAACATGGTGATAAGAACCTTGAATAATATTGGGCGATGTACTAGCTGCGGAAGTCCGGTGTGTGGATATGGGACGTGTGATTTTTTCCCTGTTACCGCGGGCTATTTTCATTACCGCTATCTTTCGCGGTTTGAGAAAAAGTTGATCCATCATGGTTGCACTGCGTAGTTGTTCAAAGTTTGTTACAACGGTATTTAAAGTTGCTTCATCCTTAAAATATATTTTGATCGGTGCAGGGAATTCACTGCTTCTTTTAGGTAGTCTCTCAACACGTCCTGAACGTGTTGCTAAACCAAATACTGCAAGGATAGCTCTCGTAAATGCATCCAAAGAAAGATCCTCGGGTACGTTAAGTACCTGGGTAGTATACGGCCAAATACCCTCTTCGGATGTCGGCTGGGGGATGCCTCACACTTTGCTGTTTCATGAGTGTGTGAGGTTTGGGTAGCTGCCTTCGGTGATTTGTTCAGAGTCATCCTTACGCGGGGCCGTTTGGCTCTGGGTGAAATCGTCGCTTCAGGTGGAAACTTTGGTTCAAGCTCACGTGTGTGTGGCTTCTGTGACGAGAATGGAATGGGCACCTGTTGACCACTATGGGTGTGAGAAACCCGATCTCCAGGCTCAAAGTGTGATGAGCCCCCACGTCGGTTCACCCTCAGTGGCCCAAAATATAGCTGTTTCAGCTCTGCTGTATTACGCAGCTCTTCACAACTTGTCATTATACTTCGGAGAGTTGATTCGTCCCTAGTACTTAATTCGAGTGGTGCCGCGAATTTACTTATTCTTTTGTTCAGTCACACAACCTCTAGTGGGTTTCTTTGGATTCCATTGACCTCAAGAATCCAGCTCCTGAACACTTCCAAGGATGTGTCATCAGGAACGTTAACTGCAATAGTACTAAACGTAGTATTTCTTCCTTTGGTACCCGTGTGCAGTGCGGCTTCCGGCTTGGCTGTTTCTGACGCAGAAATGAATGGTATGGCCGTAGCAGGCAAGCAGTATGGTAAATTTTGCTCGCGAGGCCGTTTAGTTGGAGGAGCCGGCGTGTGTCGGTTCCAGACAGGTGACATACTAGATGCTCGCCGACCAAATTGGGGTACTTCGGGTGGCAAGGCGCAGCTTGCTGCGTTTATCGTCTTCGAGAATGATGCCTCTGCGACTTGCCCTCCTGGTCCATTGGGATGATCTGTACAACCGAGTGGAAACTCGGATATAGGCGAACAAGTCCCGGGTTTCTTCTCAGGACAACTACTTATCTCCCAAAGTCGCTTGGGGTCATGGGTATCCATAACCTCCAGTTTTAGCATTTCTGCCACCGAGCAATGGTTTTGTACCATTTGCTTGATCTCACCCTGAGCTACATCCTCTGAGACATCCAAATCAACTATGTGGAAGGCCTCCGGGGTTACAAAATAATGCAGAGGATCAGAAGATATTCCAGGGGTCCGCTCATTAGTAGTAGGCTTGGACGCAGAAAGTTTTTCTTAACGGCGTTGTATGGCTGTCTTTGCGTTCACTAATTTTAACTGGACAAAGGTTGTGCGCGACCGGAAGTCTGTTTGGTATGACAGGAATTTACGGGCCGAACGCTTTGTATCAAACCTGCATAGCACGGGACATTGGTTTTTAATAGCCCTTTTCCTCACTCTGGTGCAACTGATTTAATTACCTTCTAGACCGCAGATATCCATCAGTACCTTCTTGATGGTGTGAACTTTTAAACGGTCAGGTACATTATAGATCACTACCTCCGTGAGGCATTTTATCCGGTCCATGACCTCAGTACTAATAGCATTGAGGAAACGCATGGAAGTCTCGGAGCACTTTTCATCCATTACATTGCCAGGGTGAACTAGGCTTGTAATAGCCACTAAACGCTCAGCTATTGGCTGTAAGCTGTTAAAGGTCACTTTCATACTCGCCAACTCCTGTTGCAGTTGCGCGATTTCTCGGCGCTTAGAAGAAAATAGGCCCATCACCCTAACGGAGCACGGCATGGTCACGTTGGTCGCTGTATTGCCCCCCATTTTACTCGCTTTGTTTGCACGACGGCTAGTAGATATTCCTTTTTTACCGCAAGCATTTGAGACTAAGTTAGAGAGTCAGCCACGAAGGAGAATAGTAATGGAAAGGGGAGAAGTAACAAATAAGGTACAACGATATTGCCAAGGAAACTACCAGATGGCGGAAGTCTGACAAATATCAGCGTAGATGTAAAAGCTTTCTAGTAGGCAGACGATAGACTGTACCAGATGTATAACTCCCACAAAGATACAATCAGTCGAGAGCGAAACTAACCAATCTGTCAGGGTGATCTTGAGCAGGGTGGCGCGAAAAACCAGTCATAACGGTTGCGACAAGACACAAGTTGGGGGTAATTTCGCCATGTATTGATCCGTGAGCACAGGAGCCTAAACAAGGTTTTGGTGAAATCAGTGACCATTAAGAAAACCGAATGATCTGTGCTCCATCAAAGCATTCTGCATAGTAAAATCAGTTGCACAGGTTGTATGAAGAAGGCTGAAGACTGCATCAGTGTGCAATGTTCAGCTGTGACTTTATTCAGTGGCGAGTCACATCAGCCAACTTGCAGTGTTGTTAAGCGGACATTTGTGGCTTTTTATAGGGCGGACGCTTGCCAGGCAAAATCCCACCACGTTCTGGAACACTGCCGTAGCCACCGCAGTTTATCTGTTGTGTAGCATCCGCCAGCATCACCTCACTATAAATCTCCACGAGGTCACGTACGTACCTGGGAAAGAAAAACAGGATCCGTATCTCGGATTCCTCCTACTCCACGTTACATTGACCGACGCTGTTAAGCAACTGTATCACTGCTTCCACTGAGTTTCTGTCTACCTTGCCACACATCTTATGTCTTATGGTCAGGAGGTGGTAACGGTTCAATCTTCTGCCGCAGTGCGTCAACGCATACCTCCTGAGCTCACGTGTGTCCATAAACGACTGCACCATACAATAGATGTTGTCTTCCGCGCGCCGCGTGAGTCGTCTGTTGATCACATAGAGAAACGGCTTTCCTACCTTAAACCTATGGCTGTGCACAACGCTGAAGGATACCATGTCGTAGCACCAGCCGTTATGTCGTTTGACAGTATGCGCCTTCCAGTCATAACTTTTGTACTTAGTTACTAGGCGTTTCATATACATTACATGTCAACTTACCGCTCGCATGTGTAATCTCTTCGGCGACAATGAACGCACCTAGAGTGTACGGATCTGTAGTGCACACCCCCAGGCAACTCTTTTCCGGTTTTCCTCCTATACGCCTCAGATATCAGGACATCAGATTTGAAAAAACATGATGCAATACGCATTTGAACGCGCTTTAAGTCACTTTCAAAATTCTCCACAGTGCGGTACACACGTCGAAGGAAGACAGCACGTAAATCAGCGGCATGCTTGGCAGCCATGACAGCGACTGAATCCGCCAAAACCCTTTATGATACATTCAACCTATCATCATACTCACATAAACATATGTCCGCTTTGCAACCCATGGCATTTTGCTCTACACTAACAGCGCTTAGGTCACAATGTAGTCTTCGCTTCTCCTTCACCAATGCAAATTTGCATGTTGTCCGCTACGAGTAGCAGCCTGGAGATTCCCCGGTTTACCTGGGTAAAATTCTAATTAAAATTACTTTAATGTACACCTAGGCAACCTTTGGGGGTTGTTGAACTGATTGCTGAGTTCGAATGCTTGACTTGCTCATCGCTATTTTTGCTTGGCGCTCGTTTCGGTTGCAACTCGCGACTGCCCTGTGTGCTGTGCATGCTCCGTTCACCTAGCCAGAGTGTCAACGGTGTCGTTCCTTTATAGCTAGGTAACGGAATCTTTTACTGTACCAATAAAGTTTCCCTGCAACTTGCCCTGTCTTTTCGAATCGCTCCGGGCTCCCGGTACTGGAATGGCTAATTTCTGTATTGCTGGGAGAGGGTTTCGCTTCCATTTCCCTCGGTGGCATCCAAGATAGTTTGAGTGGCTGCATTGTATATTCTTAATTCTGGTGGTATTACGGTGCGGGAAGTAAAAGATAATGGTTTATGGATCTGCTTCTTGAAAACGATTATGATAAATTAAAATGATGACTACAGGTGTAGTTGAAGTTCGGCGTAATCGAAAGCAGGCAAATGGTAAATGCAAAGGAAGTGTGAACGAATGTTTTATGGAGCAAATAAGTGTTAATGCCATTAATTCAAGGATGCAATGGTTATGCTTGCATGAAGCAACCGGTAACATTAACTTACTTTCTTGGATACGGTGTATTCATATCTCTTGTCTGATTATTGTACATGTATTTTTTGAAATCACGATGAAAGAGACAGCGCTTGTTATCCGAAGTTGTAGAGCAGGTAATGCAGAAGCAAAAGAATCAATAATTGCATTACAGGGTTAATTTGCTGCTGATACGCATGACGTCATGGATAATATGTATGGCCAAATAAAAGGAAATTTGCGGAAGTGTTCGAGGGGATAGGGGAATGTTAATGAAGGAGGGCAACGTGAAAGATTAATTAAGGTATACTTCATTTTCCTCTGACGTCTGTCTCCCTAAGCTTTGCTCGCATGTTGCTTTCTTCATGGAAACTGTAGGTATACAGTAGTGGTCCACTAGTAACTGAAGGCTTAATCCGAACTCTATTGCTGACCTCTCATCTCTCTCCTAGAGTGCCGTTATCCGTCGTTCGTCTTACTCGCATAACCGCTTCTTCTTGGCAGTAGCTAGTCATTGTTGGCTCCATGTAGCTTATAAATAAATAAATAAATAAATAGGTATATTTCTAGACCTGCTAGTGGCTGCACCCTAAAGGGTTCAGATCAATGCTTACATTTATCCGATGCTCTTGCATGGAAGTTGGCAAAATATATGTTCATCGTTAGCAATTGCAAATGCATTGGCACTGTTTAGTATACAGCTACTGGGTCGCAGGCGCCCACCTTGACATTTATCTGGTTCCTTCGGGCGATATTGAGCTCCTTGCCATTTATTGTGAAAACTTCGCGGAGGTGTAGTTTGCCTTTTCTCCTTGGAACAGAATCCAATTTGCCACAAGTTTACTTTAAATTGATCGCACAATAATTGGCCACTCAGTTGCCCCAATTGTTGTTGCGCACATGGAAGAAATGATTGAAGGGATTATAAGGCATACGAAAAGTTAAAAACAATTCCGATATATGCAGACATAAATAGAAGCAATTTGTTAAGAGAGAAAATAAAGCTGCGTGCTTCAGTAGAAAAATACCAACTAACAAAAAAATATAGCCCTGCTTTTATTACGCTGCTATTGCTCTCCGGCGCAAAATTTCAACCTGTGTTATTCTCAGATAAAAGAAAAAGCCTTTCTACAGTTAGAAGGAGCCACTCCTTGACGCAAGCCTTCATTTTCCTCCGACGTCTGTCTCTCTGAGTTTTGCACGCATGCTGCTTTCTTCATCGAAACTGTAGGTATCTAGTAGTGAGCAAACGTCTTAATGATATGGCTACACCAGCCACTGATACATCCGTTTCTAGAGCAACTATCTCTGATTAGCTGCAGCTAGTCGCTATAGCCTCAATTCATCTCTGCTGTTATCGGGAGCTCTCTGTGAGTCGCTGCTTTCTTACAATGTTCATTCTCTTGGATTGTATGAATCACAGCTCAGCTGGTTTGTTGCCCTATTCTGTGCCGTCGTAGGATCCACTAGTAACTGAAGGCACAATCCGAACTCTATTGCTGGCCTCTCATGTCTCTCCTAGCGCGCTTTTATGCGTCGTTCGTCTTACTCGCATGAAATCTTTTTCTTTGCAGTAGCTAGGAATTTTTGGCTCCATGTATCTTGCAAAGAGCTACTCCTTGACTCCAGCCTTTAGTTTCTTCTGACGTCTGTCTCTCTAAGATTTGCTCGCATGTTGCTTTCTTCATGGAAACTGTAGGTATACAGTAGTGGTCCACTAGTAACTGAAGGCTTAATCCGAACTCTATTGCTGACCTCTCATCTCTCTTCTAGAGTGCCGTTATCCGTCGTTCGTCTTACTCGCATAACCGCTTTTTTCTTGGCAGCAGCTCGTCATTGTTGGCTCAAAGTAGCTTACAAGGAGCCACTCCTTGACGCAAGCCTTCATTTTCCTCCGACGTCTGTCTCTCTGAGTTTTGCACGCATGCTGCTTTCTTCATCGAAACTGTAGGTAGCTAGTAGTGAGCAAACGTCTTAATGATATGGCTACACCAGACACTGATACATCCGTTTCTAGAGCCACTATCTCTGATTAGCTGCAGCTGGTCGCCATAGCTCCCATTTAACGTTGCGGTTATCCGGAGCTCTCTGTGAGTCGCTCCTTTCTTACAATGTTCATTCTCTTGGCTGGCCAGCCTGGTATTTTTCTACTGAAGCACGCAGCTTTATTTTCTCTCTTAACAAATTGTTTCTATTTTTGTCCACATTTATCGGAATTGTTTTCAACTTTTCGTATGCCTAACAATCCCTTCACTCATTTCTTCCATGTGCGCACAATTGGGGCAACTGAGTGGCCAATTATTGTGCGATCAATTTAAAGTGCACTTTCGGCGAATTGGATTCTATTCCAAGGAGAAAAGGCACAACTACACCTCCGCGAAGTTTTCACAAAAGAACAAGGAGTTCAATATCACCCGCAGGAACCAGAAACATGTCAAGGTGGGCGCCTGCGACCCAGTAGCTGTATACTAAACAATGCCAATGCATTTGTAATTGCTGACGATGAACATATACTTATATTTTACCTACTTCCATGCAAGAGCATCGGATTTTTGTAAGCTTTGATCTGAACCCTTTAGGGTGCAGCCTCTAGCAGGTCTAGAAATATACCTATTTATTTATTTATTTATTTGTTTGCGTCACAGCTCACTGATTTGTTGACCTATTTTGTACCACCGTAGGATCAACTGGTAACTGAAGGCTTAATCCGAACTCTATTGCTGGCCACGCATCTCTACTAGCGCGCCGTTATCTGTCGTTCGTCTTACTCGCGTCAACTCTTCTTGACAGCAGCTAGTCATTGTTGTCCTCATGTAAGGATGGAGTCACTTTTTTGCTTTCCTACTCTTTTTCTGGAAGTTTTTTCTCTGTAATCGCTCGCTCGTTCAATTACGTATTGAAACTGTAGTGATACAGCATTTGGTCAAACCTCTTAATATTATGGTACATCAGCCTCTGGTACATCTTTTCCCATAGCCACTATCTCTGCTCAGCAGCAGCTGGTCGCTGTAGCCTCTATTTGCTAACACCCGTAGCTCGCTAATGGTCAGTCCTTCCGTAGAATGTTTATTCTTGGTATAGTTCTTCGTAGCTCAGCTGGTTTGCTGTCCTATCCTTTGACACTGTAGTTATTCCATAGTAACTAGAATGATTAACACAACAGGCACTTTTGGCCACTGAATCCCGGTCCATTATCGCTATCTGTTGATCGTCTTACCTTCAACACTTGGTCTTCCCTTCATATTTATTTTCTCTTAGCCTGCTTCTGGTATGCTCAGCTTCCTAGCTTCATGTACCCATGTACATTATAGCAATTGTGTCTTAGGTAATCCTTATCTAGTGGAGCATGTATAAATACGGCCACCTCATCACTGTATCTTTTGGTTTCTGATACCAACCAATCGTGAGTAAGCATCAACCTTCTAGTCCCAGGTAGAATTCGAACATCGTTAGCCTATAACTCATGAATTTCTTACCGGAATCCTGCGCTTTATCCTTATGCACATGAAAGTGTTTTACCCATTAGGCTATGCCTTCTGCGTAATGAAAACATCTTTAGTGTAATATCTGTTACACATTGTACACTAGTTGTCTCAAATAGATGTCTTAAAGTAGGATTTTGATCCAATGCTAGGTACATTGACTGTCCTTTTCGGTCTTCTCTCGGCCTGTTCCTCTCTCCCTTTTCTCTGGGGTCGTGAACATCGGAGATTCGGGATGGAACTGAGGAACTGCCTCCGTCTGAGATGGGACGAAATAGCCAACAAGAACTTACCTGGATTATGGCCCCACTTCCACCCTAACCATCTGCACCCAACCACCGATGTCCAGTGACGGTAGTTGGACACGAATTCTTCGCTCCCCGGCAAATCTACATAATCAGAGAAGACTTCACTTGTTCTGCAATGGATCAACACATCATATTTAAAATAAATGTTTAGTTCCCGACCTACCAATGGATAGGACCCAGGAACGCAATAGGCAACCAGCCAAGGCATCAGCCAGCAGAAAAATGGGACACAACCTGACTGCGAATAACCGAGCAAACAAGCGTCCGAAAAGAAACATAGCCAGTTACAATTTGCCTTTCAATGGATTGGCGGCAGTGTTCCAGGACGTGGTGGGTTTTCGCCTGGCAAGCGTTCTTTCTATAAAAAGCCACAAATGTCCGTTTAACAACATTGCAACGTGGCGTATGTGACTTGCCGCCGAATAACGTCACAGCCCATAACTTCACACTGGCAGGTCAACTAGCGTCACAATTCTAGATAGATTCCTTATCCTGGCACTTCTGCATCTGCGTATACTGTCGTCTTTTGACTTTCTACGATACTTTGACCTTTGCGTTACTTGTGCACCAACTCGCTCTATCGGCATATATCTAGAGCGTGCTCTTCCATTACCTTCCAATGGACCATTCAGGATTCTCAATCTATTATTAGCTGAGGTCCCGTATCTCATGACAACCGAGTTATTGTTTCACATTTTCACCAAAGTACTGTTCCAATCATGGACATATGGACCATTTTCTACTGTCACTGTTACAGTTGCCATAAAATGTTTGTATAATTGTACATATCTAAACATGCCTCCATGGGCGTGCCTCGCATAGTCGAAAATAAACTATTTATTTATTTATTTATTAATGCATAATTGAACTGTAAAATGCTAATTGGTAATGCCTGTAAATACGAGTTGTCATTCATAAGAGAAGTGTGTTTGTAAATTTAAAGACTTGTTATTACGTTAATGCGTATGCAAATACAAAAGGAATGCACGTAATAACCACGAATCAATATGTATATATAGATGTAGTAATAAATGTATATATGTATATGCGTGGCTGTTAAGGCGTTACATGCATACAGGCTGCAGACATCATGCAGATCTGGCGAAACCACTTCGAATGTCTCTTGAACAATCGTTCAGTGATCGACCGGCCTAAATTGAACGGCCTGAAGCAGCACGATGTGAAAGCGAATCTGGCGGATACGCCGACACTGGATGAGACGCAGAGAGCACTTGCTAAACTGCGAAACGGCAAG
Source organism: Dicrocoelium dendriticum (assembly GCA_944474145.2). Taxonomy (NCBI): domain Eukaryota; kingdom Metazoa; phylum Platyhelminthes; class Trematoda; order Plagiorchiida; family Dicrocoeliidae; genus Dicrocoelium; species Dicrocoelium dendriticum. The sequence goes on along the minus strand of OX104063.1, from coordinate 120,288,147 downwards.
TGTGCCAAGGCCGACGGGTACCCGCCTGAAGTATTGAAGCACGGCGGACCCGCGTTGTTGACTGCGCTGCATTACTTGGTGCAACGCGTATGGATTGAGGAGGAAGTGCCTCCTTAGCTGAAGGATGCTCTTGTGCTGCCACTGTACAAAGGTAAAGTGAGAAAGAAACGTTGCACGAATTACCGTGGCATCAACTTGCTGAGTAGTGTGGGCAAGGTGATTGCTCGAATCCTGCTCAACCGCTTCGTCAGTCAAATTGTGGAACCTAACGTGGCGGAAGAGCAGTGGGGATTCCGTTCGGGTCGCAGCACTTTAGATATGGTGTTTGCGGCTCGCCAGTTGCAGGAGAAGTGCAGAGAACGACATCAGCCATTGTACTCGCTTTTTGTTGATTTCATCAAAGCATTGGATACGGTGAACCGCGAGGCATTGTGGTTGGTGTTGGGTAAGTTTGGTTGGCCGCCTAAGTTTGTAAGTTTAACTGAATGTCTGCACAGTGGTATGCGAGCGAGGGAGCAGCTGAGTGGAGCGACCTCGGATGACTTTGCAGTTGTCTCTGGTGTGAAGCAAGGCTGTGTCTTAGCTCCTGTCGTGTTTAATATATATCTTCATGAAATGTTGTCCTGTGCTTTTGATGCCACTTGTGCTTACGGTGTTGTTGTGGAACACCTTATTGATGGTGGGTTGCTGAACATCCGTCGTTTCGGTGCGAGAACGCTAGTCTGTGAGATAACTATTCGTATGTTTCTGTTTGCTGACGACTGTGCGTTGTGTTCACACAGCGCGGATGAGTTGCAGCACCTGACTAGTGCTTTGGCTTCGACAGCGGCCAAATTTGGGCTCACCATCAACACAAGCAAAACAGTCTGTTGCTTTCAGCCTTCACCGGAGGTGCAAGCTTCAAGGTTGCCTCGAAGCAGCATTGGTGCTGAAATATTAGAAACCACCTCCCGCTTCAGCTACCTTGGGAGTGTGATGTCGACTGATCAGCAGCTACACGTTGAGTTGCGTATTCGCGTGTCGAAGGCAGCAGCGGCATTCGGGAAGCTAGAGTACCGAGTGTGGAACAACCATCAGCTTACAATTGACACGAAGCTGATGGTGTACGAATCCATGGTGCTGTCCGTTCTTCTATACGGCGGTGAAACGTCGACGATGTATCTGCGGGATGTGCGATATCTCGAGCGATTCCATCAGCAGTGTCTGCGACGGATTTTGCGCATCGGCTTGGGCGACAGAGTTGCAGATACGGAAGTGTTGCGCCGAAGTGGGATGCATACAGTGGACTGCATACTTTTACTGAGACACCTGAGGTGGCTCGGTCATGTGTGGCGTATGGATTCGACTCGGATACCGAAGCAGCTATTATATGGTCAGCTGAGTATTGGGAAGCGGCACGTGGGGAAACCAAAGTTACGGTACCAGGACATGATCAAAGTGGGCCTCACACGCTCTAACCTTGGTTGCAGATCATGGGAATCGATGACGTTTGATCGGCGTGCATGGCGCGATCTCATCACTAAGGCAGTTGCCGAGGTGCAGGAGAAAACCCTCTTGCTTGCAGAGAAGAAGCTGCAAGTGCGGAAGCAGCAAGCATCGATGGGTTTTCTCCATCGACATAAAGCGCATGGTGCTGTAGAACATGCGGTCGCGAGTGCCTGAGTCTGGCAGGCTTAATGAACCATGAGCGAGGCCACTCGGGACTACTACCGAAGAGGCTACGGATTCTGCAGAGAACGTAGGCAGAACCGGCGCAGCGTTTGTATGTACACTGCATTCGATTTACTAACGGCGTGCTTGCATGCTAAGTCTCCTTATTTCAGGTGGTGGGTTTCCAAATTTGCCTTAATGCATTTCTTTCTCATATAAATGTCTACTGTACTCTATTCCATTAACCGGCACACCACGCTTAAGCCAATGGTATTCCATTTCCATAACATTTTTGTGTTCGTGGCAGTTCCGCAAAGTATACTTCCTGATCTCGTGAAGTTATCTAGGATTCGTTTCTAAATAACTTATTTCATATGCTCATTAACTTAAGGTTTATGTCACCGTTTCCTTATGCAAAATTCGAGTTATTTTTCTTGTAGCTATCTCACAAGTGATTGGCTGTTGTTTGATATCCCCGATGTGGCTGCGCTTGATGTGCACGTTAACAAGGCGCCTGCCTGTCCATTACCCACTACCCCGTCCATACTGGCTCCAGGAGACAATTGGTCGGTGCTGGAGGAGACGGGGTGCACGGTCCTGGGGGCCGTGCTAGGCGCGAAGAGTGGTTCCATACAGTCGGTGTGGAGCGGACTACGGTTCAGCCACCGCCTTGTGTGCGGTCGTTTTCCCAACTACAGCGTGCTTGTGTTTGCCTGTGAAGGAGTGCGGGCCGGCTCCGTTAATAAAACGTGGCTCCCATCCACATGCCTCCCGGTCTTATTCCTTCGGGTTTACACTGGATATGGGATGTGTGGTTGGAGCTGTGGGTGGTGCAGCGCACACCACCCATGTTCCCTCTGTAGGCGCGGGCGTCCTGTGGCTAGCCACAGTGACATGCTTATCCGAAACCGGATGCCGCCACCATTTATGTATTTACAAGCATATTTATATGTGTAACTGGCGGGAGAGCCTTTGGTGCGCTGAGGCTGTTGGTGGCTGGATCTTGACGGATGGTCTACTCGCTGCTGTTGCTGTCGCGCCATTGTCTCATGTCCTGGGCGCCTCTACGTGGCGACCGCTGGGTGGGAGTTTGATTTCGCCCTTCTCCCTGTTACGAGCCCGAACACCAATCGGCATGAGTCGGCTAACTGACCATGTGCTAGACTTGCTGCCTTTCTGGTGTATATTTAATCAAAGGCTTTGGCTGAGAACCCGAGTCGTTCTCCTGTCAGGATTAGGCGCCCTGGCAGTATCCTAGTCCCCCTTTTCGGAGGTTAGGAAGTGGTCGATGGCCCACTTCCCGTAAAACCTAGCCATGGGAGAAAACAGGTCTACGGGTTATAAGCTCACAGCTCGATTGGCGTAGAACACGAGCGCCACGCATTGTCTCTGACGGTGGGAGGACACCTCCGGGCGTTCAATGGTTTGCTACTGTTCGCCTCAAGCCAGGCAGCCGCTGGTCAAATTGGTGCAACCCCGCCAAAACCCACCTGCGTCTGGCCGCGGTCGCAGGTGCGTATCCTACTACGGTCTCAAAACATAAAATAATTGTTCCAGTACCTCAAAGGCTGCGTGTGACGGCCGTCAAGCAGGTCCCCATCTGTCTCTGCAATCACATTCCCGAGCTGGATCTGCTCCCCACTGCCTTGCGGGTCAGGCTATTGAGCCAAAGGCTCCGGGCGGAGTCCTTCAAGCGAACCTCCGAAGCACAACGAACACTTCGCGTGCGATTGCCCACCAGTGCAATCGCATGCCAGCGCGTAGCGCACTCAACAGCGGATGCTAGAACGTGCGCAAACTGCTGGACCGGAAGTCCAGCGTGCGCCAGGAGCGACGCACTGCACTGGTCGCGATGGAGCTGACGCGCTACAACATCGATATTGCAGCGCTCAGTGAAACCCGGCTCGCTGAGCAAGGTAAGCTGAATGAAGCAGGTGCTGGCTACACATTCTACTGAGTGGGCAACGCCATCTCAGCCCCACCTGAACATGGGGTCGGATTTGCAATATCCGATCGCCTCCATGGCTAGCTGGTGGGTGAACCAACGGGCATCAGCGCGCGACTGATAACTGTTCGCCTACGACTCGGAAGAGGTAAGTTTGCTACTTTTATAAGCACGTACGGTCCGACCATGTATTATCCTGATGACACGCGTGATCAGTTCTACACTGAGCTATCCTCCGTGATACGGTCTGTGCCGAGGAGCGACCGACTATTTCTGCTGGGTGATTTCAAAGCGCGCGTTGGGCTCGATGCAGATGTAGTGCCCTAACTGTTTACACTACGCACGCTGGAATTCAACCTTTCGTCATTCATTGAAGACTCCCTGCCTCATGACTACGCACACAATTTCAGCAGCCTGTACAACATTTGACTTACTGCCGACTACACTCATAGCAACGTGTTGGTTGCGAAGCAATATTGCATGTAAATATTGATCATGCCTTGCTTGGTGTGTCTCGACAAATTCGAGAATAAACTATTTATTTATTTATTTAACCGCGTGCTCGCATGCTAAGTCTCTTTATTTCAGGTAGTGGGTTTTCAATTTTGCCCTATTGCTTTTCTTTCCTATATAAATGCCTAGTTATACTCTCTTCTATGCATTTGCACCCATCGCTTAAGCCACTTGTAGTTATTTCGATAACATTTTCGTGGTCGTGGCACTTCCGCAAATTTTACTTCCTGACCTCGTGATCTTTTATTCTTTTGTAAACTTATTTTTTTAATCAACTTATTTCCTATGCTCACTTATTTAGATTTATGTCACCGTTTGCTTGCTTGATAAGTCCGTGTATTTCAGGTGGTGGGTTTTTTAATTTTGTCCCAATGCTTTGCTTTCTCATATGTCTACCTGTAGTCTCTTCTATAAACTTGCACACGTCACTTAAGCCAATTCTAGTCCTTTTCGAATACCTTTTTGTGTTCGTGGCATTTCCGCAAAGTATATTTTTTGACCTCGTGAACTTATCTGGCATTCTTCTGTAAACAATTTAGTTCAGCTGCTTATTACTTTAAGTTATATGTCACCCTTTCCTTATGCGTTACTCGATTTACTTTCTTTGTTGTCTTTCTCTCAAATGATTCGCTGTTGCTTGACATCCCCGGTGTGGCTGCGCTTGATGTGCATGTTAACAAGGCGCCTGCCTGTATATTACCCACTACCCCGTCCATACTGGCTCCAGGAGACAATTGGTCGTTGCTGGAGGGGACGGGTGGCACGGTCCTTGGGACCGTGTTAGGATCAAAGAGTGGTTCCATGCAGTCGGTGTGGAGCGGACTACGGTTCAGCCACCGCCTTGTGTGCGCTTGCTTCCCCAAATACAGCGTGCTTGTGTTTGCCTGTGAAGGAGTGTGGGCCGGATCCGTTGATGAAACGTGGCTCCCATCCACATGCCTCCCGGTCTTATTCCTTCGGGTTTACACTGGATATGGGATGTGTGGTTGGAGCTGTGGGTGGTGCAGCGCAAACCAACTATGTTCCCTCTGTAGGCGCGGGCGTCCTGTGGCTGGCCACAGTGACAGGCGTATCCGAAACCGGATGCCGTTAACCTTATGCGTAATTCTATTGGTATATTTATATATATGTATGTAAATGGGTACGTACGCATAGCTATGTTTCTAGCGGCACTATGTCGAGATATATGTTGCAGTTGTGCTTTTTCTACACTGTGGTTGGTGGAATGCCACCGATACCTAACATAGGTAGTTTCATGGTAAATAAATGTTCGTATATGTAATGTTTTTTGGCGATGGTTCAACTGCTTGGAATGATACCGTTCACGTAACATACATTGATTATGGAGATATTGTTGAACTTTTTCCTTTGGAATAAATAATTTGGACAATTTAATGGCGGTTACAATTATGTGCGTTTTGCTTGCTGAGTAAGTTACCACCTATGCCATTTAAAGGTAGAGGTGAATCGGCATATCGGAAAGCCTGGACTTATGCATGTTAATTTATAATTTCAATAATAGTGATAGCCTGTTTATCATGCGCTGCATATGCATGTTGATAATCTTAGTACACTTCTATGCAACGACACCTCGTGGAACCTGGCTACAAGAGTCTGTATATTCCAGTTGTTTCGGTCTTTATGTATGCCTTGTTATCCTAAAAGTGATGGTATGACGGTCGCATTTACAAAGCCTTGCAACGCCTGTGGTTTAGCTAGTGGCCGAATGGTTAAGTCATCTGGTAAACATCGCGATGGTGTTCCTATGGGTATAAGTTATACTTTTTTACGGATAGCATTTTCCCACTTACCTTTGCTGGTGTTATACATCCTCGGATTTCACACTGCGTTGGCGTTGCTTGTTTGGAACTCCGATTGGGTATATTATAAATCACGCATGCGTGGTATATAATCTTCGGGCTACTGTGATACGCGGTGTGGTTGAACGGTGTCGGCGGAATGAGTAAGCAGATGCCGCCGACCGAATCCGAGTGATTGAAAACCCGTAAATCACTGAAAAGTAATGTTTACGTATGTGATAGTCGAACTTCATGTTGGAAAAAGGAATGAGGCAAGGGAAAGGCGGTGGATTGATAGAGTTGTACGTGTAAGGTACTCTTATACAGATGTGTAAATGTCGCCCCAGTTTTTAATACCTAAGTTATGGAACCTTTACCCAAATAGTTGTGCTATATTTATGTTATTGAAATAATGGATAACATTTCTGCACATGTAAATACCGACTATCTGGCTATTGGCATGCAAAGGCAATAAAAGGAGGTTGCATGTGTAGGAGGATGGTAAGGAAAACAGTAGGTAAACTAGTCACTGCATTGTCGCTCAATCCCAATCAAATGTTCACGCGTATGCTGCGGACGAATGCAAAGCATCACGTAAGTACAGCGGATCACTGAGTCATGGGGTATAGGTGCTTGCTCTAGGTGTAGGCGTGAACGAATATGCTAACTGATTAGATGTGGCATAGTACCCCGTAAATTATGGGACAAGTACGGGGAGAACTGGTGGCTGTTGTACACAGGTCTTCATGACCTGCCAACCTACCTGTGAGAGGCTGAAATAGCTATGAGGTGAAGTGATAGTTGCGCTATAGGAAGGGTGAGTACGTATGTCACATGGAAATGGAGAACGCGATGACCGACTTTCACACCATTTCTAATATCTGCGTCATTGTGGGGCGTCTGTGGACGCACCGTACCCGTAATGCGTGGACACAAAAGTGGTGGAGCCTTAAGAGGGCCATTTTGGCGTTCCCTTGATGTAAGCGCTAAGGAGGGCAAACGTAGCGTTTCCTTAGTTGATGTCATGGAAGCGGATGGAAAAGCTGAACACAGTGCTGCTGTGCAGCTTTAGAGAATGTCAATATACATGTACTTATATGTGCATGTCTACCGGAGGGTAGTTTCATGCTCTTTATAGTCGGTGCATGTTGCAGATGGGCCTACGGTCACTCAGGCAAGGGCACATGACACGCTGGAAAGATATTCGACACATGGATAGGCTTACACCTGGTGTATGCGGCGAACGGGCGGGGTAGGCGGTGAACTGAGGTGCAAATGTGGGTAGCTAACAGAATCTATGAAGTGAAAAGAACAGAGAAGCAGTATCCACCTACCTAAAGTTTACGGCGGCTGGGGATAGCTGTGCGTCAGTTACCAGTGAGGTTACCGGTTACAAGCAAACAGGAGGATAACGGTTGCCGTGCCAAAGCGGCGAACAAGCAGTCGGTTGCGTTCCATTCTATTGATGGAATGGTTACAGAGAAGCCAAGCAAACTGACCAGTGTGTCTTTCCGGGAGTAGGAATGGCGGAGGACCCATGGATGACGTTGCTCACACAGCAACGGAGAAGGATTGTGGCAGGTCACGAAAGTGATAATGTATGGAGCACATGCGTAAGCTAGTAAATGAAAGTAACAGAGCAGCCATATCTACCTACGGAAGGTTCATGGGCTGAGGAAATGTGTGCATCAGTTACCAGTGTGGACCTCTGTCAGGGACAGACCGCAGAATAACGTTGGCGGTGGTCGAACGGCGAACAGACAGTAGGTAGCGTGCCAGTCTATGGAGGGAAAGGTAACAAGAAAGCCACGCAAGCTGACCTGTGAGTGTGGCCAGATATTGGAATGGCGGAGGACACATGGATGACGTTGCTTCCATAGCAACTGAGGACAAATGTGGCATGTTCCGGAGGCTCGAATCGGTGTAGAACAAGTGTAAGCCTTGAAATTAAAAGTAAACCGGGAACCTATATTTACCTACGGAAACTTCATGGTGGCTGAGGAAACTTGTAGCAGAGGTTAACGGGGAGGACCTCAGCCGCAGGCGAACAGCAGGATAACGGTGACGGTGCACAAACGGCGAACAAGCACTCAGTCGCGCTCCAGTCTATTGAGGGAAAGGTAGAAGACAAGCCACTCACACTTACCAATGACCCTGACCAGCTACAGGCATGGTGGAGGACACATGGATGACGTTGCTCGCATAGCAGCGGAAGACGAATGTCGCAGTCTTTCTTCTCAGGTGTGGTCTGCCTCGTACCAGGCCGGAAGTCTTTCACCCCTTGTGCAAAGGTCTGGTCAGACCACAACTGGAAAACTGCGTTCACGCATGGGCATCATAACTACAGAAAGGTATTACTTGCATTGAGAATGTGCAAAGACTAGCCACTTGAATATTACGTCATCGTGGATTATCGTGTGAAGTTCGGTTGGATAACTTGGGTTTGTTTTTATTAAGAAGCCAGACGGAAGTGACTTAACGGAGACGTTCAAAATCATGAACTGTCTCAGTGGTCTCAGGCCCCGTCTCCGTGTACGTAGTACCCGGCTGCACAGCAGTGGACACGTCAACCGGCAAAGTCAGGAAAGTAGTAGGACGAGACCTGGTGTTAGCAAGACCATGCGCGACGTGAGTGGACAGTGGAATCATAGATTGTCAAAAGGTTTTGGGTGTTGGGCCGAACAATTTGTGATGCACTGCAGTCTGTGTTAGATATCATCTTCCTTTTCGGGCTTTGGTCGCTCTTCTAGCTAGGCCTTTAGTTAGACAAGCACTTATGCTCGGATGTAGAAATTGAGATCAGAGTTAACATTGAGGAAGCGGCAAAAGCAATATACAAGAAGGGCAGTCGCGTAGAGTGGGCTTACCACAGGGGTATCAGCGTACCACCAGTTGTGAGAAAATCACTTGCGTCGATTCTCGTTCGTCGCCTTAATATGGAACTGAAGTGTCTGAGTAGGGAAGAGCAGGCCGGTTTGCGCACAGGTGCCTGTATAGACCGTGTATTCATTGCGGCAGGTGCTGCAGCATCGCCACGCATACGGCAGACCGACCATAGCTGCGTTCCTAGAGGTGTATTGGGAAATCACTTATATTAGCAACTGAAGCATCAACCATGGACACACAGAAACGTAAGTGGGCACACTTATTGTAAAGGCCAGAGCTGTCTTCCTGAACAGGTGGTGACCTGGCCGATAGAAGGCGATTTCCCTTCGTTTGTAAGGTCGTGTATACAAGGCCGCAGTGACTGTCGTTCTGTTTGGTGGTAGTCATAATTGGTCCCTTCCATCTGAAGATCTGAGGTGACGACAAGTTATTGGCCATGGTTGTCTGGGAAGCATTGCTGGTGCCCGAGGCCAACAATGTGTCCGTAACCAGGATGTGCGTACGCGCGTACTACGTAATGCTAATCACGCCGCAGCTGCCGGTTTTCATCCTCCACCCTGTTTGTTGTGAAGCAACCAAATGTGCAAACCGTTCGCAATCGATGCGTCGCCTAGGAGGACGAATAGGGTAACCAAGTGCGAATCAGTTACTCATAGCATTCCTCATTTCGCACTTCTATAGCGTGCATTAGTTTAACGCAATATTCCTCATCTCTGGTATATATCAATTTATGCAACCACCGCCGTAGAAGTGTCCTATCCTTTGATGATGCATCATGCAGGTCTGAGCAACGTCTAGCCATTTGTCGCACCGCATGAAATTGAAAAAATACCAGATGCGCCCGGTGGTACAGAGGTTGAAACGCAACCACTTGAGCAGCACATTTATCCATGACTATCGTCCGTGCCCGGGATGTGGAAGGGATCATTCTAAGCATCGCTTCCACCGCTTCCTTGTACCCGTCCGATGTCTCATTCGGCAATAACGCGTAGAAGAAAGACATCGCAACGCCAGTTACGTCCACCAACATGCAGTGCCACAGGATGTACCTTCCGCAGTTAATTTGGTGCGCTTTGTCCGCCAACAGCACCTCACAGTATCGCTGCACCAAGGGTGCAAAACACACCGAACTTAGTTGAGCATCAATCCTATCCACCCGACACTTCCCATGCTGTTCCAAAAAATGAATCACCTGAAACCCCTCTCCGTTTTTTACGCATGTGCCGCCGCCTCATGTAACACAAGTTCCCCTTCGTCATCCCTCGGCCATAGATCCTCCACACATGAGTCGGTATTTCACGGTTTTTCCCCACTTCCACACTGTTCCATCACGTGTCGAATGTATGCACCGAAATTTACATACCGGTGGGGAAAGCCTTCAGTGACCTTCCTACTACTTTGTTCTAGTTCAAGTTAAGCTGCGACTGCAACGCTAGGCGAATCCCGTGTGCTCTATCTTGAGTGGAGAGTTGAGCCAGGAATTGAGGATGTGTCCAGGTATTGATGGATCTAAAACGGAATACCCGTATCGCACCCTGGCTAACCAGTTAATGCCCACGGTTCCTTCCCTAGCAGTCCCTACTGTGGCAGCCATATAAAGTAAACAAAGAGTAGGAAGGGAAATCGAAGGCACAGAATAAGAAGTGCACTCGAAATAAGAAAATGATACCACTGCGTGAAGAAACGTAGAGAAAAGAAAATAAATAAATAAATAGCTTATTCTCGTCAATGCGAGGCACACCAGCAAGGGCGTGATCATGGCAATAGAGACAGGTATGATCGGTAATTGCACAAATTAGTACATTTTGACAAATAGCACAGGAATTTATGTGTGTGTTGAAACGTAAAAGTATGTTTAACTGTGTATTTGGAAGGAGCCCTGTTGTGTGAGTAGGTAAATGTGACTCAGTGTGTGTTTTTGTTCATTGTGCTCGCCATCAAAGGGGTGTCAATGGAACGCTTTGAAGCGGATGACGTTCATGATGTGTGAATGATCCTCCGGAAAAGGGAGAGGCAGTGACCTTATTTAGTGGCGAGTCACATCCGCCACGTCACAGTGTTGTTAAACGGATATCTGTGGCTTTTTATGGGGAGAGCGTTTGCCAGGCGAAATCAACCACATCCTGGAACACTGCCGCCGAACGATTTGCTGGAATGGGATTTACCCGAACCACACAGCTGGTACCACGGGGTTGTTCGGCTAGCCAGCCAAGTACGAAGATGCGAGTTACTCAGAAAATGGAATGTTTGATGTTGCCACCCAAGAGCGTCCAGTTGACACACAAACCCCTCACCGTAGCTTCCCTGGTAACATTTTCGGAAGCATGTTCCAGCGCTCCATGACTCAGCGTGGCAGCCGGATTTCTGCCCTAATCCGATCGGACCGCGGTTTGTCCATGTTCAAGGATGACTGCGTAGAGCCTGCTCCCTAGCAGGACTGCGTAGCCCAGATAAACCTGGACCAACCTTCCCAGTTAATAGACAGTAGCTAAGTAGTACTCTCCTCTAAGGCTTCGGTAGGGCATTGAACGCCTTCCCTAACTAAGTAGACGTTCGGGGTACGTTAGTCTCCGTAATCCATCTAGTAACCCACTACCGACCAGTATAACCCTCTGTAGCTCCAATTTGTCCTCGACAAGGCAGGGCTGACATGCCTGGACGCAGTATTCCAGATGAGGCCGAACGAAAGCCGGAGTGTATAGCCGAAGGGTGTACGAAGCCTAGGACAACCCGGCTAGATACACCTGGGAGTTCGACTCCACCGACCAAATACTTCCTAGGAGGACAACCTTCTCCAATTGGAAGAAAGAAGCACTTTGCCTGAGTTATGGTCAGTAACCTAAAGTAGAGTAGTCCCAAAGTTTAGCCAATGCTCCCTGCTTAGCTGCGAAACCGCTAGGAACATGGACATTGTTCCACAGCTTAAGGTCAGCTGCGTATAGCAACGCTGGTACCTCAAGCTCCGCGGGTATTTAATTCACATAGAGACCAGCAGCGGTCCACGGACCTAGCACGACGGCAAGCCACCGAGCACCGAGTGCCAATGTCCCCAGTTTTGAAGATGGGTCAGGTTGCAGGTCCCTTCCATTCGGAAGGCAGTGCACAGCTGTGAAAGTGATTTCTAGAACACCATGGCGAGCGCTTCACTTCGTTCCACAGCAAACTGGTGCAACAGTTTCTGGTGAATTAAATCCGGTCCAGAGGTCTTAGATGGGTACATCCCTTGTAACTGCCTACGAAACTCCGTCACTGCTACAATAAATTCGGATACTCCTGAACCCTCTGGGATCCTGCAAACCGGCTCAACACCTGTCAAAGAGGTTTCCATTGCAAACCCCGTCGCATATTGCCCACTAATTAGCAGGCCTTGTCATAGTCATGACGCTTCAATACTGCAATTTATACGTTCGAACCGCAGCGCCTTTTGATATAAACGAAGAATCTTTTTAGATTTTCTGTAGCGTCCTCCGCTAACCTGGGCATTATCGTCGTCGGAAATCTCACAATGGAAAACCGAAGCCTTTGCTCTCATTGATTGATAGCCTGCGTGCTATATGTTCGGGAGAGGCTACACGGTATTCTGGAAACGTCTGGGCAGCGTACAACTGAAGAGCAAACCAACATGATATTTGGAACCCAGTGGAGGTCCGTAAGTGACGCCACCAAAAAACTCGAGTGACTTCGCAAATACAAGGTCTAGGGTAGGCAGCACTTGGGCGCCCATGTACCTAGCGGGGAGGTCAATGAACTGTTGCAAAGATACTTGGAGCGTAAGCTCAAGCAGATCAGCGCCTAATGTGCCTGACGATGAGTGGCAAGAAAGAGCTGCCAAGCAAACCTCTGGTAGGTGGAAACCGCCCAGCAGCAAACAATTGTTTGTGCACTGGGAGCAAATGAAGTGAAGTACCCCTTTGGATACGCTCCCAGGGCGTTTATACACAAGTACCAATGTAACCTGAGCCGAGGATGTGCTAATCACAGCCGACAGCGCAACAAAGGTTTTGTCTGCCGACTGAAATAAGCGAGTCTTCATAACGTCAAGCTGACAGCTCACATAGACAGCGATGCCCCTCTCCGCCAGCGAACGGAGCGATGGCATCTAAATAGTGGGTAGCCAGATAGAGGTACTTCACCATCCGTGGTGTCGCCAGACAGCCCCGTTTCAGTGAATGCCAGTATATCGGGATGAGACCCATCTACAAGTAAATCTGACTCGCACACCTTATTCCTTAGACTGCGCACATTACTTAGCACTATCTGAAGGTATTCGTTAGCTCCAGACCTGGGTCGCGCTACCAGAATTGGCAGCGGTAGGGCGGAAAAGGACCGCCGGCTGACCACCCGAAAACCCACTAGAAGCAGGCATTGTGTCCTGGCCACTCGCCTGTTTTTGAGGTCCTTGATAGCCGCCCTTGACTTCAGCCTATCGGGCAGCGGACGGTCCGGCTGAACGCTAATATTTCTACCTTTCAGCTTAAACGCAAACCGCATGAGAGCGCTGCGTTCCTCCGGGGTAGAGAGTACCACACGAAGTGGCCGCAATCGAGGGTTTGGTACATTAACTGCGACGTTTCCCCAGTCTACGCAGTTTCCTGACAGTAACGCTTGGATAACTAGGCGGAAGAAGCTTCGTTAAACACATTTATACCATTGAATGTCGTATAACATGCGCTGAGCAAGTAGGGCAGCAGTAGATTCAGCCCGCGTTACGGAACATAACGCTACCATCCGGGAAAGAATCATCACGATGGGGTGTATTTGCCCCACGGGTCTTTGATTCGACAATTGGAGAAGGTGGCTTTCCCACTGGTGATGGGAATCGCTTCAGCCCCTCCGATGATGTAGCAACCGCAGGGTGTGTTTTCTTCTCAGTTGTCGCTGTCTTACTTTTTCTGGTTCTCGATTCCACCGAAGGGCTTTATGGCAGATTTGTTCTGCGCTTTCTTCTTGATAACGGAAGCAGGGTCCCCTGACTATTTTTCGCTTTGAGCAGAGTCCAGCAAAACTTCCGAACATGCCTTCTCGGTGAGAACCGAGATATCAGGCACTTTGGGCTGACAAGAAGTGCATGTCGGAATCTTTGCCTTCGCACAACTGTCAGACGGTCTGACAAACAACGACACTTAGCTTGTTTCAGGTGCGGAGACAAATGTAACATTCTCTTTAGCAGAGAGATTACAGGGTTTCTTGGCTTTCTCTGGTTGTATTCGAAGCAACCCTAGAACCAGCAATTCGGAGTCGATCAGGGTACCTTTAGCTACGACGTCCGAAGCAGCTTCATTTTTGTGGTTTGTAGCCATCTGGACGGGTGATATAATGATTGGTGCCACAAGTGGGTCTGCAGTGGAAGCGCTCAAATCTGCGTTATTGGAGACCGGAATCCTCTTCATGAGCAGAGCAATCTTAAGGCGAAAATCTGAGAGAATCAAGAACGTAAGCTCTACATTTCGCAGCCGGATGTCAAGAGATACGTTTGTCGTACGAAGGGCCGCGCGTTCACGCTGGCGACTACAGCAATAGGCACAACTGTAAGGTAAGCTTTCGCTGGAGGAGAGCGCAGCGTACTGCCCGGTACTTGGGTGGGTACAAAGCTGGTGGTACTATCGGTTGCGGACATCGCACTGCATACCGCTGGAATCGTCAGTTAGTGGTGTATTGCAGCTTGGACTGCCACAAATTGCGATAACTTCAGAATCCAAGCCACCAGGAACAACGGCCTCGTTGCACTGCGAGAACGACGTAATGGAAACCAGTGGAATTATAGCACGTATACAGTAGTCAAACGACCTCAATAAAAAGCAAAAGCTGGGTGCAAATCATGAGTAAAACTGAGATAAAACGGAAAAATTACATGTAAGCGCAAAGGACGCTTTGACCAGAACGGCTTAAATCCATCCAACATACCTTTGCTCGGAGGAAATTTGACAATAGGAAAATTCCATTAAAGTGTTTATGCAAACATCGGTTACCACAATATAGTAGCTACATATCTCCATCAGTATTGCATGCCAAAAATCGAGTTGCCGCGTAGTACTTCTCCAGTTGCTTCGCAGTAAACGTACAATATGTGATAAAGCTACAGACGATCGCACATTGGAAGTCGCGAACAGCTTCTTCCACTTCCTTCCAGCTTTTTATAGCGATCCCATACCATACGGCAACAAACAGCGTTGTCATTCAACATGGTGCATGTTAATCAATTAGACCTCCGCCATTTAAAATCATTTAAAACTGCACGAAATTCACAAGTAATAAATGTAATCAACTACCATTTCTTGTACATACTTACTCACAAAGCGACACATATACTTCTCGTTCATATCCAGTTATGAAAGAATCACCATTTTTGTAACTGCGGAGAGCCAGCTCCGTTGCGTTTCGGTCCTGTCTTAAGGTGCCGTGCTGAATTTACTGATGAAGTGCTACAATGTCCTCAAAATGCTTAGATTGTTGTAAGGCTGTCACTTCTCGCTCGAAGGCCGTTCAAATTTCCTTCTGCGAAGGGTGGCTTCACATTACATGTTGCAACATCCGTCCAAATATATACGATACACTGCAAAAGGCCATTTCCTCAATCGTCATTTTTATTTGTGACCCTTGTCGGACTGGGCGTGTTTCGGATGGTCTACCTCCAATCAGTTCATGTCCCTCATGCCTGCATTCTGTGCAAAAGAAGTAGGATGAACCGCTGCTCCCTATTTTGCCTTCATCTGCTGCTGGCCCAGACACATCTCCTCCAAAGCAAACTTGTTTTTTTCAGCTTCATCCCCAGAAACATCGTCTATTGTCCGACAGCACAACGAACGCAAGGATAGGACTTATGCAGTGGTAGCGGGTAGCAGCATTAATCCGGTACCCATGATCACAGAGACTCCGCTAAATAATCGGAAGACGAAGGCTGCACAATCTAGGTCCAATCCGAACGCTTCTCAGCCACAATTAAAACATGCTATCGATAAAGGGAATCAATTGGGGAATATGATCAAAGCAAAGCCTTGCCCGCAAAAGCCGCATCAAAATGAATAAAGCCGAGTTCCCGAGAGGGAACGATGTCTCATCATCGTAAACGCCCCAGAGTCTATTAAGGAATCCTCGACTGAAAGGATATTGGAGGACCACGCGATTCTGAGGCGGATGGTTTCATTATTGTTCGGTGCTAGGGAAAAGGGCATAAACATTATTTCCGCTTTTCGCCTCGGCAGGATGACTCCTCGAAAGTTTGCCCCCTACTGGTGGTCTCTCAGAATGAAGAGGAATGCCGCCGCACCCTCCAGCGAACCTCCCGTTTGAAAGGAGAAACGTTCTATGCTTTGAGAGACATATCCCCAGAAGATTGAGTTAAAATTAAGCAGGCCGCTGATGAAATACCAATCCAACGAGCAGCTGGTGAAAGCGACCTTCACTTTGTGGATTTTCGAGTAGTAAGAAGAATCACGAGGACTCGGTGGAGAATGTAGGACTAGTTTATATTAGTCCTAGACGGTGCGCGAAGTAAGCGCGGATATCAGAAGGCAATCGGAGTCGGACACAGCGGACTTTATCTGATGGGCTTCAATAAGAAGCGGACGGATGAAGCGAGGAGAGCGAACAAGTGAGCGCGGGAGCTTACAAGACTGTCAAGTGTCGAGCCGGTTGTAAGGACGCTTAAAACAAGAAGAAGTAAAGTACAGTCGGTCAACAGGTAGCTTGTACATGACAGATAATAGTTATCTTTTGGGCGCTACAAGACCAATTTTCGTTCTCCCGGTACACTGAGAATTAGGGGTGGATGGCGTGTGCTTTCGGCGAACGTGCGTAATTTCAGAAACAAATGGGATGAGATATTGCTCATGATCTTGGAGTAAGAACCTGATCTGATGGATTTTACGGAGACTTGGCTATCCTCGGATATTTTGGACTCGGAGGAATTTATTTCAGGATATGAACTATCCTGTGCTGATCGTCTAGGAGGGAGATCCAGGGGCGGTGCTTCACTTTACTGGAAGTCAGACCCTAAAGTTCACACAGTGGAAGCCATGTGTGATCTCGATGGAGGATCGGAAATTCTTTGGAGTAGGTTTAGCGATGGGTTCCGACCGCTCATAGTCGGCGTTATCTACAGATACCTATTGGGGTCAGGATGTTAGCTGCTAGACTCTATGAGGATACACGGGAAAGGCAAAGAATATTTGATTGTGGATGACCTCAATGCACCGGCCCGTAGACTGGGATGCGTTTCATTGCAATTTATCTCCAGATTTCCCTGCTGGCACATGAAAGTCCTTTTTTCGGTCGTCCTTCAGAAGTTTCGTAGAAAGTAGAAGTCACGATAAAACACCACACAAAAATCGGCCTCGACGGGGAATCGAACCCTGGTCACAAGAATTTGCGGTCCGCTGCTCTACCACTGAGCTACCGAAGGCTGACGACTAGGTGCAGAATTTAACACATGACTTCTGCTTGGTGTGCGACTTATTGCCAATGAGCTCACCGTAACTGTCCTGGTGTTGCAGATCGGCTCACTCACACGTCACTTCACAGTGGACAGAAGTAACTGTCACTTCTGAAGTCCAAAGGGCGATGGTAGATTAGTTGAAGGATGTTTAATCGTGACTTCTACTTTCTACGAAACTTACGTTACTCACAAACAT
This sequence comes from Dicrocoelium dendriticum, assembly GCA_944474145.2. Lineage (NCBI taxonomy): Eukaryota > Metazoa > Platyhelminthes > Trematoda > Plagiorchiida > Dicrocoeliidae > Dicrocoelium > Dicrocoelium dendriticum. The sequence continues at coordinate 120,270,724 of OX104063.1, read as the reverse complement.
CCTTCAGCTCCATCAAAAATCCTTCAGTAAATTATTGGTCGCTAATTGATCTACTTGGTATTCCAGCAAGGGCTGTACAAATGTGTGTAGGTTACGTTAACTGATTAATAAGCATACCATTTTTTAGCCGCTTTATTCTGTTAAAATATCGAACATGGTTTCTTAGGAAGGGTCATCTTCCCTCTTTTTGAATTTCGCCGCGCTCTTAAATTTTCAGGTTCCTCTGAAGGCATTTGACAAGGTACCCCATTTGAGGCTCGCGCAAAAGCTGTCCTCCTACGGGGTATCTGGCCGCGCCCTTCATTGGGTGACTGCCTTCTTGGAGGGTAGAGAACAATGTGTACGGGTAGGCCGGGGTCTGTCATTTAGGCAGTCTGTCCTCAGCGGCGTGCCGCAGGGCTCGGTCCTTGGACCGCTGTTGTTCTCTATCTATGTGAACGACCTACCCACGGAGCTTGAGGTACCATCGCTGCTATTTGCTGATGACCTGAAGCTGTGGAACATTGTTGATGTTCCTGGGGGTTCCGAAGCTATTCAGCGAGCATTGGATAAGCTTTGGGACTGGTCTACTTTATGGTTACTGCCCATAAATCAGGCAAAGTGCTCCGTTCTTCGAATTGGAGGAGGTTGTCCTCCTGCGAAGTACTTGGTCGGTGGGGTCGAACTCCCCCGTGTATCTAGCCAGGTTGACCTAGGCGTCGTACACTCTTCGGCGTTACACTCCGGCGACAACTGGAAGAAGGCCGCAAGCAGAGGTTTACGCATGTTGTGGTTAATCCGACGTTCTTTCGGAGTCTTGACGGGCGGCATCTTTACGAGGCTGTTCTCGGCTTTCGTTCGCCCTCATCTGGAATACTGCGTCCAGGCTTGTCCGCCCTGCCTCGTCCGGGACAAAATGGAGCTAGAGAGGGTTTTACGAGTGGGTACTAGGTTAGTCGAGGGATTACGGGGACGGACGTACCCCGAGCGTCTACTTAGTTTGGGAATGCATTCAATGCACTACCGAAGGCTTAGAGGAGACCTAATCCTAACCTACCGTATCTTGACTGGGAAGGTTGGTCCAGATTTGTCTTGGCTATTCAGTCCCGCTAGATTGTCTGTTCTACGCGGTCATTCGTTGAAGCTGGACAAACCGCGGTCCGATCGGATTAGGGCGGAAATCCGGCTGTCACGCCGAGTTATCGACCGCTGGAACATGCTTCCGGAAAGTGTTATCAGGGAATCTACGGTTAAGGGGTTTGAGCGGCAACTTGACGCTCTTGGGTGGCAACACGAAACCTTTCCATTTTCCTGAGTAACTCACATCTTCGTACTTCGATTTTCTTTTCTCTACTTTTCTTCACGTATTGGTATTATTTTCTTATTTAAGTGCACTTCCCTATTCTGTACCTTCGATTTCTCTTCCTATCCTTTGCTTACTTCACGTGACTGCCACAGCAGGGACTGCTAGGGCAGGAAACGTGGGCATTAACTGGTTGGCCAGGGTGCGATACGGGTGTTTCCGTTTTAGATCCATCAATAACTGAGCACTTCATCAATTCCTGGCTCAACGATCCACTCAAGATGGAACACTCACGGGATTTTCCTATCGTTCCAGTCCCCATCTGAACTGAACTGAACTGAACTCTGGCGCTGCTCTGTTTGGTTTCCAATTCTGCTTCACTGTGGTGCACTTTTTTGCTTGTTCATTTTCGACAGTTGAGAAACAAGTTTGAGTTGGTAAGAAGCCTTTTTGACGGGGGGTTAGATATAAGAAACATCGTAAATGTTTTTATTATAATATCGCAAACGAAATTTGTTCAGCTTGGTTTTATTTCCCAAACTTTATCGTTGGTTTGCCCTAGGTGTTTTCGCCCTAACGCACAGTTTGCGCCTTGTTATCTTCACTTGCGGAATTACTTGTGCTCTACATAAATAGCTTCATTGTGAGCAAGTGTATTCAAAGAGGTAGTTATGTCAACCGGATGGTTACCTGCCCATCTACCACATGCCGCCTTAGGTCTCATAAATCGGTTTTGAAAAGGAAGCGATCTTTGATGTCCCCTTTTGAATACCTCGGTATTGATATGGTTTCGAAATTTCCCATTGATTACAAGCTTTGCGTGTGCTTAGGGATGGTGCGACGTATAATCGGTTTATGGATAGGGACACCGACATGGAAGAAATCGAAATTGCCTACTGATGCGTTGCATGCTATAGGTTACTTATTGCTACAAAATACGACTGCATGTCCATGTGATTTCCCTAGGCGTTGCAGAGGTATATCTATATTTAAAGATTGGAAATCCGTGGAATTTAGTCAGTTTGTTTTATACGCCGCCCCTGCAAGGTTGATAAACGTGCTACCGGGAGATTATTACGACAACGTTTTACACCTTCATCTAGGAATATACATTTTCTGTCACACGCTGTTGCATAAGCATTACTGGTCTTTCGCGAAACGGTTCATACTTAATTTGTAGCGCCCTGAAGAATGCTACACAAGAAATTCGTGACACAATAAGACAGAAGACGGCGAGATATAAAGATTGTCTTGAGAAAACAGCACAGTACAATAGATATGTAAATATAGCCTGAGTCCAGTGGGAGAAAGTGGCGAGGCAATGAGTTACACCATGTTGGAGCGCAACGGCTGGCAACGCGCGGGCAAGATGACGGACCTAGTTCAAAAATGCAGTCCGGTATGTATAGGCTTTGGACGAATGCAAAGTAAAACAAAATGTGTACAAGTCTGATGGCGTAGCTTGGTAGAGTAAAATGTCATTGTCACTACACTGGCCTCCCCCTAGAAGGCCGAGGGACGAGGACTTCGATCGATGTTGGCTTGCAGATGTATAAAGGTAGAATCATAGTGCGTTAGTATTTGGATTATTTAATCTTGTGTATTGGGATGCATCATCGGTGGGCCGTCCCAGCGGGCACACCGGACTACAAAAAAAACTGGCCAATCCAGAAAAAGGGCCGGTTTCCGTTGATCGGTGGCGCGTGACATAACGAAATTTTCAATGACGAATTGTAGCTGAAGTGTCCACATTAATTATGTGTAAGACTCCTACTTGTATTACCAGTGAAAAGACCTGACCAATTACTAGCAAGATTTCAACTCCACATACTTGGAATTCAAAGTCACTGATTTCGGCTACCGTATCAGAAACGTTACGCCAAACACCATGGCGCTTGCGCTTGTGGAAACTTGGATCCGGAACACGGAGATCACAGAGCACCACTAACCTCCTCTCTCCTTGACCTCGTTTATGAGATTCGTCAGATTTGCTATGTTCAGGAAAAACGCTGTTCACGGCAAGTGCAGTCATCCATTAGCGATCTCCACGGTGTCGAGAGAATCGGTCCTTCAGGGACAGACGGTTTATTCAGCAATGCTGAATCTGTGGAAATGCCAGTAAGGTTGAACTGTAGTACGCCTCGATACACATTTTTCATTCACTTACATTAACGAGTTTTTCGGACAGATGAGGCTATTCCTTTGATCAAGATACCGTTGTAGCCTACCCGAACGTCAGCTAACAGGCAAAGCTGCGCCCAATGAACGAGTCCGTTATTTTGGCCTCCAACCAACTGGCTGGTTCGTTTATTGCAGGATCCTTAAACTTTTTCCCAGAGGACCGGATAGCTAAAAATGGCAATCGAGCCTGGATTGTGTTTCTGTACAGTACTTGTAGATCAAAATGAAATCGCTGATCAATAAACGAATGTAATGAACCCAGCATTCCATGTTAAACATGTGTGAGCGTAGGGCGATATGCAATAAAATATCAATCACCATATGTAGTAGATAAAAAGTTATTACTAGAGGCGATGTACACAACAAGATAGCTAAGCCGTTCCGTGTACACATCCGCATGGCGCAAGGCAACCAAAGTAATAGTGAAGCTAAAGTTTGGCATTCAAAATAGCAAAGTTTTGTTTGGAAAGGCTAAGTTTAACGAGAGAATTGCTTTCAAATGTTCATCAGTTAAACTCGTTTGATGTGTTAACTCCAATGCTTCCTTTTAAGAATGTTTGCTCTCAGATATAAGTTGTTTCAAACACTGATGCCATACCAACGGCAAAGTTCTTCAGTTCTGGAACTTAAACCTTGGATAAGCATTGGCAAAATCCAACAATTGCTCCTCCATTGTGCTCCTGTTTCTTCCACCAACGTAGGCAATTTTTGAGATCAACTCTTTTCCACGAGCACGAAATGAAGAAAAACTGTAGCAGAAGGCAATCCAGTAAGCAGTGTTGCGCAACTGTATGTCTTGGCATTCTAACCCAACCTAAAATGAGGTGCAAGAATGACATTGGAATGTATAGAAGCACTGCTGACGAGCTTCCAACGTCCCATAATCACTTTCCGTTATAGGTATGAGTAAGTGAATGTTGCCCCCCGCCCGTCGGTTTGTTGAGGCACTTAAAGCAAGAGCACTTATTATCACAGATCGTTGTTGCCGTCCCCGTTGAGACCGTAAAGCACGCAGCTCTAATAGCGTGTCTTGCACTATCAGTCCCCTATGTACCGCCGAAGCGAGTGCAAATGCTATGTACCCAGGATTCAAAGCCCGGTCGTGCAGTCCCACAAGCAGACCGCTAGGCCAATAGGCTTGAAGGCTTCAGTATACAATTAGTTAAAAATCTGTCAGCAACGATTGAAAAATCAACAAGCCCCACTCACTTTTTAAAGTTTTATAGGATTTTACAAGGTACTAAGGCAGCTGAACACTGTTTCAGCATTTATTTCCCCAATTTCTGGTTAATTTGTTCGTTGCATGCAGTAGAACAATTGTCCACCACACAGGATTTTAATTTAAAACCGAACGTTGTGCATTTTAACAAATATGTACTAACCGGTGATTTACCAAAGCTTCTGAATGGAACCAACACTTTTGCGTAAAAGTTACATAGAACCTACAATATATAAATCTGTTAAGGATTCTACTTATTATCCTAGTTTACTACTTCCGTTTCACGAGTGTTATCGACGATATGCAGCTTTGAGTTATGACATTTATTTGGAAATATAAACCACATCAAATTGGAGTATAGCTAAGTTTGCTATCAGTTATGTGGCCTACTCGGGAAACCATGTAAATAGAGGCAAGCAAACGTTGAATACTTTCCCGTACACTGTGTCCGATTGTCAGCCTAGATGAAGAGAACATTCGTACAAGCTCAACAAGCACTATGCCTCACGATGCCTTTGCAGCGGGGCAAGTGTAAATTCGCTTATTTAAATCAATTTTGGTCAGCTAATATAGACTATAACAGCTTATAACGAGTAAAATGGTGCTTGATTTACAAGCCCCGTAGGACGACCAGCGTAAGTTGGGTGCCGCCTAGGATACTAGTCATAACAATGACGCGTAAGAGACTTGTAAAATGTGGGACGCTGGAAAAGTTGTAGACAACTGATCCTTAACGTGTATTGTACTGGGTACAAAAGTTTGAAGCGAATCAAAAAGGGCCAAGAACATTATGGCACGGGACTCAGGAAAGTAGTTTGTGAAAACGGGTGCCGTCCCTTAACACTAAAAAGACCGCTTCACCGTTATACCTAGAACGCCCGGGACCGGTCAAAATGACCGCACTGCTATATTTTTTTATCCCAAAGTCAGTTAAGAGTTTTTTCACGGCATTTATTAAAAACTAATGGACAGAACATATCTGTAACAGAAAAATGATTGTATTAAGGTTTAGTTTTTTTCAAAAATTGTAAACAATTCCGTAGACCTACTCCAATTTGCACTTGAAGCAAGTGATAACTCGCTCAATCTGTCCACATGAGCCGCAAACTATTTTTTTCACAAACAGAGCACTTGTTTTGTGATTTGTTACCTTCACAGTAACCAATCTGACACTGCCGACGTTTAATGTTTACACGACTTCCCGACTCCGCTGAGTTGTTCGTCGTGATTCCCGTTGTCACGTACCTTGTGTGATGTATACAGGTAAGCAGTTCTTCCGAAAGACCTACCAGATACGACCGGCGAGATAATTTAGTTCCGCAAACACTGTTATAAATTACCCAGGAATTTATGCCAGCCAAATTCAGTACGTTGAAAAATACTTGGACTGGCCATTGTCGATATGATGACTTCACAGTGAGTGCTCTTGTCATTTGGTCGAGTACATTCACACCATCCTTTGTGGAGTTGTAAAACAACACAGTCTCGGGTTTCTTCTTTCCAGAGTCTTGAACGGAAGTTACTATGTAGGGAACTGAAAACCAAAACACTCTTATTCCTTCTACACTGGTAGGATGTTAATGTGTGCTTATTTTCATTCCTCATCATAAGTGAACTGAACAGCTCTCTATTTCTTTGCTTCAAAATCGATGGTACTTCCTTTCTATTAGCTCGAAGTGTTCCCATCATACTTGCATTTTCCTTGGCCAGCATTTCTCCTAATGCTGCCGATGTAAAGAAGTTGTCACATGTGACATTGTACCCCTTTCCAAATAATGGTGATACCAAGCGCAATACCACGCTCTCTGCAAGACTTTCTCCTCTTGACCGAGCTTCGTCCTTCCCGAGATATGGAAATCCATTAACGAGATACTTGCTGTCTACTTCTGCCAGCATCCAAAAGTTGATACCTAACTTATCTGGTTTGTTGGGCATGTACTGGAGAAAAGGACAACGGGTTTTGGAGGGAAACAATTGCTCATCAACTGTGAGATTCTGCGCAGTCACATAGCATTGTTGAGAGTTGCGAATGAATGCATTCCACAATTCAGATACCAAAGCAAACTTATCAGTTAGTAGTCTTTCACATCGGGTAGTTCGCATGTCAAAACGGAGGAACCTCATTATTTCTTTGAAGCTGTTCTTGCCAGTTGTCTCCCTGGAAATAGGCAGTCCAAATCTATCGCACCACATCATATTCAACAGCATGTTCTTCAGACCCATGAAGCCTCTGATGTAAAGTAGACCAATAAAGGCACGCAGCTCTGGAAGACTTACGCTCCACTGAAACTGACACCTAAAACTCTCTTGGCCTCAGCTTCAGTACATACTTGAATATGTTTCAGCATCTGGGGCGTGATTATGATGTCAAAAGTGCTCCACAGCTCACCATATTTCACACATTTCTTAGCATAGGAAGTTGGTCCTGGTCTAGCCTTAAACACATTCTGTGATGGAATCCTACCAACAGTAGATGTTTCGAACTCCACTGCGATCCACGTGCTACCATCTTTCGATACGTGAAGCTCACCGGGAGATACCGATTCGGTTGATACACTCTCTCTAGGGTCCTCATATGGAGTGTAATCATCAGACGTTTGACTATCAGACATGCTGTGATCTTCTGCTGACTCATGGAAGATGGAGTCCACATCAACATCATAATCGTTCTTGTCTCCAGACTCGTTATTATCGATGGTTGTAAGTTCTCGTAAAACCTCAAAGGCTGTTTTCCTCAGAAGTGCCATTGTGTACAAAAATGTCACTGGAATTTATCTGACTGAACGCACAATATCACGGTAAAATCGTGATTCGGCTAGTTTTCACTCCCGTTTTGACTGCTATAGTATGTAACTGTCAGAAATGATAGTGGTGGCTAAAAATAAAAAGAGGAACCGGATTAGAGAGAAGCGGTCATTTTGACCGCTAACGGGCTTTCTAGGTAGTATGAACGCAGCTACCTCTTTTCTCGAAAACTATAACAGATATGAAAACGAAAATTCACAGTAATGAAGAACCTCCAAAAATATTAAAAGCCACGAAATATCTTTGAAAAATATTCATAAATGTAGAAAATATGCACATTTAAAAACGCTGAGCGGTCAAAATGACCGCTCCGGGCGTTTTAGTGTTAAACAACTGGACGGTTCGGAGACGAAAACAAGACTAAAATTCACTTTTGCACGCTAATGAAAGAGTGTGCCTTCATGTGCACTACAAGGGCCTCTCCGTAAAAGTCTGTAGGATGGAAGCCTTCGATGGAATTTTCAGTGAGGAAAATGGAAGGCGAGAATGGGTGCGAATGGTGGCATGGGCTTGAACACGGGCTTCCAAGATGTGGTGTTTTTATCAGAGTTCGCCTGGTCCATGCTTCTGATATTTAGTATTTATGATGGTCGCATAAACCAGGGTGCAGCACTGGTGAGCTGTCGGAACGGGCTCGTCAGACAACAAAAATCTGGCTATTCCAGGAAAAAGACTGACAGAACACTTCCTCCGCTGCTGTCCCGACGGGACGCTTGTGGTGTCACGCCCCACCGCACTCCAATCCACCGTCCTCGTTTCACAAGAAACCCGGTTCTGCTCGTCGGCAACGCATAGTCGGGCGTTTGGGAACAATCACTTTGTAACCGTCAGCTGTCTAGGAAGACTAACTGTTCCTGGCGTCAGGAAGGGGCCATGTGCCCCCTAGCGAGTCATTCGCCGCTGCTTTGTGTTGGTTGGAGGGTCACTCGAAGATTGCCTTGACAGTTCCGTTGGTTGGGTCCCTGGAAGGTAGCTCTCAGAAGGGTTGGCAGGGGTCCGGGCAAGTAGCTTGACCCAGGAAAGGGAACATGGCCTACATGATGAAAAACAAATACGCTTTTAAGGTTTGCAAAATGTTTTGGTGTATTTCGGCGATTTCGCAAAATGTTGTGGACTAGACACTCGCTTGCCACTAAAGACGAAAAAGGCTTGGTTATGGAAATAGAAAACATTTACAGAAACTGAAAATAGGACCGGACGTTTAACCTGTCTATCGCGTCGGTCGGTTGCCTGGGGTTGAGGCTAGGTAGGTTGAGGATCAATGGGAACGGAAGGTTTCAGGGTATCCAGTGCTCGGGAAGCCACGGCAGTTGCGGGCGCGTGTGTGATAGCTTCAGGATGGGTTGCAAGTGGTTTGTCGAAGGAAGCCACTTGAAGGCGGTCGATGAACATCCTGGTCTAAAGTGAAATGTTTTGGAGGCAGTTGCAGGCAGCTGAATGGGATAGTGTACCGAGGCTGTAGGGGTTGCCATACTGCGTCGGTGCGGAGGGAGACGTGAGTGTAGGTAGAGTCCACTGTGCACGTACATATCTTTCGTCTGCGTACGGGGCGGAGTCGGACGTGTTTAAGGCATGCCTTGAGTTGAGGAGGACGCAAAGTTAGGCGGAGGCCTACCCAATGATGCGGAAGGCGAAACGAATTCTCCTGGTCATTTGAGTGTTGTGCCGTAAACTAGCTCACCTGGTGCACATTACAAGTCTGCCTTAATGCTGCTGCGAATGCCTAAAAGTAGGTGCGAAACCTTTTCGCTCCAGCTAGGGTCGGAGGAGCGCATAGCGATGCTTTAAGCTTTCTATGGAAGGGTTCGGTTAACCCGTCGGCTGCTGGGTATTACGCTGTGGTGTGAATGCGGCGAAGGCCTAAGAAGTTGCAGAACGTATCGAATTGTGAAGCTTCAAGGGGCGTTCCACGGTTAATTATGAGGATGGATGGGCATCCGTATTGCGAGTTCTGGTTCTTCTATCAACAAGCAAGCCAGGTCTCCTGACACCGACCAAAGTTGCTGCTCTTGGGTGGTTGCTGACACCACACATACTCTGTGTATTGTTTCAAATCTCTCATCCGGTACTTGTTCCGGAGATTTTTCTCGTGCTTTTATTGGTACCTGACCACAACGAAATTACGACCTAAATGAAAACTGAAATCCCCGATTCATTTGCGCTGACCATGACCTCAGGTAGATTACAATTGTGGTGAAAATAAGTGTAACACGGTACTCATCAAATTATTTCAGTACGATTGGCGCTTACCCTGGTACCAAAATACATGTTCTAGGTCAGCTCAGGATTGCATTGATCTTTAGGCTCGTTATCCCAAATTGAAGTGGGTGTGTTTTTGTTACGTGAACCCAACCTCCCCACAATAATCATAAATAAAGAAGTAAATATTTTCTTCTTGACAATTTTCTTCTTGGACAAAATCAGAATAGTGCAATGTTGTACACGATAGCATAATTGGCAACACCAAGAGCGGGATTAATACAGATGTAGACAGTAGTGTAGACCCGCAAGGCCCATAGAGTTGATGAAGTCTATCATCGCAATGTGCAACATGTCTACATAAGAATAAGAGATTATTGGAGTGGATTATGTGAGTGAGGCACCGGCCAGATAAGGCTGTGTAAACAATGCGGGTCAGGTGAATAAAATATGAAGAGAAAGCCGTTAAAAGGTTTTATGAATAGGTGGCATGTTACTGATCAGATTTGTAGCCGTAGTCGACTGAACTAAACATATGAACAGAGCTCGTGAAATGTGGTGTCCGCAAGTTTGTCAATGCGTGGTTGGGGCAGCGACTTTTGAGTGGCGGGTCCCATCCGCCAAGGAATGCAATGAGAAACGCTTCAGACCAGTGTACACGTTTCAACCAGGCTTCCAACTCGTGAGGCAGCCATGGTTCGATTGGCCTTTGTAGCTCAGAAAACAGCCAACCAACTTCCGCAAGCATAAAACATTCAGCCCTTTTACCTAATAACAATTCAGTTTTCCGGTCCCGCCACCGAATCTATCAACATTCACTTTGCAACAGGTTCCGTTAGTATAGTTGCATATTGGCAATTCACTTGCTTCCAGGGTTTGTCTGTCCAAAACATTGACACAATCGAGGTGCAAAATATACGCTCGACTGAGCTGTAATCGCCTTAAACCTGGCCGATGAAAGTGCATACGCAAAAGACCAGTATTTTTATCTTGTTCTCTCGGGTTTGTGTAACAACGTGTGGAATTGTGTTTGGTCTATGCACCCATTACAACTCCTGCGCAGTGACCGTGTTGCGTTCAACTTTCACGGGTCGTACAAGTTCGAATTGTTTCGGTTACATTGTCGTGCGTGAAATGGTTCCAAGCCACGTTCCTTCGACCGACTGGAAAAGTAAATACCAGGTCGTCAGAGCGTGGCGTAAGCAACCGGCTGTTATAACAAAGTAGCGACGTGTTGTTTCGAACCATGGAGATTGCGTGCAATGATTTAAAGTCGTTGTTTTAACAACGAATCAATTTAATACCAGCCTTAACAGAAAAACTTTCCAGTTCGTCCATTCAGTCAGGTTCCGCTGTAAACTCTCATTCGGTTGACAATATCGCTAGCAGTATCTCGGAGTTCCTGCACGATTCTGGCGCTCATGTCACCTTCTATTGTTGGTATAAGCGAAACCAGGACGTATTCACCTTTGGTCTGGCTTGCCAGGATGGCGCTCGAAAGTTCCAGCTGGTTCTGCGCAAACTGGGCAGGTGCGAGCTCCTACGGCATAGCCAACTTCACTTGCCAAAGTACACCGCAACCTCACCTTTATCGAGACGGTCCGCACGTTGTCGCAGAGTTTTGCCAAGCAGTTAGTGCTTTTCCACACCTGATTCCAATGGCTGCAGCTGACCAAGAGGAATGGCGATGATTTCTTCACGTATGCGGGCATCGTCAATCGGGAATGCGAACGATTCCAACTAGGCTGCCTCACAGAAGACTAGTTCAAGTGTCCGGTTATTACTTCTGGCCTTCAATCCGGCCATGTTGCCGACATCGGAACGCGCATTTCGTCCAATTTGCAGCAGGACAATAGCAACACACTCCAGAACTTGGTCGATGAGTGTCAAATCCTGAGCAATCTGCAACATAATTCCGTGATTATCCATAATGCTTCCACACTTGGTCTTGTCCACGCAGTCGTAGCACCATTTCCGCAATCTTCTGTGCGGCCTAGCCAACCAGACGTTGCGAAGTCCCCACACTATACGTGGCGATTCTGCGGTGCCTGGTACTTCCTCCGAGGCTTCAGCTTCCGCCAGCCCCGATACCAGCTACGTGGCAGGGTAGGACACCGTGAGGGCTACTGCAATCCTACGACACACAAAGGGGTTAAGCCTGGGCTGGCCCCCACCCGCAACTCCGCAAACGTCAAGGGAGTCAAACCTGGCTTGCTCCCCGCTTACAGTCAAACGAAAAGGTAACGATCCAGACGTAGGCTTAAAACTGGCTCGGTTGGCAGCTCCATGAGCATGCTCGCCAACTACCAAGTAAACGCAGACCGCAGGAAGTTCGTAGACGTCCTTTTCGATGGGAAACCTTTTCGATTGCAGTTGGACACTGCTTCGGACATCAAGCTCATCTCGGAGAAACGCTGGCGATCACATGGCAGACCACCAATGGTCTCAACCCCTAAATGCGCCACCGGCGCATGTGGCGGCAGCGTGCAGCTAACTGGGTAGCTGCAGTGCGCCGTCTTCCTTCGGGGCGTCACCTTCGACGTGTTCTGTTACATCATAAAGGCAAAGCTCAACTTGTTTGGTTTCGATTTGCTCGATCACCTTGGTTTGGCCGAGCTACCACTTCGGGTCATTTGCAGTGCCGTACAATCTCCAGCAGTACCAACTGACCAAACCGGCGACCTCACCAGAAACTTTGCTCAGGTGCTCAAGGATGTTCTTGGCCACTGTACACGCACTCGCGCCGTGTGACGGCTCGTTCCCGGAGCGCAATCTGTATTCCGTCCAAAAAGGCTGGTCCCTCATGCAACCTTACCATTGATTGACGCTGAACTCAGCCGATTGGAAGATATGGGTGTCCTGATACCAGTGTCCTACTCTGTCTTGGCAGCTTCGATCGTCGTAGTCAAGTAACCGAATGGTGCCCTCCGTGTCTTTGTCCATTTCTTCGCTGCCTCAATGCCGCACTAGAGCCAAACCGCTAGCCACTGCCATATCCAGCCGAGCTGTACACCGTGCCTAGTGGTGGCACGTGCTTCGCCAAGATCGAGCTTGCAGATACCTACCTACAGCTCGAAGTTGCTTCCGAGTCGCGGCCGCTTCTGAGAATCAACACACACCACGGTCTCGTCCAGTACACTAAACTGCCTTTTACTGGCAAGACCGCTCCGGCGACTTCCCAACGGACGATGGTCGCCATGATCTTTAGCATACCGGGTACAGCCGAGTACCTGGGTGGTCTCCACCTTATTGGTCGCAACTCAGAAGGACTTTGAGAACGTCTGGTCTCTGATTTTGAATAGATCCAGGAGTATGGCTTTTGCCTGAAGGTTGATAAACGTCAATTACTCTTTCAGTCATGCAAGTATTTGGCTTTGTCTTTGATTTTATTAGCCTTCAGTTTACACCCAAAATATCAGAGTCATTCAAAGTATGCTGTCCCCAAAGATGTTTCACAGCCGCGGCCCTGTTACGTGTTCAACCAATGATCGCTCACTATGACCGTGAACCTGATTGGCCCTACACACACACGTAGATAAGCACGCACACACGCACTCAAGGACACACCCTAACGTTCCGTGTTCACATGTAAACCGTTAAGTGTTCAGTACACTGTGCGCCAGACTGACGCGTCTTCTTGCTTATTCGCTACGAATTGAAATACGTACTTGCGGTTAGAGTCCAGCTGTGATATCTGGCGACGAGGTCAACATGTCCATGACAAATACTCCACCGGTCTTCTGGTCGTGCTCTACCGACAAACCTTCCCTGGACTCGTGGCATAGATGGCGGAAAACCTTTACGGATTACTTGGAATTGCTTCCAATCTTGAATCCAGCAGTATCTCTTACTGAGAAAAACAAAGTGAAGCTCTTGAGACAGTTTCTTGGAGATGAGGGTCAAAGGTATTTCGATGCACTTCGTATTGATCAAATCTCTTCTACGATAACCGGCGCTTTGGAGACCTTCAGTGCTCTTTGGGGTGCTCGTCAGAATGTTTTTACGGCTAGATACTACTTCTCGAAACTCTGCCAGAGACCAGATGAGAGTGTGAACGAGTTCATCGCTCGTGTACTACAAGCAGCACATGATTGTAAATACAATGAAGTCGATCCAACGAGATTTGAAGAGACCATGTTACTCCAATGTTTGATAGCCGGAATCTCAGACCAGAGCACGCGGGAGAAGCTCCTTTCACAAGATGATTGTTCACTGACCTGGGAGACGGCCTGCTCGATTGCCCGGCAGAGGGAACACCTTACACAACAACTCGCAACATTTACGCTGAAGGACTCGTCAGATGAGCTGCGATTGATTAACACTACACCAAAACCAAAGCCACCCACTGGCGTCAATTTGTTTGTGTGCTATCGTTGTGGTGAGCAGCACAGTTGTCCATCCGACTGCCGGCATCAGAAGACAGTATGTCGAAGCTGCGGGAAGGTGGGCCACCTGGCGCGAGTGTGTAGATCGGTCAAGCGACGTTCAGGTGGGGCTTATCGAGGAGCAAACCCCATCAAAACTGTGGACGAGTCTGATGGTAGCGACCCTGAATTACATTCCATTTGGCTTAATTCCGTTTCTAGCATGCAGCCGGCGCCATACACTCTAGAGCTTTACATTGAAGGACAAAAGGTACAAATGGAAATAGATACAGGAGCATCCGTGACGATAATCCGGGAAAACGCTGTAAAAACGCTCCCGAACTTATCCGCTTGCAATTCTGTTCTTCGTACATACACCGGTGAACCTATACGTGTCCTTGGTAAATGCTTCGTGAAGGCACAGTATGGCGACAAAATACGCACACTTCCTGTATATGTGATCCCCGGGGATCGTCCAAATCTGCTTGGAAGAGACTGGATACGTGCTTTCCCGGATACAATGAATGTGGTAAAATTAGTCACCGAGATCTCCGGACTTGAAACATTACTTAAACAACATTCAGCTGTTTTTTCCGAGGAGCTTGGGAAGTTGAAAGAATTTCAGGCTGCGATAAAACTAAAGAAAGGCGCTGGACCAAAATTCATTAAGGCGCGCACACTACCATACGCTATGAGGCCTAAAGTTGAAGAGGAACTAAACCGCCTACAGACTCAAGGTATTATTACTCCTGTACACTTTTCTGGCTGGGGAACTCCAACTGTGCCAGTAACCAAACCGGACGGCTCCGTACGGATTTGTGGTGACTACAAGATAACCATAAATCAAGCATCCATGCTGGTCAGGTACCCCTTGCTACGTATTGATGACTTGTATGCAACACTAGCTGGTGGTGAAATGTTTACCAAACTCGATCTGAGTCATGCATACTCGCAGATAGAGCTCGATGAACCTTCGAGGAAACTTACTACCATCACCACGCACATGGGACTATTTCAATATACTCGTTTACCTTTTGGCATTAATTCCGCCCCCGGAATATTTCAGAGAATTATTGACGACCTAGTGAAGGACATTCCTTTTGCGTGTGCTTATCTGGATGATATTCTTATCTCTGGACGCTCGGATACAGAGCATCTTCGAACACTCGCGGTCGTGCTCGAGCGTTTGGAGCGAAGTGGATTCAGATTGAAAAGGTCTAAATGTGAGTTCCTTTCACCTTCCGTTTGTTACCTTGGATACCGGCTTGATAAACACGGTTTACATGTTTTAAATGACAAGGTTAAACCTATTTTAGAAAGCCCAGAGCCAAAGACTTGTGATGAACTCCGTTCGTTCTTAGGAATGCTATCTCACTATCGCCGTTTCCTGCCTAATGCATCGACGGTTCTATCGCCATTAAATGAGCTGTTACACAAAAGTGCATCGTGGTGTTGGGGTTCCCGTCAAAAAAATGCCTTCAATAAAGCAAAACAAGCTCTTGCTTCGCCACCAACGTTAGTCCATTATGACTCTAACAAGCCACTCATACTTCAGTGCGACGCGTCCCCTTGGGGGGTCGGGGCTGTCCTGTGCCACCGCATGGACGATGGTTCTTTACGTCCCATAGCATATGCATCGCGCACCTTACAGACGGCGGAGAAGAACTATTCATAACTGGACAGGGAAGCGCTAGCCGTTATCTTCGGAGTTAAGAGGTTTCACCAGTATTTATGGGGAAACGTTTTCGAGCTTCATACAGACCACAAACCATTGATATCCTTGTTTGGGGAAACCAAAGGTATACAACAAATGGCATCACCGAGGATGCAAAGATGGGCTATAACCTTGAGTGCTTACAGTTACAAGATTGTTTATATTACCTGCGTCAGCAACTGCACAGCTGATGCACTCAGCCGTCTGCCGATCACGGAAACTGCACATGAACACGACCCTCCGTTTGAACTGGTTAATCTAATGCAACATCTAGACACAACACCGATACGGAGTTCAACAATCCGTCAATGGACGGATCGAGACCCCGTGCTATCAATGGTGAAACGCTTTTTGAACATGGGTTGGCCTCCTGAAGGGATAGTTGAATTACAACCGTTTATGATTCGGAAGAACGAACTGAGTCTATTCGACGGCTGTGTTTTTTGGGCTCTCGTCTAGTCCCTCCCACCAAGGCGCGTTCACAGATACTTAAAGAGCTCCATGATGCTCATCCAGGTGTGGCGAGGATGAAGGCACTAGCGAGAGGGTACTGCTGGTGGCCCAACATCGACTCAGACATAGAGAACTTACTGAAGAATTGCGATATTTGTCAGGCGTATCAGCGGAGCAAGGCGCCAGGTCCAATACACTCTTGGCGTTGGCCCGACAAGCCCTGGCAGCGTATCCACGCCGACTACTTCGGACCGATCGACGGGACCATGTTTCTTCTACTTATTGATGCACATTCTAAGTGGATTGACGTACATCCAGTTACTCAGGCGACAGCCGAATCCACCATCACTAAAATGCGCTCATCCTTCGCAACGTTTGGCATTCCGGAAACCATTTGTACAGACAATGGTTCGCCTTTTACCAGTGCCGAATTTGGTAAATTTGTCGCCAACAACGGAATCCAACACGTTAAATCAGCCCCGTATCACCCAGCATCAAACGGATTAGCGGAGCGTGCAGTACAAACCGTGAAACAAGGCTTACTAAAGCAGCGAACGGGAACATTGCGAACAAAACTGGATCGGTTCCTATTCTCCTACCGTTCTACACCCACTGAGGCTACCGGGAAATCCCCGGCGGAATTGATGTTTGGCAGAAATCTGAGAACGAGGCTTCATTTGTTGTTCCCGAACCCGCGTGTTGAAGTACAGGAGCGTCAGAAAAAGTTTGTGTCTTCAGAGGAATCAAAGCCGGAAGTTACATTTCAGGACCATCAACCTGTTTACACCAGGTTACCGCATGAACAATGTTGGCAGCCGGCGACTGTGCTCGATTCTTCAGGAAGTCAAAACGATTTGCAGCTTCCGGACGGCCGGGTTGTTCGCCGGCACTCAGATCATGTACGCCCCAGGAGCACTGACACACCTGCCGTGAGCCAGTCACACTCGGAGATCGCAGAGCAAGCTGCAGAGCACGACGAACACAGAACAACCGGGGAAACTCAATTACGCCGATCGACCCGGATTCGCAAACCGATCGAACGTTTTCAGCCATGACTGTAACGTCAGCCAAAACAGGGAGGACTGTTACGTGTTCAACCAATGATCGCTCACTATGACCGTGAACCTGATTGGTCCTACACACACACGTAGATAAGCACGCACACACGCACTCAAGGACACACCCTAACGTTCCGTGTTCACATGTAAACCGTTAAGTGTTCAGTACACTGTGCGTCAGACTGACGCGTCTTCTTGCTTATTCGCTACGAATTGAAATACGTACTTGCGGTTAGAGTCCAGCTGTGATAGGCCCTTCCTTGCCCTCATCAGCTACTGCAGTGCTTCCTTACCCTCGTTGCGCAATGTATGGAGCTTGCTCAACCTACCGTTACAAAAGAACTTTCCTTGCCACTGGTCCCCCGCATGCGAGGAGGACTTGGTTTGTCCGAAATCCTCGCTGCGTTCTGACCTACTGTTAACCAATTACAAATCAGTCTTGCCTAGTTTGGTCGCTGGCGACGACACTGCCTATGGGGGTAGAGTAGTTCTCTTCCAGCACTTCCCTGGTGGTTCCGAAAAAGCGGGTATGCACGTCTCAAGTACTCAGACGCCTGCAGAGAAATATGGTCAGGTTGAGAAGGAAGTCCTGGCCACCTTTTTGTTGTTAGCGAGTTTCAGCAGATGCTCTATGGCTGATGATTCACGTCATTGACTGAGCAGCAGCCAGTACCTTTCAATCGTCACTTCAAAGAAGAAGTCGCGCATAATCGGCTAGCCGACTTCAGTTTTGGGCTAACTAGCATCCTTCTTGTTTACGACTACAAAATCTGCTACCGTCTTATTCCGGAGTTCGGTCTAACCGACGGGCTCACTCTCCTTAGTTCCCATTATGCTACAGAAGAAGACACAGTGATCGTCGCTGTTATCGTCGAGGACGACGTTCGTCAACAACTGTCGAAGGCTATCCGAAGTCTCTCCTTTACTGCCGCCGAAATACTCGCGCAGCTACTCAAAACCTGGTCCTGCAGAAAGCTGCCACGAACGTTTAGTAGCGCTGGTCATAACACTGCCTTTTCTGACGAACTGAAACAATTGTCTTAATGCCGCGACCCCTTTTCCGTTGTCCATGCCCCTCGCGTGACTGTGGACCGAGGTGTCGTTCCTTCATGCCTCCGGCAAGCCGTATTCCGCCAGCCACATTCTGCTCACCGCGGTATAAACAGGATGAAGGCAATCACTCGCAGTTACGTGTATTGGCATGGTATTCACAACGACATTCAATTTTCAGTCCGCCGCTGCTCAAGACGTCAACAAGCATCGTAGATGCCACCACACTAACCACCAGTTCCTTGGCAACAGTCCGAAAACCCTGGTCACGATTGCAAGTGGACCATACTGGTCCGATCATTGGCATTTCCTACTTGGTCGTAACGGACGCTTATTCCAATTGGCAGAAGTGATCGCCGTCAACCAACCAACCGCAGCCACCACGCTTGGTAGTCTACATGGAATATTCAGTCAGCAAGGACTCCCCGAGGTCGTACTGTTCAAAAATGGCGCCCAGTTTACCTCTTTAATGTTCGAAGACTTGTGTCGTTGGCATTACATCCAACACCTACGCTCACTTCCCTATCACCCCAGTCTAGTGATCAAGGGGCACACTTGGAACTTCGTGTGCCGTGGAAGGCGGATGAAGGCTTTCAGGCGTTCCTTCTCTCTTGCCGTTCCACACCAAATCCGGCCGCGCCAGAATGCCAGTTTCCGACTGAAGCATTGACGGGCCAAAAGGTACGCAGCACTAACGAAGCGTTCATCACGACAGAAAAATCAACCAAGTCAATCTGCCATCTGCACCAAACACAATGAATTCGTCTTTGGAGCCCCGGTTACGCTTCGGACTATCGAGCAGGTCATCTACGCTGGATAAAAGCAACAGCGACGGCCCATCGTGATACTATGCTACATGATGTCGCTGTGGGAGACGACACCTGAGTACTCCGCTAAAATCAACTTTGACCGCTAAGGCGGAACGCTCAAGGCACAATCCAAGTAAGCTACAAAAATACCACTACACGTATTATTGGATACTTTTGGAATAGCTGCGCAAAATTCGGGAAATATGGAAGCCGCACAGCTGACGAAAAACGCAATCAGTCCTCACTGTAGTTTGGAGCGCATTCGCCATAGTACCAAAAACTGCTGATCGACCCGCAACTAAAACGGTATGTCAAACAATTAAAAGGAGATAGGATGAGGATCCGACCCCCCATAATGATTATAGGCTTAAACTACAGAAGGCAATAAGAAACACTTCAGACCAGTGTACACGTTTCAACCAGGCTTCCAACTCGTGAGGCATCCATGGTTCGATTGGCCTTTGTAGCTCAGAAAACAGCCAACCAACTTCCGCAAGCATAAAACATTCAGCCCTTTTACCTAATAACAATTCAGTTTTCCGGTCCCACCACCGAATCTATCAACATTCACTTTGCAACAGGTTCCGTTAGTATAGTTGCATATTGGCAATTCACTTGCTTCCAGGGTTTGTCTGTCCAAAACATTGACACAATCGAGGTGCAAAATATACGCTCGACTGAGCTGTAATCGCCTTAAACCTGGCCGATGAAAGTGCATACGCAAAAGACCAGTATTTTTACCTTGTTCTCTCAGGTTTGTGTAACAACGTGTGGAATTGTGTTTGGTCTATGCACCCATTACAACTCCTGCGCAGTGACCGTGTTGCGTTCAACTTTCACGGGTCGTACAAGTTCGAATTGTTTCGGTTACATTGTCGTGCGTGAAATGGTTCCAAGCCACGTTCCTTCGACCGACTGGAAAAGTAAATACCAGGTCGTCAGAGCGTCTCGTAACCAAGAGGCTGTGATAGCGGCTTTTATTTTTTTTAGCTGACTCTTGCTCCCGTTTATAAGTTTCCGACAAGTTGACTAACATGCTGTTTATCATAGAGAGAGTAGGACTAGTTAATACTATTCCGAGGCGGTTCGCGAAATTAAGCGCGGATGTCAGAAGGCAATGGGAGTCGGATACAGCGGACTGTATTCGATGGGCTACAATAAGAAGCGAACGAATGAAGCGAGACGAGAGCGAACACGTAAACGCAGGAACTTAAAGGGCTTTTGAGTGCCGGGCCGGTTGTAAGGACGATTAAAACAAGAAGGAATAATGTACAATTGGTCAACAGGTAAATTGTGCAGGAAAGATAAGTGTTAGCTTTTTGGGCCCTGCAGTGCTCCCCATAGAAGGCTGAACAGAGAAATCGTTTGGTTTCGGAAAGGACTGTTGAATCAAGTTTTGTAAGGCAAATTCTTGCCAAGTAAAAATGAGTCTGTGTTCGTGTAAATGGGGGTTCACCGGCATTCGGAGTCCGCTGTGCTGTCTGTGATTTGCTATTTATTGATTGCAGGGCAGGGTGCATTTCGTCGGGCCGTTGGGGCAGGCTTGTCGGACTTTAAAATTACTGGCTCGCCCAGAAAATGCCGACAGGACCACAACCTCCGATGCTGCCGAACGGTGCGCTTGGGCGTGGTCTTCCACCGCCGCACCCCGCTCCGCGCCAAAGCGACCCTCGTCCCGCGAAGAAACGACACTCGTCCCGCGGAGAAACGACAACCGCTCCGTGGAGAAGTGGCACTCGTCGCGCGGAAAAGCAACCAGGGTTCACTCCAGGGTCCTCAAAAACATTCCTCGTGTGGGCCAGTCGATCGGAGGGGAAGGTTTGGGGCATGTAAAGACGAGAAAATAGAAAAAATACGCGCAGGAAATGTCAATAAGAACAACCAAATTACCTGCGTGTTTAAATATTTTGGGTTCTGGGATATTTGTTTAAAAAATGTTTTTAGGAGGTTTTTGATATGTTTATTTGTTTTCAAAACGTTAATCGACCAAAAATGGGGCAAATATATACAATATCCACAAATGTAAAAATATTTACCCTGGACATAATCGGAGAAATGAACAGGCTTACGCACCTCACGACCACGACGATTGGTCGTGGGATACGGCGGGCTAGATTCGGGAGATGTTCGGACGGCTTTCAGACCGCGATGGTGGTCTGGTTGAACTGCACTATGATGCTGGAACCTGGCTCGGTTAGTTGTGACTTCGCACGAAGCAGTACCGGACGAAGTAGGCGTAGGGTTTGCTTTCATAAAGGCGGGTTTTAGACAGTCGATGGTGAAGACTTCGTGTCCACCAGCGCGGTCAATTGTGTACTTCTTACTCGCACGATATAGCACTTTAAAAGGTCCTATGTACGGCGACTGAAGCGGCTGTCGAACACTGCCTGCGCGAAGAGGGAGGTGTGAATACGTAGACAACTTCTCGGGCGAGTACACTGATATCTTCTGCGCTAGTGGACGTAGCTCGCGCATCCGGAAAACTAATAGATCAGTGTAACTTCCGCAGTCAAAAGTGGAAGTACATGGGCTGATCCTACCAGCCGTCCGGGCAACCGCAGCGTGCAACCGTAGACCAGCTGCGCTGGTGTGGCGTCGAAATCGTTTTTAACCATGCTTCCTAATCCTAAGGGGACGAGGGGAAGCGTTTCAGACCATGAAGGATCTGCGTTCGCACGTAGCGCTGCCTTCAACTGGCGGTGAAAACGCTCCACCATGCCATTAGCGGACGGATGATATGCCGTCGTCTGGATGTGGCGACAGCCTAAATCCTTAAGCAACGTGGCAAATGTTGACGAGAAATGTGACCCTCAATCGGTCTTCAAGATGGCGGGGCAGCCGTATTGAACTACCCAACGCTCCAGAAAAGCCTTCGCTACCGTTTCCGAAGAGCAGCTAGGTATGGGAGTAGCTTCATGCCACCTAGTGTATCGATCGCTACAGGTCAGCAGATACATATAGCCTTTCGGGGGCGGCAGAGGACCGACGAGGCCGACGTGCACGTGATGAAAACGTGCGTCCGGCGTCGGAAACGTGCCTGCTGGGCTTCTGGCGTGTTTGTGCACCTTCGCGCGTTGACACGGACGGCAAGCGGCTGCCCAAGTCCGGACGTCCCGATGAACCTTGCGCCAACCAAAGCATGCGGTTACGAGTTTAACCGATGCACGAACACCAGGAGAAGACAAGCCGTGCAAGTTGTCGAACACAATCTGCCGAAACCCGCGTGGAACGACTGGGCGCGGCGTGCCTAGAGATAAATCGCAGAGTATAGTGCCGCCTGCTGAGGACAGCGGAACCGGGCCGTATGTCCAAGTAGGAAGACCTGCGTAGTAGAACAACCTCAGGATTGTTATGCTGTGCTGTGGCCATGGCTGCCAAGTCGATAGCAGGTCCGGCGTCAGCGGAGATAGCATGGATGCGGGAAAGTGCATCGGCGACGGCGTTGTGCACACCTGAGGCATGCCGTATATCGGTCGTAAACTAAGCGATATAGTCAAGGTGGCGCGACTCTCTAGGATAGTATCAGTCGGTAGTCGAGCCGAGCACATAAGTCAGGGTTTGTGGTTGGTGAAGATGACAAAAGAACAGCCTTCTAGGACGTGTCGCTAGATATACGGCTAGTAGTTCTCTACCGAACGTGCTGTAGCGAGAATCGGTAGGTTGTGGGCGTTTGGTGGAAAACGCTAACGGCTTCCACGTGTCGGCTACTCGTTGCTGCAAAACAGCACCGACTGTCACGTCCAAGGCGTCAGTACTGATGGACATTGGGGCGGCCGGATCGTGATGCGCTATAGAAGCTATGTTAGCGATAGCCTGTTTCAGCTGCAAACTATCTTCTCCTTTTCATGCTGGATACGTTGGTTGATGGAATAATGCAATGAGTTGCTAACCTAAATAGCATGGCTATGTAGCAGATGCACTCCGCCTCGCTCGTACCCCACCAGTAAAATATAGTGACAAGCTGGCTTGACAGTCATATTCGTTTAACTAAAGTTGCAAGTTAAATGAAACATCATCATGTGCCATACTGTTTACCCTGGAACTTTCTTAGATTAGCAATGCGCAAATCTAACTAACGCATACTAATAAGCGCATCCATCGGGCCATTCTTTATCACCCCTTCCCATAGTACCTTTAAAAATAGATGACGCAGTAGCCAGTGGAAGCTTTTCACGTCCTGAGTCAGTGGATCACTATTAAGCTAGGTACGATAAAACACAGCTCTGTTATCCAACCTGGGGATGATCAAGCAACTATGTCTCCGGCAATACCTGTACCCTCAAGTTACACAAACTTGACAGCCGTGCATCGCAATGCCTAAACAGTTCTGTTCACTGATTATAAATTCCATTATGCTTAGCCTCCGACAAAAGCTGCCGTACCGAAGTACCCTGCACATTTTTGCCGGATTTAGAGTCCGTTATTTACGGACTTCCTCCAAGGTTTTGGTGGCTAGTGGGAAAGTAGGTCATTCCACTCCAAATGTCCGCAAATGCTCCCGACCGTCTAGCCACTAGTTCAAGCGCTCACAATACTACGTATCACTGGAATGCTCATCTGCTGGGTTATGCTCTGACCAAATGTATCTCCAATGGTCCTGCATGGATAATTCATGAAAAGCTGACAAACAGTTTGCGATGAAGGTGCTAAACCTTGTGGCCATGTCCCTGATATAGTACAATGCTGTGGTTGAGTTGGTCCAAAAAAGTTAGTTCGAACATTGTCTGCGACTCTTTGAGCATATCTTCGAAAACCCGTGTACCAAGGTTAGTTGGTGTTAACACTAACCGAAGAATAGGCGCGGCCTATGGAGGCGCCACGCTAGATTTCGCGTAAAGTAGTGAGCAGCGTGCTAGCTTATTGGATTCTTAGAACCAAACATACGCTATGGCAACGTGTCTACTCTCATTGTAGCACTGCGAAATCCTAGTCTAGACGGTGCGCAAAATTAAGTGCGGCTAGCAGAACGCAGTGAAGGGCAGACACAGGGAGATGTATTGTGTGGGCTGCAAGAAGCCGCGGCCGGATGAAGCGAGACGACAGCAAGACGTTAACGTGGGAACTTACAACATACTAGTGTTTAGCCGGAGATAAGTCAAAGTGGACGTAGCGTAAGGGCAAATAAAACAAGAAAGATTAGTGTGCAATTGGTCATCAGCGAAATTGTGCAAAAAGGACAATAGCTATATTTTAGGGCGCTACAGCGCTCTCTTAGCAGGCTGAACAAAAGAAGCTTACCAATTTAGAAAGACGGATGGACGAAAGTTGGTTGAGCAAAAGCGTACCGAGTGCTTGGGCATTCAGATAAAATATATGTTTGCCAAAAGTCGGAGACCACTGTGCCGTCTGTGGTTCATTAATTATTATTTGCAGTGCAGGGTGCATTTCGGAGAGCCGTTAGAACGGGCTTTTTGGAGTACAAAAATGTGGTTAGCCCAAGAAAGATTGAAAGGACCACAACATCCGCTGCAGCCAAACGGTGCGCTTGGAGGTGGTATCTCTCCCCGCTGCACTCCGCCCCACTCCAAAACAACTGGCTTAAGGAGAAATGAACATCGTCCCACAAAGAAGCTACCGTCGCCCCACAATGAAAAATCTGTTGCCCCAAGAAGATGCAACCCTTGTCCCGCGGAGAAACGACCCGCCATTGCGTCCCGATCCTTGTTCACTTCGCCGATCTAAAAGACGGAGGGCTTAGGCACCTACGGAGCACGGCGATTGTTTGTGGGAACCAGCGGGCTGGATCCGGGTGATTTTTGAAGATTGATGTTTGTAGACCGGGAGCGTGGTCCGGTTGAACTACACTGGGATGCTGAAATTTGGTGCTGTGAGTTGTGACGTCGCCCGAAGCACTACCGGACGAAGTAGGCAATGTGGTTTCTTCCATAAAGGCGGGCTTTAAACAGTCGATGGTGACTACTTTTCATCGGCCACCGTGGTCAATAGCATACGCCTTACTCGCATGTGTAGCACGTTGAAAGGTCCCATGTACGAAAACTGAAGCGGCGGTTGAACGACGTCTGTGAGAAGGAGGAAGGGTGAACAGGCAGACAGCTTCTCGTGCACGTACACTAGTATCTTTTGTAATCTAGGCGCAACCAAGGACGTAGCTCACGTAGCTGGTGAGCCGATTGTTAGGTATGCTTTCCTTAGTCAAAATACAGAGTAGACATTGCCAGTGTCACCAGCTATCCGTGTAGCCGCAGCATGGAGGTAGACATGCTGCGCTGATGTCGTTTCGAAATCCGTTTTGACAGTGTTCCATAAGCCAGGGAGGACGAGAGGAAGTGTTTCATTCCATGAAGGAATTGCCTGCGCACCTAGCATGGCCATTAAGTAGCGGAGAAGAAGCTCCACAAGGTAGTCAGCTGCCTGATGATTTGCCGTCGTCTGAAGGTGGAGACAGCTAAAATACTTAAGAAACATGGCAAAATTGGACAATAAATGTGAACCACGATCGATGGTCACGATGGCAGTGCAGCGGTATTGAGCTACCCAGCGCACCAGAAAAGCTTCCGCTGCCGTTGTCGAAGAGTTGTAAGGTTTGCCACATGCTTTCGGCCAACTCGTGAAACGATAGACACGTCACCTAATCTCCGCGGTCACCCACTGTAACTGCATAAACCACGGTCTGATAGGATTAGGACGGCAACTCTTCTGTCGCGCTGAGTTATAGATGGCTGGAATACGCTTCCAGACCACGTGGTTAGGGAACCTATGGTTTATGCACGCCAGCTCGATGCTCTTGGGTGGAAACAGCAAACCTTTCCTTTTTCTAGCTGACTCACCTTCACTTTTCAGTTCTTTTTTTCAATGACTCAAATACCTTGGTATGCCAATTGCTTAGCCCTTTCCATTTTCTCTTGTGCCTTCTGAGTTTACTTCGTTCTTTCCTACTTCATGTAACCGAACCAGCAGCAACTGCCAGGGCAGGATACGTGGGCATTAATTGGTTGGACAGGGTGTGATGCGGTCTTTGTTTTAGGTCCATCAGTATTTCAAAGTTCGCCAGCTCCTGGTTCAAGGACCCGCCGAAGAACGAATTCTCACGGGATAATCCTATCGTTCCAGTCCCGCTTGAACTTGAACATGCAAACGACGAAAAGAAATTTAAATTTGCGCGTGCGGATCAAGATCACTAATTTGTAGGACTAGTACATACTAATCCAAGACGGTGCGCATAAGTAAGCGCGGATAGCGGAATCACTTGAAGGCGAACACAGCGGACTGTATTGGATGAGCTACAAGGAGATTCGGGCGGCGGAAGCGAGAAAACAGCAGTGCGTTAGCGCGGTAACGGAGACCGTGCTCCACAACGTTCGGTGATCAGCTGGCGACTGGGAGGTTGCGGTAGCGGACAACAAGCCACTTTGCCTTGGTGAAGGAAAAGGGAAGATTACATTGTGATGGAAGAGCTATTAATGTGGCGAAAAATGCCATGGGTTGTAACGCGGACCTAGGTTGATATGAGTATGATGATAGTTTGAATGCACCGTAAAGTGCGTTGGCGGATTCAGTCGCTGTCATGGCTGTCGACGATACCGCTGCTTGCCGTGCTGTCTTCCTTCAGCGTTCGAAAGTGACTTAAAGCGCTTTCAAATGCGTACTGCGTCATGTTTCTACAAGTCGGATGTCCTGACATCGGTTGGTTATAAGAGGAAAACCGGAAAAGAGTTGCCTGAGGGTGTGCGATACAAATCCGTACACTATAAATGCGTGCATTGTACACGAAGAGGATACAAATGCCAGCGGTAAGTTCACATGTACTATATGCGAGACGCTTATTAACTTTAGGTACAAAAGTTACTACTGCAAGGCACATATAGCCGTACGGCATAACGGCTGGTACTACGACATGGTATCCTACAGCCGTCTGCACAGCCACAATTTCCATGTAGGTAAGCCGTTTCTGTATATGACCAACAGACGGCTCTCGCGGCACGCGGAAGAGGACATCTATCGCATGATGCAGCCTTTCAAGGACACGCGCGAGCTCCGGAGGTATGCTTTGAAGCACTACGGCAGAAGGTTGAACCGTTATGACCTCTGGAGCATAAGAGATAAGATGAAAGGAAAGGTAGAGGGAAACTCGGTTAACGCTGTCATACAATTGCTGGAGACCGCCGGTCAGTGTAATGTAGAGTATGAGGAGTCCGAGATACGTTACATCTTTTTTGTTCCCAGGTACGTACGTGACGTTGTGGAGCTTTATACTGAGGTATTGCTGGCAGACGCGACGCACCAGATGAACTGCGGTGGCTACATACTGTGGCACTGCATGTTGGTAGATTTGCATGGTATTAAGCGTTCCATTTTCTACGCCTTGCTTCCTAATGAGACAACGGCAGCGTACATGAACACCGTGCGCAACATGCGGCTTATGTTACCAGCGACTGAGGCAGCACGGACGGTGGTGATTGATAAGTGTATGGCCCAGATGCATGCATTCCAAGTGGTGTACCCCTGCAGGCGGATTGTATTGTGCCGTTTCCACCTACTGAAGGATGTTACCCGCCGTTGCAACGGGTTATCCACAAAAGGTGCAACCGACAGGTTGGTTATTAAGCAGTCCGTACGGAACTTAGTGTACACTAGGACCTACCGGCTGTTCGTCAGGTATTCGACAGCCATTAAAGAGGGAAACGCCGACGCGCATAGATACTTAGTACGAACGTGGTTGCCATTTGTCTCATCACGGACGGCTCACCGTTTGACGTCCACCTGTTTGTTCGGTTGTTTCACAACGAACCGCGTGGAGAACCAAAATAGGCATTTGATCATGCCTTTAGAGGTGTGTCTCGTTTTACAGAGAATATACCGTTTATTTATTTATTTATTTAAGAGTGGTCTTTCGGAGCGGACCACTTTATTAGACCTGTTTACCGCCGTTGTTAACCGCGTGATGGATGCTCAAGCTTAGTGGGAAGATGTAATGGGTGAAACCGATTTGTCTCAGCATCCCATGGACTCTTGCTTGCATAGCCTAGGGCAGGCAGCGTTACAGTTTTCAGGGTATGCAAGAACGCGCCTGTGGTGCCATTACACTACAGAGAAGGTGACAGTGACGGAGTTGTCCCATGATACATGTGTAGTGCAAGGGACCCGTAGAAGGTACACCGTGTTAATGGGTGAGGAGGTAACCTGCCAATGCAGCTTCAGCCGGCAATAGCTGCTGCCTTGTGCACACACTGTGCATGCATTGCGCGCTGCAGGCAGACCGGTTGACAAGGTATTGCGTAACAACCGGTGGGTTGTGTCACACGCGCAACAACCGCGTGTTACCGCCTACACGTCCTACGACGTCGTCCCCCTAGCGTCTAGCTCCACTGTTGCACCTGTAAGTAGGGAACAGAGGCTTCGGGAATGTAGCCAGGTTCTGGGTGATATTCAGGTACAAGTTTGCAGTCTGGGCGATGCGAAATATAGGGAGGTTATGGATCACTTGCGCGACTTACTGCGGAATCTTAGCAGCTCTCACCAGGAGGTTGCGGTTTCATTCACCGCAAACGTAATGCATTCAGCTGCCGAAGGGACGAGTGAAGCGTGACCTTATAAGGGACTTTTGCCGACAGGCGTCCGATAGGTGCTGTAGGATGGTGGCTGCAGATGGTTCTACTCCAGTAGCACTTCGGTTGCCGTCAATTAAGCTGGGAATTATAGAAGGAAGGTTAGTAATGGGGGCCGGGATGGGAGTAAGAGAAAAAGGTGGAAAAGAAAGAAGGGAGGCGCCAGCAGTAGCATGCTTTCGCTTATCCGCCCTGCTGTATGCAGCAGATAAGGCGACCCTTGATAATCTGCGCGACGGCCGATGCAGGATGAAGTTTATGTTTGAAGAAAATGTCATGGTTGTATGTGGGCTGAGATACTGCCAGGGCGCCCAGACCTAGACAGGAGAACGATTAGGGTCCTCATCCAAAGCCTTTGGCTCAAAAGCCTGTCCGCAAGGCAGCGGGGTGGCAGTGATTTAATTTTACAGAAATGGGCGCCATCCCATTTCAAACCCCCAACCTGGAGGACCAGGAGACTGAGTTTGTCTGACCTCTCACCATTGACCAACCTGGTAGGAGTAGCTCTCAAGATGCTCGGAGGCATCACCCAGTATAGCTCAATGGGTCAATGAGGTACGCAAACCGTCGCACCACGTTAAGGTCCAGTCTCGTTGCGACGGGGTGACTTGCAGCTTTCCCGTGGCAGCACAAAATTGTTCCCGTTCCCTGAGTAACTCAGATCTTCGTACTTCCACCTCCTATTCTCTACCTCTTCAGAAGCATTGATATCATTTTCCTTCTGTAATGCGCACTTATATTCCAGTGCACGCACTTATAGGGCACGAAACGTGCGCATTAACACTTTGCCCAGGGAGGCCTAGGGGTGTTCAGATTTAGAATCACTTGCACTGGAACGATTGCAATCTCCCGTGAGTGCTCCTTCTTATGCACATCGTTGAGGTAGGATATGAGAAAGTGGTAGGTCTTGCTAGATCTTAAAGGAAACTCCTGAAACATCATGATCAACCCGTTACCGCCAACTTTCCCTGCACTAGCATTCCCGGCAGTGTAAGTTACGTTAAGTAGTCACGCCGTATGGGGTAAATGTTA
Source organism: Dicrocoelium dendriticum (assembly GCA_944474145.2). NCBI lineage: Eukaryota > Metazoa > Platyhelminthes > Trematoda > Plagiorchiida > Dicrocoeliidae > Dicrocoelium > Dicrocoelium dendriticum. The sequence continues at coordinate 120,240,992 of OX104063.1, read as the reverse complement.
CATCAACGGGGAATGCACGTCAATAAAATGGAGGATAACAGCGAAGAGTGAAGAGAATGACCGAATAAAAACTAACAGTTTGAGGATGGTTATGGTCAGGAGAAAAGAAGATCAAGGGAAGGGATAACCGGGAAGACAAGGCAACCTAGCCCGACTAAATAGCCATGTAAAGTCCGGTCCAACCTTATCTACCAAAATGCTGCAAATTACCATTACGTCTCCTTGAACCCGTCGTCAGTGCACTGAATACACACACAAGCTAGGTAGACCCACTTGGTACGAATGCCCCACGTAACACGTCGACCAATTGCGTACCTACTCTCAAAACCCTCTGGAGCTCCATTTTGTCCCGAACAAGACAGGGCGTGCAAGCCTGCACGCACCAATCCAGATGGGTGCGGATAAAGCGAAGAACCTCTACTTGCGGCCTTCTTCCAGCTGTCACCACAATGCAAAGACCATGAATGCACGACGCGTAGGTCTACGTGGTTTAAGACAAGGGGGAGTTTAACCAACCACAGTATGCAATTGAAACGTGAAAAATTTGCTGCCATACCAGAAATGGAAATATCCGCCTGATTTATGGGCTTATGCCACAAAGTACACAAGTCCCAGAGTCTGTCCAGCACATATTGTATGCCTCGGAAACTCCAGAAACATTAAGAACATACCATAAATTAACGTCATCAGCACCCGGATTAGCCACAGTATTCCAGTGCTCAATGTATTATAACCGTCTATACATGAAGTAAACCAGTTTAACACAAGCCTCGCCTGAGAATGATTTCACCTAGATAAAACCCTACGCAAGCAAATATGGAGAGAGGTAAACCGTTACAGACAAGTGAAATAACACACCACAGTTAACCCGTTTACCTCCTGCAGCGACTCTCTCACGTGATATACTAAGCCCGCTGACGAACGAAGCACACGGACTAATACCAGTTGTGGGGCATTAAAACCGTTCACGGGATCAGGATTTTAATAATTACATGGTAATTATGTTTCATTAAACATTTTCATCCGAAAAATATGCCAAACAACATATTACAAGGCAATGAAAAATATAAGCAGTGTTTACTAGATACCTAAATATGACTGATAAACTAAATAACATACCCATATTATCCACATATATGAAAGCAATCGATGTATATCAGCATCATATATATATATATCGTGTATTCAATATACCATAGCTTACATATATAACATTAAAAACAACAATTACATCGAAATCTACTAGATAGAAATAGCGTTCAGCGATTGCATGGATGAATTATATCGCTAGGGCTTGCCATTTCCCTTAACAATGTATTACGGAAATTACCGTATTTTCATGTATTGCGTATCCATCCACTATACAATTCTTCCCAAATTAATTATCCCATACGTTACAAATTACGAAAGAAAGAATTTGTTGATAAGCCGTGAAATATACCTTCGTACGGTTGCAAACTACATTTACTTTCACCCATGCTGTAAACAAACGCGTGAAATATGGCGTTTCAATCAGCACTTCCCTAGCTGTAGCCGTGTGAAACTTTTAAAACACTTATATATCACACCAAACACATTACCAATTTATTCAACTGCCTTTTAAATAACCGACACGAAGCGTTTCAAGTAAAATACTATCTTCCATTTCATACGTACAGATTCTGTGCCGTAATCGTTCACATCACCGTATAGCACTTGCCTTCGAACCCTATAGGAACATTTAATTCCTTTACAACATAGTGCAGGTACTTCTGCTACCATATGTCAGTGTCATCTCTCACTATATCCTCCCTTACAGCTTACATCACCATTTCACCACGCAGCGACGGTGGCTGTCATGGCAACCAGGATTTCGTATTTCCTGACTACCTCCTTCGACCTTCGGTCGTCCATTTCAACACATACATGCTTTAACGTTTAACATCACATTATGGCATTAATGATCGTCCATTCGTAATTGTCTTTCAATGTTCACACGCTGACGAATGTTCATACCACTCGTCTTATTTCCAAGAGTCGGATGTACCTCCGGTACTGTTATTTATTACCCCTTGCATCGACCGTTGTGCAGCACGTTACCCGCGGTAACGTCCAAGACATTCAAATGTCGAGCCGGAGGTAGGTCAACACGGATGTAATGTAAGGGAGATTAAAAAGGGAATGAATAGTGTGCAATTGGTCAGCAGCGAACCTGTACAATAAACATAGTGGTTATGTTTTGGTGCACTTCATCCAAGGCGTCACAAGATAAGTGTAATTACGGCGGTTGTTTTATCTTGTGCTTTCCCCTGATATTTCGGGGCCGTCGGGTATGCCAAAGGCGGGAATTTAAGTATGGGCTGTTGTTCGTCGGGACAATTTGATTGCACAATGGCGGTTAAATTTAAACCTTTTTGGTGCCAACTACTAAGTCCGTTTTATGACGTAAATAATTGGCCATCTGACCGATAAAGCTGAATAGCATTACTTATTAAGAAACGTTTATTGGGGAGATGGTATGTGATCCATCAGCATTTTACTGAGGCAAAGGTAGTGAAATGATGAAGGCTAATAAGCTCGTGGAAAAGCAACAGATGCGAGTTTGCGCAAAATGCCTTCGAAAGCAGAACATTTTTGTAGTTTAGGACATGTTTTTTAATCTTGAAGGCAGAGAGGCGTAAAGTGACAATCTATCACGCAAGGAATGACTGTTAACAATGCAGCAGGTAAAGGAGTAAGAAATACACACGGCATATTTTGGCCCCAGTAATCTAACCGGAAGACATGAAATGGAACTTTTTAAAGCAACCTAGGCACTTTGTGGATTCATAATGAGCCGCTATATGTAATGAAGCAGTGGGAAACCTACGGATTAGGTTCTGAAGGGAAACTGGAATAAAGGTATTTTGCAAATTATGTTCAAGTCAAAAAGAAAAATCTGCCATAAACAAGGCAACAATATTCGCATCGTTGATGGCATACAGAAGAATATGTTCATAAGTTAAAAACAAATCACGAATAACGGACTACTTATATTACTACATTGGTGTGTATATGAAGGCGGAATGGAATATGCGCATGCACTGTTTGCAATTCGTTATTGGTATTAATGAATGGGAATAATTACAACTGCTTGCCCTGTGTTAGTGTGTGTGGGTGGTTGCAAAGTGCTACCCAGAAAGGCATAATTTGCACGTCTTCATATGCGCAGATACTTGGGATAACTGGAGGTAGTTCAAGTTCAAGTTCAAGTTCAAGCGGGACTGGAACGATAGGATTGATCCCGTGAGTGTTCCTTCTTCGGCGGGTCGTTGAACCAGGAGTTGGCGAACTTTGAAATACTGATGGACCTAAAACAAAGACCGGATCACACCCTGTCCAACCAATTAATGCCCACGTATCCTGCCCTAGCAGTCCCTGCTGGGTCGGTTACGTGAAGAAAGAAAGAGAAAAAAGTAAACGCAGGAGGCAAAAGAGAAAGTGGTAAGAGCTAAGCAAGTGGAATACCAAGATATTTGATTCAATAAAAAAAGAACTGAAAAATGAAGGTGAGTCAGCTAGGAAAAAGGAAAGGTTTGCTGTTGCCACCCAAGAGCATCGAGCTGGCGCGCAAAACCCTTAACCGTAGGTTCCCTAACCACGTGATCTGGAAGAGAATTCCAGCGATCTATAACTCGGCGCGATAGACGAGTTCCCGTCCTAATCCTATCAGACCGTGGTTTATGCAGTTTCAGTGGGTGACTGCGGAGACTAGGTAACGTTGCGGGACTAAAAAGCCCTGACAAGTCCGGGCCAATCTTACCCGTCAAAATACGATAAGTGAGAATCAGGTCCCCTCTTATCCTTCGGTAGTGCATGGAGTATATCCCCAAACTGAGCAAGCGTTCAGGATACGTCTGTCCCTGTAGACCCTGCGCTAACCGAGTGCCCACTCGTAACACCCTCACCAAGTCCATTTTGTCTCGGTTAAGACATGGTGGACAAGCCTGAATACAATATTCCAGGTGGGGTCGGACGAATGCTGAAAATAGCTTCACAAACAACTTGGCCGCTAAGATTCCGACAGAGCGGCGGATAAACCACATCATACGAAACCCTCGACAAGCAGCCTTCTTCCAGTTGTCTCCAGAATGAAGTGCTGATGCGTGTACGACTCCTAAATCAACCTGCTGAGTGACAACAGGGAGTTCACCACCGCCGACAACATATCGGGTGGCAGGATTTGCAGCTCCGATTCGGAGAACAGAGCACTTGGCCCTATTTATGGGCATCAACCATAAGATAGACCATTCCCAGAGTCTATCCAAGGCACGCTGAATTGCCTCAGGACCCCCCGGGATATCCACAATATTCCAGAGCTTAAGGTCGTCAGCAAACATAAGTGATGACACCCCTAGCTCTCCCGGCAAGTCATTTACGTAGATCGCGAACAACAATGGCCCCAATACCGAGCCCTGCGGAACGCCACTAAGGACTGCTTGCCTGAGCGAAAGGCTACGCCCCACCCGTACGCACTGTTCCCTCCCCTCAAGGAAGGCAGACACCCATTGAAGGGCGCGACCAGATATCCCGTAAGATCTCAACTTTAGTGAGAGCCGAAGGTGTGGAACAGTGTCAAAAGCTTTCGAAAAATCTACGAATAGCACGTCTACAGCGTGGCCACTGTCTACCGCTTCGGCCCAGCTTTCACGAGCTACAAGTAGATTAGTCTGACATGAAAATCCTTTGCGGAATCCATGTTGTGCAACACTGAGAAGCTTGAATCGATTCAGGTGGTTCTCCACTGAATCCCTTATCAGCTTCTCGAACAACTTGACTACTACGCTTGTCAAACTGACAGGCCGGTAGTTCGCGGGTAGAGCGCTGTCACCGCCCTTAAAAATCGGACAGATGATCGCCTCCTTCCATTCCGAAGGTAGGCTGCAGCTGTCCAGCGATATTGAAAATACGCACGTGAGCGGACCACTCAGCTCAGTGGCCAGTTCATGCAACAGCTTCGGATGAATTGAATCAGGACCGGAAGCTTTAGAGGGATTAATGCCTTGCAGTAGCTCGAAGACCTGAGTCTCCGTTATGCTAAATTCAGCTAAGCAAGAATCCTCTGGAACTCTTGAAACCAATTCAACCTGCGGTAAAGAGGTCTCCCGAGCAAAGACCGCAGTATACTGATCACTAAGTATACAAGCCTTGTCATAGTCCGTTTGCGCAGGGGTCCCGTCTGCTCGCAATAAAGCTGGTATAGACAATTTTGCCCCGCTGCGTCTTTTAACGTAAGCAAAATACTTCTTGGGATTAGCTGCGGCCGAGTCCGCTAAACCCTGCTCGTATTGAAGACGAGCAGTTCTGAGATGTTGCTTACATTTATTTCTATTCTCTCGATAACTATCATAGGTACTGGCTGATGGAGCTGCTTGGTAGGTTCGCCAGCATCTAGACCGTTTCTTGAGTAAGTACTTGCCTGTGGTATCTATCCAGGGAGGCTGTGCCCTTAACCCTCTTTTCCTAATGAGTGGAATATAGGGTGCGGAAACCTCCGTAAGGTATGCCTTAAATTTATCCCAGGCTAACTGGACAGAGTCAGCCATCGAAATCTCACAGTTCAGAACTGAAGCCTTAGTTCGCATTGCACTAAAGTCCGCCCGCCAAATATTCGGAAGTAATTCAACAGCGGTCTCTTGGTGCCTTGAAAGAGCACATCGAAAGGATATGCATGCGTGATCGCTGGACCCTAGAGGTGCACCGCATGAAACGTCAGTCACGAAGTCCAGGGACTTAGCGAAAACCAAATCCAAAGTAGATGGCATTTGGTTATCCATATACCTAGTGGGAAAGTCAACGAACTGGTGCAAAGGCACTTGGAGAGTCAGTTCAAGGAAGTCTGCACCGAATGTTCCTAATGCCGAATTGCAAGAAAGATCGGCCCAACAGACTTCCGGGAGGTTGAAATCCCCTAGAACTAAACACTTATTCGCAGACTGAGTGCGAATAAAGTCAAGTATCCCCCTGGAGGAACTTCCAGGACTTCTGTATACCACTATAACTGTAAACTGGGTAGAGGAAGTGCACAAAACAGCCGATAGGGCTTCAACAGTCTGATCCGACGACTGGAATGTGCAAGTCCTCAACACATCTAAGTTACAGCTCACATACAGTACAACGCCTCCGCCTTGGCGACCAACGGAGCGATCAGTTCTAAGCAGCGCGTAGCCAGGTAAATATACCTCACCGTCCGTGATATCCGGAGACAACCACGTCTCAGTGAAAGCAAGTATGTCGGGACGAGATTTGTCTACAAGTAGACCCAACTCGTGCACCTTGTTCCTTAGGCTACGCACGTTGCTAAGTACTACCTCAAGGAAGTCGGCACGACCATCCCTGGGTCGTGCGCCATCAGGATTGGTTCTGATAGGGCGGAAAGTAATTTCCGGCTGACCACCTGAAAACCCACCAGACGGAGGCCTTGTTCACCAGCCGCCCGTCTAGTTTTGAGGTCTTTGATAGCCTCCTTTAACTTCAACCTATCTGCCAGTGGGAGGTCCGGCTGAACGCTGACACCACTACCCTTAAGTTTGAATGCAAATCGCAGTAACGATTTGCGTTCCTCCGGGGTAGAAAGGACTACGCGAAGTAGTCAGGGTCGTGGATTTGGCGTAGCGATAGGAACGTTCCCCAATCTGGTCAGCTTTCTGACAGTGACACCAGGGAAACCAGGTGGAAGCAGCTTGCTGACACACAGTTTCAGCCACTTGATGTCATCCAAGATGCGTTCCCTTGGGAGAACAGCCTCAGATTCAGTAACGTTACGGAATATAACGCTACTATCCGTGAAAGAGTCGGCACGACGGGGAGTGTTTACCCCACGTGCCTTTGATTCGACACCTATACCAGCTGTTTTCACCACTGGCGGTGGGACTGTCGCTGGCTTCCCAAACGACGCCGAAGCAACGGTAGCGTAGGTTTTCCGCTCTATGGCCGGCGTCTTACTGGTTCCAGGGTCTTCAAGCCCCTTCGAAGTTTTACGAGCAGATCTTGTCCGCTTCTTCTTTTGGCTCACTGGAGCAGGGGCTGTTGACTTTGTATCGCATTGGGCAGTTACCAGCATTTCGTCAGAACAGGCTGGTTCACTGGCGGCCGAGACAGTCAGCGTCTGTGGAAAGTTCTGTGTGCAATCTTCAGACGACTTTACGACTGTCAAAGACGGCATCTCGTTTGATGCCGTGGCAACTATTTCTCTGGGTTTAGCAGAGGGCTTTTGGTATTTCCGCACCCTATTTTTCTTCACTTTGATCGGATCATGAGGACCGCCAGCAATGCTACCTGGATTGGCCGGTAGGATGTGCGACTTTATGATCGAGTGACAGACTCCAGTGGATGGATCGTCAGCAATGTTGCCGGCTATTGCTGTGTCTTCAAACGAAATATTTAGGGATTTTAAAATTAAATCCATTTTCGTATCGAGCGACGCAATAGAGGCGAGTTTAGCTCTCGCCAACTCAACATCTGCCAACCTTGAAGCCAACGCTGAAAGTTTAGCACCGGTGACAGCCGGGCGCGTCGATCTTTTAGCGCAGCATTCAGCGCAGCTGAAAAGAAAGTGGACGCTTGATGATAGCATTTGATACTGGTCAGCTTGTAGGCCGGTACAGCTTTCGTGATACCAGCGGCAGCAGACGTCACACTGCATACCACCAGATGCATCTGTTACTGGCTCTGAACAGTTAACCTGTCCGCAAGCTGCAGTAGACTCATCAAACGAGGACCCCATAGGTCCATCCGTCTCGGTGTTTAGCGAGACAGCCATGTTCATGTGGAAAACAGATTAGAATAACAACACGTATACAATAGGAAAACGACCGCAATAAAAAGGCAAAAGCAGGGTGTAAAACGGGATTTAAAACTGGGAACAACCGGAAAAATTACCAGTAAGCGTCAAAGACGCTTGGGCCAGTACCAATTTAATCGATCCAAGATTTCTTGGATCAGAGAAAATTTGACAATAGTCAAATTTCGTTTCAAGTGTTTATTCAAACACTGTTTTCCACGTTAGTTCAGCTGAAAAGCTCGAGCAGTATGGCACGCCAAAAAATCGAGTTACCGCGTAGTACTCACAGGACAGGTCTCGTAGTACTCACAGGACAGGTCCGTAGTACTCACAGGACAGGTCCGTAGTACTCACAGGACAGGTCCGTAGTACTCACAGGACAGGTAAAAAGGCCTACGTTTATGCCGGCTTATATGATATATATATATACATATATTTTATATGTATATATAAATATATTTGTACACCAACTTTATGCGCATACTTAAATGTAAACATCCCTAGTTATGATTACATAACGTGGCCATGGAACTGAATACGTAGGAGGTTGTTTTCGTCCATTGCACAGGTTATGGAGGCATGCCCACCGTGAACTTTGACGCGTCATATACATGTCCTGTTCGGATGGACTGACAACAGTGCACCGATATAAGTTGTGCATAATCACACCTGCCTTACTATGATATATACGCATATGCCATGTATGGATTTGGCATATTAAGGCAGATTTGATAAGGCGCAACCAATGCATTCCTGATGCTTTTTCACCGCAGTTGGGCTATACCAACTTACACTTAAACTAGGTCTTTTTTAGCTGGCTAAATTTTATTCCACTTTATTTGATTGGTTCCGCCTACCTAAATAACATATTATTAACTGGCCAAGTTGCATAAGCTACTTGGGCTTAGCTTCGGTAACTTTGCTGCGTTTGTAACATTTTTAAGTGACTTGTGGACAGTTCTTACTTATCGCGGAACCGTTGCTAACCAACTTACTTCACGTGGCAATTTAGCGAAGGTTTTTACCATCGTACTTGTATGCATAATTGGATTTTTCTTTCATCTTACCGTTTCAAGAGTATGCCTGTTGCATGCTATCCCTGGTGTGGCCGCGCTTGGTGTGCATTTAGACAAGGTGCTTACCTGTTTATTACTTACTACTTCGTTAATACTGTCTCCAGAAGACCGTTGGTCATTGATGGAGGGGACAGACTGTAAGGTGCTTTTAGCCGTGCTAGGCTAGGAAAGCAATTCTAAGCCCTCAGTGTGGACCGGACTACGGTCCAGCTACCGCTTTGCATGCGCATGATCCCCCAAACATAGTTCGATTATGTTGGTCTGTGAAGGAGTGTGGGCCGGATCCATTGAAGAAACGTGGCTCACATCCACTTGTCTTCCGATCTTATTCCTTCGGTTTTACACTGGATATGGGGTGCGTGTTTGGAGCTGTGGGTGGTGCAACGCAACCCACCCATGGTCCCTCTGTAGGCGCGGGCGTCCTGTGGCTGCCTACCGTGACAGGCGAACCTGAAACTGGGTGCGGAGTACCATATATATATATATATATATATATATATATATATATATATATATATACATATACATATACATATACATATATATATATATATATATATATATATATATATATAAAGAACAGTCGGTTTCGCAAGCTTTGACAGGGACTGACCCGAGAGCTCCATCGCAGTAAAAGTGCATGGGGTAAGGTGAAAGCAATGCGGCTGGAATGCTACACCAACCCCGCCAACACAAGGAATTCTTTGACTCCTTGAAGGCGGTTTAAGAACATAGGTTGTAGCCGCTGTGGACGCTAATCGATGGTAGTTCAAGCGCTACCTGCCCACAGACTTCAGACATAATTGGGATCTAGCCGAAACACTTTGAAGGTTTTTTGAACAAACCTTCAGTGATCAACTGGCTTAGTTTGAACCGCCTCAAGCAGCACGATATGAAGATGAGTCTGGCGGACACACCGACAATGGATGAGGCGCAGACAGCACTTGCTAAGCTGCGAAACCGCATGCGTCTCGGGCAGACGTGATCCCGCCTTATAGCTTGAGAAACGGCATATCCGCGTTGTTGACTACGCTGCAATAATTGGTGCAACGCGTATGGATTGAGGAGGAGGTGCCCGCTGAGCAGAAGTAAGCCCTTATGCTACCACCTTAAAAAAGCAACCGTAGCAAGCAACGTTGCACGAATTATCTTGGCAGCAACTCCCTGAGTTGTGTGGGCAAGGTGACTGCCCCAATCCTGCTCAACCGCCTCCTCAGTCAGGTTGTGGAGGTTCACGTGGTGGAAGTTCGGTGTGGATGCCCCTCAGGTCGCAGCACTATAAATATGGTGCTTGAGGATCGTCAGTTGTAGGAGAAGTGCAGAGCATGACTCCAGCCCTTGTAATCTCTCTTCGTTGACTTTACCCAGGCATTTGCTACGGTGAACTTTGAGACATTGTGTCTGGTGTTGGGTAAGTTTGGTTGCCCGCGTAAGTTTGTAATTTTACTTGAATGTCTGCACATTGGTATGCAAGCCAGATGCAAGTAATTGGAGAGCCCTCGAATGACTGTAGTTGTCTTTGGTGTAAAGCAGGGCCGTGTCTTAGCTAATTCCCTGTTTAACACATACCTTCATGCAGTAATGTCTTGTGCTTTTGATGCCGCTTGTGCATACGCTGTTCGTGTGGAGCAACGTATTGATTGTAGGTTGGTGAATGCCCGTCGTTTCGGTGCGCGAACTCTAGTCTGTGAGACAAACAGCCGTATGTTGTTGTTTGCTGACAACAGTGCGTTGTTTGCACACAGCGCGGATGACTTGCACCACATGACTAGTGCTCTGGATTCGACAGCGTCCAAATTCAGGCTTCACTTCAACACAAGCAAAACTGTCTGTCGCTTTCAACCTTCTTCGGAGTGCAATCTTCAGTGTAGCCGCGCATTAGCATTGGTGCTGAAGTATGGGACACCTCCTCCCGCTTCTGCTACCTTGGGAGTTTGAGATTGTCTGTTTAGCAGCTACACAGTGCGTTGCGTATCCGAGTGTCGAAGGCAGCGGCGGCATTCCGGAATCTGGATTACCGAGTGTGGAACAACCATCAGCTTACCATTTGCACGAAGCTGCTGAGGTACAAATCCATGGTGCTGTCAATTCTACAATACGGCAGTGCAACGTGGACGATGTACCGGCGGGATGTGCGATAGCTCGAGCGGATCCTTCGGCAGTGTTTGCGACGGATTTTGTGCGTCGAATGGGGCGCCAGAATTGCTGATACGGAAGTGTTGCGACAAAGGGGGACGTATGCCGTGGACTGCATACTTTTACTGAGACACCTGAGTTGGCTAGGTTATGTGAGCCGTATGGTTTCAAAGCGGAGACCGAAACAACCCTTGTGTGGTCAGCAGAGTATTGGGAAGCTGCATGTGGGTAAACCAAATTTAACTTACCAGTACATGATCAAATTGGACCACACGTTCTAATATTGGTTGCAGGTCTTGGGAATCGAAGACTGTTGATCGGCGTGCATGGTAGGATCTAATCACGAAGCACGTTGCCGAAGTGCGGGAGAAAGACTTCATACATGCATGGAATAAGCGCCAAATGCGGAAGCAGCAGGCACCGATGGGTTGTATTCCATCCATACGAAGCGTTTGGTGTTGTAACACATGCGGTTGCTAGTGTCTGAGCCAGGCAGGCCTAGTGAGCCAGGAGCGAGGCCAATTGGGACCACTACCGAAGCGACGAAGGGTCCTGCAGAGAATGTAGGCAGAACCTGCGCAGAGTTTGTAGGTACGCTGCTTTCGATTTACTAACCGCGTGCTTGCATGCTAGGTCTATTTATTTCAGGTTGTAGGCATTCAATTTTGTCCTAATGCGTTTCTTTCCAATAGAAATGTCTACCTATGCTCCATTCTATAAACCTGCACACTTCGCTTAAGCTAATTGTCGATACTTTCGATAACATCTTCGTGTTTGGCATTTTGGTTAAATTTGCTTTCTTACTTCATGAACTTATCTCGGCTTCTTTTGTAAACAACTTATTTCATATGCTCATTCATTTAAGATTTAGGTCACTGTTTCCTTGTGCATTACTCTATTTATTTTATTTATTATCGTTTCTCAAATGTTTGGTAGTATTTGATAGCCCTGGTGTGGCTGCCATTGTTGTGCATGTGGACAAGTTGCCTACCTCTCTATTACCCATTACCTCGTCCATACTGGCTCTAGGAGACGGTTGCCGGTTGCTGGAGTTGACGAGTGCACGATCCTAGTGGCCATGTTAGAATCAAAGATTGGTTCCATGCACACAGGGTCTAGCGGACCACGGTCCAGCCACCGCCATTTATGCGCTTGATTCCCCAAATGCAGCATGATTGCGTTTGTCTGTAGAGGAGTGTGGGCCGGAACCCTTGATGAAATGTGGCTCTCATCCACATGCCTTCCGGTCTTATTCCTTCGGGTCTACACTGGATATGAGGTGTGTGGTTGGAGCTGCGGGTGTTGTAGCTCGAGACACCCATGGTCCCTCTGTAGGCGCAGGCGTCCTGTGGCTGCCGACAGTGATAAGCAAATCCGGAACCGGACTAGGCCAAAGTAGTACTATCCCAGCACCATAGCATAAATTGAGAACTTATACACCGCCGTGGTTCAGCATTATATGATACGACTCCCTCAATCATTCTTCTCGACTGTTGTCCTTTCTTTAACCGACCTTCTTAGCTCTCGTCTGGTAACCTTCTTTAGCTCATCCGTTCAGTTCACAGCTGCTCCTTGCTAGATGCACAGCTGTCACTCGTCTATGACACCTAATTAATAATAGTTCAGCATTCTCACTGACTTCGCCCGGCTCAGTCTTTGCTAGTTTTATTCCTTTAGCACCACAGCATGATGTTATTATATGCGCATCGCCTATTTTTGCTCTAAACTAGTTAAGAGCCTTAACGTATGCCTGGGATTCATTCGTTGGTTGTCCTTTCTTTTTGAAGCCTTTCTTTGCTCTCTTCTATCGTGCAGGCATATCCATGTATTCAGCGCAAGCCGCTGTTTTGCCTCAACCTTTTTACTGTTCATTTATTCGTTACTTGATGTATTGTCTTAGACCTTATTACCTGCAGTCATACAACTCTCGGGCTAGCATTCGCTGGCACTATCCAGCTTGGTACTATTGTCTTAGCACCCTAGCTGCTGAGGTTAGGCTTCATTGCTCCGATACTCTAAGCAACCTTACTCTACGCTTGCATTTCGGCTGTTCCCTGCGCTTCCGTCAATTAATGTTTCTTAGCCTCTTAGTTTTTCTCTCCTCTCACTTGGTCAGCACACAGACGCCCGTTAGCTTCACATTTCTAGGTGTTCATTTCTCACCGTTTTCTTAGCACCCTAGTATGACTGGTTTCTCTGCGCGACGCTACATATATATTTGTTCCGCACGTGCGCTTTCCTTTAACTGATCTTTAATACTTTATTTCTATCGAGCACTCCTTTATCACCTATTAAACTGGATCCCTTTTTTCAGCAAAGGTTTCGACACTTACCTTTGTAGGAGGTTAGCTCTCATAGGCTTTTCCTATTCCAATAGGCCATAGCACCATACTCCTATTACCCTCGTGTCGTCTTTCTGTCTTGCTCACCCGATAAATTTTACTCAGCGCTTGAGTCCTATCTATCCGCTGACTTACAATCTCTTTTGATGTAGGCTGGCCACCAGCCGTTCATCCACTATTCAAACGCCGCTGGTCCCTGAAACCTGCTTCCTGTCATTCCACGCAATAGTCGCATCATAGTAAACTGATACTGCGTTTTTGCTTAATGGCGCAAACCCTCTGTATTCCTTGTAGATAGTAGCAACCAACTTATAGGGCCACTGCTTTCGAACAACATTCAAAAACACTTTCAGCACAACCATTGCTGCACATTGTACACCATTTGTCTCCAATTTAAATGTTATAATATAGGAGTTTAATAATGTTTGTATCCACGCCTCTTCGTTGCGGCCTCGGTTGTCTCTCAACTTCCCTTTTCTCCGAGGTCCGGAATTCTTGGGGATCTGGGATAGGACCGAGAAACCGCTTTTTCGGGGACAGAACAACCAATAAGGACCTATAAGGCATATGGCTGTACAACAAACGGATACAGCTGCACTCAATACCATGACCGTTGTCCAGTGATGATAGCTGGACTAGAGAAGTTCACAAACCTGACAAGAATACGTACTCTTGAAAAATCCAGACGCAAGAAACTGAAGTTTCGCCCACCTGGATACCCACGAAAGACGATTCTTCGTGAAGCCCACATCTTCGATTCGCCTCAGCCATTATGGCGGCCTTGCTCAAGATACCTGATCAAATAACAGAGGAAATTGAAGATCATTTGACTGCGGATATTTGAGTGTGAAATCAGTCGACAACCTGGTCTGCCAGTTTTATATTAGTGCACCGACAAATTTCTGACAGTGTTCCAGGACGTGGTGGGTTTCCGCCTGGCTAGCGTTCTCCCTATAAAAAGCCACAAATGTCCGTGTAACAACACTGCGACGTGGCAGATGTGACTCGCCACCCAATAAAGTCCCTGGCCTGAACTACCTACTGGCATGTCAACCAGAATCATTATTCAATATTGCCCTGTCACTTTCAATAATATGTTACACCATGCCTATATGTGTCGTTTTCATTACACATGTAGTGCTCTGACTGTTTCCACTACGCACGCTAGAATTCAACGTTTTGTTATTCATTGAAGACTCTATCCCATGACTACTTACACAATTTCTGCAGCTTGTACAACCTTCGGCTTACTGCCGACTACACTCATAGCAACGTGTTTGTTGCCAAGCAATATTGCTTGTAAATATTGATCATGCCTTGCTTGGTGTGTCTGGAAAATTCGAGAATAAATTGTTCATTTATATATGCATGTATTTATCTCCATATATTTGTACGGTGGAACGCAAAATTCTAGGTATTTAGTCAAATATGTGTTTGTTAAATTTTTGAACGGACACGAGGAAGTTTCTCTAAAAAGTTTGTGGTATTTATGGCATTACTTATGTCATGCATTTAAGGCATGGAACCGCTGAAGGATATATTTGACGCAGTTCCGTTAATACGAAGACGAAGGTATACATCGGGAATTCAGCTGGGGCATATACGTATACGGTTGTATTTGAAGTAGCTTATTGGCTGGATACTTATGGATGCGGCAAGTATGCTTGTCATTTGCTTTTAAATCCCACTGCTTTATTACCGCTGTCGTTACAGCGGAGACCAACATTGAATAATTCTTTCGCTAGTAGGGAGCATCGTGTGCGGATGGGTCTTGTCAAATGGTCCTTATGTATATATCACTGGCTTGCACAATTAGTGCTTCTTTGGACAGTAAATGTGAGGCCGTGACCCAAAAGAATAAGTTGCAGTGCACACAAGATGACGGAAAGCTAACTACGACATGGTGAGCATTAGGCTATATCATACAGTTGCCATGGGAGTGGTATAAAAAGCTGCGCATGGAAAGCATCATCTGTTACGCGGGCATTCGTTAGTCTCCGGTGCAAAATAAGCTCATGTAGGTTCGCGGGCCTCGCTATTTTTCTGTCTGCTAAGGCGCAGGTAATTTGCAGCGCCTTAGGTCTAGTCAGTCGGGAGTTAGGTAACTCAATAGTGGCCCAATAGTGGAGTCATGCACGGATGGCCATACACACAAACCTTGTGTATGGACTACCACAAACTGGCTGGAGAAATGATACCCTCACATGAGAAAAACACTGCGAACGTGTGTGAGTATTGATTTACTGTGAGAATGGCAGCCATATTTCACTAGGTTTGTGGCTCTTACGTACAATTTTAACCAAGCAGTACCCCTGCCGTTGCTTAGTTAACATTTAAACCTCCACTGAAATGGTAGCCTTAGACATGCTCTGAACTGCGATCAGCAGTAATAGGCAGAGGCAGCTAGGGTGGTAGAGAAGGGAATTCACCCGTTACCGTTACCAGACGGAATGCTGTACAAATGGCATGTGCAATGAAACTGCTATCTGCTCGTTAATGTGCGCTTTACATCTTGCTGACATCTGGTCTCGTCTAAACGGTCTTCTGCTTTCTGACCCCACTTAGACGTCTGAGATCTAAATGATCTAGGCGCTGCCGACGTAACGCTCTGTGACTCTCATCTCATGAGCATTATTGGTCGTGCTTTAGCATTATAATCTATTTCCGTTTTAAGCTTAACCTGTCTATTCCCGCAGACGCACTCTGTCAAAATTCTGGCAATAATAATATTGCTTTCCCTCTATGAGCCGCCAGTCTAGTCTCGTCTCAGTGGTCCCATTCTGACGGCTGATGCCTTACCGATGAACCATCGAGAGATACAAGGATCTGTTTACAACAACTCGGGACCATTGTAGGCTTTTCCACTTCTCCCCAATAGATACGTTTCCTTCCAGACCTCATTCTTTCCTTTTCACGCCCTCTGTTTACATTCCTTTTTCCATTGGACGGAGAAGATTTCGGGCAGGACGCTAATCTATCCTCCTCTCCCCAGTCTCCTTGTCGAATGATTTCAGACATCTGAGACGTAAACGGTTTAGGCTCTGTTGTTCCAACCCCTGTGCCCTCAACCTTTGTGCTCTGCTCGCCACACCATCTACCTATTCCGGCGCAACCCTCTGGCACCGTTGCCTTCATTGCATCACTAAGCCTTATTCATTCTACTTGTATTAACAAGGTAGTATCATCACCTGAAGAACGTCGACGTCTTTTCGCTTCTCAATAGAACTTGGTTTACCGTCTCATTTCTTTTCTGCATGAGCTTTCGGTTGCACTCCTGCATTCCACGATAACTTACATGCGTCTGTCCTCTCTGACTTCTTACATTCCTACCAATTTAGGACTGAGGCAACGCTTACCTGTCGCTCTTTCTGAGTGGTATTATTCTCCATAATCTGCACACCTCGTCCTCTTCTCTCTGGTTCCAACCGATTGAGCAAATGCACATCAGGATCCCTCAAAATCTCTTTGCTTTATCTTCATTTCTATTTTGGAACAGTGTTTAATCCTTTACTAATCCGGGTTCTGCTCGCTTCTAGTCGTATTTCGCCACAAATGATACACATGTATAGGTGATATCTTAATAACCATAATAACCATATATAGTGGTACACTAGTTCAGTCATATCCGCAATGGAGCGACTGCATTCCAGGTGCGTTCATTGCTGGTGTCTGTGTCTCTCTGTTGGTTGCTTTGCTACCCGAGTTTGGTAAAGGCATGGCGACACATACAAAGGAATGGTCCATCGTTGCGGCAACAATCAATGATACACCTTCCCTTTATCTGGACATGAGCGAAAGATTATCAAACATTTTGACAACTTAATAACTGGACAAATCATTCGTTAGCTTGCATGGATACAGTTTTGCCGAGGCTGGGACCATTGGGTTCAGTTGGCCTAACACTATCTCTTCCACGTTTTTCTATCCTGGAGACTTACATTTGACTCCGGAAGACATGTTCCTGCGATACAAAGCCAAAATGATTGGTCACTATGAGCCCTTCAATCCGCTTTTACCGCCCAGTTGGCCGTGGTTTCCTATATTTCTAATCAATTTTACTACATACCTCGGGGATCTGCGATGCTTTCTTCGGAACCATATCCTATCCTTCAAGACTTTACCAACCTTTCCACGTATTTCAATACACATCCCTCGGAGACTTCACGTGGTTCTGCAGATGCTCAAAAAATCATAGTCAAAAAGAATGTTTAATTCCTGACCTACCAATCGGGTGCAACCATACGTTCAAAATAGGACAAGACCCAAAAACGCAATACACACTCGCCTAACGCATCAGCCAGCAGACAAATGGGACGCAACTTGACCGTCAATAACCGAGCAAACAAACGTTTAACAAGAAATATTGTCAGTTACTACTTGTCATTCAACGGATTGGCGGCGGTGTTTCAGGACCTGGTTGGTTGGCGCCTGGCAAGCGTTCTCCCTATAAAAGCCACAGATGTCCGTTTAGCAACACAGCAACGTGGCGAATGTGACTCGCTACCGAATAAAGTTACAGCCCATAACGTTACACTGTCAGGTCAACTAGCGTCACCGTTTCATATGGGTTCGTTACCTTGGAACTTCTACGTCTGCATATACGTCGTCTCCTCTTTCAACGATTTCACACATATACTGTCGTCCGTTTACTTTCTACGATATCACCGTTACTTATGCGCTAATCATGCAAGAACTCACTGTATTGTCATATCGCTCTCGAGCGTGCTCTTCAATTATCTTCCAATGGATTATTCAGGATTCCCAAGCTTTTATTAGCCGAAGTATGACTGCAGTATATGGCAGACTATATGTCCTAACAAACGGGTCCCGATTTCATGACAGCCCACTTATGGTTTTGCAATTTCACTATTATACAGTTCTAGTCATGGATATATGAACAGGTTTCTACTGTCACTGTTACAGTTGCCATAAAACATCCGTACAGTTGCACATACTTAATCATGCCTCCATGGGATTGCCTCGCGTATTGGAGCAATAAATATTTATGTATTTATTTATTTATATGCCGTAGAAGGCAGTATTATCACAGAATCCATGCTCGACGCTATGACGAGAACACAGGAAGAATACAGCTAGTAAATGTTGCTACATTTTGTCCTATAATCAGCTCTGGCAAAGTACACCAACCGTTTTAGCTAGGTTACAAGAGGTAGGTTGCATAGCATGCAATTACCCAACTGTTGGCCGATATCGCTGCATACTCAGCTGCGGCGATAACCATTTAATGTAACTGGCAGATACGTTGTGACGCTCGTGTCTCAAGTAAAAACTGCCCTGTGCAAACAAAGAAGAAAGCAGGACGTTACCCAACTTACAAATAGGCACATTGAAACTTGTGCAATACGTAAACACCTGAGGCTCAATACAACGGCGCAATTGCAATGCGGCACGCACAAGTATATTTGGTTTGCTGTATCAAGTTTCGGATACGCCTGTCACTGCGGCCAGCCGCAGGACCTTGGTGCCTAAAGTAGGAGTATAGGTGGCTTGCGCTGCACCACCCGCAGCTCCAACCACACACCACATTTACAGTGCAAACACAGGTAATAGGACCGGAAGGCATGTGGATGGGTGCCAAGTTTCAGCAAGGGAGCCGGCCCACGCTCCTTCACATACAAACACAAGCAAGCTGTATAATGGGAATGAGGAACACAATGCGTTGGCTGAACGGCGGTTCGCTTCACGCATAGTGCGGAAAACCACCCTACGAGCGTAAGGCGCCCAGGAGGGCCTTGCATCCCGTCCTCTCCAGCAAAACCTCACATACGTACATATCCAGAGTGCGTATTAGAGGGGTGACCATTGCTTCCGTTAACAGGACATCATGTAAAATGACATTGGGCTTTTTGCCACCTTTACCGTCCGCGTGATTATTCACTTTCATGGAACAGTTTCCAATGAGGTTTCACAGTGTTAGTTGAGCGGTCCTCTCCGTTGTATCTAGGGGAAATTTTTATGTGTAGGGAAGGCCTAAGGCCTGTAAGTAAGCAAGACGGCTACCTTTTGCATTCGTTGAGCATGTGACATGGGGAGATAGCTCACAACGCTATTTTGGAAGCCTAGGTACATGTGTTCAGGATGACTGAATGTACTGCGGCAGCACGTAGCAAACAAAAATGGACATAGATGGATGCCATTACAATGACCCCACTTTGCCTAGGTGGCCTGGTGGCGAAGCTTATCAGTGGAGTTCCTAGATTCCATGCTACGGAGTGCAACTCTTGGCGCTGTAAGTGCGCTGCTAGATAGCCATGCGAACGCTGAATGGCAAGGGATTATAAACAGACATCCATACCGAGTCACAAATATGCACACGATAAGGGAACGTGTGAAGGTATTTGGACCTACTAACAGGGAGCACTTAGGACCGGTTCAGGTGTATGTAACCTTTGTATACACGGTAACGCAATATTTGTAGCAATGAATGATGGCTGACAAATAGCGTCATGACGATTGTATCGATGTGCAGAAGGACATGGTGGTTGTAGCGGTTATGAATGTACATTCATAAGAAAACAAGACCTACAGCACAGAGAAGGATGTAGGTTGAAGTGAGTCGGGCGAAAAATCTGATGCTTGTAAAGTTACAAATGTGGTAAACACAAGCAGTGTATATAAGAACAATGCGACGCGACATGCAGCAACCCGATGTGCACAAGAAGTTACTAACCTATAGTATTGCAAGATACTTTATTGCTGTTCATGGCGCCACCTTGTAACTGGGAATGGTATTCCGGCAGGCGCAAAACGCAAGCGCCACTGCATCCTACAAACACGGTGATGTACTGCTTGCTAACGAGTGAATTCCGTGGTTTTTGGAAGGCAGGATGTAAAGCAGATTTAGTGGTTGCATGTGATCTATAAACCATTCACAAATATACCCGATCTGGCGGCTGAGCTTGTTAAGCGCTTTTAACCCACGTAGCGAGAACACTGAGAAATGTTTTGCAGATCCTTCAGATAGGTACCAGTACGTTCTCCTAAAAGGCTGCAGAAAGTGCCTGCATTAGGAAGATGTACGATGTGTTATTGCAAATCGATGTACGTTACCTGCAACGGTACATACGTTCTAACATTATTGAGAGGACGTCGTATTTGTGGAAGACAAGTGAAAGGTGGATACGATAAAGTAACACGGTTTACAGTAACAGTGTGACATAACTGATTGTCGCGGACACCTTGATGCCAAATATACCGGATGACGTATGGTGTTGGGAGAAAGAAGGGTGCATAGCCGTGAAGTACGTGAGAACCTTCATGCCCTGAGCGAATCAACAGTGTCAACGTACTGAAAGCTTCTGTTAACCGTATGCAGGTACAAATATCGGACCATTGAGCTAACGTGTTAGTGCATCGGATGGTTAGCTTTTCAGGCACTTCGCCTGCCCTGCATCATCATCTGCTAGTAGCACGCCGATAACTACCTACGAAGCGCAAATGGAACAAGTAAGTCGCACTTATGAATCGGGAGTATTGGGACGCTGCACTGCGGTCCGTACCTAGGGAGGTCCTCTAAAGTTGCTAACAGAGGCCAATGCCGGTTAATTTGGAGGCAGGGTGGAAGGGTAGGCGTAGCCCAATTACGTTGTCCGTTCCTCATTTCTCTCTGACAAGTGGCTTGCTGTCAACCTGCGGTGTGGAAGTACCTTATACCTCAGGAAGGGGACCGTGGCTTACTGGCTAACCAGTCAGTAAGCAAACGTCGTACGTATGGCGGGCAAAGAAGTAATTCCATACTGTTTGTCTAATGTATCGGGGAGTTCATGAATACAGAATGCCCTGACAAATTAGTTCGTTTGCGCAGCCGCCTAATGCCACAGACATTGAATATAAAACAACCTAAATGAAGCACTATGAGAAAAAACCGCGATGAAAACGACATTGCAAATGCATTTTTATCCCTCAGCCTAGGGGCACTTGTATTTGAGCACCTGCCTTCGGCTCACTCCGTGGCATCACGTCGCATACGTGTACTGTGGTCAACAAGCGGGATTCGTCTAGCATACAATGGCGCACACCTTATAACTGGGCCAATTGTTAGCAGTACTGAGCTTTCGTGTCTGTTGCATAACTACTTGTAGGACCATATGCGGGACCATACGTCTGATTCGCTCCTACTCCTTCCTAGCTACAGTATCTTTAGCAATAGCCGTGCTAGTAATCTTGGTGGAGGTGGCCTCGTTTATGTCCATGACAATTTCGTTCGCTCTGCCTTTGCTAAACTTAATATTGGAAGTCCTGAAGATTCCATCTGGATCCAGTCACCCGATGGCCCGCTTGGCTTCAATCTGCTTATTGACTGCGTTTATAACCCCACATTCAATTAACGCAAGAGTAGACGAACTGGTAGAGCTCTTTACTCATGTGTCTGAACTCCCCTTCAGACATATGATAGTAGGCGGGGGTTTCAACATGCCAAGCAGCCAATGGCATTATCAGACAGCACCTGCCAAATACTCGTCGTTCCTGAACACGGTCATGGCAAAGGAATGGGTTCAACACGTAAGGAAGCTTACTAGACTGTGTAACATCCTTGACCTCTACTTTACACGCGGCCTTTCTCATGCGTAGGCTAGTGTACAGGATAGCATCCCAGGTATCGACCACAAAATAGTACAGCTGTCGTTCAGCCTAGCAAAACCAAAGATCACTACGACCAAACGAGCTCCCATGTCCAGACCAATGCAACACATTGATTGGAACAGCTTTTCAACACTTCTAAGGTCGATGGATTGGGACTGCTTCTTCCTGACCACTGATATTGGCGCTGCAGTATACG
This sequence comes from Dicrocoelium dendriticum, assembly GCA_944474145.2. Classification (NCBI taxonomy): domain Eukaryota; kingdom Metazoa; phylum Platyhelminthes; class Trematoda; order Plagiorchiida; family Dicrocoeliidae; genus Dicrocoelium; species Dicrocoelium dendriticum. The sequence goes on along the minus strand of OX104063.1, from coordinate 120,218,837 downwards.
AGATCTACCGCAAGCTGGAATTCTGCATAGATGTACTTGCACTCAAACCATCCCGACAAGTTACGAAACCACCACAGGGTTACCTGCCACGCATGCCGCGGGTGGCAAACCCCAGAAACTGCTAGGCTTACATCGAAGGACGCATGACTTCTCACTTCTCATAAGTATTAATAAGTTTCAAATCGAATGGCGACATAACCAGTCAGATGTTGTGCTAACTGAAGAACGCAGGGCTCTATGAGAAAACCAGGTCTAAAGCTCTTTTCCATCTGATGCAAAACAGAAGCAGAAGAACGTCAAAACTTATAACGTTGTTTAGGATGCCGGAAGGCATAGCTGGTACTGACCCAGCTATTTTGTGCGAATTCGTTAACATGCACTTCGTTGACGCCTTCACTGACGTCCATGCGGTACATCCCAGAGTAATACCTCGGCTAACTAACGACGAGCTATCTATTGTCGGCTTTGACATACGCTCGATTACTAGGACAGTAAAGTCACTCAAATTGACTTCCCACCATGGTCCAGATGGTCTACTCTCTGCTCTTCTGAAACAAGGTGGTTCTGATATTCCACTTTTACTCCTTAACATGTTCATGTTATTTATGAGCAACGGCTTCTTCCCAACAGCCTGGAAACATGCAATCGTTCAACCAAGGCACAAAATGGCTGCCGGTTAGACCTTAACAACTAATGCCAATCTCACGTTGGTAGGTTGACCGACACGACATTTACAATTCTGTGCATAAATGTGCTCCCGTACGAACACGCCTAGATATTTGATCCGTTACATGCCACTATATTTAAATACTCCTGCAGCTCTTTCCTCATGCTTTACATACTTGTCCCGCAGTGTGTACAAATCCTCATCGGACTAGTTCCTCATCAACATAATCTACATTCGTGATCTGATTGCTTATCTCTACATCGCATTCTGTGGACATATATTTCGTACAACCTTTGGGTTGTATTGGCCCACACTACTGACTCCATGTGTACTAATCCCGCTCTCAGTGCTTCTAATCATGCCACCGTGCACAATATTGCATATATGCTGATCATGCCCGAAAGGCGTGCCTCGCTTTGTCGAGAATAAAATATTTATTCATTTATTTATTTATCATACGCCGCTTGCATCAAGGGTGATGGAGACGCTGGTTAAGAAAAGAGTGCTTGACTTCCTGCTACCGCGAAAACTTATTAACATGTCCCAAACGGGGTTCTTTCTGGTTAACTGTTATCAGGCCTGCAAACTTGAGTTCTGGGACATGGTGACACGAAACATTGACACTGGAGCTGACAGGTTATAATCATTCTAGACAAGAGAAGAGCCTTTGACCAAGTCCCACACTCTAGCCTTCTGACCAAACTTAGATCCCTTGGTATCTGTAACCAACTAACGCTTTGGTTCACGTCTTATCTTGTTAATCGCAAACAGTCGGTTCGACTAGGGTACAAGGACTCAGGACCACGACTAGTAACCAGTGAAGTAGTTCAGGGCAGTGTCTTAGGACCATTGCTGTTCCTCCTCTACATCAAAAATGCGTTTGCGTCCCTTACACACGGTAAGCCGTTTCTATTCACAGCTGACATCAAAGTGGTCTTCATATTCGAAACAGCCCACATACATAACGAAAACTCCAGTGTACAGAGCGACCTTACAGTGCTTGAACATTGGTGCATCCTGTGGAAAATGCATTTCTCACCTGCAAAATGTAAAGTTATATCACTTCGTTGCAGTGTGCCTCCCGACGCACTGAAACTACGCGGCTCATCACTTGCATGGTGCACTATACTCAGGGACCATAGCGTATATTAGTCCAGTTTACTTAACTTTGCAATGCAGGTGAGCTACAGCCCTGCAAATTTCGATCAACTATCGGTATGATTTGCAAACCGATGCTACTTATGGAAGCACGGCTAGCCCTTTACAAGTCCTGCGCCCGACCAAATTTTGGAGTGCTGTTCAATTGTGTTCACCAGTTCGCGAAAGATTGACCGTATAGAAATTCTGTGGGTGCAACGAAAGGTTACTCAACTTTATTTGGTTCGCCTACGCTTAGTTAGCAAGACAGATGCAAGCAGCTTAAACCGGAACCACTTTGGCTACGCAGGCTCAAGGTCAATCGAGTGTTTTTATCTCAGATGATAAAATAGCCAGAGATATATACTGATTGGTTTGTTCTATAAGTAGACTATGATCCTTACTTCATTTGAGCAGGGCCGTTTTCCATAACCCTGCCAAGGACTCGATCCAGCATTCGCTCCAACTTCTTCCTTCATAAATACGCCATCGCGTGGAATCGGCTGCCGATTTCTATCCGGAGAGCCAAGACCAACCCAGAGTATCGAAAGGCTTTACACAGCTTTCTAAATACTACCTAAATATCTGAATTCCTATACAAATGCATTCCTGAGAATGAGCTGTGGGAGCATGGACCTGATCGCTACTAAAGCACAACCCCACAAGACAGCCACAACGTTTGTTGCCACCAACATTTTGGATATCCAGCCCCACCTGCAACTTCTCAGTACTTTCACTGACCTACTTGTTATATTCTAATGGTCCAAAACTTCTGAATCCCATTGCGTGTTGCAGCTCACTTGCGTCGTTAGCACGCATCCACCTTTACAATCATTTTCAGGAATACGCCATTCACTTTTTATGTAGGGCTGTAGACATATTACGAGCGTTCTTCTACTTAGGGTGTTTTAGCACTCATCCCAACGCAATGCAGTGCTAGGCTACGTAGCTGCAGCAGCTAGCCTTTCTAGGCCCTATGCATCGCTGCGCATACCCAAAGGTTGCTTGGAGCCACCACTTATTTCCAAAATTTATGCGCTTGGACCGTACGCATCACATCGCGGCGGGTTTGGTGAGTTATACTGTGACACAGTTGGTATCTACTAGCGCCAAGTATTAAACGAGCAGCTCAACCTGCCCAATGATACTCTTTATTTCAGAGCAATTTTTTCTGTTCATCAGCGGCAAGTCGCCTTGGGCTCCCTATAACTCTGCGGATCTCAGGAGCTCGCTAGGAGTCGCGTCCTCCTTACAATGTTTAAACGCTTGCATTGTTTGCGTCACAGATCAGTTAGTTTGTTGACCTATTCTGTGCTACCGTAGGATTAACTAGTTACGAAAGGCTTGAGCCAACTTCTACTGCTGGCCACTCATCTTTCTCCTAGCAAGCTGTCCTTCATCGTTCTTCTTACTTGCGTCTTTTTCTTGGCAGCAGCTGCTCATTGTTGGCTCCATGTAGCATGGAGGGAGCCACTCCTTTACTTTCCAGCGTTCATTTTCCTCGAACGTACGTCACTAATCTTCGCTGGCCTGTTGATGTATTCATTGGAACTGTAGGTATTTAGTAGTGGTCAACCGTTCTTATGATATGGCTACACCAGCCACTGCTACATCTTTTTCTAGTGCCACAATCTGTGCTTAGCAGCAGCTAGTCTCCATAAGCTCCATTTAAATTTGCGGATATCCGGAGCTCGCTGGAATTCGATCCTTCCCTACAACGTTTATTCGCCTGGATTGTTTTCGTCACAGCTTGGCTGCTTTCTTGTTTTGTTCCGTGCCGACGTAGGTTCCAATAGTAACTGGAAGCCTAAGCCGAAGGACATTGCCGGCTACCGACCTCTCTCCAGGCGCGCTTACCTGCCCTTTCCCGTACTCTCCTCAACGCTTCTTAGCAGCAGCTAGTCGTCGTTGGCTTCCTGCATACCTGTGCAAATCTGTAGCCTACAAGGAGCCACTCCTTTAAGCTCCAGCCTCCATTTTCCTCGAACGTCTGTCTCTAACCTTCACTCGCCTGTTAATTTATTTATTGAAACTGTAGGTATCCAGTAGTGGTCAAACACCTTAATGGTATGGCTACACCAATCACTGATACGTGCTTCCCTCGACCCACTAACTCTGCTTAGCTGCAGCTGGTCGCAATAGGCTCCATTCAACTCTGCGGTTAACCGGAGCTCGCTAGGAGCCTATCCTTCCTTGCAAAGTTTATTCGCTTGCATTGTTTGCCTCAGCTCAGATGGTTTTTGACCTAATCTGTGCCACCGTAGGATCCACTAGTAACTGAACGCTTAATCCAAACTCTATTGCTGGCCACTCATCTCTCTTCCAGCCCGCCTTTCGCCCTCATTCGTCTTGCGTCAACATTTCTTGGCAGCTGCTAGTTATTTTTGGTCACATGTAGTTTAGAAGAAGCCACTCCTTTACGCTCCAGCCTCCATTTTCTTCAAACTTCTGTACCTCTACTCTTCTCACGCTTGTTGATTTACTCATTAAACTGTAGATATCCAGTAGTGGCCAAACCACGTAATGATATGGCTACACCAGCCACTGATCCAGACTTTTCTAGAACCACTATCTCTGCTTAGCGGCAGCAAGCCACCGTAGGCTCCTTTCAGCGCTGCGGTTAACCGGAGCTCGCTAGGAGTCGCTACTTCCTTACAATGTTTACTCGCTTGGTTTGTTTGCGTCACAGTTCAGCTGTTTTGTTGCCTTCTTCTGTGCCAGCATAGGTTCCACCAGTAACTGAACGCTTAATCCGAATGCCATTGCGGCCACTTACCACTCTCCTAGCGCGCATATCTGCACTACTTCTTACTCTCGTCAACTCTCCTTGGCAGCAGCTAGTTGTCGTTGGCCCATGCAGCTTGGAATGAGCCACTTAATGACCTTCCTGCCTTCATTTTCTTGGAAGGTTTGTCTCGCTTATCTTCGCTCGCTGGTTTGTTTATTCATTGAAACGGTAGGTTTCTACTACTAAATAAATAAATAAATAGATATATTTCGAGACCTGCTAGAGGCTTCACCCTAAAGGATTCAGATCAATGCTTACATTAATCCGATGCTCTTGCATGGAAGTAGACAAAATATAGGTATATGTTCATCGTTAGCAATTACAAATGCATTGGCATTGTTTGGTATACAGCTACTGGGTCGCAGGCGCCCAGCTTGACATTTTTCTGGTTCTTTCGGGCGATATTGAGCTCCTTGTTCTTTGGTTGTGAATACATCGCGGAGGTGTAGTTGTGCCTTTTCTCCTTGGAACAGAATCCAATCCGCCACAGGCTCAGGTTAAATTGCTCGCACATTAATTGGCCACTCAGTTGCCCAATTGTTATTGCGCACATGGAAGCAATGAGTGAAGGGATTATAAGGCATACGGAAAGTTAAAAACAATTTCGATAAATGCGGACAAAAATAGAAACAATTTGTTATGAGAAAAAAATAAAGCTGCGTGCTTCAGTAGAAAAATACCAATTAACAAAAAAATATAGTCCTAATTTTCTTACGCTGAAATTGCTCTCCGGCGCAAAATTTCAACCTGAGTTATTCTCAGATAAAATAAAAAGCCTTTCTACAGCTAGAATATCGCGTAAAGTAGTACAAAGTTACATTGGTCTGGACCAGCTTTAGCGCTTGAATACGTGGCCAAACTGCATTAGGATATGGCTACACCGGCTTCCGATACAACCTTTCTTAGAGCCATTATCTCTAATTCATTGCAGCTGGTCTCCGTAGGCTTAATTTAACTTTGCGGCTATCCGCAGCTCACTGGGAGTCGCTGCTTCCTTACAAGGTTTATTTGCTTGGATAGTTTGCATCACAGTTCAGCTGGTTTATTGATTTTGTTCGTGCGAACTTAGGTTCCAATAGTAACTGGAAGCCTAAGCCGAATGCCATTGCCCGCCACTTACCTCTCTCCTAGCGCGCGTATCTGCCCTTTTCCTTACTCTCGTCCACTCTTCTTGGCAACAGCTAGTCGTCGTTTGCCTTCTGCATCCCTGGGATTATCTCTAGCCTGGAATAAGCCACTCCTTTACGCTCCAGCCTTCAGCTTCCTCGAACGTCTCTCACTAACCTTCACTTGCTTTTTGCTTTGGTAATTGAAGCTGTAGGTTTCTGCTAGTGACCAAACTGCTGTATGATATGGCTACACCGGCCACGGATACTACCTTTCCTAGAGCCATTAATGCAGCTTAGCTGCAGCTAGCCACCATAGGCACAATTCAACGTTGCGGATAACCGGAGCTAGCTAGGAGCCGCTTCTTCCGTACAGTGTTTATTTTCTTGGATTGTTTGCTTCAAAGTTCATCTGGTTGGTTGACCTATTCTGTGCCACCGCAGGATCCACTAGTAGCTAAACGAGTAACTCGAACTCTATTGCTGGCCACTTATCACTCTCCTAGCGCGCCGTTCTCCGTCGTTCGTCTTGCTCGCATTAACGTTTCTTGGCTGTAGTTAGTCGTTGTTGACCCATGTAGCTTGGAAGGGGACAGTTCTTTACTCTCCTACCTCTATATTCCTGGAAAGTTTGTCTCTCTTATCTTCTCCTGCTTGTTGATTTACTCATTTAAGCTGTAGGTATCCAGTAGTGGTCCAACGTCGTAATGTTATGGCTACACCAGCCACTGATACAACCTTTTAAACAAATAAATAAATATTTTATTCTTGACTATGCAAGGCACGCTCATGGAAGCATGATCAGATATGTACAACTGCACAGACACTTTATGGCAACTGTAACAGTGACAACAGAAATTCTTCATATGTCCATGATTGGAACTGTACAGTGGTGAAAATGCGGAATAATAATTTAGCTGTCGTGAAACCAAGACCTCGACTATTAATAGATTGAGAATCCTGAATAAGCCATTGGAAGATAATTGAAGAGCACGCTCGAGAAAGATGACAATACCGTGAGGTCGTGCTCAAGTAACGCACAGGTCAACGGTGATATTGTAGAAAGCAAAAAGACAGCAGTATATGCAGATGTAGAAGTTCCAATGTAACGTACCTATCTGAAACGGTGGCGCTAATTGACCTGCCAGTGTGAAGTTATGTACTGTGACTTTATTCGGTGGAGAGTCACATTCACCACTGTGCAAGGTTGTTAAACGAACATTTGTGGCTGTTCTATGGAGAACGCTTGCCAAGCAATATCCCACCACGTCCTGCAATACTGCCGCCAAGAAATTCAATGGCAAGTTGTAACTGGCTATGTTTCTGGTTGAACGGTTGTTTGTTCGGTTATTCGCAGTCAGGTTGCGTCACATTTTTCTGCCGGCAGAGGCGTCAGCCAGGTGCTTATTGCGTTCCTGAGTCCTGCCCTGTGCCCAATTGGTAGGTCGGGAACTATACATACTTTGTAAATATGACGTGTTTATCTTCTGCAGCAGCGCTTAAAGTCTCCGAAATGTATACATTGAAATATTTTGAATTGTTTTTGAAGTCTTAAAGCATAGGATATGGTGTTCAAGAAAGGACCGCAGCTCCCACGGGGCATGTGGTAAAATAGATTAGAAATATAGGAAACCACGGCCAATTGAGCGGTCAACGCGGCTTAAAGAGCTCATAATGACAAATTGTTCTGGCTGTTTATCGCGGGGGAACGTACCTTCCAGAGTCAAAAGTAGTTCTCCAGGCAAGAGTAATGTGGAACGGATAGTGTTAGGCGAACGGAGCCCAAAGGTTCAAGCCTCGGTAAATTTTATCCGTGGATGATAAAGAATGATTTCTGTGGTTAGCAAGTTGTTAAAGAGTTGATAACCTTCCGCTCATGTCCAGATAACGGGGGTGCGTGGCTTGTATTGTTGTCCCAACGATGAACTATTTCTTGGGTGCGGTACGCCGTACCTGTGACAAACTCGGGGAAAATGGAAAGGAACAGAAACAGCCACAAGAAAGGAAGAAATGGATGCGGCTGGAATGCAGCCGATCAATTGCGGCGATGACTGAACTATTGTACCAATATACATGTAATGTTTATTAAAATATCGCAAATGCATGTGTATCATACGTGGCGAAATACGACTAGAAGCGAGCAGAACCCGGATTAGTAAAGGATTAAACACTGTTCCAAAATAAAAATGAAGATAAAGCAAAGAGATTTTGAGGGATCCTGATGTGCATTTGCTCAATCGGTTGGAACCAGAGAGAAGAGGACGAAGTGTGCAGATTATGGGAAATAATACCACTCAGAAAGAGCGACAGGTAAGCGTTGCCTCAGTCCTAAATTGGTAGGAATGTAAGAAGTCAGAGAGGACAGACGCATGTAAGTTATCGTGGAATGCAGAAGTGCAACCGAAAGCTCATGCAGGAAAGTAATGAGTCGGTAAACCAAGTTCTATTGAGAAGCGAAAAGACGTCGACGTTCTTCAGGTGATGATTCCTCCTTGTTACTTAAAAGTAGGATGCATAATGCCTATTGATGTAATTATGTTGAGGGTACCAGAGCGTTGCGTCAGCTGTATTAAAGTCAGTTGTATCTCCGAATGCCAAAAGAGGTCAAAAATAAGAGACCTTTCAGACAAAGCCAGGTGAGTCATCAAGCTGAAGCTTGGCCGCCAAATTAAGCTATGTATAGGCTAATGCGTGTCATCATGAAAGAAGCAGTTTAGGACGAGAGTGGCTAAACAAACCGGCGGTTAGCGTCGGAGTTATGTGAACAGGACATTGGGTCTGTTAAAACGGGATCACATGGTGCGTAGTAGTCAAGGAAGGGAGATCATTAAGACGAGAATAGTTTGTCAGCGCATAGAAAGGAAGCCGTATAATTTAGATCAAAATACTGAAAGAGAGCATTAGCATAAAGGGACATGTTAAGGATGAAAAAGGTATATGGTAATAATGAATCATGACCAACAATGCTTTTAAAGTGAAGGTTATAAGGAGATACGTCGGAAGAGCCTACGTCACTCAGCTCTTAGACGACCGAGGTGGGTCAGAAAGCAGAAGACCGTTCAAATGAGTGCGGATAAGCCAGCAAGGTGACGCTAGGCCGCCAAATTAAGCTGTGAAAAACATTAATATGTGTCATAAGAAGCATTCGGGACGGCATCGGCTATTTGGAAAGCCAGTTAGCATGCCAGGGAAGGTCTAGGGTTGAGTGAAACAGGTGTTTAGAATGTAGAGTCTAGAGTAATAACGTCACGGATGTCGGGAACAGTTAGAAACAGGGGAATGGTCAACCGAGGGTAGATTAGAGCAGGCCCGAAGAGGTATCCGTCTAATTGAAAAAGTAATGCAAACAGAGCGCGAACAAGCTAACGCTGTATTGGGTTGGTGCAAAAGCCAGTCATATTTTTGGAGTGATGTGAGCAGAGCGATAAGTCTGCCCATCTATGCACATTAGGGTCACCGTAGTCGGAAGCATAGAAACCACTGAGGCGACAACAGAATATCAGCGCAAAAAGTGAAATCCGCAGAATTTAGGTATAAGTACTTACGGACAGCATTGGCACAATAGACATTAATAGGAAGATAGAAGATATAGTACTATGGATGCATTTTAGCCAACAATGCATTTTAGTTGAGGGTTACAGGACGTTACGCTGACAGACCTTAGGTCATTTAGATCTCAGAAGTCCGGGGTGGATCAGAAAGCAAGTGACCGTTCAGTCGGGTCCGGATAAACCAGGAAGACGAAGCTAGGCCGCTAACTTAAGGTGTGAATAACAGTAATTGGTGTCCTAAATAAAGAAGCTTTCGGGACGAAACTGACTACAAGAAAAGCCAAATAGCATACCAAGAAAAGGTCGCGGATGTGGGGAACAGAGTATTTGGACTGTAGAGCCTAGAGTAATAACGTCTTGGTTGTCTGAAAGCCGTCAGAAACAGGGGAATGGTCAAAAGAGGATAGATTAGAGCAGCCCCGAAGTGGTATCCGTTCAATTGAACAAGTAATGCAAACAGAGCGCGAACAAGATAACGCTGTATTAAGGAGGTGAAAAAGCCAGTCATATTTTTGGGTGATGTGAGCAGACCGATAAGTCTACTCATCTCTGGTCATTAGGGCCACAGTACTCGGAAGCAAAGAGCCCACGGAGACGTGATTGGAATATCAGCTCAAAGAGTGAAATCCGCAGAATTTAGGTTTAATTACTAAATGAGAGCATGGGCACAATAGGCATGTACAGGAAGAAAGGGGGCATAGTACTAAGGATGAACCTTGGCCAACAACGCATTTTATTTGAGGGTTACAGGACGTTACGTTGGCAGACCTTAGGTCATTTAGACCTCAGAAGTCCGAGGTGGATCAGAAAGCAGGTGGCCGTTTAGACGAGTCCGGATAAGCCAACGGCATGAAGCTAGGCTGCCAAATATGAATGGGGATAAAAGTAATGTATGTCGACAGAAAGGAAACAGCTGGGGACGAAAGTGACTACAAGAAAATGTAGTTAGCCGGTCCAGCAAAATTTCGCAGGTTGAGTAGAACAGTGTTGGGACCTCAGAGTCCAGGTCCTCAACGTCTCTGTGTCTGGAAGTGATCAGGAAGCAGGGGGTTGGTCAGACGGGGTTAGGTTAGAGCCATGCCCGAAAAGTAATCTGACCAATTGAAAAAGTAATGCAAACAGTGGGCGCGAAATGGAAAGAATTAAGCAGAGGTGGAAAAGTCTACATTGATCTCCATGTGTTTTGAACATACCTTTGGAGCTGTCGATGATACTTCGGTAAAGTTGCAGTAGTTGGAAAGCAGGAGACCATTGAGACGCGACTGAAATGTCGGCTCAGAGAAAGAAAGTATTATTAATGCCGGAATGATGATAGAGAGCGTCGGCAGAATAGACATGATAAGTAAGGAAGGGATATACTAAGGAAGATGGATCGCGATCATCAAGGCTCTTGAGGTAAGAGTTTCAGTGCAGTACGTCTTTAGAGCCTAGATCCTTTAGATCCCATAAGTCCGTGAGAGGGCAAATGACAGACTGAAACCGGGTAGATCATCCAGATTATGTTATGACGCCAAATTAATGCGGGAGTAAAGGTTATGAGTGTCATGAGAAAAGAAGCACTTTGACTTGTATGAACCTATATTAAAAGGTAGTTAGCATGTCGAGCCAAGATCTCAAGATAAGGAGACCAAAGTGCTGGGACTGTAGAGTCTAAATCGTTAACGCCGCTGATGTCTGGAAACAGTCAGAAAGCAGTAGGCTGGCCATTCGAGGCTAGTTTACCGCCAGACCACGAGAGTTATTCGTCTAGTTGTGGATGCGGTGGCTGGGTGATTATGTGTTTTATATGTAAGCACGTCGTTGTTGCCTAAACTCGTCTTCAGCAACGCAGCTGCCCAGAAGTTCCGCTACTTTTAGGACGCTGAGTAGCCGCTTTATGGTCATGAAAAGTTGCATTGCATTTTTTGGTGCCCTGACTGTTCCTGGTAGCTGGTTCCATACGCGCGCATATTTATAGCGGATAAGTTTGAACGAACGTTGCGACGTGTCTTAGGGAGAGAGATTGAGTGAGGTTTTTGGCGTATGGGGTAAAGTGTATCACTCAACGGTTGAAAAATTTGCCAATGCATGAGTCTGAGGTGTTGAGAAGTTTGTAGAGGAACACGAGGTTGGCATTAAGTTGGCGCAGCCAGTGAGACTCAGGTCCTAGCAGTTTGAGCGTCCTTGCTAGTTGAGCGTAGAAGGACCACGAAGTCGTTCAGTGAAAGACCGCTGGACACTGTCGATCCTCAATCTATCAACCTTCCGTGAATTGGAGACAACTATCGAGCAGTACCCTAAAATCGGTCGAACTCATACTTTGTAGAGCGTGAGCCAAAGCTCAGCCGGGTTTACTGACTCCAGTATATACCCGATCATAGATCTGGCTCTAACAGAGCTAGAAGTTGCTTGTCCATAAAAGGTTAGCGAGCTAGAGTAATGCACACCGAGGTCGCGCACGGTGAAGCTGTTACCTAAGTGTGTGCCGTTAAGTATTAGATTGTTGTGTGGTCTAGTGCAACGGTAGGAGTGAACATTGCATTTCATTGGTGAGAATTCAAGTCTCCAAATATGGCACCAAATTTTAAGAGCACGAATATCGTTCTGAATGTTTGAGAGGCCATTTTGTATGCAGCATGGCTCAAACAAAAATACAAGTTTGAAATCATCGGCCATAACGTATAGAGTGCCGGATAGAAATACGCGGAAGACGTCAATAATGTATAACAGAAACAGCAAAGGGCCAAGTACACTTCTTTGAAATACTCCGCTAGTTACTTGGGTTCTTTTGGAAGCTGCATCATCTAGTTTTACTGACTGCGTTCGGCGAGAGAGGTAGGAAGAAAACAAAGAAAGAAGATGGCCAGAGACACCGACTGCGGCTAGTTTAGTCAGCAGTCCATCGTGTGGAAACCGGTCAAACTCTTTTTTATGTCCAAGAATGTAATGACTAACGCTTGCCCCGAGTCAATGGAGGGTGTCACGTAGTTCCAAAATTCACACTGGCACGTTTGGCAAGAATTAGCCGGCAAACCCCGGGTTGATACCTATCTATGCGATTGCGCTGCAGCAGGAAATGAAGCATTCCCTCCATGACTACCCTTTTCATAAATCTGGACACAAAGGGTGGGTAGCTCATATGTCGATAGTTGTCAAAAGATTGGCGATAACCTCATTTGTGACCTGAAATGACTATGGAGTGTTTCCATATGGTTGGGTAGCTTCCCCTCGTCATGGAGAGAGTAAAACGTTGAGAAGAAAGATTGGAATAGCCGGGGCTCCAAGTAATGGTAAGAATGATGGGACTCTGTCAGGGCCGGGTTTGTGTGTCAGCTTCAGTGGGCTTAGAGGTCGACTGATATTGGCTAGGTTGAAATCAATGGTGTAAATGCGATCGTCTGTAAACTTTGAAATGGTATTTGGCAGTAACACATTGATGCTAGTGAAGACACCACAGAAGTGTGCGTTGCTGAACTCGCACAACTCTGCTGTGTCAGTAATAACCCTATTATCAGGAAGCGCAAGTAAGTTAATGGGCAAGTCGTTGCGGTCACTGCGATATTTCATAAGTCGTACAAGTGACAGCCTTGTTCGCACTGCGCAGCGCAGTGCGCTCGGCTAAAGTATGTACATGACATTGCGAGTTTCTCCATTTTACTAGTATCTAGTTTATACGAATTATGAGATGAAAATCCTTAGTATTCTTGTAGCGAGAGCGCGTTTTCTTAAGCATGGTGGTAATTTTAGGCGTGGCGGCGTCATCAGGAGTTTGAGGTTGCCCAATCGAGCCTTCCAGTGTTGCTAAGGTATTGCGGCAAATCGTGAAGTTATTGTAAAGCTCACCGGTCGCAGTGTCCGTACTAGTTGCCAGGAAAAAGGTGTTATAAGGAGCAGCACGGAGAAGTGAAGAGAAGGCCTCCCAGTTCATATGCTGGTGCCAATATCTCTGCTTAGCAACAGCTGGTTGCAGTACGCTCTATACAACTCTGCGGAGACCCGGAGCACACTACGGGTCATGCCTTCTCTATAACGTTTATCCTTCTGATATATTTTGATCACAGCTCAGCTGGATTTTGACCTATCCTTTGACGCTGTAGTTATTCATTAGCAACTAGAGTGATTAACCTAACAAGCACTTTTGGCCACTAAAACCCGGTCTATTAGCGCCACCTTTCGCTAACCTTACATTAAACACTTACGCTTACGTTAATATCCATTTAATCCTAGCCTGCTTGTAGTAAATAAATAAATAAATAAATAGTATATTCTCGAATTTCCGAGACACACCTGACCAGGCATGATCAACGTTTACAAGCAATTTATGTTTCGCAACAAACACGCTGCTATGTATGTAATCGGCAGTAAGCCGAAAGTTGTCCAAGCTTTGGAAATTGTAAAATTAATCTTGAGGGATAAATTCGTCAAAACATGATGACAAGTTGGGTTCTAGTGTGCGTAGTGTAAACAGGCTGGGCATTCCGTTTGTAGAGAAAACTTGTCAGGAAAATATTACATTAGGATTCTGGTCGGCTTGCCAGTATGTAGTTGTGGGCAGTGACTTTATTCAGTGGCGAGTCACATCCGCCACGTCACAGTGTTGTTAAGCGGACATTTGTGGCTTTTTATAGGGAGAACGCTTGCCAGGCGAAAACCCACCACGTCCTGAAACACTGTCAGAAATCCGTTTGTACACAAATGTAAAACTGGCAGCTCAGCTTCCGATCTTCATATACCCATCTACATAATAGTTAGTATTTGTCTTAGATAATCCTCATCTCTTGGAGTATATATAAACATGGCCACCTCGTCACTGTACATTTCGGTTTCCGATAACAAACAATCGTGACTACTTACCCACTTCTGGTCTCAAGTTGAATTCTACCACCCTTAGTTAATACCACCTGAGTTTCCTAACGGAACTTTGCTCTTCCTCCTTATGTATATGAAAGTATTTTACCCATCAGGCCATGCCAGCTGCATAATAAAAAGATATTTTCAGCGTAATATCTGTTACACATTGTACAACATTTGTCTCAAGTAAATGTCTTAAAGTAGGTGTTCCCCAATCCTTGGTACAATGACTGTCCTATTTGGTCTTCCCTCAGATTGTTCCTCCCTTTCCCTTTTCCCTGAAGTCGGGAACAACTGAGAGATCTGGGATTGTACTGAGGATCGGCTTTCGTCTGCGATGGGACGAAATAACCAATAAGGACTTATCCGGACCATTGCTTCACTTCCATACTAACCACCTGCACCAAACAACACAACCACCGATGTCCAGTGAGGGTACCTGGACACAAATTCTTTGCTCCCCGGCAAATATACATAAGCAGAGAAGGTGAGACCCAATACTTTGGAAATTCTACTCACTTGCAAAATCATACTTCTCGACTTACCCCAACGTCCATGTTGGCAGCTGACTGTGCCATTTATCTGGCCAAAAGAGGAGTCACTCGACTGCAAATAACTGAAGGAATTAATGCTCTATAACCAGTCTTGCCAGTTTCAATCCCAGCAATCGATGACAGTGTTCCAGGTCGTGGTGGGTTTTCGCCTAACAAGCTTCCTTCCCAAGAAAAGCCACAAAAGTCCGTTTATCAACACTATAACGTGGCGGATATGACACGTCACTGAATAAAGTCATTGCCTACTGTTACACACTGTAATATCTACTAGTCATTTTTTGATACTCTACTGACAAGTACAACTGAGTTACACTTTCTTCACGTACTGTCTCCACTTTAACTATTGCGCTAATTTTATTTACTCTACGCACACTTGAAGTCACTTTACTGGCACTCCACAGTTGACTTTGCTTCTCATGAGTGCTTCAAATGTTTCTGCGAAATGTACAAGTTTGGCCACAGCTAATTACGTGTGTTGTAACATATCTGTTGCGCCGCATAACTGATTGTAAATTTTGCTCATACATGAGTTGGTATGGCCCGATGAATGCGAGAATAAAATATTTATTTCTTTATCTCTGTAATAAATTTTGCTAACTGCGAAACTCTGAGGAATACACCGAGGTATATCAACAAGCGTCCACGGCGGATTTGCTTGTTAGGTCAGCGTAGCTGACTTCAGGGAGTTTTAGGTTACCCAGCGTTGCACGAGTATTGGCAGCCTAAGTATGATTAATTACAATGACTTCCGTGGAGTTGCTTGCAGGAGTTCGACATACCACGGCAGCTGTAAACTAAGCGGTGGAAGTGCAAGGGATAGAGGGCTGGGCTTCAAAAGCCTTAGCAGGCTACTCCAAAACGCAGTTCCCCAGCACCTCAAGTTTACAGCTGCGATAAAATGCGACCCCAACGGCGGCCGACAGAGCGACGGAACTTACGCGGTACGTCGCCAGGTAACGATAACTATATACCTCAAATCTTTCGAACTCAACGAACTCACTGCTATTCCCGCCCAAGGGTGAATGGCACATGGATCTCGCGGACAACACACCAACCGGCACGGCGGGGTTACATCTTTATCCAAGGTTACTTGTGCCTCAACTTATGCGAAGCATAATTGTTGACACTTAATGTTCCTTAATTAGTTGCAGGCGAATAACCCTTATGAAGCAAGTGCAAGTGTTCACATTCTCCGGATGGTTCCGCAAGTGCTAGCGTTGCTACTAAATGGACGGCTGACTGCCGACTCAGAAGGTGTGTTCAGCGGTCACTGACCTTCGTACTGGAATAACACCGCTTCCACTTGCTGCAATTATTGGGCAGCAGGCGTTCAAACAATTAGGCCGCTGTCAGCCTACATTGCTTCCTGCTACATTCCCTGGGCATTCTGACAAGGCATGCCAATCTGAAGGTGACCTCCTTATACCTAAAGGACCGTACAGCAAAGCGGTTATTCAGGAAGAGTTTTCCGTGCCCGATAAATTTGGGGTGTCCAATTATGAAGCTCACATTCACTATGAAGCGGATGGTATTGAAGCGGCACGCATACACCAAACCGTTAACATCTTTGTATCTCGAGTATAACAGTGGCCCTTCGCCTATCCGTTTATGCAAACATTCAAAATACTCGTTAGAATAGTTGTTCCCACGGCATAAGGCAACATTTTCTGCCCTATAGTGCGACACCAGTGTAACTTATGGTAAAGGTTCAGCTGTGTCTGTAACTGCAGTATTCCACAGCCCCTTAGTGTGGAGGAAGGATAAGATCTACTGCTGATCATGATAACGTACCTAAACGAAAAATCCGTCCTGATGTACAAACGCACAGCAGTATACAAAGGAACCCCTGCAGCGAACCCGCACTGAAGACCTCACTGAACAGACGAAAAACTCCAGGACGCGTACAAGTAAACGGCATGGGGCTAGCATTATCTAAAGTAAAAGGTTGGAAACTTATGCACACTAAACAAGCGAAGGAGGCGACCTAATAAGAACTATGCTTTTGTGGCCTATGGCAAATGGGAACAGATACGTTTTTTTACACCTATTGCGGGGTAGAACAGCCGGGCGGTTGGTAAGCCTTTTCTATCTGCCCCTGGAGAAAGCACTGTAGCACATCATCAAGCTTATTAGGCCAAATTAAAGCCCGGCGGTACTCAGCTTTTTACGCGGTAGAATCAAGGTTGCTCACTATATATGCGCTTAAGTGCACCTCAACCCCGGACCTAGCGGAACCTAAGTAGGAGATTCTCGTGAATAATCACTGAGTGAAACCCTTACTCCGCACCAGGCGCTGCCTGACTACACGCAACATTCCTCCACACTAAGGCTGCGTACATCAACGACCATACCTCCCAAAGGATGCTGCTCTCATTTGTAGACGGCATTTTACCAAGCGCTGTAAAGTGGGGGCAATACCGCCTTAATGCAAACGCGTAGACCCGAAACACCCTGCGATCGGCCACCCAATAGGTCTGACGTCCGCTGTCTGCGAGATCTTGGGGCATAATCAAGCGTGCTGTACACTGTTCTTGGGAAGGAGTACACTCCATGTACTTATCACAGGATGCATTCCGCAGTGCACGCTCCGACTTCACGAACCTACTTGCTGCCCGAGAAGCAAGGGTTACAGCTACGAACAAGAGGAAAAGCCTTGATGTCCCCTTCAATGACGTCGACATGGCATTTAACAATGTGTCGCATCAACGGCTTATGCTCCAAGCTTATTGAGTTGGGGTAGCGAGACTACCTGGAGGCATCAACTATTCATGCGAACGTGTACCGAACACTTGTCGTTCTTGCGAGTACGACAAGCTGGGTTACGCAATGCTCCGTCCTTGGGCCAGAGCCCTTTAAAGTGTACATGAACGACCTTCTAGCGGCACTTCAAACGCAACGACCAGTATACGCTAATAACCTAATGATGTTGGCTACAACTTGCCACCAAGACACCGACAGACAGCTATCTTCTTTGACCAGTGGCTACGCTGGTCCATTTAGTCGGCAAGCCCCATAAACGGTGACAAATGTGCCCTCCTCCCGGTTCGTGCCCTGGAACCTCTCAATGCCTAGCATGTTGGAGGTTGGCTCCTAATGTATGTCCCACATGAGATGGCTCTGGGAGTGATCTTTCGCCGGAGCTCACGCATAACTTGACCCGCAGAAGCTCCTGGCAGCCAACTGAATTCCCCGGGTTTTGCAAATACTGTCCTATAAGGTTGCAGCGAGCATTAAAATGCTGTCCCCTAAATGTGCCCCTACGATCCCGCAATATTGTCTCCCAGCCGCTTAACCCTAATGAAATATGAACCCGAGGTGATTCAGAAGTGCGGTGGTGGGGTTCAAGATCTATATCGCAGCTTCGGGACCTTCACTGCCCTTCTATACTTACAACTATGACCGGTACTCCATGAAATATCGCCGTTATACCAGAGATCTTTACATGTAACGAACAATTACTTCCATTGACCCCTGAATCACTAATTCAGCTAATGAACGAAGCATTGGCTACCTTGAATACTAGCACGAATAGGACCCGTAAACGATGCTAAATTCATCAATACACAGAAAGCAATTGAAGCGCACGAATAAACGGAAACATTATGTTGGTAATAATACCTGGACTGCAAAATACAAAAGCAGGTAAAATTATACAACAATTACACCGGGGTGCACCATCTTGCAACAATCCGGTATCAGGGATGGGGAATTGCACTAACAGGAATGGTCAACGATCGCGGGACAATTCAGACAAGGCATACAGAAGCTGCATATGACCGAAGTATACCAAGAACATAACTCACCGAAGCGAGCCGGACACAAACGCTACACGCACTAGGAGGAACAAGCAAAAGAGGCGAAATCCGGGTCACGGTCGTGACAAACACATGTTGCATGATACCGATGGGTACACACATCACCTTTACCCAAATCAGCAATGTCACCGTGACATGCGACGTCATCCACCCGCTGCTTAATACCGCACAAGCCTTCCCAAACGGTTCCCTGCGTAACGCGCCTGCGCTTAACTGGCACTCGGTAATAGGAAGCTGTGGTGGTGTACAATTTCCGAAATTCCGATCCGCTAAGAGCGCTTTTACTGGGACTCGCCTCAGTCACACGACATTTCCGTGGCGAGTTCCGTTTCCTAGCCGTGGATGCGGTAGTATAGGGGAAAGGGGCTTGCTCTGAAGTCAAGTGCCCCAATATATTCCAATCAGTAACTTGCAAGCTCTGCTTAACGTCACTTCAGGAGACAGTAGTTACAGCGACGGTTGCCTGATCATTCGAGGTTTCCGGCGGTGCTACACCACACAATATGTATACTTTTGCCACACTATCCAGTACAAGCGGAACAGCCCACAAGGAAGTACAACAATACCGTTGAAAACTGCCTCCTTTCGACATCAATGAGCCAGGCGTTTTAAATTCGTGCAATGCGTGGGAAAATTTTCCGATTCGTAGCTGCATAATTGAGCATGAATGTCCGACAACCTCTCTTGCGACTTCCGCAGTTTCCAGACACAGTTTACAACAACAGCATTCTTCGTAGGCTCACCAGCTTGTAAATATAACACACAACCCTCGGCCACGCTGTCAGAACTAGCTGTGGGGGTGGTCGAGAAACAATCCATCGACAACCGTACAGTATGTCCTCCGCGGAATGGTCGTGAAAGTGAGCCATATAACGGATATAATAACCTGGTCACCGCCGCTGACAACTAAAATCGCAATCACGATCACTTCCCCTGGTGCTGTACACGCGGTAAACCTTGAAACGGGGACGGGGCACCTACAACTAGGGGCCCTCAGATCGGCAACGGGGAAGAGCGGATACGCAAACCGGGCTAAAAGCAAGTTGGCCGCAACACCACTCAGCTGTTTGTAGAGGAACGCCACAGCAGAGGATTCGAATGAAGTGGATACTACGCCTATGTTACGTTTCCCTAAGAAGTTGTTTCTATCATGCATCCAACTACTCACACGATCAAAAATACAGGTGAAGAGAGTAAGCAGCGATGGTCTCTTGGACAAATACTCCTTAAGGTGTTTGTAGTTATTCTCCACGCAGTTCGTTGTAGGGCAAACGAAGAGCACTACCTTTTTCTGTCTGTGAGCGGCCCAACAGTCTGCGTATTTCAACCATGTTCCGGATGAATACTGGTTGCACCCAGTATTACACAACCTGACCGCGGTTAATAACCCACCAAACTGAAAGGCATCACCAGTGAAGGTTAAGTTATGCAGCCACGTACGTAACTGTATTCTCCGAGCAGCGCCTATCCCACGTAGGTGATTGCAACTTCGATCCATATCACAGTTAACATGATAACTGCAAAATACGGTCCATGGTTTCGGATACCGGCGGCTAAACGTCTTCAATTGCGCTGCACATTTATCCATCACGACAGTAACACAACGTCTGGTGCTTGGCACCATCTACAGCATCGCTCCAACCGCTAGGCTATAGCTGTACGACGTTTCAACCGTTAAAAGGGCGTAGAAAACAGACTTGCTCAGACCGCCCAGGTGCACACGCATGTAACGCCGCAGTATGTATCTACCATAATTTAAATGGTGGGTTGCATTGCACAAAGGCACCTTACCATATCTTTTCATGATGAGACGCACCACAGAAGAAAATAATACCTACCGAATCTGATTTCTATCAGGCAGAAACCGGCAACCTCATGACTTTCTAACATCGATGCCACGTCCATAACCTTACATGCCGTCTTACTCCGATGACGTCTGCGCAACGTACCAAGGTACATCGGTGTGCCACGCTTCCCGTATTGATGAAAGGAGGGCCGTCGCGAATCCGGTGCTGTGAAAACTTTCTACCAACCGTAGAGCCTCTGGTGTTTGTCTTGATTAAAGCTGATGGTTACATGAGTATAACCACGAGTTTCCAAGAGGAAAATCATGATTGTGAACCAGGCAGAACCTTCCAATGACATACCTTCCCTCCTTCATATGCACGGAGAACCAGCCTTGCCCTCGTATGGTTTGCATCTACATACATATATTAGGTTCCTAGATCACTATGAAAACTTACCGTTTGCCACCAGATCCTGTACGTTTAAAATGCACGCAAGGGTATGGGGTGCAACCATAATCAACTCTATCGGGCAAGTACACACCGCTTCCACGCCGGAATGCCGCGGCTAACACCGATGTACCTCGGACGAAACAAGTCGCCGTTTCCATTTAAAAACGTCCCAACTGTTCCTTCAAGTCTTCCACACTGTCACCTTTTGCCGAGGCAAAAGATCAGAACAGCTCTCCGTCATCCACAATCATAGCCGCAGCTGCTCCGTCAACTATGGCCACCGGAAAAGTAAAACAAACAACATATACTAGCAACCTTATCCGCAACGCCTTATGTTGCACCACAGTTCCTTATACTAACAAGGTTCGTGATTAGTTTGCACACTTGCGCACATATCACCCTTAGCAACGTTACTAAATTCCACCGCTTCTGTGTACCATTTGCATCACCGCACATCCTCAAGCATCGCCTTTTCTTCCTGGTGCAATCGAACGGTCCCTTGTCCTTCGGAAGCGGGGCTCTAACCAATGGTAGAATTTCGTTACTGGCCATGGTGAAAAGGAACAGCTGGCATCAAAAGCGCAAACGGGAGATGTAAGGCATAATTATTAAGGTTTTAATAAGAAATGGTAGTGCACTGAAAGTGTTTATAAAGTTGTACCATAAAGTAACATTTGTTGTAGTATTTTACCGTAACCATAGTAACATTTCCCCAAAAATTCTCAAGTGCGTAATTGTAGCGAAGCATTGATATCGCAAAGGATGGGGAATCGGTTAGATATCTGTCCTATAATAAGCTTAACGTATTTCAGGTATCCTATGATTGAAACTATGCTAAATGCTATGGAAAATGTAGGTTTCAGACTCAGGACGCATAGGGTGCTATAACTGTTCACTAGTGATGAATGCTTGCGAAATATCATTTGCTGCAGCAGGGAACTAAGTGGAACCGAAACTTATAATTAATGAAATTATGCAGCAATATGAAATGTGGTCGGGTTTTGAATGTTAACCGCATCAGAAGATAAGGAAACAATATTAATTTGAAATATGCAATCAAATGGAGGAATTTGTACAATCCATATGATAAGCAAACACAAATAAATAATTTTCGGCATAACTTAGCTTATGCAACACTGTCAAGCGTAATGTAAGATCATGGGAAGTATGCATTTGTGCACTGCGGTAAATTATCTGCAAGTTAGTGATGCCGAATACATTTCGAAGTAATAATGGACAGGCCATTCAATAGATATATTGCGCAAAAGCAGTGCAAAAGGAATTACGAATAGAAATAGCCAGATATATAATGCATAAACCTCCTTCTTGGTGGAGGTTTCCATAACGGAGACTCAAATGCTCCGGCTAATGAGGGAATTAAATCCTAATAATGCTGCCGGTGTGGATGCTATTCATGCCAAACTGTTGTACGTGTTGACTGTTGAAATTTGCCTACCTTGTGCACATTTTTTGCAAACTCTGCGCAGCTGCTCCCGACCAACTGGCGGTAAAGAGTCTACTGTTATCCCGTTTTAAAGAAGCGCGACAACTGCTACCCTACTAACTATTGCCCGGTCGATTTGACAAGCGTGCTGGTCAGGCTGTTGGAAAAACGCTTGAGGGGCGCTCTCGAAGGTAAAAGGTGAGCGCTTGAGTTGCCTAATCTCCCTCAACTGGCTTTCGTAAAACGATTCTTTCCTTAATAACTTGTTACCGGCTTGCTAACACTGATCGGTAGCCGTTGGTTGCGGGTAGGCCTGGATGTGCTCTTCGGTAGATTCCCATGTTTTGCAACGCCCCACATTGGCGACTTTTGCACAAGCTGAAGTCCTACTGTATTGCTGGACCAGCCTTACGATGGATTTCAGCTTTCCTAAGCAGTTGGGAAATGTACATGCGGGGTTTCAGACTGTCCTTCCGCCAACGTGTGCTCAGTGGCGTACAGCAAGAATCAGTCCTTGGCCTCTTCTTCTATACTTTATACGTTAAGTACATACCCGATGAATTGTGTGTGCCATCCCTAATGTTTGCGGATGACTTGAAACTCTTGTGAATGCTAGACGATCCGATTGGTCCACTGCCCCTACAGATGGCTCTGGATAGACTTTGGATCTGGTCAATTTAGCGACAGTTAATCGTTAATTTAAAGAGACGTGCAGTTTTACGCGTTTGTCCGAATGGCCTGAGGAGGCTTTAATTGATTGGCGGAAACGAAGCGCTGCTTGCTGTACTCTACTCTGGCCTTGGAGTGTTGCTGGTATCCGATGTTAAGTTCAGCGAACACTGGATGGTAGCTGTTTGCAACGGTTTCCTCTTGTTCATGGTCCGCAGATCATCCACGACCATGATCCCCAACTGTTCGTTAAACTATTCCGGCCTTTGTAGGGCCCCGTTTAGAATACTGTTTTCATGCTTCCTTCGATGCTTGGTTTGTGATACGTTGCAGTTATACGAGTCCTGCCGTCCGGTACGAAAATTGTGCACGGCTTAAAGAAGCTGACGTATCCAAAGAGGTTACTTAATTTGGATATGTTTTCCAGCTTTTACAGGCCGCTTCGGGGTGCGTTGTTTCTCACCTCTCTATACTGCTGGGTTGACTCGCCTAAATCTAACGCCGACTATTCGTGGGCACACATCATAGTTACACAAACCCCATGCTGACCGGGTTTAGTGTCAGAGGTAAAGGGAAGGGAGGATTTGCGCTTACCACTGGTTCGTATAAAAATATACACTAGTTCATGCGATCTTGAGGCGGTATGGCACAGAGAAATCTTGGACCTGGACACGACATTAGCAGCCTACATGTATGGAGTGGGCAATTACTGCTGGTCGACTTGACACGAAATACAATGGCTCGTGATACGTGGAGGGGTGTGGCACCAACAATTAAGAAATGCGAACGGCGCTGGTCTACTGACAGTCTAAAAGCCACATGAATATCCACTGTGAACTTACCTGCAGTGACGCGGATGACAGGCTCAGTGGATCATTGTAGTCGGTACCGGTTGTCATCCAAAAGGCATTCAGGTGCATGGCCGAGTATACGCAGGCGGTGGTCCCTAGACAGTATATACCAAGGCAGCGCATCCCTACTGGTGGTCTAGAAGCCTCATGTGTTATGACTGAGGGTTCATCATAGTTGAAGCAGCTGGAGTGATGCGGGGGCTGCGTTCACAAGATACCACGCGCAAGATGTACAACCGTTTCCAGAGAAGGGACCTCCTTGCCTGTAGAAGGCCGACTACACGGTAGGCACCACTGACGCCTCCAGAATATGCGAAGTAACACCAGAATAGGAAGCATTAGCAACCGCATTTATTGGCAGCTGCCATTAAGTGGTGTGCTAAAGCTGACGTACTGGCGGTCTCAGTCCAATTATAAGGGGCGTGATAATATCTAGCATAGTGTAGTTATAGCACGCGGGATTACCAACCCAGCGGCCGGAATAGGGATCCTGGGTGTTCCCCCTTTTTTACCCGCACCAGTGGCACATAGACTAGACGGAAGTTGTTCTACGCCATTATATCCACAGGATGGCTTCTATGCATTCCTAAGTCAGTCATATCGTAATATATTCATCATGGCGTCAACCTCATTTAAAATTTACCGGCCATGTCTACGCTTTGCCTATAAGATTTGTCCTTAATCCACTTATACTACTGCTTTCAAAGCTAATTAACCGGGCTTTCAAACCACCCTTCCATATAAGGCCCTTGGACTGCGCAAACGTTCATAAATTCGGGGCCACTAAGAACGTACGATTTCACCATTTTCATAATATTGACAACAAGTAATTGGCCTCCTTTGAATAGTCACAAATTCGGTCACATAGGTAACCCCTGTATTTATTTATTAACGCATTTTTTCTTATTCATGAAATACTCATTAAACACTGCACTCTTCTGTCTTTTTACAGCTTTTATAGAAGCAATATTAACACTTCAGAATTTCACGTAGTCTAAATAAAAGAATATCTATACCTTACCCAGTCAACTGAAAGCAAAACGGAATCAAGCTCCTCCTTCAGCAAACCATGTCACTCCAAAATTATATTCAACTCAAGTCACAAACACAACAAGTTGAATCTGAAGCAGCGGACAAACAGAAAGCCCTGCCCATCAGCTTGACAAAATGCAAATCACTGCACGAGTATTCATCACAGCTCCTTCGGTTAGTGCTGCAGTTAGACTTTGCGCTCGGCCCACGAACCACATGATGCACTAGCGGTGTCAGAACAACACGTGAGCTCAGCCACTAAAGGATGTGGTGTGGACTAACACGCGGCATCAATGGATGGTTAAGGAAATGCTATAAATCCCACCCACTCACTTATGCGGCATCAAGACACATAACACAGAACTGGAGGGCCAGAGACATTCCATCTGCCCTCATAGTACTCAAGGTTGCGCGCAGACGACCGGACGTGACATGTGCTCCACAATAAGACAGTATCGTTTTCCTTATTTGAAGGTAGCTGCAGGCACAATAGCAGGCATGTCCGTCAGCCTTACTGGAGTGTCCTATGCTTAGCAGTGTCTACGTGTGATCAGGAGTGGATAATAGTGCCTAGGTAAAATAAGCAATGCGTGCGGTGCTACACCACGCGATATCATGGGAACATGCGTTAGTTTTCGGTGGGTGCGGCTAAATTATCTGTTAACTGAAGTTGCTCGGCCTCGATGATGAGGTTACCCGCAGCATCTGCACAGCAATGCATGATGAACTACGGAGAGCTTTGCGGAAGGGTACTGCGTTAATTGTGATAAGGTTGCTGGGTTGAAAGCAGCTGATATTTGCTGGTCTATATGCAATCGTTAGTATATTGCGGCCGTTGACAGGATGAAAGAAGACGTTTGTAAGGCCCCGTGGTGAACATATGTGAAACGAAGATAAAAGCAACGGTCTATGGTAACGTCAGCGCAATCCTCGCCGAAGTGCCAAAATGCGACGCATTGGCTATGTTGAAAAGTTGTTTGACTGAGGAGTTTAACCAGGGGGTGGCCAAAGCTTAAGATGGTTGAAACAACCCAGCGTAAGTCATTGCGCTATATATTGTTTTAGCTACGGTTACAGTCGGAAGTAGGCAATCAAGAACCTGGTGTTATCATTAGAGAGTCAATGAACAGTACGTTGTACATAGTACTGGCGAACTCCAGTAAGTGTGCAAAACGTTTTGGTATCAAGTGCAAAGCACATTCTGAACATAAAAGTGAATAAGAAAAGATGGTATGCGCGGAATCTGAAAGCGCTTACCATGGAGTGGCATATCGCTATTACTAGACTGCGTGGTTTGCAAGAATGGTCGGCGTCCAAACCGAATTTTCGTTAACCATCAGACACATAGGGGACACAGCACTACCATTCCGGTCGCTGTGGGTCACAGAGATAAGGCCATGTGCACTGCGAAGGAAGTTAAGAACCTTGCTTGCAAGTAGACCGTAATGTAATTACTGAATAGTGGACAACCGGAGCCGTTGGTGCAACACCCATATCACCACGTTCTAAAACCAGGTTGAGCATATGCGGCGGAATAATTTGGGACGATAAGAATATTATAGGTAGAACGAACTTTTCCCCTTTATAGACGGCATGCACCTATGAATAGCATTCTTGATGTGTTTTAGTGGTATATCTGAAAAAGACAATGCTCTTAGGCATACTGGTAGACCTTAAGTAAAATCAAAGGAGGTGCAAGGTCTTCCATGCTCCGACCTTCACCAGCCTCAGAGCGCATTTCAGAGGTTAGGAAATTTTTTATACCTTTCGTAATCTCCAAAGAAAAATCCATTCCAACCTCAATCTTCGCGATGGTGCTACTGTGCCAGCTTGAGATAGTGGCCACTTGAATTGCGGTTTGTGGCTGAACGCTGGCGAACGACGGTACGAGTAGTTTTGACTCCACAAATATGGTAAGCCAAAAAGCTTTAACCTAAATCTTTGATACTGTCCTTTGAAGAACATGTGCACTCAAAGCTTTCATTCATTTCGCAAATTATACAGACCCTTATCGTTTTGGTTGCCTTGCGTTGGGTTACCGCCAAGACGGTGAAGTTTCATCTCAGACGAAGGTGCGAAACGTGTTTTGCGTATTTCACTTGTGACGATATCTATCAGTTGAGAAGCTGTGAAAAAATCGAGGTGTGTAACCGCCGAGTGCACGCCTCAGTAGACCCACGTGTTAGATGCCACTGCTTGACGCTGTTTCAATCTGATTCGAACCTCCGAAGAATCCTGGACAACTGCTCAGAGATCCTTCTCCCCAGAAGACAATTACAGCTCCTGGATACCGTTTTAGGAGTAAAACAACTTGTGCCACAGAAGTAGCGCTCTTTAATTGTCCACATTTAATAAAGTAGCTTAGGGCCAACACAGCTTAGCTTTTAAACGCTTACAGCGAGACTTAAGTTAAAATGTAGTAAAAAACGAGCGAAAGGCATCCATGCAAACGACTTCAAGACAGCCTGAAGCAGTGCCCTGATTTACTACGCAAAATACATTCATCTGGCTATCTAAACAACGGCCCCATGCTAGTACCTGGTTGGTTCTGGTTTACCCACTCTTAGCAAATATTTCGGCGGCAGTGGTTGAGGACACGGCGAGTTTTCGCCTAGAAAGCGTTTTTCTAAAGACTACACAAATGTCCGTATAACAACACTGTGCTGTGGGTGATGTAGCCCGCCGCTAAATGAAGTTGTAGTGTTTGTAAATTCTTCACATTTTACTCTTAACTTCCTATTCTATTTTCCGTCAATTTTTGTTTAATTATTTTAACTCCCTCAACAAGACATATACTCATCCTCGAATTTTGTTCGTCTTCTGGTTTCGGAGACGTTGTGCCGTCTTTGAGTGTTGTGTATGTGCTTCGCATAAGTCGTCGGATTTCGATTTACGATCAGCTTTCTGGTCTTCGTTCATGCCATCTGACAGGTTTGCTAATTTTTACCTAATGTACCCTGACCGTGAGCAGTCTTGCTAAGGTCCTAATCGCAGCGGTTATAGCGCTGTCTGTCAGCCGCTATATTTGGTGACCACGTCTAGTTAATTATTAGTTTACTTTTCTCGTTCTTCCTTATGTCTGACTACGCTGCCTCCGTGAACCGTGTGAAAACTCAATTGGCTTTTCGTTACCCAAGTTTGAGGCTTCAAACCATCGTGTTTGGTTTATTCACGTGGAGGCCATCTTCCGATTTCGTATGATCACTTCGCATCCGTCGATAATTTTATTCGTCACCCCTCATCTTCCCTCACAAACAGTCTCGGAGGTGATCGATATTCTTGATCAGATGTTGACTAAATCGCCGTATGACAAGCTTAAATCAACCGTTCTAAACCGCACCATGGCTTCCGATAAAGCACTGCTGCAATGCTAGATTTAGGCATAGACCTTGGACCCCGAAGCCCATCCCAACTCCATCGACACATGCGTTCAGTAGTGGGATCCTCGACCCTGTATGATTCCATCCTCCGACAGGCTTGGACTAAGTGCCTTCCAGCAAACCCCACGGCGGTATTAGCAGCCCTCGCTGATGAACGTCCGTTGGACAAACTAACCGAAGCGGCCGCCAAAGTTCATGAACGGTTCTTTAAATCTGCCGTGAGTAAGGTGACTGGACCGTGCATCATTAGTCCATCTGGAAGCACCGCACTTGACAATACTGGTGAACGGCCATCTCGGTTAGAACCCGCTATGTCGCACATCGGTCGTGGACGACCTGTTAACCGCAGATGCTACTCGAAGGATGGGCGCCCTTGTCAATTCCGCACCAGCCGATCGCGATCATACTGCTACTTCCACCGCCGTTTCGCTGGTGCTGCTCGCAATTGTCTTCTATGCTGTAAACACCCAAAGACGTTTTCGTATTCTCGGCAGCGAAACGACAACGTCAGCCAATGCTGGCAATGGCTGCTGCTGGCCATACCGTTGCCTCTTTTGAGCTTCCAATTTCACCACCAAACTTCACATTTTGGTTGATACTGACGCAGAGGTAAGCGCTATACCTCGCTCCCTGGAATATCGTGCTCTGCAACCATCCGGAATAATCTTACAGGCAGCTAACAAAACCAGGCTCGCGACGTCCGGTCAGAGACTGCTAAGACTTAATTCGTGGACGGCGACAAAATTTCACCTTCATCTTCCTAATTGCCGATGTAAAAAACAAATCATTGGTATTGACTTTCTCAACAAATTCAGCCTGTCATTGATCTGATATATGGCAAGCTACGAGATGCTTCTACGTCGTTAACGGTGTTCGTACAGAACGCTACGGTCAATTTCATTAAACTTCAAGTACCTCTACCTAAAGAGACACGCTACGCGTAAGTACTACAACGATTTCCCTCCCTGCTTTGAGCAGACGACGACAGCCTAGAGCCCAAGCACGACACCTGTCACCATATCGGCACAACCGGTCCTCCTGTGTCTTCCAAGCAAAGACGCCTTCAGCCGGGCAAGCTACAAGCGGCCAAGTGTGTCCAAACACGTGCTTCACCTCAGTATTATCCGCCTTTCCAATAGCCGCTGTGCATCTCCGCTCCAGTTGGTGCTCCGAAGACCAGCGATTGGAGACCATGTGGCGACTACCTTGCGCTCAACAGTTCCGCTGTTCCCGATAGATACCCAATTTCCAATGTCCATGGTTGTTCTAGCAACTTGCACCCAAATTACTTATTCTCTACAATGGATCTATTTCGTGTATACCATCATATTCCTGTCGCCGCTGACGGCAACCCAAAGACTGTCATTACTACCCCCTTGGGTCTCTATGAATTTGTCCGTATGCCCTGCGGATTGCGAAACGCTGCCCAAATCTTTTACCGGTTCACTTCCCAGGTCCTAAGAAGGCTAGGCTGCATATTCGCCTACGTCGACGGCCTTCGCGTTGCCAGTGCGAACGTGGGGGAACATCTATCAAGTCTCCGTCTGGTCTTCGAACGTTTTGCTCCGTATGGCGGGAAGCTCAATGTTGCCAAATGTGTTTTTGGCCCATCCTGTGTCGTTTTGCTCGGTCAGCGAATCAGCCACCATGGTATTCGACCACTTCCCGTAAGCACGCAGGCAATCGGGGATTACCCAATGCCTCCGTCGTTGAAAATGTTGCGTCATTTCCTCGGGATGGTCAGCTAGTACAGTCGTTTCTTTCCAGATTGTTCCTGGCTACGTAAGCCTCCGACAGCATTCCTAAATAGCTAGTCCCGAAAGTTTAAGCTGAAAGCAGAGGCTACTGCGGCATCCGATAAGCTCAACCAGGCGATATCCAACGCTACCGCGCTTAGCCACATGAAAACCGATGTCGATGCACCTCTCGTCCTCAAGACTGATACATCACAACCTGCCGCTGGCGTCGTTATACAGCAGCTGATCAATAACTAACTTGAGCCATTGTCTTTCTTCTTCCCAAAACTTTAGCCTGCTCAAACTCGATACAGCACATTCGGTCGAGAACTGCCGGCTATTTACCTTGCCATTAGGCACTTCCGACACCTACTTGAAGTCTGTACCTTCACTATCCCAAACAGCTAGCTTTTTCCTTCCGCGGTACATCCGATGGAATTTCACTTCGTGAGACCCTATATTTAGACCACATATCAACTTCACGATGGACATTCGGCACGTTGCTGCCACTAACAACACAGTTGCTAACGCAAAGTCTGGTATCGAGCTTCACCATATCTCACGTCCAGCACTCAACCTCAATTATGCAGCAGCTCAACAATAAGGCGAGCCTAATTTCGCAGACTTGAAGCCAAAAACTCCAATGAAACCCTCTTAATTGCGCATTTTTATTCCCATCCTAAATTCTCTTTTGATCTATCGACTAGAAAGCATGACCTTTTGTTCCGCAACAGTTCCGCAGAATTGTTTTCGATCACCTGCATGTCATTTCCCTCCCCGGCATTCGAGCCACGGTTTAGCTAAGCGCCTACCGCTACTTATGGCACAATATGCTTTCCGACATCCAAATATGTGCGAAGCATTGTGTCACTTGTCAAATTAACAAGGTACGTCGGCACACAGTCAACGTACCTAGCACGTTTGCGTTACCTGATGTTAGAGTTGAACATGTGCACTTTGACTTCGTTGGAATAATGCCTCCATCCAACGTTTTCCATTATTCGCTGACCTGTGTCGACCGTTTCACAGGATGGCCTCATGCAGTAAATTTGCGAGATATCTCCACCGAAGTTATTTCGCGGACCTTCGTGGAAATCTGGATACCTGTTTGGCACCCCAGCCACGAGCAATACAGACAGAAGTCCTAAGTTCAATTCCGCTCGCTTACGATACCTCCATCGTTCACTCGGCTGCTGTCCTCTGCAAACTACCTCCTACCATCCAGCCGCCAACGGTCTTGTTGAGAGTTTTCATGGGTAACTGTAAGCCGCAAGTACCGCATCACAATCGAGCATGCGCTGTTCGGAACGGCTACCAAGTATCCTTTTCGGCGTACGCAACACGGTCAAAGAAGACCTAGGTTGTTGTCCCGCTGAACTGGTTTTCGGCACAACTCATACTTTTCCCGGTGAGCTAGTGTTAGTTTTCGGAATCACTGGCGAACTAGACCCGACTTCCTATGTGGTACGATTGCGACAAAAGTTTGCTTCAGTCCGACCAACATCGCCCAGCATCAGCCAACGATACCAGCAAGTTCACGCTGATTTGCGTATCTGCCCTTTCGTTTTTGTGCGCGTTGTTGCGGTGCGTAAACCCTTGACTCCACCGCATGAGGCACATTCAAAGTGCTTACTCGCGAAGAGAAATAGTTCGGATTGGATAGAAACGTTTCGAAGCATTCTGTGAGCCTCCAGCGCTTAAAACCAGCTTATGTTGAAACTAAAACATCAAAATAAGCCACCGAATGGACGATTCCAGTAACTTCCCTACGCGGCCAATGTGTGAAGGTTGTGCGCCCATCTCTACACCCTCCACCGAACCAGTAAGTAAACCATACGCACCAACGCACACAGGCTCTGGACGCGCTGTTGTTTGGCCTTCCAAACTAATGCCTACCAACAACGCACAACTTTCAGGCGTTACTTCTCCCGACTCACGCTCTGGGAGGGAGTCTTGTAGTTTTCATAAATCTTCACATTTTTACCTGTAACTTCCTATTCTATTTTCCGTTAACTTATGTATATTTGTTTTCACTCACACAACAAGACATATACTCATCTTCGAATTTCGTTCGTCTTCTGGTTTTGGTGACGTTTTGCCGCCTTTGAGTGTTGTGTATGTGCTTCGCTTCCGTCATCGCATCTCTATTAACAATCAGCGTTGGATTACTCCTTTCACGCCAACGGACAAGATTGCGGATGTTCATCTACCGTACCCTGAGCGTCTGCAATCGTGCCAAAGTCCTATTCGCAGCAGCTAAAACGCTTACTGTCAGGCACCATAAGGTCACTGCTTCTTAACTATCTGGATGGTCTAATCCCATTCACCGACGTTGGTCATCCAATACGAAGATTTACTTCTCTTGTTACGCCTGACCGAAAACAATAATAAATGTGGTGTCAAGTTTCCAAATGGCTGGCGGCATCCGGTTTCGGATTTGCCTGTCACTGTGGTCAGCCATAGGACGCCTGCGCCTACAGAGGGACCATGGATGGCTTGCGCTGCATCACCCACAGCTCCATCCAAACACCCCATATCCAGTGTAAACCCGAAGGAATAAGACCGGGAGGCATGCGGATGGGAGCCACGTTTCATCAACGGAGCTGGCCCACACTCCTCCACAGACAAACACAAGCACACGGTATTTGAGGAATCAAATGCACAAAAGGCGGTGGCTGGACCATAGTCCGCTCTACACTGACTACATGGAACCACTCATCGAGCCTAGCAAGACCACAAGGACCGTGCACCCCGTCCCCTCCAGCAACGACCAACTGTCTCCTGGAGCCAGTATGAACGATGTAGTGGGTAATAGACAGTTAGGCACCTTGTCAACATACACATCAAGCGCAACCACACCAGGGATATCAAACAACAGCCATTCACTTTAAACGAAAAGCTGAAATAAAATAAATCCAATAATGCATACAGATACGGTGGCATAACTCTTCGCTAAATAAACGTATGAAGTAATTTGGTTAGCAACAAATCCATGATAAGTAAAAAATGTCCACAATTACTTAAAATGCTACAAACGCGACAAAGTTACCGAAGATAAGCGCAATTAGTGTAAGCAACGTGGCCAGTTAATAGAACATTATTCAGGGAGACAGAACAAACCAAATAAAGCGGAATGAAATTTATCCAGCTTAAAAAGACCTAGTTTAAGTGTAAGTTGGTTTAGCCCAACTGCGGTGAAGAAGCATCAAGAATGCAACATCAGCCTCAGCATGGGGCACCAAGTTTCCAAATACAAGCATAATAACCGCATTCCAACTTACATACATGCATGTTTGCACACATGGATCCATGTTACTTCTAAAAATGTGGCGCTTTTACATTAAACAGTTCCTGTTGTATCATCCTTCTCAAGCCTATACCGACGTGTCAAGCGCTGTCGAGCAGAATACACGGCTCGCTTTTTGTAAGTATTGCTTTATAACTGTCGTTCCACATAGTAGTATTTCAGGCAGCACACCAACTTTTAAGCGGAAACATTTGGAAGGACAATTTATTTTGGCTCCTGTGCACAGGAAACCATGGAGTACAAAATGATTAAATCATCCCGAACATAGGCTATTGCCACCACAGGAGTTACGAACTTTCCGCGAACCAACGCCATAATGATCCTGGATCTCACTACTATTCGACGAACTTTGGAAGTGTAAAAACTACAAAAATTTTTGTTTTACTTATTTTAGTAAGCACTTTTTACTATTTTAAAGCAGCTATATGCTTGCACGCCTATTTGATGGCGCTTTCACTTGTGTGCCTCCAGCTATGGGACCGTTAAGTCCGCTAATCGCGGGATTTTGTATAGGGCTTTCGATCATCAGGAAAACTGTTTTCTGATTTCTCTAAATGTATGGGTTTTCGTGGGCACTTTGTTGCGAAAAGTATTTAGAATGAGGTCAGGAACTCCCAAAAGCTGAAAAGTGTACTTTACCACACATAATTGCAAAATTGGATACCGTCAACGAAGAACTACAGAGAATCAGCGATGCCCTCAGAGAAAATGGGTATCCTGATAAATTTATCATGAAACATTTGAAGGAACGCAATCGAAAGCCACTTAGGAGCATTGCTCCCAACAAAGAGCTTTTCTTACATATACCCTTTAAGGATGATTCTGCAGCTGATATGTTATCCAGACGGCTAAAAGATGCTGTCGAGAAAACTTATTTCGCGGCCCGCCTGAGAATCGTTTTTCACAGTAAGCCGTTGCTTACAATACCCTTGAAGGATAGACTACTGCCGTTGACCCGTTCAATGATCATTTATCAGTACTCGTGCTCCTGTGGTGCACGATACGTGGGTCGCACGACGAGGCGCCTATCTCAGAGGGTTCGTGAACACATCCCGGCATGGTTTTACAAAGGCGAAATGAGGTCTTCAGACAGCTCTATCACGTCGCACCTCCTTGAATGTGGCCATACAGCTTCAGCGCATGACTTCAAAGTCATTTACTCATTACCTGAACACTTCTACCAAGGATTCCGCAAACAACTCTTATCCAACGCCGAAGCTATGTACATTCAATACTTGAAGCCTGAATTATGTGTCCAAAAACGATTCATACGGCCGATACTACTACCTTGGTCAATGGACACCGTTACTTATTTATTTGGTTGTTACCTTACCTACTTAATTACATTGCACTACTGAGCCTTGTGTATACGTGTTTATTTAGTTTACTTGGTCTACCATCTCTATCTCTGTCTCAAGTTATCCATTTTATCATTCAAACAGTCCAGAAGTCAATCCCAGCCCCAGTTGACGCTATCTCCACAACCACTGTTATGCAAACGTTTGGGTCCGATGAGATTTACCGAAAAGAGTTCTTTACCCTGAAATGATTTCTGATATTGAATCATATTACCAAAAATGGAAAAGTTAATTTATAACAGCACGCAAGTGTTTAAAAAAGAAACAGAATTTAAATAGCGTTTAAAGCTGATAGTGCTGTCTCCGTAAAATGAACGAAGTGGCAGCATGAATGGTAACTTTTCCAATATATGCGAGTATCGATGTATAGCATATGTTTGTAAATAGGGATTGGTTTGCAGTGGTGCTTACCAGTGGAAGTCGTAACCGTGTAATCGAATTGGTGCTTCGAAGCATTATTAATTGGTATCGAATTGACTGCGTGTGTGTAAACATATCCCCTGATCTGAAATGAATTGTAATACATATATATAGTTTAAACGATGTTAAGTGTTTAAAGAACCCGTGTTCCCCCCAAATCCTCTTAAACTCCAAATGGGTAACCATGAACTTCGATGCTTACGTTGATTTAATTCATGCAAAATCATCTTGCGTGAATCAAAGTCATTTCCCTTAGCAAGACTAGCGGGAAAAGGATGATGATAACAATAACAAAAAGCTGCAGTAACCAATATTAAATATAGCAATCCTCCGCGTCCGCAATTTATTCCACAAATCATTATTAATTAAATACAACTTTTATTTCAGAAAACATGACATTGATGCAGTCTCTTTAACCTCCCATTTTACGTGTATTATGAATTAAAGTGCAGGAGTACATAGCTTTACACAGAAACCTTAACTCACATATGCATTTATTACTTATGAATACACCCGTATTATTTATTACATTCATTAACCTAAAAATACATACATGGTTGGCGACATCCGGTTTCGGATTTGCCTGTCACTGTGGCAAGCCACAGGACGCCTGCGCCTACAGAGGGCTATGGATGGCTTGCGCTGCACCAACCACAGCTTCATCCACACACCTCATATCCAGTGTAAACCCGAAGGAATAAGACCGGGAGGCATGTGGATGGAAATATACATACATTTATAGGAATAAACGCACCATATATATGCCCCATGCTGAGGCTAGGTTGCATTCTTGATGCTTCTTTACCGCAGTTGGGCTAAACCAACATACACGTAAACTAAGATTTTTAAGCTGGCTAAATTTCATTCCACTTTGTTTACTTTGTTCTGCCTACCTGAATAATCTCCTATTAACTGGCCACATTACTTACATTAATTGCGCTTATCTTCGGTAACTGTCGCGTTTGTAGCAAATTCAACTAGTTTATGAAGCTTTTTTTCTTATCGCGGATTCGTTACTAACCAACTTATTTTATATGCTAATTTAGCAAAGAGGTATGCTACCGTAGGTGTATGCATTATTGGCTTTGTTATATTTCATCTTGTTGTTTCAAGTAATCGGCTTTTGCTAGTTATCCCCGGTGTGGCTGCGCTTGATGTGCATGTTGACAATGTGCCTACCTCTCTGTTACCCGCTACCTCCGCCATACTGGCTGCAGGAGACGGGTTGACGTTGCTAAAGGGAACGGAGTGCACCGTCCTAGTTGTCGTGCCAGGCTCGAAGAGCGGTTAACTGCACTCCGTGTGGGTCGGACTACGGTCCAGCCACCGCCTTGTGTGCGCCTGTTTCCCCAAATACAGCGTGCTTGTGATTTTCTGTGAAGGAGTGTGGGCGGGCTCCGTTGAGGAAATGTGGCACATACCCACGCGCCTCTAATCCTTATGTCTTCGGGTTTACACTGGATATGGGGTGTGTGGTTGGAGCTATAGATTGTGCAGCGCAAGGCATCCATGGACCCACTTTAGGCGCAGGCGTTCTGTGGCTGGCCACAGTGACAGGCAACCCGAAAGCAATTGCCGCCAAACATATAGATACATGCTTGAAAAGCAATTTCACTACGTGGCCATTGTTCAGTGCCTCGATCCAAGCTTCTCGAGCAACCAACAAATTCTTAAGACACAGGAACCCCTTCCGGAATCCGTGTTTTGCAATCCTGGGTAGATAAAAGCTATTCAGACGACCACCCAACCAATATCTCACCAGCTTATTAAGCCGGTTGAGCAAGCCTCTAGTCAGGCTGACTGGCCTATAATTCGCTAACAGACCCTGTCGCCATTTTTGAAGATAAAACGGATGACAGCCTACTTCCCTTCAAAAGTAACGTGGAGCCCTCAAGTGGCTTCTGAAACACCACTTAGTCCACTTAGTTCACCCGCCAACTCATGCAGAAGCTTTGGGTGAATTGAATCAGGTCCAGCTGTTTCGGAAGAGTACAGTTCTTGTAGCAGTTTAAATACTTCCGTTTCCACCACAGTAAACTCATCTAAAGAATAACCCCCAGGGATTCAGGGACAAGTTCAAAAGTTAGCAACGCGGCCTCACGTAAAATGCCCCTGCAAATTGTTCCCCAAATTCGAGAGCCTTATCTGAGTCCGCATTCGGACGAGTTCCATCGGCCAGCATCAAAGTTGGAATTACCGAATTTGAAGCACAGCGTTTCTCAACATAAGCAAAGCACTGCTTCGGATTTTCCGATGCACCATCAGCCAACACCTTTTCATTGAAAAGGTGAGCTTACCATAAGTAATTTTACATCTATTTCTAGCCTCGCGTACCCATCATAGGTGGTAGTTGATGGAGCCACACGGTAGGTCTTCCAGCACCCAGAACGCTCCTGGAGTAGTTGTAGCGTAAGCTCAAGAAGCGCTGCACTGAAAGTGCTTTTTGCCGTGTTGCAAGACAGATCTGCCTAGCAACCATCTGGTAGAATAAATCTCCCAGTATCAAACAGGTTTGCGGATTTGGAGAAAATAAAGTCAAACACCTTTTTGCACGCACTTCCGAGGCTTATATGCACAAGTACAACTGTAGGTTGAGCTGAGGAAGTGCCAATCCCTACCGACAGAACCACAACCGTTTTATCTGTCGTCTGAAACATGTAGGCACGCAAAACGTCAAGTACAAAGCTGACGTAAAGCGCAACGCACCCGTCTTTTCGGCCTACGAAATGATCACATCTGAATAGTGCGTAGCCAGACAGATGTACTTCACCATTCGTGATGTCCCGAGACAGCCACGTTTCAGTAAATACAATTATATCGGGATGCGACCCATCTACAAGCAGACCTACCTCGCACGTCTTATTCCTCACGCTGCACACATTGCTTAGCACTATCTGCAGGTACTCGTAATATCCAGCCCTGGGTCGTGAGCTACCAGTACTGGCACTGGTAGGGCGGAAACAGACTGCCGGCTGACCACCCGAAAACCCGCCATCCAGAGACCTTGTTCACCGACCGTTTGCTTGGTTTCCTGGTCTCTAAATGCCTTTTTTGCTGCAGGCTGTCCGCTAATTGAAGCCCCGCTGAACTCACATATTAGTATCATTTAATTTGCAGGCAAACTGCAGATGCTCGTTGCGTTCCTCCTGGGTGTATAAGACTACACGAAGTAAGCGCGGTCGACGTTTTGAGGTGCTGACTGGGGGTTTACCTAATCTAGTCAGGTATCCGACTAGTTCTTCGCAGCAGATGCATAACCACCGCCACTTCCGTGACCCATGTCTTCCGAAGACGCCGCCATGTTGCAAACAAAAGGCGCCTTTTTAAATGAATGTTATAGTGAAGACCCACAACTGCACGCATCTCCTGCTTCCGACGAAATGTCTTCGTTAAGTTAAGCACCATGCTTTCCAGATCCGCTGATAGCCGCCGATATTTGCCTTACAAGCAAAACTTTCCCACGTGAAACTAGGCGAGTGCCAAAGACAGGGGCTTCCAATTTCAAAACATTCCCCTTAAAAGCCGCTGAGAACCGCGCAGGGCAATTGTAACACCTGCACCTACCAAAATATATTCATCAGGCAACTACATAGCACATACCGCTTTCCAGCAACAATCGATTGCTTATTATGCTCGCATACAAACCGTATATAAATAAATAAATAAATAAATATTTTATTCTCGACTATGCGATTCACGCTCTTGGGGGCATGATCAGATATGTACAACGGTACAAACATTTTAATGCAATTGTAACAGTAACGTAGAAAATTGTTCATATATCCATGATTGGAACTGTACAATGTTGAAAATGCGAAACAATAAGTTGGTTGTCGTGAGATACGGGACCTCAGCTAATAAGAGATTGAGAATCCTGAATGATCCATTGAAAGGTAATGGAAGAGCCCACACACAAGGAAGGAAAGGGCAACGTGTGGTAGGATGTAAAACGACAACAGTATATACAAATGTAGAAGTCCCAGTGTAACGATCCTATGTAGAATTGTGACGCTAGTTGACCTGCTAGTGTAAAGTTATGGGCTGTGACTTTATTCGGTGGCGAGTCACATACGCCACGTTGCAGTGTTGTTAAACGGACATTTGTGGCTTTTTGTAGGGAGAACGCTTGCCAGGCGAAAACCCACCACGTCCTGGAACACTGCCACCAATCCATTGAATGGCAAATTGTAACTGGCTATGTTTCTTGTTGAAAGTCTGTTTGCTCGGTTATTCGCAGTCAGTTTGCGTCCCATTTTTTTCCGCTGGTTGATGCAATAACTGGTTGCCTATTGCGTTCCTGGGTCCCGTCCATTGGTAGGTCGGGTACTAAACATTTTTATTGAATATGATGTGTTGATCCTTCGCAGAACCACATGAAGTCTTTTCTGATTATGTATATTTGCCGGGGAGCGAAGAATCCGTGTCCAGCTACCCTCATTGGACATCGGTAGTTGGGTGCAAACAGTTAGAGTGGAAGTGAGGCCATGGTCCAGGTAAGTACTTGTTGGTTAATTCGTCCCATCCCAGGCGGAGGCAGTTCCTCCGTTCGATCCCGAAGCTCTCCGATGTTCACGACCTCAGAGAAAAGGAAGAGAGGAACAAGCCGAGAGAAGACCGAAAAGGAACAGTCAATGTACCTAGCGTTTGATCAAAATCCTACCTTAAGACATTTATTTGAGACAACTAGTGTACAAGGTGTAACAGATATTGCGCTAAAGATGTTTTTACTTATGCGGAAGGCATGGCCTGATGTATGAATACTTGCATGTGCATAGGGATGAAGAGCAGGATTCCGGTAAGATATTCATGAGGTGTAAGCTGACAATGTTCGAATTCTACCTGAGACTAGAAAGTGGGTGTGTAGTCATGATTGGTTGTTATCGGAAACCAAAAGACAGTGACGATGTGGCCGTATTTGTATATGCTCCACAGGATAGGGATTATCTAAGACACCATAACTACAATGTATAGGTACTGGCATCTTTCTGGCAGCACCTGTCCGGTCTCTCATTGGTAAGCTTTAGCAGTTTTAAAGCTGCGATGAATGAACTATGTCACCGTACCATATGTGGTTTCACGTTCTCAGTCATCGATGAAAAATCCACATATGACTGCTGAAGATACATTGGAATGAACAAGCGTCGTCCATCGTGGCTGCTTTCGCTAGAAGAGGGAGAATCATCAAACACAGTAACCCATTTATATCGTTCATCTTATTGCTTACCAATATTCCTCCTGGCATATTAACAGCGATGTTAGCTTAATAATAAATACACACATGCCCCGGAAGGCCCTAACTTTTTATTTATCAATATACAGTCGTGTATAATAAAGCGCAATACCAGAAATCATTGAGCACGATTGCCAGATCCGAGGCTCCGTCACGCTATCGAGAATATACCAGTTATTTATTTACTTATAACTTCACTAGCGCAACCATTGTACTGAATAATAACGTAAGTACTTTTTGTTATTGCATTGAAGAAATAAATGTAGGTATTTATCTCTTCAGTTTGTTGTACCGTCAGCAAAAGCAGAAACAACCGGGGTAAGTTAAGTGTCCCTCTTCGACGCGCAAGAAATCTGGAAGCGTCTCGCTTTGGCTCACGAATAATCTCGCCACATTACATGCGCTTTACCTAACACGTGCGTCGCCACCGCTAAATCTCATGGTAGAGCCTTATACGTAGACATCGCTATGACATGCGCTTCGAGTGTTCTAGCAGCATTGTGTACAGTTTGCACGTTGTAGTCCTATACACACATATACACAGTTGTTGCGATTACGTTCGCCAACTCCGTTTGTCAGCTTACCTAAAGACGTGTGTTATTCAGATACACCACTAGAACATATCAAGAATGTTATTCATAGGTTCATGCCGTCTATAAAGGGGAAAAGTTCGTTCTACCTATAATATTCTTATCGTCCCAAATTATTCCGCCGCATATGCTCAACCTGGTTTTAGAATGTGGTGATATGGGTGTTGCATCAACGGATTCGGTTGTCCACTATTCAGTAATTACATTACGGTCTACTTGCAAGCAAGGTTCTTAACTTCCTTCGCAGTGCACATGGCCTTATCTCTGTGACACACAGCGACCGGAATGATAGTGCTGTGTCCCCTATGTGTCTGATGGTTAACGAAAATTCGGTTTGGACGCCGACCATTCTTGCAAACCACGCAGTCTAGTAATAGCGATATGCCACTCTATGGTGAGCGCTTTCGGATGCCGCGCATACCAGCTTTCCTTATTCAATTTATGTTCAAAATATGCTATCTACTTGATACCACAAACATTTGCTCACTTACTGGAGTTCGCCAGTACTATGTACAACGTACTGTTCCTTGACAATCTAATGGTAACACCAGGTACTTGGGTGCCTACTTCTGACTGAAACCTTACCTAAAACAATATACAGCACAATGTCTTACTCCGAATCGTTTCAAGCAGCTTAACTTTGGCCACTGCCAAGGTTAGTCTCTGAAGTTTAATTGGTTGGCGAGAGATATGGTGGAGATCGATACCAGACTTTGCGTTAGCAACTGTGTTGTTAGTGGCAGCAACGTGCCGAATGTCCATCGTGAAGTTGATATGTGGTCTAAATATAGGGTCTCACGAAGTGAAATTCCATCGGATGTACCGCGGAAGGAAAAAGCTAGCTGTTTGGGATAGTGAAGGTACAGATTTCAAGTAGGTGTCGGAAGTGCCTAATGGCAAAGTAAATAGCCGGCAGTTCTCGACCGAATGTGCTGTATCGAGTTTGAGCAGGCTAAAGTTTTGGGAAGAAGAAAGACAATGGCTCAAGTTAGTTATTGAGCAGCTGCTGTATAACGACGCCAGCGGCAGGTTGTGATGTATCAGTCTTGAGGACGAGAGGTGCATCGACATCGGTTTTCATGTGGCTAAGCGCGGTAGCGTTGGATATCGCCTGGTTGAGCTTATCGGATGCCGCAGTAGCCTCTGCTTTCAGCTTAAACTTTCGGGACTAGCTATTTAGGAATTCTGTCGGAGGCTTACGTAGCCAGGAACAATCTGGAAAGAAACGACTGTACTAGCTGACCATCCCGAGGAAACGACGCAACTTTTTCAACGACGGAGGCATTGGGTAATCCCCGATTGCCTGCGTGCTTACGGGAAGTGGTCGAATACCATGGTAGCTGATTCGCTGACCGAGCAAAACGACACAGGATGGGCCAAAAACACATTTGGCAACATTGAGCTTCCCGCCATACGGAGCAAAACGTTCGAAGACCAGACGGAGACTTGATAGATGTTCCCCCACGTTCGCACTGGCGACGCGAAGGCCGTCGACGTTGGCGAATATGCAGCCTAGCCTTCTTAGGACCTGGGAAGTGAACCGGTAAAAGATTTGGGCAGCGTTTCGCAATCCGCAGGGCATACGGACAAATTCATAGAGACCCAAGGGGGTAGTAATGACAGTCTTTGGGTTGCCGTCAGCGGCGACAGGAATATGATGGTATACACGAAATAGATCCATTGTAGAGAATAAGTAATTTGGGTGCAAGTTGCTAGAACAACCATGGACATTGGAAATTGGGTATCTATCGGGAACAGCGGAACTGTTGAGCGCAAGCTAGTCGCCACATGGTCTCCAATCGCTGGTCTTCGGAGCACCAACTGGAGCGGAGATGCACAGCGGTTATTGGAAAGGCAGATACTACTGAGGTGAAGCACGTGTTTGGACACACTTCGCCGCTTGTAGCTTGCCCGGCTGAAGGCGTCTTTGCTTGGAAGACACAGGAGGACCGGTTGTGCCGATATGGTGACAGGTACCGTGCTTGGGCCATAGGCTGTCGTCGTCTGCTCAAAGCAGGGAGGGAAACCGTTGTAGTACTGACGCGTAGCGTGTCTCTTTAGGTAGATGTACTTGAAGTTTAATGAAATTGACCGTAGCGTTCTGTACGAACACCGTTAACGACGTAGAACCATCTCGTAGCTTGCCATATATCAGATCAATGACAGGCTGAATTTGTTGAGAAAGCCAATACCAATGATTTGTTTTTTACATCGGCAATTAGGAAGATGAAGGTGAAATTTTGTCGCCGTTTACGAATTAAGTCTTAGCAGTCTCTGACCGGACGTCGCGAGCCTGGTTTTGTTAGCTGCCTGTAAGATTATTCCGGATGGTTGCAGAGCACGATATTCCAGGGAGCGAGGTATAGCGCTTACCTCTACGTCAGTATCAACCAAAATGTGAAGTTT
Source organism: Dicrocoelium dendriticum (assembly GCA_944474145.2). Lineage (NCBI taxonomy): Eukaryota > Metazoa > Platyhelminthes > Trematoda > Plagiorchiida > Dicrocoeliidae > Dicrocoelium > Dicrocoelium dendriticum. Next base: position 120,175,729 of record OX104063.1, on the reverse strand, counting down.
GGTGGTGAAATTGGAAGCTCAAAAGAGGCAACGGTATGGCCAGCAGCAGCCATTGCCAGCATTGGCTGACGTTGTCGTTTCGCTGCCGAGAATACGAAAACGTCTTTGGGTGTTTACAGCATAGAAGACAATTGCGAGCAGCACCAGCGAAACGGCGGTGGAAGTAGCAGTATGATCGCGATCGGCTGGTGCGGAATTGACAAGGGCGCCCATTCTTCGAGTAGCATCTGCGGTTAACAGGTCGTCCACGACCGATGTGCGACACAGCGGGTTCTAACCGAGATGGCCGTTCACCAGTATCGTCAAGTGCGGTGCTTCCAGATGGACTAATGATGCACGGTCCAGTCACCTTACTCACAGCCGATTTAAAGAACCGTTCATGGACTTTGGCGGCCGCTTCGGTTAGTTTGTCCAACGCACGTTCATCAGCGAGGGCTGCTAATACCGCCGTGGGGTTTGCTGGAAGGCACTTAGTCCAAGCCTGTCGGAGGATGGAATCATACAGGGTCGAGGATCCCACTACTGAACGCATGTGTCGATGGAGTTGGGATGGGCTTCGGTGTCCAAGGTCTATGCCTAAATCTAGCATTGCAGCAGTGCTTTATCGGAAGCCATGGTGCGGTTTAGAACGGTTGATTTAAGCTTGTCATACGGCGATTTAGTCAACATCTGATCAAGAATATCGATCACCTCCGAGACTGTTTGTGAGGGAAGATGAAGGGTGACGAATAAAATTATCGACGGATGCGAAGTGATCATACGAAATCGGAAGATGGCCTCCACGTGAATAAACCAAACACGATGGTTTGAAGCCTCAAACTTGGGTAACGAAAAGCCAATTGAGTTTTCACACGGTTCACGGAGGCAGCGTAGTCAGACATAAGGAAGAACGAGAAAAGTAAACTAATAATTAACTAGACGTGGTCACCAAATATAGCGGCTGACAGACAGCGCTATAACCGCTGCGATTAGGACCTTAGCAAGACTGCTCACGGTCAGGGTACATTAGGTAAAAATTAGCAAACCTGTCAGATGGCATGAACGAAGACCAGAAAGCTGATCGTAAATCGAAATCCGACGACTCATGCGAAGCACATACACAACACTCAAAGACGGCACAACGTCTCCGAAACCAGAAGACGAACAAAATTCGAGGATGAGTATATGTCTTGTTGAGGGAGTTAAAATAATTAAACAAAAATTGACGGAAAATAGAACAGGAAGTTAAGAGTAAAATGTGAAGAATTTACAAACACTACAACTTCATTTAGCGGCGGGCTACATCCCCCACAGCACAGTGTCGTTATCCGGACATTTGTGTAGTCTTTAGAAAAACGCTTTCTAGGCGAAAACTCGCCGTGTCCTCAACCACTGCCGCCGAAATATTTGCTAAGAGTGGGTAAACCAGAACCAACCAGGTACTAGCATGGGGCCGTTGTTTAGATAGCCAGATGAATGTATTTTGCGTAGTAGGCCTGGGTGGAGCATAAGGATGTCGGAGGCTGGACTCCAAAACGGTCGGTGTACAGCAGCGGCTCGGAGGTTGCCGCAGCGGACAACAAGCAACTTTGCCTTGATGAGGGAAATCGGAGCTGACATTGTGGTCTAAGTGCTGTTAATGTTGTGAAAGATGCCTTGGGTTGCAACGCGGACCTAGGTGGGTGTGAGTAGGATGATAGCTTGAATGCACCCTAAAGTGCGTTGGCGGATTCGGTCGCTGTCATGGATGTCGAGGGTTCCGCTGGTTACCGTGCTGTCTTCCTTCAGCGTGTGTACAGCACTTTTGAGAGGTTCGACAATGGCTGAAAGCGCTTTCAAATGCATACTGCATCATGATGCGTCACGTCAGTGGTCTTGACAGCGGTTGGGTAAAAGCGGCAAACCGGAAAAGAGTTGCCTGAGGGTGTACGGTACAAATCCGTACACTATAAATGCGTACATCTTTCCCGAAGAGGATATAAGTGCAAGCGGTAATTACACATGTAATTTTTTGAGACTCTTATTAACTTTGGGTACAAAAGTTATGACTGCAAGACGCATATTGCATTACGGCATAACGGCTGGTGCTACGACATATTGTCCTACAGAGTTGAGTACGGCCATAACTTTCATGAGGGAAAGCCGTTTTTGTATGTCACCAACAGACGGCTCTTGCAGCACGCAAAAGAAGGTATCCAGCATATGATTCCCTTGTTCAGGGACCCATGCGAGGTCAGGAGGTATGCGCTGACGCACTACGGTGGAAGGTTAAACCGTTACGACCTCCGGAGCATGAGATAAGATGAGGAGAAATGTTAAGGGGATCTCGGTGAAAGCTGTGCTACATTTGTTTGAGAGCGTTGGTCAATGTAAGTTGGAGTATGAGGAGTCGGATACGTAGATATTTTTCCTTTTACAGGTAGGCACGTGACCTCTTGGAGCTTAAAGTGATGTATTGCTGGAGGACGCGACACACCAGGTGAACTGCAGTGGCTACATACTGTGGCACCGCATGTTACTAGGTATGCATGGTATTGGGCCCTTAATGAGACAACGGTATCCTACATGAACGCGGTGCGTAACGTGCGGCTGATGTTACCAGCGACTTAGACAGCAAGGGCGGTAGTGATTGATAAGTGCATGGCCCAGGTGCATGCGCTGCAAACTGTGTACCCTGTACGCGGGTAGTATTGTGCCGTTTCCACTTACTGAAGGATGCCATCCGTCGTTGCAACGGGTTATCCGCGAAAGGTGCAACCTGCAGTTTGTTTATTAAGCAATGGGTAAGGAACTTAATGTACGCTAGGAGCTCCCGGTTGTTCGTCAGGTATTTGACAGCCATTAAAGACCGAAACGCCGACGCGCACAGGTGCTTAGTACGGACCTCGTTGTCCTTTGTTTCATCATGGGCAGCGCACCGTTTGACATCGACCTGTTTGTTTGGTTGTTTTACAACAAGCCGCGTGGAAAAGGAAAATAGGCATTTAAAGAGCATTGTTTCCGAGCGGACGTCTTTATTAGGCCGGTTTACTGCGGTTGGTAACAGCTTGCTTGATGCTCAAGCTCGATGCGAAGACGTCATTGGCAAAGCCGATTTGTCGGAGAACCCAATAGACTCTTGCTTCCATTGCCTCGGGCAGGCTGCGTTTCAGTTTCCAGGGTATGCAAGGACGCGCCTGCGTTGTCGTTACACTAGGGAGAAGTTGACGGCGACCGAGTTGTCCGGTGATAGATGGCAAGTGCAAGGTACCCGTAGACGGTACACTGTGTTGATGAGTGAGCAGGTAACGTATCAATGCAGCTTTAGTCTGCAATGGCTGCTGTCGTGCACACACATTGTGCATGCATTGCACGCGGCAGGCAGACCGCTTGACCACATATTGTGTAACAACCGGCGGGTTGTGTCGCACGCGCGACATCCGCGTGTTACCGCGTCCACGTCCTCTGCCATCTTCCCCCTACCGTCGCGTTCTACAGTTGCACCGGTAATTGGGGAACAGAAGCTTCGAGAATGCATTCAGGTTCTGGGTGATATTCAGGTGCAAGTTTGCAGCCTTGGCGATGCCAAGTATAGGGAGGTTATTGATCGGTTGCGAGAGTTACTACGGAACCTAAGCAGCTCTCACAAGGCCGTTGCGGCTTCAGCCTCCACACACCCAATGAATTCATCTGCGGAATGGACGAGTGAACCTACCAGAGGAGACACAAGACATAAGCAACTATAGGGTCCATTCCGGATCCGTCAGTCGGTTAAGGGCATGAAAGGAAGGCACTTCGTTTAAGAGAGTTGCACACGCAAACCGCCAGGGTGTATAAACCTCTAAGGAAGCGTTGCTGCCATGCAAAACTCCCAGCCAATTAAGACAATGACAAGTGCGCTTCATGCGGCCAAAGTGACTGCGAGGCACAGAGCGGACAGGTAGTAGACTGGGTCATGTACTCCGACTGCCGCCTTTGGTATCATCGGCTGTGCGCCACGTACCGTGGACCTGACCGTTTCACCTGCCATTGATATCTGCAAGTCCTTCATTTTCCTATTGCTCCATTTATGTTCCTTTATAACCATGCCAGCCATTGCTTCCTTTGATCGTTATGTACACCCACTTCTCCCATATGCGGTGTCTCCCCTACTCGACGGTTACTTCACGTACGCCTACCTCGGTAACGGGAGCACACATTATGGGGGTGGTCAGGGGTAAATACGGACATCAGAAGCAACCCAATTCTGCTGCGTTTTGAGGATACAACGTCACTTATACGTTCCTTCGTGACAGCCTCATCTTCTAAGCAATCCGAAGAAATATTGCACTTTGCGGGGCACCAGGATAACATGCATTGACAAGGTAAGAGGCAGGCTGGACGGATGATACCTGATACATATATTCCTTGAGCTGAAACTGCATTTTTGATGCCATATCCCCTTCCGGTTGCTTAGTGAACCGCCGCGTGAGGAGGAGTGTGAATGACCTCACCTATACGTGCGTGAGCATTTTGCCTAGTATTGAACAGCATATACTTTCCTTTACCTTGCGTGCCGCTTCTACCTAAGTTTGCTTAAACGACCGCAGTTTTATAGTCCTGCATTTCCTCCATTTCTGGCAGTCAGTTATCCAAGCAGCAACACCTGGCATCTTGATTGTTAGAAGTCTTGCACAACACTTGTTCCATTCCCTGCTAATTCCATGCACTCGTTGGACCATATCGCGGTGTCACTATATACTGATTCCGCGTCACCGCCCCCAACACACTGTGTTTAGGCTTGTACACTTCTGATGAATGCGGAGCTTAGGTTCACAAAGAACTTGGTCGTTTGGATTACGAACCAATGCGTATAAGGAACCATAACCACGATGACATTACAGGAATCGGCTTAGACTGGGGAACATCCCAGTAAATGTACCAAACCCTCGACCCCGGCCACGTGATGTGGTACTCTTTACCCCATTGAAATGCAGCGCTGTCATTCGGTTCGCCTTTATGCTGACAGGTATAAACATTAGCGTTCATCTGCAACTTCCGCTAGACAATAGGCTAAAAGTAAGGGAGGCCACGATGGACGTCACCAACAGGCGTGCGGCAGGTGAACAACGTAGGATTGCGGGGACGGACGTACCTCGAGCGTCCACTTACTTTTGGAATACATACTATCCACTGCCGAGGGCTTAGTGGACACCGACTCCTAACCTACAGCATCTTCACTGCCAGGTTTGGTGACTATGTATCTTAGCTATTTACTGCCGCTACATTATCCACTCTACGCGGTACTCCTTGATGCTGCACTAACCGCTATTCAACATGCTTCTGCAAAGTGTGTTAACAGGGAATCTAGCGTTCAGGGGTTTCATGGGTGAGTTGACGCTTTTTGGTGGCAACACAAAACGCTTCCATTTCTCTGAGTAAGCCACACCTTTGTACTTCAACCTCCTCTCCACCTCTATTCAAGCGTTGATGTCATTTTCCTTTTATAATGTGCACTTCAATTTTCCGTACCTTCCGTTTCACACCTCCTATGGTTTACTTACCTCACGTGACTGCCAAAGCAGACACTCGTAAGGCAGCAAACGTGCGCAGTAACTGCTTGCCCAGGGAGCCATAGGGGTCTTCAGATTAAGCTGGACTGGAATGATAGGAAAATCCATTGCGTGTTCCTTCTTGAGCCAATGGTTGAGCCAGTAAATAATAAGGTGCTAGTTCTTGATAGATCTAGTACGAAACTCCTGTAACACACTCTGATCAACCAATTACTGCCCACCTTCCCTGCACTAGCAGTCCCGGCTGTGTAAGTAACGTGAAGTAGGAAAGATGTATAAAGCAAATGGAAGCACTTTATCTTCCACGATTGAAAGTCATTAAAATGAAGGATAACACCCGAGTGAAGAGGATGACAGAATGGCAACTAAAAGTTTGAAGATGGATATGGTCAGGAGAAGGGAAAGGTTTCGTGCTGCCACCCAAGAGCGCCTAACTGACGCTCAAAACCCTTAACTATAGGTTCACTGACTACACCTTCCGGAAGCGAGTTCTAGCGCTGGATAACTCTACGCGATAACCGAGTTTCTTCCTGATCCGGTCGGAGCGCTGCTTGTGTACCTTCCTGGTATGACCACTAAGGCAATGCAGCCTAGCCGGGCTAAATGGCCAGCTCAGGTACGGTCCCACCTTCCCTGTTAAAATGCGGTAACTAAGGATTACGTCTCCTCAAAGCCCTCGTTAGGGCATTGATTATATACAAAAGCTGAATACACGCTCGGGTTACCAATACCCCTGTAACCGCTCGATCAAATGGATACCAGTCTCAAAACCTTCTCGAGCTCCATTTTGTCCCGAACAAGACAGAGCGGGCAAGCCTGGACGCAGTATTCCAGGTGGGGCTGGACATAAGCTGACAACAGGTTCACAAATATTTCCGCAGTTAAAATCCCGGATGAACGGCGTAGTTACCACAACATGCCGAAACCCCTGCTTGCGGCATTCCTCCAGTTGTCACCAGAATGCAAAGATAATGAATGGACCACGCCTAGGTCTAGCTGGTTGGAGACAAGGTGGAGTTCGATCCCACCGAGTAGTAGCTCAAAGGCGGGAAAGTTGCTCCTATACGAAAGACGGAACCCTTGGCCTGATTTATGGGCATAAGCCACAAAGTAGACCAGTCCCAGAGGCAGTTTAGTGCCTGCTGTATGGCCTCAATACACCCAGGACCCTTTAGTACATTCCATTGCTCAAGGTCATCAGCAAGAAATAGGGATGATACCCCAAGCTCTCCAGGAAGATCGTTTACGTAGATGGAGAGCAGCATCGGTCCAAGGACGAAGCCCTGTGGAACACCGCTAAGGACCGCTTGCCTAAAGGATAATCTGCCACCGACACGTACACACCGCTCTCTTCCATTTCCGATCCAACAATACCTGAGACTTGCATCAATCCCTAGTCCAACCATCCATCAAATATGGAACACTCAATGGGTACTTGCATCGCTACAGTCACATCCGGACTTCACCCCCCCCCCGATTTTCCACAGTATGCCCATGCTCAATGACTTATAACCGTCCATAGATGAAGTAAACCATTTTACCACATGCATGGCTTGATAAGGATAGCAGCTTGATGGAACCCTTCGCAAACACTTATGGAGAGAAGTAAACCGTTACAAGCAAGCGAAATAACGCAACAGTTAACTAAGTTACTTCCTGCAGCGTCGCTCTCACGTGATAAACTAAGCCCGCTGACGAACGACGAAAATAGACTAACACGCGGTGTGTGGCATTAAAACGGTAACAGAAACATGATTTTAATAAATACCCGGCCATTACGTTTCCCTTTTACATTCGAAAAATAGGCCATGTAACATATTACAAGGCAATTAAAAATAAAAAATATACCATATACATAAATATTACATATACACCAAATAATGTAACTATAATATCAATATATACATCATTACATATATATGCATATATATACATATGTATTTTATATATGCTAACAGTAATATATAATGTAACATCGAAATCTCCTAGATAAAAATGGCATTCATGGATTGCATGGATGAAGTAGATCGTTAGGACTTCCCATTACTCTTTAAGTGCAGTACAAAACCTCACCTATTATCACGTATTGCGTATCCAGCCACTACAAAATTCTGCCCAAAATATTTCCCCAAACATTACAAGTTACGAATGAAATCCTTTGTTGATACTCCGTGAAATATACTTTTGTACGGTTGAAGACTACATTTAATTTTACCTATGCTGTAAACAAATGCCGGGAAATATGGCGTTTCATTCAGCAGTTCCCTATCTGCAGCCGTGTGAAACTTAGTAAGGTAGTTATATATCGCACCACACACGGCATTATAACAGTTACCAAATTATTCTGCTGGTTTTTCCCTAACACGCAGAAAGCGCATCAAATAAAAGCCTATCTTTTAGGTATACCTACATATTTCTTGCCGTCGTCGTAAACATCAACACATATCACCCCTCCGAACCTTTTAAGAAGATTTAATTCCTTTAAAACATAAAGCAGCTCATACAGCTTCCATTTATCAGTGTTTCCTCTCGCTATAGCTTCCATTTCATAATACATCACCAGTTATTCACGCAGCGACCGTTGCTGTCATGGCAAGGATTAGTTCGTATTTCCTGATTACTTCATTCGACCCTTGGTCGCTCATTTCAACAAATACATCCGTTAACATTTAACATCACATTATAGCATTACTGCTCATCTATCCTTAACTTCCTTACCATGTTCACACGCCAAAGTTTGTTTATACCACTCCTCTTATGTTGCAGCGCCGGATGTACCCTTGGACTGTTATTTATTACTCCATGCTTCGACCGTTGTGGAGCACGATTCCAGCGGTAACCAGGAGCTTCAAATGTCTTCTGGTGAGAAGGACCTCTGAGCATTTGTCCTGGTTACCCTCGGATATTCGAAATAAACTGAAACTGCGTCAAGCAGTGGCATCTAACAAGTGGGTCGCTTAAAGCATGCACTCGGACGGTTACACACCTCGAGTTATCCATAGCTTCTCAGCTGATAGATATTGTCACAAGTGGAATACGCAACACACGTTCCGCACCTTCGTCTGAGATGAACTTTCACCGTCCTGTCGGTACCCCAACGCGGGGCAACCAGGACGTCAAGGGTCTGTATAATTTGCGGAATTAATGTAAGCTTCGAGTGCTCAGGGTCTTCGATGGATAATATCAACGATTTAGGGCAAAGCTCATTTTGGCTTACCATATTTTGTGGAGTTCCAACCATCTGTACCGTCGTTCGCTAGGGTTCTGCCACTAACCGCAATTCAAGTGGCCACTATCTCAAGCTGATACAATAGCACCGTCGCGCAGATTGAGGTTGGAATGGCTTTTCCGTAGGAGATTGCACAACGTGTAACGACTTACCGGAGCCTGTCATATGTACTTCCAGGCTGGTGAAGTTCGGATCATGTTTCACCCTGCTCTTCTTTCGTTTTTGAACGCAGTTATGCAGTTCATCTCAAGAAGTGTGTCTTTCAGAAACACCACTTGAAGACTTCTAGAATTTTATTCATAGGTTTATGCCGTCGGAAAGGAAAAAGAAGTTCGTTCTACCTATAATATTCAAGTTCAAGTTCAAGTTTATGTTCAATTGGGACCGAAACAGTAGGAAAATCCCGCGAATGTTCCACCTTCGAAAACGTCGTTGATCCAACAGGGAAACCGGTGACTTGATGTGCCAAAGGAGAGCAAAATCAACACACTCGATTCATATGTTCAACCAAACAATGCCCACGTGCCCTGCGCTAGCAATCCCCGCTGTGCCGGCCACGAGAAGAATAAAATAAAACAGTAGTGTCAGTAAAGAAAAGAAAACAGAGGAGAAGACAAGCTAATCGAATATCATAGGCAATATTTAGATGTAAGTTAAAATGTGTTAAAGAAGCGTAGGCCGTAGTAGACGAAGAAAAGTTTAAGACACGAAAGGGAAGACTTTAAACTGCAGACCGAGAGCGTCAAGTCGATGCTCGAACTCTTTCACCGTCGGTACCATCACGACGTCTGCAGGCACTGTGCTCCAATAAGCTATAACCCTACGCGTTAACCTAAAATTTGCCCAAACCCGGTCAGACCGGGGTTTGTGCAACTTTAATGGGTGGCCACGAAGGCTTGGTCTTCGAGTTGGGCGAAACAGTCCAGTCAAATCAGGACCAATCTGATCCATCAATATACGATATGTAAGGACCAAGTCGACCCGAAGCCGCCTGTAATACATGGAAAACATGTCCAACTTACTTAGCCTCTCCGGGTTCGTCAGCTTCTTCAATTCGTGCACCATTTTCGTCCCGGAACGCAGGACTCGTTCAACTGCCATCTTATCACTAACCAGGCATGGAGGACAAGCCTGGACGCAGTATTCCAAGTGCGGCCTTACAAAAGCCAAAAATAGACTAACGAACGTGTCGGTGGTCATGATCCCGAATGACCTGCGGAACATCCACAACATGTTGAAGCCTTTACGAGCAGCTGTCTTCCAGTGTTCACTGGACTTGAAGTCAGATGACAGCAAAACACCGAGGTCAGATTGGAGTTGAACTCGCGGTACCTCATTGCCTCCAAGCAAATAACGCGTCGACGGGTCATTCGAACCAACGCGTAAAACGGTACATTCCGCTAAATTAACGGGCTACTGCCAGAAAAATGACCAGTCCCAAAGTCTATCCAGCGCCTCCTGTAGGGTCAGTAGACCAATCGGCTCGTCTATTGTGAACCAGAGTTTTAAGTCATCCGCAAACATTAGGTATGGCACACCCAATTCAGCAGGTAGGTCATTAACGTATATAGTGAAGAGAAGCGGGCCAAGAACCGAACCTTGCGGAACGCCACTCACGACACATTGGCGGAAGGACAGGCTTGAATCCACCCGCACACACATTTTCCTTCCGATTAGGAAAGCTGAAGTCCATCGTAAGACTGGTCCAGAAATACCAAAGGAATTCAGCTTGTACAAAAGGCGCGAATGTGGAACAGTGTCAAAAGCTTTGGAAAAGTCAATAAACAGCATGTCCACTGCCTTCCTGCAATCAACGGCTTCGGCCCAGTGTTCACGAGCGGTTAACAAGTTAGGAAGGCAAGAATAGCCCATACGAAAACCGTGCTGAGAAGGATTAAGCAACTCAAATGCTTTCAAATGTCCTTCGAGAGCGTCCCTCACGAGCTTTTCCAATACCTTGACTAGCACGCTCGTTAAACTGACCGGACAAGTTATCAGGGAGGTGCTTATCACCTTTCTTAAAAATGGGACAAACAATAGCCTCCTTCCAGTCCTTGGGTAGAGAGCAGCCTCGTAGAGACTTCACAAAAGGTTGCGTAATCGGACGGCAAAGTTCATCAGCCAACTCGTACAAAAGTTTGGGATGAATGGCATCTGCACCGGCAGCTTTATTGGGATTTAATTGCCTCAAAAACCGGAGCACTTCAGCCTTGGTTATAGAAACCTCCTCCAAGTGGGAGCCGTCAGGAACTTTTGACTGGTGACTGATAAGCGGCAGCTGTGACTCACTAACATAAACCCCAGCATACTGTTCTCCGAGCAAACAAGCTTTTTCGTGATCCGTAACAACAGCAGTGCCGTTCGGGCCAAACAACACTGGGATGCACGAATTTATGTTGCCTCGCCTTTTGACATAAGCGAAGAAGCATTTCGGGTTTGCTGAGGCTATACGAGCAAGCTCTACTTCATGCTGTAGACGATCACCTCGTAGATACTGCCTGCAGGCACTTCGAACCTCACGATATCGCTTGAAGGTGCATAATGAAGGAGCAGATAAGTAAATACGCCAACATCTGGCACGCGTTTTGAGTTGTCTGCGTAAAGCAGAATCAAACCAGGGTGGGTTTGCCCTAGTTTTATTCCTGCCAGATAGTGGTATATGGGGGAGAGAGCTCACTCAAGTGTGATGTAAGTCTGTCCCAGGCCGTTTGAATGTCGTCAGTATCCAGAATGACACAAGGCGACTTTGCGGCTTCGGCTTTCATTGTCTGAAAGTTCGCGCGCCATATATTTGGAACTCGGTCGGGATGATCATTAGTCTGACGACTAAGGGCGCACTTAAATGAGAGACAGGCGTGGTCGCTAGCACCGGAAGGTGAGTTGTATACAATATCCGTGACGAAATCAAGGGATTTAGCGAAGATCAAGTCCAAGATGGACGGGCTTTGACCCATCATGAATCTGGTAGGCCGATTGACAAATTGGTGCAGGGAAGCATGCAAGGCCAGCTCGAGAAGCTCGGTAGCCAAACACCTTGTAACAGCGCCGCATGAAAAATTCTGCCAGTCAACGTCGGGAAGATTGAAGTCCCCCATCACTAAACACCTATTTGCCGAATGCTCGCAGATGAAATCAGCAAACCTCTTAGCAACGCTGTCGGGGCTTCTATAACTAGCACAACTTTAAGTTGGGCGGAGGCAATACACAGGTTAACTGCAAGTGCCTCAACATCACCCTCTGATGATCTGATACTATACGTGTTAAAGACAGTAAGTGCGGAGTTAACTTACAAAGCAAGGCCACCTCCCCGCAGGTCAGAGGTGCGGTCACCTCTCAGCAGTGCGTAGCCTGGCAGGCACACTTCACTGGCAGTGACGTCGGTGGACAACCACGTTTCAGTGAATGCGACAACGTCTGGCGACAGTCGTCGATAAGAGCGCCGACTTCGCACAGCTTATTTCGCAGGCTACGCACATTGCTTAAGATCACCTGAAGGGATTTAATATTGTGAGTCCGGGATCGTGCGCCACCAGAACCGGCTCTGGTATTGCAGAAGTGGACCGCCGGCTTACCACCCGAAACCCACCAAGCCGGCACCCACTTCTCCTGCTTCACGGCTGGCTTTAAGATTCTTCACAGCTTCCCGCAATTTTAGCCTATCCGCCAAAGGGAGGTCTGGGTGCACAATGACACCAGTACCCTTGAGCTTAAAGGCGAAACGCAGAGGTGCTTTGCGCTTTTCCGGAGAGGACACAACAACTCGCAACAAGCGAGGGCGAGACTTGTCGGCTGGCAAGTTACCGAGTCTGGTTAGTTTGCGCACAGTCACGCCGGGGAAGCCGGGAGGCAGGAGTTTGGTAATGCATACTCTAAAGCACTTAAGGTCATCTAGCATACGGCCTTTTAGGAGAACAGCAGAAGCCTCAGTGGCGCTTCTGAAAATAACACTACAGTCGGTATACGAGTCTCCGCGACGCGGAGTATTTACCGAACGCTCCATGGACGTCGGTAGTTTCAGTTTAGTGTCCGTTTTTATAGACGCTGTCGTAGATGTTTCTTGTTGCAACGAGTCCATAGTAGTAGAATTTGGGGGAGAATGGGCGCCCGACGAATCTCTCATGTCCGTCTCGGGTTTTGCCGCTTTTTTAACTACTTTCGCCTTCGTTTGACAAGGGAAGAAACCTGCTGCTCTCCTTCGCTAACAGCCGAATCAAACACTCTGTCTGAGGGTTCGTTACTAACAAGGTCTTTCCTAACAGGTAAACTGACATTCGACAATGAACAATCAGATGCAGGAACAAACAAATTGCCAGTGTCTTCTACTGTCTCCTGACAGAGAAGACCTGAGCGTTCTAGGCCCTTCACAATCCATTCAACTTTCCTGTCTAGCGAGACAATCAGAGACAATAAACTTTCCAGAGAAACAGGACTGCTCTTTACTGGCGTGTAACGCTCCGTCCTAAGCATACAACGGTCCTTACAACGGTAGATTAAACTCTCACTACTGGACAGAAGAGCGTACTGTCTACGATCCAAGCCAGTACAGGCCTTATGGAACCAACGGTTACAGGTATCGCACTGCATGTCCCCGGACGCATCTTTAACCGCTTATAGACAACCCACTTTACCACACATAACCACAGAGTCGTCAGAAGGCGGACACGGCGAGTTAAAGCAGCGCTTGACAACCATCGTGACAGAGAGGGTTCAGAGAAAGAATTAAATGTATTGGATAAGAAGCAAAGATGTGAACCGGATTACGGTGACAACTTATGCAAGCGACGAGAGCACCAATGGGAAAGACCAAGTGTGACACGAGTGTATTAAAGTGGACTCACCAAGTCACAAAGCCAAAGTAAACTCCAAGGATATAACAACAGGACCTTTGCGAGGGCGCAGAGGCTGACACACGGATAACTGTAGATCCACTGATCAGTTTGACCAAGAATTGAATCAAGTAAATCTGCCTTTGACGAATGGGAAAGAGCGCACAAGAGGCGAGGTAGCTGGATAGCGTCCAGTGGTCAAAAGACGGGTAATGACACAGGGAATGGCTGGCAACAAAGGAACAAATACTAAGCTTACTAGCAGGAAATTTTGCCGCTGGATCTGGGCAAGACTGAAAGAACGAAAGAGCTTTTTTAAGCCCGTTTGAATCACAAGAAACACAAGGTCAAGCTTTTTGATCAGAGTTATTCAACCCTGTTTTCACAAAAGGCTTTCGAGAAGGAAAACTCAAGCGGTGAAACAATACAATTACGCCGTGACAAAGGAAGGCACACAAGAAATTCTGAGTACGCGGGCACTTCTAAGTACTGCTGGAGCACAAGAAAACTGGCAAAGCCAAAGTTTCTATGTAGTGTTATTTAATTGCTATCCTCAAACAGGAATTTCAATAAAGAAAACCTCAAACGGTGAAACCCGACAAACACGCCGTGACCTTGACTGTTCGAAGGCTGTAGTCGCAGGCCTAGCAGGGTACTTTATGTTCTTACTTTATTTACTTTATATTACTTACTTTACATTCTTATCGTCCCAACCCATTCCGCCGCATGTGTTCAGTGTGGTGTTAGAATATGTTGTAATGGGTGTTGCACCAACGGTTTCGGGTGTCAGCTTTTCAGTAATTACAATACGGTCTACTTGCAAGTGGGGTTCCTATCTTCCTTCTCTGTGCACATTGCCTTATCTCTGTGACACACAGCGACCGGACTTGTACTGCTGTTTCCCCCATGTTACTGAAGGTTAAAAAATTTGTTTGGAGGTTGACCATACTTGCAAAACACACAGTAAATAATGGGATGTGCCTGTATGACTGGTTAAAACTAGTCCGAGACAGTGAGCGAAATTAAGCGCGGATATCAGAAGGCAATTGTATTCGGACACAGCGGACTCTATTCAATGGGCTACAATAAGAAGCGGACGGAGGAAGCGTGACGAGAGCGAACACGTAAGCGCGGGAACTTACAAGTTGATTGAGTGACGAGCCGGTTGTAAGGAAGTCTAAAACAAGAGGGAGTAATGTACAATCGGTCAACAATTAAATTGTACATGAAAGCTAGCATTTATCTTTTAGGGCGCTACAGAGCTCCCCTAGTAGGCTGAACATAGAAAGCCCTCGTAATCGTAAAGGACTGGTGAAACGAGGTACGTAAGGCAAAATCAGGCCGGATAAAAATGAATGAGCGTTCGTGTCTATTGCAGGTTCTTCGGCTGTCAGAGTCCGCTGTGCCGTTAGTGATTTGTTTTTTATTGCTTGCAGGACGGGGTACATTTCGGCGAGCCGTTGGAGCGGGTTTGTCGGACTACAAACTACTGGTTGGTCCAAAAAAGACCGACGGGAACTCAACCTCCGCTGCTGCCAAATGATGCGCTTTGAAGTGGTCTCCCCCGCCGCACCACGCCCCGCGCCAAAGTGACCCTCGTCCCAAGAAGAAACGATCGTGGTCCCACGGAGAAGCGGCGCTCCCCCCGCCTAGAAACGACCCTCGTCCCGCGAAGTAGCGGCACTCTTTGCGCGAAGAAGCGACCAGCGTCCGCGCCAGGATGCTTGAAAACATTCCTCGAGTGGCTCAGTCGATCGAAGGGGTTTGGGGCATGTAGAGACAAGAAAATAGAAAAACTCGCGCAGTAAACGCCAGAAAGACCAAACAAATGATCTTCAAACTTTAACTTTTTGATTTTTGTATATTTTACAATAAGGTTTCCCGGAGGTTTTTGAGACTTTTGTTTGTTTTCCAAACGGTAATCGACCAAAAAATGGGACAAATATATACAATACATAAAAAACCAAAAGTATTTACACTGTACATTGTCGGAGAAACGAACGGGCTTACGCACCTCGCGGCAGACTAGATTCGAGAGATGTCGGGACGGCTGAAGCCTGTATACTAATATCGTGGTCTTGTTGGACTGCACTAGGATGCTGAAAGCTGGTGTGGTGAGCTGTGACGTCGCATGAAGTACTACTAGACGAAGTAGGCGCTGTGCTTTCTTCCATAAAGGCGGTTTGAGACGGTCGATGGTGGCGACTTCGCGTCGACCACCGCGGTCAATTGTGTATACCTTACTCGCACGATGTAACACCTTGAAAGGTCCTATGTACTGTGATGGAAGAGACTGTCGAACACCATCTGCTCGAAGAAGGTGTGAACACGTAGACAGCCTCTTGGGTACGTACACGGGTGTCTTCTGCGATCGAGGAGCGGACGGAAGTAGTTCACGCATCTGGTGAGCTAATCTACAGGTGTAACCTCCGTAGTCAGGAGTGGAAGTGCATGGGGCTTGTGCTACCAGCTGTCCGGGCAACCGCAGCATGCAAGCGTAGACTAGCTGCGCTGGTGTGGCGTCGAAATCGGTTTTAACCGTGTTTCTTAAGCCTAGGAGAACGAGAGGCAGCGTTTCGGGCCATGATGGGTCTGCGTGCGCACGTAGCGCTGCCTTCAACTGGCGGTGATAACGCTCCAACCTGCCTTTAGCGGCCGGGTGATACGAAGTTTTGGAGACGTGGCTGCAGCCTAAATTCTTAAGCAACGTGGCAAATGTTGACGCGAAATGTGACCCTCGATCGGTGGTCGCTATTGCGGGGCAGCCGTATTGATCTACCCAACGCTCCAGAAAAGCCTTCGCTATCGTTTTCGAAGAGCATTTACGTGTGGGAATAGCTGCATGCACCTTAGTGAATCGATCGACACAGGTTAGCAGATAACCATAGCCTTCCGAAGGCGGCAGAGGACCTACGAGGTCGACGTGCCCGTGATGAAAACGTTCGTCTGGCGTGCGACATGTGCCTAATGGGATTCTCGTGTATTTGTGCACCTTCGCGCGTTGACACGGAAGGCAAGCAACCGCTCAATTACGGCCGTCCCGATTAACATTCAGCTAAACGAATCGTGCGGTTAACAGTTTAACCGATGCACGAGCGCCTGGATGAGACAAGTCGCGCAATGTGTCGAACGTGGGTCTGCCGAAACTCGCGTGGGCCCACTAGGCGCGGCGTGCCAGGAGATAAATCGCAGAGTAAGTTCCGCCTGGTTATGTCAGCGGAACGGATCGTATGTGTAACGAGGGAGACCTGCGTAGTAGATCAACCTCAGGATCGATGAGTTGTGCTGTGGCCATGGCTGTCAAGTCGCTAGCAGTGCCGGCATCAGCGGAGATAGATTGGATGCGGGAAGTGCAGGCGCCGGCGCTGTGCACACCTGAGACCTGCCGTATATCGGTCGTGAACTGAGCGATATAGTCAAGGTGAAGCGACTATCTAGGAGAGTATCGGTTGGTAGTCGAGCCGAGCACGTAAGTCCGGGGTTTGTGGGCTGTGAAGACGACAAAGAAGCAGCCTTCTAGGGTTTGTCGAAAGTGACGTAGCGTTAGATATACGGCAGTAGTTCTCTACCGAACGTGCTGTAGCGAGATTTGGTAGGATGTAGGCTTTTGGAGTAAAAGGCTGAGGACTGCCACGTGTCGGCTACTCGTTGCCGCAAAACAGCGCCGACAACCACGCCTGAGGCGTCGGTACTGAGGGACGGTGGGCTGTCGGATCGTGATGCGCTATAGAAGCTACGTTGGTGATAGCCTCTTCCAGCGACTTAAAAGCAGCGCGTGGTACAACAGGGAAGTCAAATTTCTTGAGTTTTCCTCGGAGAAGGTCCGTGAGGGTTTTCATCAGCGGGGCGCAGATGGGTGTAAATCGTAGGTACAAGTTGACAAGATCATCAAAACGTCTGAGCTTTGCAAAGAATGAGGCTCGGGTTATCGATGATGCTTGAATTTTATGCTGCAGTGGCACGACGCCTGCAGAGGAGATACGAGGGCCGAGGAAGTTAACTCAATCAACACCCAACGAACACTTTTCTGCGTTGATCGTCACCCCTTGTTGAGATAAACGATCAAAAAGTGTTCGTACGTGGCGCATGTGCTCTTCTCCTGAAGAGCTTGCGTTTAAATTGTCATGGCGAAACGCGTAAGCAAAGTTTAAGCCGCGACAGGCATGGTCGATAAAGCGCTGAAAGGTTTGCACGGCGTGCTTTAGACAAAATGGCATGCGCAGAAACTCGGACAAACCAAACGGAGTCGGCACGGCAGTTGTAGCGATGTCCGCTTCGGTTACCGGCATTTGGTTGTATACGCGTACCAAGTGGATTTTGCTGAAGATATTTTTACCCGCCAGACTAATGGTACGAACCACTATGTGTGGGATCGGGTAGCGAGCAGGCTTGGTAACTGTATTCAAGGTTCGATATTCACCGCAAGGACGCCAGTCCCCCATGATCTTCTTCGGGACCATGCGTAGAGGTGACGCCCATGGGCTGTTAGACGGTCTAACGATACCCGGCTGAAGCATATGGTCGAATTCAGCTCGTGATGCATGTAGTTTGTCAGGGGCCAGCCGTCATGGCCAAACGCTAACTGGCTGATCACGCGTGACTGTGTGACGTGCTGCCGCTGTCGTGACTAGCGGAAGCTCTGCAACTGGTCGTACTGGTCGCGGGTACTCAGAGAGTAAGTTCGCATAACCTGATGGTATATCGGCGATTCGAAAAACGGGACTGATTATCGGGGCGTCTGTAAGAACGCCTTCAACCCCTAGTTTAGTATGGCCATCTAAAAGTCTGTGGCGACCAGTATCAACAAGCCAACCGAAATGCCGGAGGAAGTCGATACCGTTAATTGCGAAGGGAACAGACGCAAACATGATGACCCACTGAAGGTCTCCGCGAAGATGTAAGTCCAGGTTCATCGTGCGCTGACCGAATGAAGCTATCCGAGAACCGTTGGCCGCGCGCAATTTGTACGTAGGCCTGAGTGCTTGTCGTTAGCGGTCGCTGGCAGGAATCTAACTTATGCTCCCGTGCCGATGAGGAACTTGCTGGAAGAACGTCGATCCTTAAAGTAAAACATGCGATTTGCTTGGTTATTAACTGATGCGTTTGTCGTGCTAGTATGCAGGCTATTTGTTTTCCATGAAACAGCTGGGTCGTGCATAATGCAGGGAGGCTGAAAACACCTCGCTCTTCCACCGTATTGGCGGTGATACCAGCATACTTCTTCGACGGGTTTGACATTATCTGACTGAGAACTTGTAGGGCAAATGTTGCGCTTTCGTGCCGAAAAAGACAGACCCGGTGTAGGCACAGATCAGCCGCAATGAACGGGAGCCAAAACGTGGTCAGCATTTGACTGTAGCACACGTTGCTTCGAAGCTTTCCTTGCTGCTATCCTGCTGCGAAGTGGCGCAATTTCCTCGTATTTAGAGTCACATCGGCCTAACGACTGGGAACAATTATGATATTCGGTTTTCATCGGTGAGAATACGGCACCGGAGCTAGTGGTCGTCTGCTGCGGATACCGTCCGCACGCAGCGTCTGCCTTGGTAGCAAATTCTTTCAGGGGTGTATCTATAAACATGGACAGCCATACAGGCAATGGCTCTGGGAGACTGCAAACCATAGCACCTTTATCTCTTCTTCGCTCAAGAATAAGAGACAAGCGCTGCGCTGAAGTTCGCAGAGCAACGCCGACGGCTTGCGACCTCCAGGCTTGAGAACAGTGAGCTGTTCAAATCGAGCTCTTGCGCCGGGTTGTAACTTTTAAAATCGCTTGCTTCATCGTTTCATACTTTGTCTCATTCGATCGGCAGAGTAAAATGTCCTCAATCAGCGTCACCACCGACTGAGGAACGCGTAGGACGAGCTGATTGTACCTCGGACGGTCCGCCGTAATGCCCTTATTTTCCAGTTCGATCTCGAATATCGTAAATAAACGAGTTGTGTTCCATGAAACTTGGAACAGCCAAAGTAAGCATGTTTACGCGGTAAAAGGACTCAGTTGCCACTCTTGAACTATGAGTCGAAAGATAAAGCATGAACAAAATACGATTAAAGTACTAAATTACGCAAGGTACAAATAACAAACCACTGCTCCACAAAAGTTCTAGCCCAACCGAAGGGAAAACCAAAACGCCAATGACATTGCCAAAATAAGATCCGAATCGCCGTTAACGTACACCGTACAATGACTGCGGACCTTGGCTGTAGTTATACATCTCTACTGACTTCGACTTGTAGAATTAGAAGGCCAACTACCAAGGTTAGTGGTTCCCCATATTTTCTGCCGAGGGAGCAGGTGGGTTTTTAATCACGTGCAGATGAAGAAGATTCTGGAACATTCGAAAGCGATGCGATAATCGTTAATAATCAATTAATCGCTAACATAGTGGATTTCCATGGCAATTCTAGCTTTCTCCCCTGAGATAGCGTCCGAGTTATAAGACGAAAGCCTGGGATTAACTTGTAGTCTTCGGGACGGTGATCTCTGCCTGTCGGTCCACCTTCTTCGCAGAAGCGCCCGAGAACTTTGCTCCGAGGTTCTTGTTCTGGATTAGTTGCTCAACTGTGTGCGGCCTTCCACTGCTACCTTCGGCAGATTGAAGCTTCCCACCAGTAAATCGAACGGGAGGTCAGTAGGCCTTGCTTTTTCTGGTTGGCAAGACGTGGGCCGTAACTGGTTTGCATAAGGTGCCCAGATCTGTGCGCCCACCATCACGTCATACATGAAGTTTCCGCGCTTGCTTTTGATCGTCCCTGGCGTCCATTTCGCATGGCCTTCCCGGTAGTCACTTACTAGCACCCTTTTTCCAAGAGTAAAAGATATCTTCTTTGCTCCGTGCCGCCAGTTAAAATCCTATTTCATTCTGCAGATCCGAGTGCGGTCGGATGGCGTCGAAAGGCATGCGGAGCTTCCGGTTCACCATGGCCTGTGCCGCAGAGAATCCGTCTGGCGCTTGTGGATTCGGTGATGATCCGTAGGAGAAAAGGAACCGGTCAAACACCTCCTCTATACTTCCCTCCCCTTTTAATTTGTGGAGGACTCGCTTGAATGTATCGACAAACCATGCTGCCTGGCCATTCGACTGTGGGTGAAACGGCGGCGAGCGAACATGCTGTACAGTGCATTGCTTGCAAAACTGCCTAAACGTTCCTGAAGTAAATAGGGAGCCATTGTCAGTGACAATTGTCCCAGGACATCCAAAGCTGCTAAAGGTTTGGCGCAGTTGCGATATGGTGGCATTGGTGGTTGTGTTCTCCATAAGAATACTACAAGCCACTTGCTGTATGAATCGACTATAATGAGGAAACTTCGGACGTTGATCGGTCCCGCAACGTCGACATGGAGGCGGCACCATGGCTTAGTAACTTTTAACCATGGATATAGTTCTGATCTTTGTGGCGCTGTCAAGACATTGACACACCGTTGGCAGCGTATGACTATTCCTTCTAGTTGTTGGTCCATGAACGGCTATTATACATAACTGCGGGCAAGCGCCTTCATCCGGTTGATTCTAGGATGCCCGGCGTGGAACTGCCGAATAAGACGCTCCTGAAGTGCCCTGTGGATGACCACTCTTTCCGAAAATAGTATGCAGTCGTTTACAATAGAGGGCGAGTGTCTCCTCTGGAATTACTGTTGCAACTCGGCAGATGAACATGAACGTGGCCAACTTGTTTTGTGAAACCGTGTAACTTACTTGAGTATTGGGTCCCAAAGCGTTTCGGTTCGTACAGCTTCTGTGGTAACTGGTAGACCGTGCAATGCACCAGTCTCCAGGAAGTTGACGTCCGGTTCGATTTCGCCCGAGGCAGTGATTGTGTCCTTATATTCTTGCTGGCGGGCATCAATTAGGCGTGACTGTGCAACCGCTTGGCCAATGGAAACTGTCGACTGGTATTGGATCTCAAAATCACACCCTATTAAGGTAAGAGCCCAACGTTGTAGCCTGTTGGCTGTGTAGGCCGGAATGCCCTGTTTCGAACCAAAGATAGCCAGCAAGGGCTTGTGATCAGTCAGAAGCTTGAAGCGGCGGCCGTATAGTATTTTGTGGAATTCCTTGACTGCGTACACTATGGCCAATGCTTCTTTCTCAATCTGGCTGTAATTCCACTTGGCATTCGTAAGGGTTCTGGCGGCATGGGCGATTGCCTTCTGAAATCCATCGTCGTAGGTGTGTAAAATTACTGTGCCAATCCCATGGCTTGATGCATCTGTGGCCAAGACAATCCCTTTGGAGAGGTCAAAATGAGTCAAAAGCAAGTTTGAGGACAGCCGTGACTTTACGCATTCGAAGGCATTCTGGCATTCTGATGTTCAGTTCCATCTTTGGTCTTTGGCTAGTAGCTTGTTTGACGGGACACGCAGGCGGTGCATCTCAGGCAATAATGCGCTGTAGTGGCTGATGAGCCCACGAAAGGAACGCAAGGACTGTAGATCTTTTGGTGAAAGCACGTTTCTAATGTCTTCTATATTTTTCGCGTCTGGTCGACGTCCATCCTTTTCGAGGATAAAACCGAGGTATTTGATAATCCGTGAAAAATGTGCATTTTTTCTCGCGGATCCGGAAACCGTACGACTGTATGCCACCAAACACTTCATCCAGTCGGTTTAACAGTTCTTCCGGTTTTCGGCCAATCAATTTGGTATCATCCAGATATGCAGCCGTACCAGAAACGCCCGCTAGCATGGTATCCATCAACTGTTGGAAGATGGCTGGCGCCGTTTACACCAAATAAATAAATTAATTAATATTTTATTCTCGACCCTGCGAGGCACGCCCATGGAAGCATGATCGGGTATATGCAACTGTACAGACATTTTATGGTAACTGTAAACGTGACAGTAGCAAATTGTTCATATAGATAGTTCGTTCACAAATTCATTGAGGCATACCAAATCAGGCGGGATCAAGGTTTACAGGCAGTTGTGTATCACGACGATACTTCGTGTTCAATCGTTTGTAGTTGTAACGGTTAAGACACTATAAGTGCAATGCAACTGTGCTTGTAGACGGAGAGTAACAGATTCTTGCACGATTCCGGAACAGTTGAAATATGAGTCCAGTCGACTTGCCAGTATTTACTTGTGGTCAGTGACTTTATCCATTGGCGAGTCACATCCGTCACCTGACACTTCTGTGCAGCAAGCAACTTCACAGCCTGTGCCATCACAGCTGGCACCGCAACCTCAGACGAGTTAGTCCGCTCCAGCAGAACCGACAACCATCCCTGCAAGTTGCAGCATAACAAAGTTAGAGCTTTTTTGCTCCGCTCATCAACTGAGCAGCTCTCAGGGCGCTTATCAGCGCTCCACCTGCGTCGTCGCTTAAGGCAGGCCGATTAACACACATTGCCGCTTTGTTTGTGTGTGTACCACTGCAAGTCGATTGATCGCTGAATCGGACAGTCTGCGCTTTACGACCCCCATCTGCCGCCGCCTGACCTTGGTTCGGTTGGACAACTATCCATTCGTGCGCGTGTTCTGACCTGTTCCTGCGTCACCCCTAGCGCAAAGTACACGTATCAAGGTGAGCGCTAAGATAGGCTTTGCATTCCAATGGTTCAACGTCGCCTATGTTGCGCAGACAACTGCAGTAAACTGCTTAAGATCAGTATCACCTGTTCTAGCTGCATTAGGTCGTACTGTCCGCAATGTGCAGGCAAATCTGTCCAAGAAGTGAGACAGACAAACCAAGTTGCTGACACAATTTGGTTTTGCCCAACATGTCAAGTGATTTCAGTTGTCAACTGTTTATACTTGCTAATGAAAAAATACGATATGATGACTGAAATAATCGCGCAATTTGTAAATACTAAGGTCGCTCCCTCGGAGGTAAATATGGCCACGGTCAAAGTTAGTTCTGCGTCTAAACCGAAGAAGAGCTAGACGATCCAACCGCACTGCAGCGTCTGTGACTCTAAACCCACTGGGTCACCTCACTCCCATCAGTGGGCAAGCCTCAAACATGCCTGCGTCCACTTCTCCAACCGTAGACGCTTCACTTGGAGATTCAGCCATGACACTGATAGCTCACAGCCGAAGGAAATCCGGTGCAGATAGCGAGCAGGTAACGTACGCATCCATTGCATAGACAAACACACCGGGAGCGACACACATAAGTTCGGTTTCAGTACCGAGCACGCGTGGCGCAAAGCAGCTTTCACCGTCAACTCCAGTGGTGCCCTCTAAACAACCTGAATTGCCGGCAAAAGTATGAAGCCAACACTCGCTAGACAAAACCATGCTGCGCTAACTCTCGTGTACACCAACGTTCCCGAATCCAAATCTAGCACAATAAAAGGCGTTGCAAGACGATCGCAACCAGTGGAGTTCCATCTGCGAGGCGATTGGCATTCGGGTTGAGCCTGCAATGCTGCAACGCGTAGCACGTCACCGACCTCAGTTCACTCTGGTGAACCCCGAATGCTTCGAGTAACACTAAACTCAGCAGATGAGACAGAGGCTGTTCTGCTCTCAGCAGTTCGTCTTCGCAACTCACCGAGCGGAGTGCGCATTTTGCCTGATCTACCTTGGAACGATCGCGCAAAAGAAGCAGTTAAGCAACGCGGTATTGCTAATAGGGATAGCAAGAAAACAATATTTGTTCATGATGTTCCCGAGCTTCTGCATACTTTTGATCACGATGCGCAAACACATGACCGAGAGCAGTGGTGCTACATCCGCGAAGCACTCTCTGTTAACAATGTTATTGCCAAATCCCTGACAAGAGTTCCGTTATCACCGGACTACAAGGGCTGCGGTCCAAGGCTAATGAAAGTAATACTACACTCCGAGGGAATGACGCAAGTTCTGTTGTATAGCTGGTTAAAGTTTCGAGCTAGGTTGCCAACAGAAATACGGCTAAAGGCAGCAGACGAACGACCAAAAGTCGGAAGAAATTCGATGGAACTTGCAAACGCTGCAAATTCTTTATTTTTACTGTCCTTCGGAGAGACCGACATAACAGCGCCCACGTCACATAGGAGGACCGAGCAAAGCACGAGTGAACCATCAGTTCAGGAACGCTCAATAATGTCATGTAACACGACTGAAATACACAAACCAAAAAACGATTAATTGCCGGCCACCTAACGGCCGGCTTAAAAACGAACACAAACTTGACATCCACCAATGAACTCCTAACCACAAAAGCCCTATCTTGCATGTACACAAACGTTCAAGGCCTTCAAAGCAGGTTGGCCAAACTTAGAGAACTCCATGCCTCCCAAACGCGGGACCTCGTCATGATCACAGAGACATGGTTAAACCCTGAGATAACCGACTGTGAGATCAAGTTACCCGGTATGTCGCTGCTTCGGACCGATAGAACCGGAATGGGTGGCGGTGTGGTCCTTTACTATAATGCAAGCCTCCGATGTGAAGTTATCGATCACCCGGAAATCCGAGCTCCCGATTCGCTTTGGTGCCGCCTTTGGTTGCGAAACATGGACGCATGTCTACTAGCCGCGGTTTATCGCCCGCCAAACTCAACGTCGGAAATGGACTCCAAACTGTACCACGTTTTTCAGTTTGCTTTGAACAAGTCCTACATCCACATTCTTATCGCGGGAGTCTTTAACGTGCACGACATGGAAACGCCGGCAACCGACGGTACGCAGCTTAAAGCCTGTTTGCAAGAACTTATTGCTAGCCACCCTCTTTACAACCACGTAACCTCACCCACCAGATATCGAACTTCTAACAAGCCGTCGATACTGGATCTTGTGCTAACTAACAAAGAACTCATGGTTGGCGGGGTAGTTACAAGCACACCACTGGGTCGTAGTGATCATGTCACTCTACTCTTTGATTATATATGCTATGCCGAGTATCATGAAAAGGAGGAGGATAAAGTGCATACTGTCACGCACTACAATGTGTTGTCCAAGCTTGTTAAGGATACATCTTGGACTTTCTTAACCGAATGTCCCCCATATCTGGCCTGGGATATGTTTACAAGGACTTTGAGCACACTGGTAGCGCAAGCATCGGAACAGAAGTCCTTCCAACCCAAAAACCAGAGTAAGTCATTTCTGAGGAGCAGAACACGTAAATGTCTGTCCCGGGGGATTTGGCATGGCGAAATCACCAGGGTTGCCCGAATGCCGAAACCTGGACTGCATACGTGACACATCGTAACTTCTGTGTGAAGCTGATCCGCGAAGACTAGGTCACGCATCAGCAGAAGTTAATGAAGCGATTCTGCATTAACCACACACTCCTGTACAGGCACATTAACGGCCCTCGAAAGGTAAAGCGAGGGGTTCCGGCGCTAGTCACGGCTGATATATGCACGCAGTCAGCAATGGAAGCAGCTGATCTCTTACGGCTTCATTACTCCCAAACGTTCCAACAAGTGTCGAGCCCAAACATTCACTTCATTTCTAATACTCCACCATTTGGTTCACAAAACATCGCCTTCACTACGGAAGCTGTGTTGAAGTTGTCATCCTTGCGTATCCACTGTTCTCCCAGAGCCGATAACATCTGACCAAAGGCTCTACAGGCGGTAGCTAGTGATCTAGCAGAACCACTGGCTGTTTTCTATCAGCAATGTCTAGAGGAAAACCTTATTCCACCAGTATGGAAGCAAGGGGTCATCACTCCTATCCATAAAGGAGGTAGCCGCACTGATCCTGCAAACTATCGTCCAATAACACTACTTCCCGTACTATCCAAAGTGATGGAATCAATCATCGCAGACGCGCTGATGCAATATTTGGAAAGCCACAATTTAATAGCCCCAGAGCAACATGGCTTTCGTCAAAAGCATTCGTGTAATGGTTGGCGGCATCCGGTTTCGGATTTGCCTGTCACTGTGGCAAGCCACAGGACGCCTGCGCCTACAGAGGGACAATGGATGGCTTGCGCTGCACCACCCACAGCTCCAACCACATACCTCATATCCAGTGTAAACCCGAAGGAATAAGACCGCGAGGCATGCGGATGGGAACCACGTTTCATCAACGGAGCCGGCCCACACTCCTTCACAGGCAAAGACAAGCACACTGTAGTTGGGGAATCAAGCGCACACAAGGCGGTGGCTGGACCGTAGTCCACTCCACACTGACTGCATGGAACCACTCTTTGATCCTAACACGGCCACAAGGACCGTGCACCCTATCCCCTCCAGCAACGACCAACTGTCTCCTGGAGCCAGTATGGACGAGGTAGTGGGTAATAGACAGGTAGGCACCTTGTCAACATGCACATCAAGCGCATCCACACCGGGGATTTCAAACAACAGCCAAACACACCTGTAATACTAACCTATTAATTGCACGTAATAGCTGGACGGAAGCTGTTGATGATGGAGTTGGAGTCGATGCCATCTACCTGGACTTTTCAAAAGCGTTTGATCGTCTAGACCATCGAGTTCTCCTTTAGCAGCTTCGGAACTACGGCATTGGCGATCCAATCCTGAGTTGGATTAGCAATTTTCTACAAGAAGGACGGCTGGTGATGAGAGTCCGAGAATCATTTTCTCATGCAATCGACGTGACGTGTGGCGTACCACAAGGCTCGGTTCTTGGACCTCGTCTATTCTTGGTGTTCATTAACGATTTGGCGAGATCAATTACTTCCGATTTCCTATTTTTCGATGATGATATCAAGATATGGCCAAGGATCAGAGGACCGGATGACCCTGAACGGCTCCAGCACGATCTTACCACAGTGTCGAATTGGTCAGTTCAAAACGCTCTACCGTTCAACGTAGACAAATATAGCGTAGTACAATTACGCCATAGACATAACTACACCCACGTACTTGGGACAAACGAATTGCAGAATAGCTCCCAGGAACGTGATCTTGGTGTGATCGTACAGAGCGATCTCAACTGTTCAAAACAGGCTGAAGTAGCTGCTAAAAGAGGCAACCAGCACGTCGGCATGCTGCAAAGGGCATTCGGAAGATTTGACCCATCAATCTTCCCAATGATGCTCAATTCCTATGTGCGCCCGCATGTTGAGTACGCAATCCAAGCTTGACAACCATGGTTGAAACGCGACCTAGCAGCGATAGAGGCACCACAACGAAGAGCAACAAACAATGTAAAGGGCCTGCGCTATCACTCTTACCACCGAAGGCTGAAGTTGCTGGGAATTTTCAGCGGACGCTATCGAAGGTTGCGCGGCGATCTCATATTAGCGTATCAGATATTGAGTGACCCCAACCACGTATGCCGCCATTTGCTGAAACAGCCACAACACGCAGCTCAGGGGTAACTGCTTAAAGTTGAAGGAACAATATAGCCGTTTGGAGTGTCGACGGAATTACTTTTCCCTTCGGGTTTGCAAATCCTGGAACGCTTTCCCAGACTCAGTTGTATCCTCTCCTACCCTGGATGTTTTCAAAAACGATTAGATGTTGCTCTTAGCTCCCAACATTTTGTTACCTAAGCTCTTCTGCTGTGGATTACGCCAAGCATGTTTTCAACAGGACTAATGTATCAAATGGACCTAAGTGAGCGACCATATTTTATTTTCTCACTCCTTACCTCAACTATCACTGCGCCCCAGTGTCTTTCTAAACGTTTACGTGCGATATTTCTTTTTCATTTTACGCTAAGGTTAATTATCAAGGTGTTCATCTCGGCAGACGTTCGATAGATGACCCAGACATATTTTAATTGCATCATATTCACCGCTACCATCCTACGGGACGTGTCAAGCACTTGCTTTTATCCCGTGATAAATCATTGTTCATT
The DNA here is from genome assembly GCA_944474145.2 of Dicrocoelium dendriticum. NCBI lineage: Eukaryota > Metazoa > Platyhelminthes > Trematoda > Plagiorchiida > Dicrocoeliidae > Dicrocoelium > Dicrocoelium dendriticum. Next base: position 120,147,452 of record OX104063.1, on the reverse strand, counting down.
GTTGTTCATTGAACCGACAGCACTCCTACTCACCCTACACTCAATCGACGCGGTAGGAAGCTCAAACCTACAGTTCGTTTTTCGGGCTTGGTTTGCACTTACTATTTTACATAGAACGCGCCTTCGAAATGTTCTGCTCTTAGCAAACGTTTTTGAAAATCCACAAAAAGGTCCATAACGACTTGAAACTACCAAAAAAGAGCAAAACCATTTAAAAACCCAAAAACAGCTTTGCACTTTTTTCGCTTTACACTCTTCTGTGTATGGCTATGCATTTATGCTGCTCTTTCATTTTGCTTTCCATATACACCTTCGGTTGGTTACACCTCGGTTGCACTTTTCTCGGGATCCCCGCACGTCAACTGGAAGTAGAAAATCCTTCCGGCTCAACCGCCTACGTGAAGTTTACGAACTGTCTTCCCACAAACAGTTGTTTTACCGTTTCGACACCGTAGGGAGGACACGGGTGGGAGCCCGCTAGGGTCCGATTGCATGGTTCTCCCCCAGTAGCTGCATCAGGTTTCACAACCTTGTCTCGCAGAAGGCTGGTCCGCGACGGACAGTCCTCACGTAGATCGAAGGACTGCTTACACAGTCCCTTCTGGAAGAGGGCTATTTAGCAGTCTGGAGATTCCCCGGTTTGGCTGTGTAAAATTCTAACCAAAATTCTTTAATTGTACACCTAGGCAACCGGTGTGGTTTGTTGAACTGATTGCTGAGTTCAAATGCTTGACTTGCTCACCGCCATTTTCGCTTGGCGCTCGTTCTGGTTGCAACTCGCAACAGCCCGGTGTGCTGTGCTTGCTCCGTTCCTCTAGCTAGAGCGTCCACGGTGTCGTTCTTTTATAGCTAAATAAAGGGGAATCATTTACTGTACCAATAAAAGTTTCCCTGCAACTCGATCCGTCTTCTGGAATCGCTCTCTGGGCTCCCGGTACAGGCAACCCTCTAAAAGACCTTCTGGGTCTTGTGTGTGCGGTAATGGTTAAGAGTACAAGGGTCACTGGTGGAGACCATTCATGGAGATTATCCCTGAGTATCTCTTACCGGATGCTATTGTGCTGGCGGCTACTCTTTCCGTAGTGCAGTTCTAAAGTGGATTTGTCCGCAGGAGAACTCAAGTAGGTTAAGAAGAGATCGTTGAAGAATAAAATCATCTTGTACTCGGTTTTCTATGCTTAAACCCTAAAATATTGTTGCCCCGGATACCACTAAAGTTTCTTAGGTGCTAGAACGGTAACAACAATGAATGTGGATGAGTTGTGAGCTTAAGGTACTTAGATGTCATGCACTACACCGTGGGCGTCCTCAAGCTACATCAGGGCCAGTTTCGAAGAAATGGTCTTGCGAATCGCAGATGTGGAAGATGCTTTGTATTGCCAAAACATAGGAATCTTTGTATCTCCTTCCTGAATACCTGCAAGTTTTGGATTTCTCTTATTCTGGAAGGCAGCCCGTTCCATATGTTCACGTACACAACTAAGAAGAAACGAGATCGCAGTCTCTTCTTTGCCTTTAGCGGAGTAATGGGATGACTCTTGTTTCGGAGTATTGATTCAGAGGCGCTCCTTAGTTTAAGACAAGTGATATTACTGTGCAACTTTTTATGAAGTACCTTATGTAACAAGCACAGGTTAAGGATAATGCGCCTTTGCCATAGGGGCTGAATTTTAAGGTATTCACACCTTCGTCGGTAACTCAACGCTTGCTGTGATGAAGTCAAAATCTTCGTAAAGCGTCGCTGAGCTTTTTCAAGCAGAACACGCTCCGACTTCCGTAGGTTGCTGCATATAACAGAGCAATATTCCAGATGTGGCCTGACGTGGCTCTTATAGAGTTCTAGCCTTGCATCTGCGGTTTTTATGTAACGGCTTATGTGGAAGGATAATCCCCTTTCCCTTGCCACTTGATAATGGACTTGCTCTGCAAATTTGAGGCCCATGGAGTAGTGCAAGCCCAGATCGGTTGTCATGGTGTTCTGTTTGATGGTGATGCCGTTTATTGTTAGGGACCCGGCAGGTATAGTAAATTTGTGGGTCCTGACATTAGATTTTTGAACGGAGAAGGTCATTTGCCAATGTTCGCACCGCTTTTCATGTGCTTTAAGATCCTCACTGATACTATTGATTGCGGAAAATTCATTAACAGGGGGAAAGACCTAGACAACTTTTATGTCGTCAGCAAAGATATAGGAGCGACCGTGTTGCAAACTCCTGCAAAGGTCATTGATATAAATCAAAATAGTGTAGGGCCAAAGACGCTCCCCTGCACCACACCACTGGGGACGGCGGTCGGGGTTGGTATACTTTTCCAACCTTAGTAGACTGCGTACGTCCTATTAGATAGTAACCCAACCAGTCTAATAGAGGACTGTCTACCCCGTCAGCCTTTACCTTATGCATCAGGCGCATGTGTGGTACCCTGTCAAACGCCTTTTGCATGTCAAGGTAAAGAATGACAATTGAGAGATTAGAGTCAATGGCCTCGGTGACCAAATTAAGGATGTCCAGCTGACAGGTTGCACAAGACCGAGCATTTAGAAACCCGTGCTGAGATTCATTTATGTGCTCGCCTGCATAAAGATGAGTCATGTGGGTTTTTTAATCAACTTCTCCATCACCCGCGAGATAATGAAAGTGTGGTCAATAGGCCGATAGTTAACAACTTCCTGTAGGCTTCCGCCCTTATGCATTGGCAAAATGATAGAATGTTTCCAAGCGGTCGGGCATTGACCTTTTTGCATTGATAACGTAAAGAGTTTCAAAAGAAGGATAGGGATATCTTCACCACCATACTTTAGTAGACTGGACGGTATTCCGCCCGGACCAGAGTTCCAGGATGGCTTGGCAGTTGAAATCGCAGAACGCACATTATTTATGTCAAACTGTACAGAGCACACGGACTGGCTAACAGGTACTTGCAGGGCCTGGAAGTTTGAACCTATTTCTTAACACTGCGATTCTTTAAAATGTGAGCTGAAGACTTCACATAAAATTCTTGCGTCACTAGAAGTTTCGTTGGGACTGATCTTTAGGGTAAAGATCTCTCGTCCATAGTTAGAGGTCCGAGAGCGCAGCAGCCAGCTGAGATACTTAGCTTTGTTTGCAATATTTAATGCGGATATTTCTTGGTTGGTTTGCTGCTGATTAGCTCTGGCAGAAGACTGATGTGCAATCTCGTTCGCCCTCATGATGTGGGCAAAATTAAAGGTTTTGTTATAGGATCGTCTAAGCTGACGCATCCTGTTATGCATTTTGGTTTGGGTCGCACTTTTAGATGAGCGCCTTATTAAATGCGACAAGGGAGCTAGGGAGTCGAGACAGTGAAGTATTTCCTCATAAAACAGCTCAGCCGAGCGATCCACAGAATCAGACATAAAGAATTCATCCCAATTTCTTGAGCGGACGAGTACAGCAAAGGTTGTCCAGTTGACGCGTTGCATTGGGCGGTATACTACGACTGTGTCTGTTTCTGTTGTGTGAGCATTAGGTTGCTTTAAGTAAACCGAGCAACGCACTAACCTGTGACCACTACCCGGAAACTCCTGGCTGACTGCCACCCGCGTTGATAAATAAATAAATAAATAAACTTTTATTCTCGACCATGCGAGACACACCTTTACAGGCATGATCATGTTTAGCTAACAGTGTGATCAATAACGTACAAAAGTACATGTTTGGCGTAACAATATATGTAAGTGTACGGGTGTATATGCGTATATAATTGTGTATGAATGTAGCTTGTGTCTTTGAATGTGCCGCAGCATTTTTGAATGTTTGTTGTCGTCAGGAATGTGAGCATAAGCGATTGATGTCCTTGGGTTGGATAGCACTTTCCGGATATCCACGGGCCAGTGACTTTATTTTGTGGCGAGTCACATCCGCCACGTCACAGTGTTGATAAGCAGACATTTGTGGCTTTTTATAGGGAGAACGCTTGCCAGGCGAAAACCCACCACGTCCTGGAACACTGCCGCCGAACTATTTGCTGGAACGGGTTATACCCGAACCACCCAGCTGGCACCACGAGGAGGTTGTTCGGCTAGCCAGCCAGAGAGTAAATATTAGGTCAAGAATATGTTCCGCCCTATTTGGACCAGATACAGGTTGCGTCCAGCCGCCTAAATTTATATATGCTAGTAGGCCAGCATACTTCGTTGTTGCAGCAGGTGAGAGCCAGTTTAACTCAGGCAGGTTGAAATCACCTGCAACCAGTTTGTATTCGCAGGAAAAGTTGACGCTTGCGCAAAAGTATCCATAACCACTTTGACACCCTTAGCTGAGGTACCTGGTGGTCTATAAGCACACCCAAATAATACCGTTGATCCTAGGATATCAGCCGTTATCCATACTGAACCTGTCGTCCCAGCCACGTTCATGATTAAGGACAATTTTGCTGGGTAAGTATTTTTAACATAAATGGCGCACCCGCCCCCTTGTTTATGCACACGAGACTGCATAAACAGCTGATAGTCAGGAAGTGAGTAGTCCTCCTCTGAAGCAAAAGGGGAAAACCATGTTTCCGTGACAAATATTGCATCTGGGTCGACGAGGGCAGACAGAGGACGCAAGATATGCATTTTATTGTTTAGGGATCTAGCATTTATAAGTAGAAGTGAGAAAGAACACTTGGGGTCTACCAGCTTTGCGGAGGACGAGATGAAGCCGTTGATAGGTACTTCGCTATCTGCAGTAGTTGTAGTAAGTGTGTGAGAAGACACTGCAGTTGGTAGTTGGGCGACGATGAGTTTGGTGCCGGGATGAATCTGTCGCGGCTCATCCCCACCTGGTCTAAAAAATGCGCAGGTTGCGGGGTAGGAAGCGATGGACTATTTGGCCTTTTTATCTGGACCGGCGGCGAAAGTCTGAGGGATGTAGCAGGTACACAACATCCTGGATGCGCATGAAGTTGTTCGGAGCTGTTTAGATTACTAAATGTAGCACTCCCCGTAGGTGAATTGGTTACGATGGTGGTGTGCGGTGCCGTCCTACACGTATCTGAGGTATGCTTCGGCAGTGTCCGTCTTGGTGGGCCAAATTAAAGTTGCCTTGAGTTTGTAGCGTTGCAAAGTTGTTAACAATTCAAAATTATAGTGCGCAAGATTCTACTATCGTCTGTTCTCAGTTTGATTGGGGCTGGGTATTTACTGATCCTTTTGACCATCATCTCAACGTGTACCGAATATTCCGCGATACCGTTAACCTTAAGGATTATGCTCTTAAGCTCGTCCGTCAATATGCCATCCGGAACATTAAATGCAAGCACGCTGCATTCCACATTGTCCCAGCCCGGCTGCGGCGGCTGGTTTTCTACGGATCTTGCTATATTTAAGGCTTGTGTGGGTGACATAGCCATCGTAGGTGAGTGACTAGGTGTGCTTGCTCTGCAAGCCCGTTTAGCACTGGATGCCTTTTGTAGTGTTAGACACAATGCTGTCTAAGCGGTCAGATGTAGCTCGTTGTTTCCTGTTGGATGCGCTGGGCCCTCGTTGCCCAAAGCCTGTTTTGATGTTGGGATTCATCGCAGCCCAAGGTAAGCTTCATTTCAGCGGCCCGAACGTAAGCTGCCTTAGCATTGTTGCATTACGAAGTTGTTCACGGTTAGCTATGAGAGTACGCAATACTGCGTCCTCTTTGGCGTTCAGTTTGATGGGGGCGGCAAATTGGGGTACACGCTTAGTCAGTCTTTGAAGCTGCAGTGCATTCTCTGCGATGCCATTAACCGCAATGATTGCACGCCTAAATGCGTCCACTGATATATCGTCTGGAACATTGAACACTAGTGCGCTACATAATCCATCCCCGCACGCAGCATTATATGGTGCTAGCTTCACCGATTTCCTTATTTTCAAAGTTGGTGGCTTTGAGCCCAGCGGCTCAGGTGAACTCGGTGGTGTGGTCCATACGCGGGGTCTGTAGGCTTGAGGCGTTGGCGGCTCGGTTCTCTGAGTGCAGGTTTTGCTTGGCTCCCTTTGATCGTCGTAGAATTTTTCTAACTGGTCCGATCTAAGTGGGCTGTTTAAAGGTTGCGTTAGGGGTTCGTCAATTATTAGCCCTTCCGGTGTAACTGATCGACTTGTATCAGTAGCGGAGCACTTAGTATTAACCGAGGGTTTTCCGATATTGTTCTCGGGTTCGCTGATTGGATCTATGCATAATGTGGCTTTATGGATAGTACTGGCCCCAGGGTTTGCAGGTGCTTCCAAGCAATCAAGCAATCCAGTATCCATATCAGACGAAATGTCAAGGTCTACAGTACCTGAGCCACGTAGGTTCACTGGCGTATGACCGTTGTCACAATTCGTCTGAACACATCTGCTATATGCAGAACTCTCCCTTAGGCTATCGTAACGGCGTTGCAACACCGTTCTTGCTGGTACTAACTTTAAGTCAAGGAACGTGGTGCGGGTCCTAAATTCCCTTTGATAGGAGAGAAACTTGAGAGCCGAGTTCTCATTATCGAACTTGACTAAGAAGGGGCGTTTGTTATTCATAACCTTTTTTTCTCAGCCTTGTGCAGCTTAGAAGATTGTGTTCCAAACCACAAACTTTCATCAGCATCGTACGAACGGTGTGCAGATTCAGGCGGACTGGAACATTATAAACCACTACCTCATTTTATTCGATCCATCACCTCGGTGCAAATCGTATTAATGAAGCTTCCAGCCAATTCCGCTTGCTTAACTTCCATAAGGTCCTTGGGATGCATCATAGTAGCTATGGCTACCAGTCTATCAGTAAGAGGTTCTAAGGTGTTGAAGACCATCTTGAGCTTCGCCACATCGTTTTGAAGATCGGCCAATTGAGAACTCAAGGAAAAGATGTTCGTTAATTTAACGGTGCATGGTATAGTTTTGCCCTCTAAGTTACTGCTGCTAGTTTTAGCTTTGGCTGGAGCACGCCCCACTGATCTCACACCCTTGATAGAGACGTTAAGACGACGTCCATTGATCATGTCCAAAAGGAAAGTTGATGAAAAAGAAAGGATAGCAGCAGAAAACCTGTAAGTTTAACGTTGAAGTATAAGTGAAAATCAAGTTAACATATACTCTAGCGACACTAAACGCCTTTAAAAGCCAGGCCAAATTGAGAGCGAAAGAAAACGGACCTCGTTCCCGGATATGTGCAGAGATGCTTTGAGCGTACGACCACTAGCTGCTTTTAAACAGAGACTGAATTTAAGACGATCGACAGATAGTGGCGCAAAGACAGGCTATCAGTGGCCAGAGGTAGCCATTCGAATAAGACGCTTGGTCCTTAGTGTATATCTACAGTGTCACAGAATTCGTCAGCATGTCAGCGAAAGTAAGTGCTACAGACGTTTCGTAATGGGAGAGGAATATACGGTAAATGGAAGCGCGATTAAAAGAGTATATTCATTGTTGTCGTGATTGATATGGTAACAAGTATAAGCGAGAGCGGTGTCAGCTTGGCGATTAGGATATAGTTCGGCAACGTCAACTGGTACTTGAGGTCCTGCGCACGCCGGCTTCACCATCCAGGTAGTAGCCAGTTAAGTTGATGCGATTAGCTAGAGGCGGATGTCTCGAGCTAGCCAGATTTGGGAGGTTTGAGGGAAGGCATAAGCTTTCGGTATCCTGTGGCTAATGCCCAGGTGATGGAAGACTTAAGGGGTTGTTGCAGATAGCAGGCTCGTAGGAATATTAAGAGTCGGGAAGGAGATAGGGTGGGAAGGTAAAAAGAGGCGATTTTAAGTAATCTGGTTCAGTTTCGGAAAACTCGTCCTCGGGAAAGTTGATATTTAGTAGTTTGGAAACTTGTGTGACAGAGAGGTATTTGCTAATAGACAGGCGGAACTGGTTTATATGCATAGATGCTCTTATGGTGAGTGGTAACCTATTTCATACGTGTGCGTATCTGTAAAGGTAGAAGTTGGAGAGAATACTACTGCGCGCTCTTGGTAGGATAATGGATTGGGGTCTATCACGTGGCGGGTACGAAGTGATATAGGAGTCTAAGAAAGGGGTTAGTTGGCTCCCATTAAGTCTGTTAATGAGCAAGTATAGGAAAGCGAGGTTAGTTTTCAGTCGGCGCAGCCATAACGGATCGAGCTTAAGTATGTTGCACAGGTCACGGTAGCTTAGGCTTGAGTGCCCCAGGAGACGTTTTGTGAAGGTACGCTGAAGCGTTTCAAGGGCTATTCTGTCGCATTTTCTGAGGTTGGTGACTACTATAGAGCAGTACGCTAGCAGAGGCCGGGCATATGTTTTGTAGAGTGCAGTTCTAGATTCTTGTATTGTCATGGTTTTGAGGATGCATCCGATGAGAGAGCATGCGTTTGCTGCAGAATAAGCCACTTGTTCCGCGAAGTTCAGCGAACAGGAGTGGTGCACGCCTAAGTCACTCAATGTTGGGCAGTTCCCTAATGGCGTGCCTTGTAGCATTAAGGTATTGGGTGGCAAGGTGCATTTGTATGTAAGGACATTGCATTTTGCTGGTGTGAAGGCCAACTTTCTCTTGTCGCACCATGCAGTTAGCGCTCTTAAGTCGTATTGTGTATGGGAAATGGAAGATGTTTGAAAACGTAGAACACGCCATTGATATAGAGCAGGAAACGTAGAGGGGCTAAAACGCTACCTTGAATTACGCCACCTTTTACTGGTTTTGGAAGTGACATAATGTCCCCAACCATTACTGACTGTGAGCGAACTGTACGAAATGATGAGAAACAAGTGTGCAGTGTGCCAGAGGTACCTTATGATTCCAGCTTCATCAAGAGCTCGGTATGTGGTACTATGTTATAGGCCTTTGTCATGTCTAGAAAGATGATGGCTAGTGCTTGCTTGTTGTCCAGCTGTTGAGGTACATGATTGAGGAACTCAAATTGGCAGGTCTGACAGGATTTAGAAGGCAGAAATCCATGTTGTTGTCGATTGATGTGGTTATGAGTAAGCAGGAAGGTGAGCAAGGTTTCTCTGACTATTCGTTCCATTATACTTGAAGCTATAGGCGTGTGGCTGATGGGGCGATGGGTTTCCATTTTCTGCTGACGGCCGTTTTTGTGTTTGGGAATGACGATGGCATGTTTCCATGTGGTTGGATAAATCCCGTTTGTCATGGAAAGCGTGAATAGGTTGAGAAGTGGAGCTGGCATGTCCTGGCCACCGAGTATCAGCAACGCAGACGGGAGACCATCGGGACCAGGACGTGATGATAATTTGACTGAGCTGATTACTCGGTTGATAGAACGCATGTCAGCATCACTGTGCGATTGCAGATCGCTGACGAAAATGAGACACTTAAACTGCTCATCCATTAAAGAGCGTAGTTTGAAACCTTCACACTCACGATTAGTCATGTCTGCTAAGGCCCCAAAGTCGTCAGACCCGTGTTTGACAATTTTCAGGCATTGATAGCGAATACTAAACAAGGATCCCACTCACCAAAATTTTCTTTCAGCTGCGACACTACTTCATCAAACGTCAGATCCTTCGGCGGTTTAGGCAAAATGTGGTCAATGAACCTTGAATGTTCACTTATTCCGAGCTTGAGGAGTAACAATCGCACCTTCCAGGAGTCGTCCTGACGAATGAAGTCCGTCTGGAACATGTCTTCCCAAAGCTTGAACCACGCTTCGAAGGTGCATCCGGAATCCGCATCATAACTGCATTCAGTGATCGCGTTCGTGAGAAGATCAACAGAACTCGCATGCATGACACGCCCCGCTGCTCCTGTTGCCTGCAAACTCAGACATGGTGTCAGATTTTCAATCATTATCATTTGTGCCTCCATTTGAGCTTGCTGTGAAAAAGCAGCTTTTGAACTTGCGCAGCTGAAAATTTCACGTTTCCAGTTTTCTTCGTCGTCATTTGTTATAATCTTCTCACTAGCCGCAACTCCAAAAATAACAATTCACTGCTCCGCAAAACTTCTAGCCCAACCGAAGGAAAAACCAAAACGCCCATGACCTTGCCAAGATAACGTATTTATCGCCGCCAACGAACACTGTACGACGACTGCGGACCTTGGCTGTATTTATACGTCTCTACTAACCTTCGACTTCTAGAACTGCAAGAGTTGTAGGCAATAAAAAAATAAGTTGCGTCAATTTTTGGCATAAAATACGACTGTGTCTGGTATTTTCCAAAAAGTGACTGATATCTGCACATGAGAGAAGTTGCTACGTTAAGTGAGGTATAATAAAAGAGGCCGTATTTGGCCGTTATTTCGAATTGCAACCATGGATGCTGACGGGACCGGGACTTACACATCTGGCGGGAAAGGGGTTTGCGGGCCAAGATAAGCCGGCACAGCCGGGAGTATAATGGTAGCGTAGGATACTGAAATGTGGTTAAATAATTTTAAATACTATGAATCAACCAGTAGCGGATATATAAAGGAATCGGGCTCCTGTAGCTTCTATAGTAGCATAGTTTACTGTAACCTTGGTAGCAAGTGCCCGGAGCTTCTAATTGCATAACTGGGTTTAAAATGGACCTAGGTTCTTGGATAAGTAAATAGTACACTCGGTTGGTCGGGAAACGAAGGATAGCCACGGTAAGAGTATATATAAACTTGGGTACACTTAACTGAAAGATGAAATAAATATTTTGCTTACCTCACATGCTCCTACCTGATTGCTTTTTGGGAGACGACTGGGCAGAATTGTTAGCGTACTTCGAGAAATAGGTGGACATGAACGGAAACGGCTGTGAGAATAATATGTAAATGACGGGGTGAACGGATGTGGCACGAATAAGTAAATAACCATGCGGTATGCGCATGGAGAGGGCTTTGCGAGTGAGTACAAGGTTAGTGCAAGGATTACGGGGGCAAACGTATCCCGAACATTTGTTTAGCTTGGGTATGTACTCAATGCACTACCGCGGAATTAGAGGAGACCTGATCCTCACTTACCGTGTCTTAACGGGAAAGGTCAGCCCAGACTTGTCCTGGCTATTTAGTCTCGCCAAGCTGCCTTGTCTCCGAGGTCACCCGTTGACGCTGCACAAACAGCTTTCTGACCGGGTAAGGACGGAAACTCGCGTGTCGCGTCTAGTTACTGAACGTTGGAACTCGCTTCCGGCGCACGTGATTAGGGAGTCTATGGTAGAGGGTTTCGAGCGTCAGTTAGCTTCTCTTGGGTGACAGTACCCAACCTTCCCCTTCTCCTAACCGACTTGTATCTTCAAATTTCCCTTCGTTCTTTTTTAATTTTCTTCTCACCTTGGTACTATTATTATTTAGCAGACATTCCTCCTCTTGTTTTCTTAGCACCCTTCACTCTTTTACTTCATATAAACCGGCCTCGGCAGGGACTGCTTGGCAGGAAAATGTGGGCAATAATGGTTTGGACAGGGTGTGAAGCGGTCTTTGTTTTAGGCTTTTCAACATCGCAAGCAGACCTGTCAATTCCCGAGCCGACGATACGCAAACGAAGGAACGTTCACGGGATTATCCTATCGTTTCGGTCCCAACTGAACTTGAACTTGTATTATACCTATTTACATATGGGACTTGTTACGGAATGCGTATTTAAAAAGGAAAAGTAACGCGAAAGCGTCAGTTGCATATATGAATGCCTGGGGAGCAGTAGGTTAAGTGATCTAAGGTGAAGGAGAAGTAAAATTTCATGTCGGTCCCTGGTCAATATGTGGTGGCTAAATGCACCCAACGGCGGAATGAGCTTTCCTAGGGTACATAAATGCTTGATGAAACCAGATATATATATATATATCAAGTTGCAAAACTAGAATGCGCCAACTTGTAGTTAAATATATGCATTCACTTTCAGACGGCATTATGTGTACAGAAATGTACGTATTAATAAGCTCAATCCAATATATATATATATGGATATAGGTTAATAAGGCGTACGTTTAGGTATACATAATGTTGTCAGAAAGGGAATGCATGTATTTAATTATAAACTTATGCTTTCCTAGTTTTGCAACTTTAACGTGGTGTAGTGACCATGACATTTTACTCCATCAAACATTACATTCAGACTTGTACACATTTTGTTTTACTTTGCACCCGTCCAAAGACTATATATACTGGACTGCGATTTCGAACCTGTGCCGCCATCTTGCTCGCGCGTTGCCGGCTGTTGCGCTCCTACGTGGTGTTACTCATTGCTTCACCATTTTCTCCCATTGTCCTCAAGCTATATGCACATAGCTATTGTACCTAGCTATTTTCTCAAGACATTCTTAATATCTTGCCGTCTTTTGTCTTACTGGGCTACGGTTTACTTGTGTAGCATTCGTCAAGCCGCTACAGTGGTTAGAAATGGTATTGCTGCTCCAATCTATCCATGCTTATATCCTTATGTAGAAAGACACTTGTACGCGTGTTACGGTAAGACTGATCATCAGTTCTGTGCCAGTTACGGGGACGGCACATTATTTTCTCCGATATGATTACCTATTGCAAATCCCCGCAACTGGACATCAGTGGACCAACGTATACATTTTTTCACTACAGAGACATAAAAGGCCTTATCCGTACGTACATGAGTAAATAAATAAGTATGTGCCTGTCAGTTTTCATGGAGTTTAACCGGTATCTGTACTGGTGCATATCAAGGTGTCAGGGGTAAAGTAAGCAAGTTACGCATTTCCTTAATAAGCTACTACCGTTTTATGAATAATACTAAGGGAAATTTAGCAGACCCAGTATATGCGGAAGTTATTGGAAGCATAGGGAATAATAGAATGGCCAAAGGATAAAGGAACAAAATCAATGAACACTTTTGCGATGTTTTCATACAAGTAGCCCACCTATATACGCAAGACTATATGTAGGTTTATGTTCCTGAGAACGTGACAGGTACATAGTAAAACCATATGATTGCCTCACGGGTGGCATTTGTTTGTTCACTGAACCGCCCTCCAGTGTTGGCCGCGATTGGTTGCACGAGCGAAGCATGGAAAAGTATCACGGGTTTTATAGCAGCAGTGTCATAAAGACCATTAAACAGGTAGATAATTTTGACTTCACTGCGGTAAAGGAACGGCGCTAAGTAAGCCTGCGTATGCTCCACAGGGAAGCCTAATTATGGCCCACAGCGACAGTTATGTTATCGGCAACAGAAGCCTATATGAACGGCCTTTACTTATGCTAATTGGGTTCCATGATATATGCATCCATATGGGCCCTAAGGAAGCCTCATATACTTGCTGCACATGTCCTGTGGGCTTCTTATTAGTAGTGCTATATTGGTCGCAGAGCACTGGTGTTGTTATCGGACCCAGCATACTCGCCGTTGTTGGAAACGTAGCCGGTCAATACTGGCGGTTACTAATACCATTTTGGTCCTGCAGCGACTGTATAGTAAGCACTGCTAACGAATGAAAAGAGAATGCATCTGCAAGCCCACAGGAATAATTTTAACTGTTTCCAGAGCAGCTGCATCAATTCTGCCACCATGGAATTAGCATTGACTGGTCTAACAGGCGTTCTTGACTGACAGTACATAAGTCTCCTTAGGTCTCAATTTGGTAGCAGCATAATGTACATGGGAGAGGACTGCGCTGTAGGCGGAGCGCGCCTCCATAACCAGTGGTTATGAAATGCATGTAGGTTGCATAGAAGGCATTATTGTTATTATGAGGGAAGCCACAGTGGTACTCTTAGGCATTGCCACAAAAAGAACGTAAGAAATGGGCTTGGTTAACTCTACTGATACACGTGGAATGGAGTCACATGGCTTTTCATTTGTTTCCATCCTTGGATGTAACTCCGTTGAATGCATTATGCTGAGTACCCGTGACAGTATGGAAATGGTTACGAAAAAGAGACACAAATGGAGCGCTGACGGTTTTACCGATTCCGAATATTCACGTCATCATGGGGAGCGTATTAGGCGCTCTTGACCCACAACGCGCGAACACTGCTGAATGGTAAATGGAAATTTATGCCATAGATACACATGGAAGCAATATGCGTAGATGACATGCGGGGTTGACTAACTCAATCACATGGAAGCGATGTAGCGCACCTCCCGATGGTGGAGTGTATGGTTCACGTCCTCAATGTCTTAGACAAAATTACCAGGAAATAAAAAGTAACGTAGTTCGGTGGTAAATGTTTGATACTTTTTATTGCGGTGCCACCCATCAACAGGAGAAGAGGGTGCATACAGGCGACTGACCCATCGAAGCTACAAATTCCACCATTGATAAACTGTTGGGCTGGCATTGTCCCCTACGTTGTCATGAATCATGAATCCTAGGAAGACAACAGTTAGGTAACAAGAAAACGTCGTGCACTCACTAAAACAGCGATGACGTGTTCACTTACATTATATGCTTAAGAAATGTAGAGAAACGCAATTCTACCGCGCAGTATCATATCCACGCACCTATTGAAGCGGGTTCCACGGTGTTGCCTTTCTACACCGGTGCGTTGCCAAACAATCTTTCCCGGGTGCCCAACGAGCCATAAGGCATTTGTTATTGTGTATCAGTGCACCTGCCTCCCCTCTGATTGTCTCGCAGACGTCTGCTTTCCTGGGCCCAGTGGTGCGGATCAGCTGGAAGAGCTTGACCTAATTGCTTACTGCTCCAGCCGCCTACATTTCTTGGGCGCAGTGGTAAACCAGGCTTTCTTGTCAGCACGTGCGCTAGGTATCACTTCACGCCTAATAGGCCGACTGGTCACTTTGTACTCATATCCAGCCTGGAGGTTTCTTCTAGATTCCAACGGGTCCATGGACCTCTTGGATATAGTGCATGGTGACATGACGGTTAAAAGAGCCACAAACAGGTGTTCCGGCGTCGTGCATGTCGGCCGAAATCCTATGCCGCTGAAGGTCAGTGTCATAAACACGGGACCGCGAAAGTTCAGGATGCAGTGTGGCTTGATATACTTGCCTGACCTAGGGGAAACAATGTTCTAGTAACTAATCGGAAGGGACGCCTGGTGCGCCTCCCGGTAAAGTTCATGGAGAAATGACAGCGTATTAAGGCATGATCATGGTCGACACAGGTACTCCAGTACGAGCGGCTATCCAGGATGGAAGCACGCCATCTTCAACTAATGGCTATGTGGTCAAATTGGGCTCGTCGCTGGCCAGCTACAGAAGGACGCCAAGTAGCACTTCGCAGCCCACTGCGTCGTAAAGCAGTGCTACTAAGAAACAACCTTCTCTGCAAACAGTTGTAGAAGACGCTCGCCATTGTTAGTCCGTTCGAAGTTAAGCCATTACTTACCACCCGGGTGCGCTTCTGCAGAGCGCAGGCGCCGTACTTGTGCGTTTCAGAAACGCAACATACATATCAATGCCTGTAAACACGGGAATCACGTCTCCGTACGCTGTCTTTTCTTCGAGTATTTCACCGGAAGGCGCACCACGCGTACCCTGCGATGGCTCACTGAGTGTTACGCATAGCGTTCCGTCAGCCAAGCCTATCAGGACGCGCTGCAAACCGAAGTTTCATGTCTTATCCTAATGACGCTAAGGTTCTTCGCATTAGTATTGCTGCCACCATGCTTGGACGTCTGCTTGCGGCATCAAAAATCGTCACTGCCCCGGTCACTACACATCCGACAGGTTAGCGAACGTTTTGCAAATCGGAAGAAAACTATCTGTCAAGTTTTAGCACAATGTGGCCACATGGGCAGTTCCGCTGGACATAAAGCCAAGCCTCGTTGCTGACAAGGAAGCATGTAGCAGCAGTAAGGCTAACGTGAGGTACGAGGCAAGGATGACCGCACAACGAGGAAAGTCAGTTTACATGCCGCACAAGGTGAAACGGACTTCTTAAACCCGTCGGCATCTTTGGCGACAGAAGTCTTTTGCCATCCATTTGAAAGGACGTGTACGCAACGGTCATATCGATATCGATCCAGGTGCTACACCGAAGCTACTCCTAGAACTTAACTCCTCTTCCTCACCAGGCCCACACGGGCTAAACCAGCATTTACTCAAGATGGTAGCAGAATTTACCTCCGTCCCACTTTTACAAATCTTTCAGCTCTCACTTATAGCTGGTCGACTACCTGTCGGTTGGAAGACGAGTATAGTTATGCCGAAAAACAAAGGCGGAATCCGCCAGGACCCTGCGATATATCGGCCAATTCGCTTGACGTCGGTCACCTGCAAGATCATGAAAAAGGACATTAAATATGCTATCAACTGACACTGCGAAGATCGGAACTTCACTTCTGTGACCAGCAAGCCTTCAGGAAGGGATATTCCTGCATCATTAACCTGGTGGTCGCTAGAGAGAAGGGGGCTAAATCAGTGGACGCTGGAAAACCTTCAGATCTGGTATTCATCGACTTCAGCAAAGCTTTTGACGGAGTCCCAGGTCCGGAATTACGCTCTAACCTCTGCGGAATTGACATAACTGGGAGCATCCTATTATGCGTCAGTGTCTTCTTGCAAGGCCGGAACATGAAGTCAAAGTAAACGATACCCTTTCATTTCCAGTGCCATTTTATAGTGGTGTTACACAAGGCTCCGTTTTCGTACCGGAACTGTTCAAGATATATCAATGATCTACCTAGTATGCTACAACCGGACTGTCTGATTTATGCAGCCGACCTCAACCTATGGCTGTAAGTGTCCAGCCTCGAAGACTCCGACCGATGACAGGAAACGCGTGATTCTTGGTCTTTCAAGTGGGGTTCGCCGGTCAACAATGATAAGTGCTCAGTCCTTCTTATAGGTGCTGCTAAGCCACCGGGCATGTATCACATCGTCAGGCACCTACTCAAAGCTGCCACACAGGAAAAGGACCTGGGTACAATAACTTCTTCCGATCTCAAAACGACCCTCAACTCGTTAATGAGAACTGCTGTGGCGAACAAGGTGTGGAGCGTCACAAGAAGACCACTCTCTAAAATGACGCCGCACTTATTTAGACTTCTCTTTACCTCCCATATCCGTCCCATTCTTGATTTCGGACCTACGGCCATAGCCCCGCTATCTAAACATGGAAGTGAAAAGATAGAAAAATTTCAGCGACCAGCCTCGGAATTTGTCCTTGGAATACGCAAAATCCCGTACCCCACCCACTAAAGAGGATGGACCTCTTTTCCTTAGACTATCGCCGACGTCGAGGAGACCTCCTCTATAATAGACGCATCCTACGAGGAGGACTGAGAAAATAGCTAAGGCAGTTTTTCAGCTAAGACTTTGCAGCTCGGCTCGAGGTCACTGCTGGAAGCTGTTTAAACGGAGGAGGTTCAAAGTCCGCTCAGATGTTACTCGCTCTACGCCAGTAATTAATGACCGGAACCGACTGCCGGACACCATTGTCAATGCAAAATCAGAAGAGAGTTTCAAACTTTTGCTAGGTATCTTTCTACTGAGTGCTACAGGATCCAACAAGACTGATATTACGTCTTGAGTTATGACACAGCCAATTCGCCTGCAATCCTTAGAAGGTGGTGAAGCGAAGGAGCTGACACGGGATCTCCTTCTACTCTCTACCACACAATGACGTTGA
Organism: Dicrocoelium dendriticum; assembly: GCA_944474145.2. Lineage (NCBI taxonomy): Eukaryota > Metazoa > Platyhelminthes > Trematoda > Plagiorchiida > Dicrocoeliidae > Dicrocoelium > Dicrocoelium dendriticum. The sequence goes on along the minus strand of OX104063.1, from coordinate 120,130,033 downwards.
AGTGGGACCAGGACAGTAGGAAAATCCCGCGAATGTTCCACCTTCGAAAACGTCGTTGAGCCAACAAGGAAACTGCTGCCTTGTTGTGCCAAAAGAGCGCAAATTCAAAACACACGATTCACATGGTCAACCAAACTATGCTCACGTGCCCTGCACTAGCAGTCCCCGCTGTGCCGGCCACGAGAAGAATAAAAGAAAACAGTAATGTCAGTAAAGGAAAGGAAACAGAGGAGAAGACAAGCTTATCGAATATCGTAGGCAATATTAATATGTAAGTTAAAATGTGTTAAAGAAGCGTAGGCCGTAGTAGACGAAGAAAAGTTTAAGACATGAAAGGGAACACTAAACTGCAGATCGAGAGCGTCAAGTCGATGCTCAAACTCTTCCACCGTTGGTACCATCATGACGTCTGCAGGCAATAAGTTCCAATAAGCTATAACCCTACGCGATAACCGGTACGTGCAGCTTTATTGGATGGCCACGAAAGGATGGCATTTGAGTTGGGCGAAACAGTCTAGGCAAATCAGGACAAAACTGACCTAGCATTATACGATACGTGAGGACCAAGTCGCCCCGAAGCCGCCTGTAATACATGGAAAACGTATCCACTTTGCATAGCCTCTCAGGGTACGTCAGCTTCCTTAATTCGTGCACCATTTTCGTCCCAGACCGCAGGACTTGTTCAACTGCCATCTTATCACGAACCAGGTATGGAAGACAAGCCTGGATGCAGTATTCCAAGTGCTGCCGAAAACAGTCTAATGCACATTTCAGTGGTCGTGATCCCGAATGACCTGCGGATCGTCCATAACATGTTGAAGCCTTTGCGAGCAGCTGTCGTCCAGTGTTCACTGGACTTGAAGTCTGACTAGAGAAAAACACCAAGGTCAGATTGGAGTTGGACTTGCGGTACCTCGTTGCCGCCAAGCAAATAACGCGTCGACGGGTCATTCGGACCAACGCGTAAAACGGTACATTTCGCTAAATTAATGGGCTACTGCCAGAAAAATGACCAGTCCCAAAGTCTATTCAGCGCCTCCTGTAGGGTCAGTAGACCAATCGGCTCGTCGATCGTGAACCAGAGTTTCAAGTCATCCGCAAACATTAAATAAATAAATAAATAAATATTTTATTCTCGACAAAGCGAGACACGCCTTTTGGGCATGATCAGCATATTGCATTATTGTACATGATAGCGGAATAAGCAGCACCAACAGTGGGAGTAGTAAAGTTGGAGACAGTAGTGTGGGCCCATAGAGCCCAAAGGTTGTATGTAGTCTATGTACACAGAATGAGAGAGGTAAAAATAGTGATCAGATCACTTATATGGTATGTTGATGAGGAACTAGTCCGATGAGGTCCCGTAAGCAATGTAGGTCAGTGAGTGAAGTATGAGGAAACGGGTGGAAAATACTTAAGAATAGTGGTATGTCACTAGTCAGATATGTAGGCGTGTTCATGCGAGAGCCGATATATGCACAGAACTTGTAACTGTGGTGTCAAACAACTTGCCAATGTGTTAGGGGCGGTGACTTTATTGAGTGGCGAGTCACATCCGCCACGTCGCAGAGTTGTTCAACAGACATTTGTGGCTTTTTGTAGGGAAAACGCTTGCCAGACGAAGACCCACCACGTCCTGGAACACTGCCGGCTGTTGATATACATTGGCAAGATGGCATCTGACCGATTACCCTCGCGGATATTCGCAGTCACGCAACGCCAATTTGTTTCCTATGGCTGTGTAGTCGCCTTCGGAGTCCATTACAAGTGGTTGGAGCTGTTGAAGTCGGACGACTCAGGTGACTTGTATTGAATTGATCAGTTCCTAGGTTCTTTAGTGTGTCATGATTATGAAGTGCGGGTTTTTCTTTGTTCTTTATTGAATCCGTGTTCATGGGAGCGTCGCAGGTACGTCTACAGCGGTGTTCGGTGCAGGTAATGTTATCCTGTAGAACAAGGGTGAGAAGAAAAACGGATGGCACACTCAATTCATCAGGTAGGTCATTAATGTATAAAGTGAAGAGAAAGGGGCCAAGCACCGAACCTTGCGGAACGACACTCACGACACATTGGCGGAAGGACAGGCTTGAACCTACCCGCACACACATTTTCCATCCGATTAGGAAAGCTGAAAACCATCGTAAGACTGGTTCAGAAATACCAAAGGAATCCAGCTTGTACAAAAGGCGCGAATGTGGAACGGTGTCAAAAGCTTTGGAAAAGTCAATAAACAGCACGTCCACTGCCTTCCTGCAACCAACGGTTTCGGCTCAGGGTTCACGAGCGGTGCATAATGAAGGAGCAGAGTGGTAACTACGCCAACATCTGGCACGTCTGTTGAGTTGTTTGTGTACTGCAGAATCGAACCAGGGTGTCTTTGCCCTGGTTTTATTCCTGCCAGACAGTGGCATATGGAGGAGAAAGAGCTCACTCAAGCATGATGTAAGTCTGTCCCAGGCCGTTTGAATGTCGTCAGTTTCCAACGTGACGCAAGGCGACTTTGCGGCCTCGGCTTTCATTGTCTGAAAGTCTGCGCGCCAAATATTTGGAACACGGTCTGGATGATCATTAGTCTGACGACTAAGGGCGCACTAAAATGAGAAACATGTATCTTCCCTGTTACCGAGAGTTGTTTGTATAGGATATCCGTGACAAACTCAATGGATTTAGCGAAGATCATTTCCAGGAGGGAAGGGTTTTGGCCCATCATGAATCTAGTGGGCCGATCGACAAATTGGTGCATGGAAGCATGCAAGGCCAGCTCGAGAAGCTCGGTGGCCAAACTCCTTGTAACAGCGTCGCAGGTAAAATTCTGCCAAGTGACGTCGGGAACATGGAAGTCCCTCATCACTAAACACCTATTTGCCGAATGCTCGCAGGTAAAATCAGCAAACCTCTTAGCAACGTTGTCGGGGCTTCTATAGACCAGCACAACTTTAGGTTGCGCGAAGGCAACACACAGGTGAACTGTGAGTGTCTCAACACCACCCACCGGTCATCCAAAACTATACGTGTTAAAGACAGTAAGTGCGGAGTTAACGTACAAAGCAACGCCACCTCCCCGCAGGTCAGTGGTGCGGTCACCTCTCAGCAGTGCGTAGCCTGGCAGGCACACTTCACTGGCAGTGACGTCGGTGGACAACCACGTTTCAGTGAATGCGACAACATCTGGCGGCAGTCCTCGACAAGAGCGCCGACTTCGCGCACCTTGCTTCCCAGGCCACGCACATTGCTTAAGATCACCTGAAGGGATTTGACATTGTGAGTCAGGGATGGTGTGCCACCAGAACCGGCTCTGGCAGGGCAAAAGTAGACCGCCGGCTCACCACCCGAAAACTCACCAGGCGGAGACCCTTTTCTCCTGCTTCACGGCGGGCTTTAAGATTCTTCACAGCTTCCCACAATTTCGGCCTATCCGCCAAAGGGAGGTCTGGGTGCACAATGACACCAGTGCCCTTGAGCCTATAGGCGAAACGCAGAGGTGCTTTGCGCTTTTCCGGAGAGGACCTAACAACTCGCAACAAGCGAGGGCGAGACTTTTCAGCTGGCGAGTTACCTGATTCGGGTTGGGTTGCGCAGTCAGGCCGGGGAAGTGAGGAAACAGGATTTTGGTAACGCGCACTTTAAACCACGGTTGGTCATATAGCATACGGTCTTTTGGGAGAACAGCAGAAGCCTCAGTGGCGTTTCCGAAAATAACACTACAGTCGGTATACGCGTCTCCGCGACGCGGAGTATTTACTGAACGCTCCATGGACGTCGGTGGTTTCAGTTTAGTGTCCGTTTGTACAGACTCTAGTGTCGTGGATCTTTCCAGTTGCAACGATCCCGTAGTAGTAGAATTTGAGGAGAGGGAATGGGCGCCCGACGGATTTCTCATGTCCGCCTTGAGTTTTGCCGCTTTTTCAACCCACTTTCGTCTTCTTTTGACAAGGGAAGATACCTGCTGCTCTCTTTCGTTAACAGCCGTAGCAACCACGCTGTCCGAGGGTTAGTTACTATCAAGGTAGTTGCTAACAGGTACACTGACGCTCGACAGTGAACAAATAGACGCAGGAACTGAAACTTGCCAGTGTCTTCTGGCAAGTTGAACACGGACATCAGGGAAACCCCTCTCTCCCACGCGTCTCCGGCAACCGCCTGTTCTGTGGACATAACCATGGCTTCACAAGATGGAAACCACGACAATGACACAAATTCAATTCCCATCGTTTGTAAAATTCAACATTCAACATGAAAGAAAATGGGCTCGGCAATCCAGCATCCTGCAACGGTGTAGCATTTATTATAATGTAAAAATAGCAACCAGATAGCAAACCAGGTCCTTTTCTTCAATCCTTTATGCTTGCACAACAATTTATCCGGATTCCCTTTCTCTGGCAAAAAGCTAACCATGCGGCAGTGAGGCCCCTGTCACCTGGGAAGCTAGACACCCAGATATTTTGAACACCACTTCTTCTTTCCTTGGCCGTTCGTACGTAGTTTTAACCTTTACCTGGCCCCAAAGCCTACCATACGTAATGCGTAATGGTGGGTGAATAACCAGCTCCCACTTGTTTTCCGTTATCTTCTCTGCTTGCATTATATTATTGTTCATTCATTTTGCCTGACAATGTAGAAGCTTCCCACCAGGAAACCTCCAAGTTAATAGCTGTTGTGATCTCCCAGTTTTCTATTACCTTACACTGGTGAATATCACTGGCACTTGCATCGGACTCCCAACCAAGAGAGTTAGAGCTCAAAATAGCAACGCGATGCAGAAATGGTGTGCTTTAACACATGAGGCCCAATAATCCGTCACAAATGAGAAAGTGCAACCTCTATAAGATGAGGTGATCATGCCTAACCAAAGCGGCATTCGTGGTATTTCTCACCTGAATGGATTTCGCAAATTTTTTGGACACTTATTTCTCTATTATCAATAGAAGGCATCTCTAGCTCATTAGCATTGGTGGCACATCCATTAAGATATTTAACATAACATCAAAGTGCTGAAACTGATGTTGTTTCTCCAGGGAACGATTGCGTTATTCTGGTCCAACACCACAGGCACTTGCATCCGACTCTCAGCTAAGAGAAATAGAGCACTAAACTAGCAACTTAATGCACAGTCGTGTGCTTTAGCACCTGTGGCCCACTAATCAGTCATACTTGAGATGGCGCAACCCCAAAAGAAGTGGTATTCGTGTCTAACCAAAGTGGAAGCCAAGGTGTTTCTCACCTGGACACATTTTGTGAATTTTCTCACATTAGTTTTTTATTATCAGTGGAAGACCACCCTGGCTCATTAGTGTCAGTGATACAACCATAACGACGCATAAAATAGCCTCAGAGAGTCGAAACTGGTAATATTCTGTAGGAAATGCTTGCGTTATCCTAGTTCAGACGGGGCAAATGAGTTTTATGTTCCCTTGTCTTATTCATATGGACTCAGCTCATGCGGCTATGGTATAATTTTTGCATCCACATCGGAGCATTAAAAACGTTGAATTCCACATTCATAGTGGATTCTGCGGCCCAATATACTCTGAAAATCGCACATGGTCGCATGCTGGCTGTGAGCTAGCTACACCATATCCTGTGCTGTTCTACCTATATAATAATTCTTACAGCCTACCTAGTATTTCCCTAAAACCTTTCCGTCTGTTTTCTCAACTTTTACTACGTTTACTGAGAAAGTATGCTTTTCGGCCCACTGCGTCATACTTCGCTACTGCAGCGAATTACACGTTATCTTAGGCTTTCCTAGTTACTACTCCATATTCGTAACATATTACGCCTAGCCGTTTTTTGTATTATTTCCTTCTTTTTTCTGTATCTGCTTCCAAATTTAGAACGTGAATTTAGCGGAGGCTCGAAAATAGCGCCATCCGCCGCCGACCGCTAAAAATGCAAATATCTCCATAACCACTTCACCTAACTTAATTATTTTACCCTTTTCGTAACCAGCGACAAGGGTTTGCCCTATACAGTCCATTGTTGTCCCGTTTTAATTAATATTTCGGCTCCAAAACGGCGTTGATTCCGCTTGTTTGGAGATTTACACTTTGAATTTCGCGCCAGGTTTGCGTTTCTGGTATGCTGTTTCTGGGTTATATTTTGGCTCCAATTTCCAATATTAGTATATTTTCTAGTTAATTGGGCCGGCCTTTCAATCGCACTTTTCTAAGAAAGGCTAAATTGGTAACCACTATTGTTATTTCCTTTGTTTCCACCCTCCACTTTTACGATCTAATTTTGGCTTGCTTATTCCTTTCCATGGGCCCGCTACTAATGGATGCTCGAAATGCGGTGATGTGACCAAAGAAAATGGATCAAATTTCCTCTAGTGGTGCATTTTCCATCGAAAATAACACAATCCATTGGCATAATTAGATTGATCGTTTACTAATGGAATCAGGCACCTCAAGGTTTGGCAGCGGTAGCCGGTGAAAAGCGCCGTATTCGTACCTAAGCTACGGAGACCCAAACTACTGCCTTCAAAAATGTCGAGGCTTACGAAACGTTTGTATTTATCCCTGCTTTACTGTTCGGAAAGATAAACAGGATCATAAGCAGTTGTTAACGATATTTCTCCATGCATGAGCATGGATGTTATGTACAATTCGATCTGATCCCACGCAGGAACAGCATCTAGCGCTTGTCTAGAAATACACCTATATTTATATTTAACTTACAGTTTTCACTAACGTAGCTACGCCTGCCATGAACACAGGGATATGCATGTACCGGTACGGGTACTCATCTTGCAACCCCTTCCACGCTTGCCGTTCGTAATGCTGCGGAGTCACAGCCGTATGCTTGCAAAAAGCTATGGCAGATGCAAATTTATTTACATCGGATTCAACCTCAACAGGTTTCCGATAATAGTACGCACCAAAAGATATATTCGCTCTCATTCCTATACCATGATGACAGTTAAAAATGTGGCGCCAAGTGCTTTCCATTACTCCAGTAGTCTATCACAACTACTAACTATGACAATCACCTTAACCTTCTTCAATACAAAACATACAAAGAGATAACATGTTTATACTATATATATATAACACTTTCGCTTTAAACTGGATATTTTGCAAACCAAACTAGACATTTTGCAAACCAAACGGGACATTTTGCAAAACAAATTGGACACGTTGCAATCCAAGTAGCAACTGGCCAATTTGTTGGTAAGAAACGAGCAGTAAGACTGCTGAATGATGTTCAGAATATACATTGTGATGACGCTAATACACTGGCATTGTGTAAGCAGCCTGAGAGAGGATGGGAAAACCTATCAGTATCCTCTGTCTTCAACGCCCTCAGAATACTAAAGATAACTCACAAAAGGTGTCATTACGAGCTCGACCGAGTCAACGGTGCCACGACAATCGCTAGCCGACAGGCGTACACTCTCGAATTCTCGGTGACCGTCCTGCTCTTACACGCTAAGCCAACTGTTAATATTGAAAACGCACATTTTGAAATTGAAATGGTGTATTAACAAAAAATAAGGCAGTAACCATAGCAAAGATCAGTTGACGAAGGGTTGTCCGGCTGCCGCTTTCGTCAGGTTCATCATCGTATTGAGAACGCAGTTCATGCAGTCTTGCTGCGTTACCATCCAAACGCTGTCCTGAATGACCGTGCTCAGCGTCTGCTCAGGTGTGGGGTTAATAAGCAGGCGTCTTGCCGACGCTTTCACCTTTGAAAAGACGTGTTCTACCGGGTTTAGCATGTACGAGTAGGGCGGCAAGAACTGCAGGTGATAAGACGAACCAAGGATCCTCCTTAGCTCATCAGGCATATGGATCCTGGCATTGTCCATTATCAGCCACGCGCCGTTCATCTCCACTATGCAGCTTATACGCGCCACCAGTTCCTCGACGAACGCTGAGAACTTCGCACCATTGCAGGTGCCATTGTTAATGATCTTTGAATGGATGACGCCTTGGTTATTCATTGCAACAATCAGGGTTACCATGCGACCTCTGACTGTGGGTAACACGACGTTCGCGCGCGTCCCTCATCTTGAGCGAGCCTGAGTTCGCCTCAGATGAAAGTTGAAACCACTCTCATCTATGAAGATGCATGTCTCCTTGTTAGAAGGTGCATGTGCCGAGAATTCAAAAGCGTACGCCTGTCGGCTAGCGATTGTCGTGGCACTGTTGACTCGGTAGAGCTCGTAATGACACTGAGAGTTATCTTTAGTCTTCTGAGGGCGTTAAAGACACAGCATACTGATAGGTTTTCCCATCCTCTCTCAGGCGCATCTGCAGCTGCACCAACGTGTCCTCAGAGTGCCGTTCAACCGCTTCTTCAACGCGCTGCAATACATTGGGAGTCAGCTTGTCCCTATTGTTTACACCGCAGGTGCGCTGTGTATTTGAGCCTTCTCGCTTGTAGGCATTAATGATGTTCCTTGCCGGACTCGCGTTAACACCGACGACTTCAGCGGCTTCCCGAGTAGTTTTGCCGTCGACCAGCACAAGTTTTGTGAGAATTTCTCTTTGCGCAAATGATGTTCGCCTGCAGTGCCGTCGCGTCGGACACCAGCTCTCCGGTTGTTCGTCACTCATTTTGGTCGTTTCGTGCGGCACGGAGCTAATAAAGCTAAGTTGGGTTGAGTGGAACCATTATCGTATGCTCGGCTCCAATAGTGGTACCGCTGCATAGGTCGGTCCACACACCCAGACAAAACACACGAATTCCTATGGGGGGTGTAGGGGAAAATTGGTCACCGATTTTGACCGAGGCGAACGGCACTCATGTCAAGAGAAGGGCTTACACAATCACCCGCTACGTACGCAGTTCGGTTACATTATCGTGACCACAATGTGGCCTGAACATCGTGTAATCGGCCCACTTCTCAGTAGTTGATATGTTGCAACAATAGGCTATAGATCTAGACTGGATTTGCTGGGGGTCCCTACAGCCTATGCTGATACAATAACGTGGCAGTTGCGAAAGCTAATAGAGAGACAGGCGAAGCTGGGACACCGCCTACCTGCTTCATCCGACATGGTCCCATTGACCGAATCGGACAAGGTTCTCTCTAATGAGAATAACGGGTGCACATTGAGATTGTGCATCGCAATCCACTCACAAAATGATTGATACACAATTACGATTCGGAAGTCCGATTTTCCAACTTCACACACCAACACAGGTTGATGCGTATGTGCACTGCACACCAACTAGGCGAATGTCAATGGGGAGAGGGGAGCGTAGTTCAGAACTTCGGTCGCTGCTCAGGATCAAGCAAATGTTTTACAGTGTAGCCCTCTGCTTACACAATGCCGGTGTATTAGCGTCATCACAATGTATATTCTGAACCTCATTCAGCAGTGTTACTGCTCGTTTCTTACCAACAAATTGGCCAGTTGCTACTTGGATTGCAACGTGTCCAATTTGTTTCGCAAAATGTCCCGTTTGGTTTGCAAAATGTCCAATGTGGTTTGCAAAATATCCAATGTGGTTTGCAAAATGTCCAATGTGGTTTGCAAAATGTGCAGTTTGGTTTGCAAAAAGTCCAGTTTGGTTTGCAAAATGTCCACTTTGGTTTGAAAAATGTCCTCTTTGGTTTGCAAAATGTGCAGTTTGGTTTGAAAAATGTCCAGTTTAAAGTGAAAATGATATATATATATATATACGAGCCGCCATCTAATGGCAACCTCTGTAGTTGGCCTAGCATACCTACCGAACCAAACTTGCCGCTAGGCAAATCTCAGATGTGAGAGTCCCGGTCCCGAGGCTGACTTTAGGAGCACCTTTGTTGGAAATTCGTTTCCTACCTTTGATGAATTCTATTCGCTGTTTCTCTCATTTACGCATCGGAACAACGTCAATTTTGTTTGCTGTAGCAGCAAAAGAAGCAAGTATCATGGCGTGAGGTATGATCACATCGCTTATAAATTCGTGCTCTGTAAGCGCAGCAAAACAAGGAGCAAAGGAATACGGCGAGTCTAGTACGTGGTTTGTAATGTTGTTAAACGTCCAATTTAGTTCTCGAGACACCGATTGCAGTACTCGTGTCAATGTTGCTCGGGATAGCCGTAAGCTAAAATTGCTAACGTTCCTGCTCTCCCCCAACCATCCACGTAACCGGTTTCTTTTCGAAAGGCACTTTCTAAACCGGCGAATTACTGAGGAGGCATGTGACCAAGCTGCTGACTTACTTCGACACAACACCCTACGTCCGACCTAAAGCAATACATCGAGAAGGCATTCCGGAAAAACGTCATAATCAACGACGTCCGTAATGTACGCCGGGGTTGCGTTCGCCCGAGTCAGGTAGGTGAAATGGCACGTTATTATTGTTAGTCAATTTGCGGCAGGCCCTGCGGAGCATGGATCGGGAAAGGTTCGTGAAAACCATTTCTGAAAATGGCTTACTTACGCATGTATGCTTTGCTCGTAATCAGCAAGTGCAAATGTTTCGGCGATTTCCACACGTTGTTTGCGTGGATGCAACGCGTGGTACAAACCGCCATGGGTACGTATGACATTCGTCGTTAAATTACGCTACAGTTTCAAGCTGTACCAGTTCTTGGTAACAAACGACATGGGTTACGGACAACCAGGTTTTATGGGTTTGTGCGTAAGTAAACCTTCACATCGCTAGTGAAATTACTTGGTTTATTTCGTGATGTAATGGGCCTTGACTTCTCCGTACGAACTTTCGTTATGGAAAAAATGGCTGCTCAAATGCGCGCAGCACAAGCAGTATTCCAGTGTGACATTCTGCTGTGCTACTTTCATATCCGCGAGGCCGTTCGAAAGCACGTGAGTTCAGCGATTTGTTTTATCCGGATCTGTAGACTAATAGCTTTCGCTCACGTTATTTATTCAGCCGGATGGCTACGATTGATACGGAGACCGAGTATGCTACTTTTCCGAAATTTACCCTGGTCTACGTTCCAGCAGGATATTAGCCTACTTCAGAGGACAGCTCCTCAGTTTGTACGGTAGCTAACTTACCACTGGATGTTCATCAAACGCTCGTGGGCGAACTACGCCCAAGCAGCATTGGTGCATTTTGGGAACACCAAGAACAACCGTGTCGAGAATGCCAATGTCAAAGAAAATAACCCATGCTTCCGACCGCCTTGCTGTGGCTGTGAGTAAAGTGTGGAAGCTGTCTGAGGTTCTACTGAAAGAATTCCAGATGCAGTATACATACTTCTGTGACAGACGCCAGGTGTTTGAAGATGAAAGTAACGCCTACGTGCAGATGCTGATAGCCGTCTAACAACGTACACTGGTACCCTGGTTATGCGTCATCTGGCAACACCGACGTTAAGTGCGGTGTACTCAGACATTGGAGCGGGACTGGTATGCCCTCTTGTGTGTTTCTACTTTTCCAGTTTGTTGTTCAAGATCAAAACCATCGATATGACATCGACTACGCAAATGGCACATGCATTTGTGCATTTTACGGGCACATGTTGCTACCGTGCGTCCATTTACTGATGTTAATAAGGTGAATCAACATCCGGCGTGTAAAACAGCGATTACGTTTCATACCCTTTTTAGAAAACATACCTATCCGTAGTCGACGGTTAGCGAATTACAACATGCCGGTGGATTCCATGTTGCTTCGGACTCTGAAGGTAGGCACCTCAAGGCAGCCGAATTCCAACATAGCAAAACTGCTTGCTCGGCTTAAGTGCTTGGAAGACGTGAACCCCAATAAAGTATCCGGGTTCATCGATAGCCTCATTCAACAAACTGATGAGCTTATAGACGTAGCACCAGGTACGTCCGTCATAAGTGATAAGCCACACTGCCAACCATCGCGTAAGCAACCGCGGTGGCACAAAGCCGGTACGTTGCCTACAGTTTGCTACGCTTGTGGTGAACCGGTTGCAGGTACGAGCGTTCATTGCGTGCACAACCGGCTACTGTACCGCCGTAAATGCTTGGTGGAGAACAAAACCGACGGTTGCAAAGTTTGCTCTAGTGACCCAGCAACAGTTACATTTCCCAAAAATCCGTCACATAGCAGTAACATACGTGAGTTGGAATCAAGTAATTTAGTTTCAGCTATGCGCCGTACACCATCTTCGAATATAAGGATATCATCTACCCCATCTACTTCCCCGGCGTATGAAGGCAAGCGCTTTTAAATAGCTTTTCACCTCCGCCCAGACACTTCGGACGGTTGTGACGCGGTACCCTATTGCAGCTATGTATATGTGTCACAGAGTACGGACAACGCACCCGCTATGCCTATGCGCTTACAAAATGAGAGGAACACCTCGGTGGAGCTGCAGCCTATCTGCAAACCTGCGTTTGAGTATGTCATAATATATTGTTACCTGCATCCTCCTCAGTGTAGATTTGGATTGCACTGCAACTGAACCCTTCGCTGGAAAGACAACCGTTTTAAGAGGCACTCGCATGATCTGCTTGCCAGACAATAAGTTCTGTGCCATTGTCATTAAACCACTGCAGCCGATGATTACGACTTTTCCTAACTGCTTAAAGGCCAGTCTATGAGAACACAAACTTGGCCCTCTTTAGGGCCACCTCCTGTTTCGTTTCCGTGTGCTTCCCTCTTGCCAACCCGAGGCCACTGCTCGGTTGACGACATTAATTGGAACATTCGGTAAATGAATGGGACGGTGGCTCCACAATCCTCGCAAGAATGTCCCAATTGCCGTTTAACAGGGCTTCCAAGCCCATGCATTCCTTGTTCACTCTGCTTCCCTTTACGTACATTACTTTTAACCCACTCCTTAGTGATCCGCTGTGTTGACGTGACGCATATGACGTGTCCGGCGCGTTTGTGTGAGCACTTTGAAGGGGTCTGAATGGCAACGTTCTCGGAAATGTTATCTGTGCCCATACGTTTCTAATCAATGGGTTATCATTTGCATGTAACCATATCCGCATCGTCCCAGTGCTGCCAAGAAGCTAGCTATGGATGCCTCCTGATGGGCATTTTTGGTGTTCTTGCAATGAGCTTTTGGCCCCCTGTCTGGACAGGTGAACGAAGGCTACTATATCACCAGTGCACCAGGTCTGTGCTGCCAAGTATACAAGCTCCGAGACCTACGCCATTGCTGCTAGTGCTAAGAGACCTATCTAGGCTAGTGTATCACCAGTGCACCAGGTCTGTGCTGATACGTAGTGGCTCCGAGAATTACATTCTTGGTTATGGTGCTAAGAAACCTATAGACCTTGTGAAGCCGTAGCACTCTCAAGCTTCCGAATTTCCGTTTATATCTTGGCAACTGGCTCATCACCTCATCCCACATGCCCTCCACTAGGCTTGTGATGACCCGTGACCCATAAACGTCTAACATGCCAACATGTTTATTCCTTCATCACATGCTTGAAGTGATTGTGCACTTGCGTAGTTGTCATTACATTCAACATGTGGGCATAGGACTGCTTTGCAAAACTAGTGGGGCCCAGTGGACTGCGGTGTGCACTTCCTCCACTCAGTTTGGTCGCTTTGGCATATTGAGTATATTCTTACTGAGGCTGGCAATAGGTGTCCATTTAATACCCTGTGACGTTGCTCTACATGAAGTCAGCTACATTGGTCACATTAATATATAGAGAAAACGGGCGCATCCTCCTTGGATAGATCGTACCGGTAAATACCTGCTCACGAAACGCTCTAAGTGCTGCCGAATTTACCGGACGGCTTCATCAAACAAAACCTACGGAAGCTATCAAGCGGTTAGAAATAAATCTAAGCTACATATAAGGACGGCTGGCTTTTAATTATATTGAAATCGTAGGGGATATCTGTATCCTAGCAATCCATTCGATTCCAGTGCTTAGTACTGTGGTACTGTGTTGCATCCATTAGCATCGTTCAATGAAAGTTGTTTACCAAACCTATTTCTCCCACATTGTATATCTATTTCATTAGCAACCATTTCAAGTTCAAGTTCAAGTGGGACTGGAACGATTGTATGAATTCCGTAAGTGTACCTTCTTGAGCCGCTCTTCGATCCATTGACTTACCTCCCGTACAGCCTCAATTACATTTACGTTTAGAGATAGCTCGATGTATTCTGCTCACGACGACGGTTTATGTTCAAACAGTTAGTGAAATTAATCCTTGAGTTGACTGTGTAGTAGAGAGCAGAAGAGAGGCCCCGTGAAAGCTTCCACTTCGTAGTGAACCGATATATCCATCCGTGTCTAGACAGCTGGTGTATTAATTTCATTACTTAACGTTTCGCTGACTTGATAACTTCTATAACCCTTTTATGTATCATAATACGACCACAGATCTTTCCAGAATATCGACCAGAACCTTCATCATGCGAAATGGATCTCACTAGTATCTTCAATGAATGAACAATCATTTGGACTGTCAATAAGCCACTCACAGCTACCAGAGATATACCAGGTTATTGCTTCGTTTTCCAAAGAAAGGACAATGATATTGCGAGATTTTTACCTACCGGGTAGTAACACATCGGCCTTCGCATTTATTGACATCGTTCATTCGTGTACCAACGGTTACCAATAGAAATCATCATATTGGCGCATTCAAACACACAACATCAGGTTAAGCAGAATAGAAAATACACATCTGAACGCAATTCTAAACACGTCCATGCAGCCAATCGGATAGCACCGCCAAATTGAATTCCCACCGTTTGCCTTAACAATAGTGGCAAGCAAATTGGAATGTCAATTAACAAGGTTAGTGGCTCCCCACATTCTTTTGCCGAGGGGGCAGGTGGGGTTTAATCACGTGCAGAAGAAGAAGCTTCTGGAACGTTCGAAAGCGATGCGACAATCGTTAACAATCAATTAATCGCTAAAATAGTGAATTTCCAAAGCAATGCTTACTTTCTCCAGGACACCTTCCTCCTGAGATATCGTCCGAGTTATAAGACGGAAGCCTAGGGTTACCCTGTAGTCTTCGGGATGATGTTCTCTGCCTGTCGATCCACCTCTATGGCAGGAGCGCCCGAGAACTTTGTTCCGATGTTCTTGTTCTGGATTATTTGCTCAACTGTGTGCGGTCGTCCACTGTTACTTTCGGCAGGTTGAAGCTTTCCACCAGTAAATCGAACGGAAGGTCAGTAGACCTTTCTTGTTCTGGTTGGCAAGATGTGGGCCGTAACTGGTTTGCATGCCGATGGGCCAGATCTGTGCGCCCACCATCACGTCATACATGAAGTTTCCGCGCTAGCTTTTGATAGTTCCTGGCGTCCATTTCGCATGGCCGAAAACATCTCGCTCTTCCACGGTATTGGCGGTGCTACCAGCATACTTCTTCGACAGGTTTAAAATTATCTGACTGAGAACTTGTAAGGAAAATGTTGCGCTTTCGTGCCGAACGAGACAGACCCGGTGTAGGCACAGATGAGCCGCAATGAACGGTAGCCAAAACGTGGTCAGCATTTGACCGTGGCACACGCTGCTTCGAAGCCTTCCTTGCTGCTATCCTGCTGCGAAGTGGCGCAATTTCTTCGTATTTAGAGTCACATCGGCCTAACGACTGGGAACAATTATGATATTCGGTTTTCATCGGTGAGAATACGGCACCGGAGCTAGTGGTCGTCTGCTGCGGATACCGTCCGCACGCAGCGTCTGCCTTGGTAGCAAATTCTTTCAGGGGTATATCTATAAACATGGACGGCAATACAGGCAATGGCTCTGGGAGACTGCAAACCAAAGCTCCGTTATTTCCTCTTCGCTCAAGAATAAGAGACAAGCGCTGCGCTGAAGTTCGCAGAGCAACGCCGACGGCTTGCGACCTCCAGGCTTGAGAACAGTGAGCTGTTCAAATCGAGCTCTTGCGCCAGGTTGTAACTTTTAATATCGCTTGCTTCGTCGTTTCATACTTTGCCTCATTCGATGGGCAGAGTAGAATGTCCTCAATCAGCGTCACCACCGACTGAGGAACGCGTGGGACGAGCTGATTGTACCTCGGACGGTCCGCCGTAATGCCCTCATTTTCCAGTTCGATCTCGAATATCGTAAACAAACGAGTTGTGTTCCATGAAACTTGGAACAGCCAAAGTAAGCATGTTTACGCGGTAAAAGGACTCAGTTGCCACTCTTGAACTATGAGTCGAAAGATAAAGCATGAACAAAATACGATTAAAGTACTAAATTACGCAAGATACAAATAACAAATCACTGCTCCACAAAAGTTCTAGCCCAACCGAAGGAAAAACCAAAACGCCAATGACCTTGCCAAAATAAGATACGAATCGCCGTCAACGAGCACCGTACAACGACTGCGGACCTTGGCTGTATTTATTCATCTCTACTGACAGCCGTTGATTGCGGGAAGGCAGTGGACGTGCTGTTTATTGACTTTTCCAAAGCTTTTGACACCGTTTCACATTCGCGCCTTTTGTACAAGCTGAATTCCTTTGGTATTTCTGGACCACCCTGTCAGCACCATCGGTCACTCGGGCGCCCGATACAGGACACTCATCGGGCGTTCGTAAAATATGGCATATGAAATCCGCTTATAGCCGTATCAACTGTCCAACGGCGACTGAAAACATCGATGGTCCTTCGATTAACTTCTTATAACAAACAAACTACTCATTAAAAGTTAGTAGAGATGTTCACTTCGTGAATGCAGTATTCACACCCACATTACGCATAACTACCGGTGCGTGTGCGCTGCACATTTCGGTTATGCGACACCTATAAATATCGCCCATAAAAGTGCGATAAGCGTACAGGATTGCACTCCCAGTAGCTGAAACGTCTCACCACCAGCAGACTCTTCCCACGCAATGTTATCGTTGAGCACGTAATGCCCCCTTCACGAAAGGCTGCTATACAGCGAAAAACAGCCATTGATTCAACGGAGGCCCTGCCAAGTCAAAGGTGATCGTAGATTCCGACGTTAGTTTCTACATGTAACAGAAGGTTTGCGTGAATATGTGACAAAAGCGGACTGTCCTGCTGGTAGGAATATAAGCAGTGAGTACCCACCAACGTAGTTCCGTAGTGTAGTCGTGTAGGGCGCTTGTCTCGTTGCGTAGGTGTCCGGAGTTCGAATCTTGGCAGGGTCGCGTGAGGATAAAGCGGTATCACTGCATGGGTCTCGTGGTTGTGCATTAGGTCGTGGTCGGTTTTCTTCTTTTCCCTACGTTCCATTGCGCATTAATAAGATTGTAAGCACTTTTCACACTCTTCATGACGATGTTGACTGAATCGCGTGCACCAGTTGTGTTAATGGCTATGTTGAGGCCAATATCATAGGTAATCTAATGCCATGCGTTGAGGAATACACTAAGGAGTGTAAAGGAGGAGTGCTGCTAAAGATTTCTCCGCCAGTCCGAAACGTCCCGTTCGCACATATTTTGGAAGCTGAGCGGCCTGCCGGCGGATTTTCGTGCTGGTAGGGTCCCCAGATGTGTGGAAATGTAATAACGTGCAATCAAAGGTGTTGGCAGAGAACGTAAGGTGGCTAGATTATTCCTACAGAGCTAAATCTGGGAAAAACAGGGCATTTGAAGGAGGAACCGCAACATTTTTCGGCGAGCGCCCGATGAGTGACACAATTTTGTGCCACTCGGGCGCCCATCGGGCGCTCGATCGGTCACCCATCGGGCGCCCATCGGACTTCCAACGGGCGCCCATCGGGCACTGGTGCTGAGTGGGCAGTCTTACGATGGATTTCAGCTTTCCTAATCGGAAGGGAAATGTGTGTGCGGGTGGGTACAAGCTTGTCCTTCCGCCAATGTGTTCGCAGTGGCGTGCCGCAAGGTTCGGTTCTTGGCCCGCTTCTCTCCACTTTATACGTTAATGACCTACCTGATGAATTGGGTGTGCCATCCCTAATGTTTGCGGATGATTTAAAACTCTGGTTCACGATTGACGAGCCGATTGGTCCACTGACCCTACAGGAGGCTCTGGATAGACTTTGGCATTGGTCAATTTTGTGGCAATTGCCAGTTAATTTAGGGAAATGTTCCGTTCTACGCGTGGGTCCGAATGACTCGCCGACGCGTTATTCGCTTGGCGGCAACGAGGTACTGCGAGTTCAACTCCAATCTGACCTCGGTGTTTTGCTGTCATCTGACTTCAAGTCCAGTGAACACTGGACGACAGCTGCTCGTAAAGGCTTCAATATGTTGTTGATGATCTACAGGTCATTCGGGATCATGACCACCGACATGTTTGTTAGACTATTTTCGGCTTTTGTAAGGCCGCACTTGGAATACTGCGTCCAGGCTTGTCCTCCATGCCTGGTTCGTGATAAGATCGCAGTTGAACGAGTCCTACGGTCCGGGACGAAAATGGTGTACAACTTAAAGAAGCTGACGTACCCGGAGAGGCTACGTAAGTTGGATATGTGTTCCATGTATTACAGGCGGCTTCGGGGCGACTTGGTCCTTACATATCGTATATTGATGGGTCAGATTGGTCCTGATTTGACTGGACTGTTTCGCCCAACTCGAATGCCAACCCTTCGTGGCCACCCATTAAAGTTGCACAAACCCCGGTCTGACCGGGTTTGGGCAACTTTTAGATTATCGCGTAGGGTTATAGCTTAGTGGAACACATTGCCTGCAGACGTCGTGATGGCACCGACGTTGAAAGAGTTCGAGCATCGACTTGACGCTCTCGGTCTGCAGTTTAAAGTCTTCCCCTTCGTGCCTTAAACTTTTCTTCGTCTATTACGGCTTACGCTTCTTTAACTCATTTTAACTTACATCTTAATATTGCTTACGATATTCGATTAGCTTGTCTTCTCCTCTGTTTTCTTTTCTTTACTGACACTACTGTTTTCTTTTATTCTTCAAGTGGCCGGCACAGCGGGGACTGCTAGTGCAGGGCACGTGGGCATTGTTTGGTTGACCATATGAATCGTGTGTGTTGATTTGGCTCTCCTTTGGCACATCAAGTCACCGGTTTCCCTGTTGGATCAACGATGTTTTCGAAGGTGGAACATTCGCGGGATTTTCCTACTGTTCCTGTCCCAATTGAACTTGAACTTGACCTTCGACTTTTAGGATTGGAAGGTCAACCACCAAGGTTAGTGGTGTAGCGCCCAAAACGATAACTCTTATCTTTCGTGTACAATTTACTTGTTGACCGATTGTACATTACTCCTTCTTGTTTTAATCTTACAACCGGCTAGACACACAACTGCCTTGTAAGTTCTCGCGCTCACGTGTACGCTCTTGCCTCGCTTCATCCGTCCGCTTATTGTTGTAGCCCATCGAATACAGTCCGCTGTGTCCGACTTCCATTGCCTTCTGATATCCGCGCTTAATTCCGCGCATCGTCTCGGACTAGTATTAACTAGTCCTACAGTGGTTCCCCATATTTTCTGCCGAGGGGGCAGGTGGGTTTTTAATCACGTGCAGACGAAGAAGATTCTGGAACATTCGAAAGCGATGCGACAATCGTTAACAATCAATTAATCGCTAAAATAGTGAATTTCCAAGGCAATTCTTACTTTCTCCCGGACGCCTCCCTCCTGAGATATCGTCCGAGTTATAAGACGGAAGTTTAGGGTTACCCTGTAGTCTTCGGGACGATGTTCTCTGCCTGTCGCTCCACCTCCTCGGCAGAAGCGCCCGAGAACTTTGTTCCGATGTTCTTGTTCTGGATTATTTGCTCAACTGTGTGCGGTCGTCCACTGCTACCTTCGGCAGGTCAGGTCAGGTCAGGTCAGACGGACGATAGAGGCTTCCGCCTAACGAGTGTCCAGTTCTTGTGCCGGTAATTGAAGCGGCCCCCAGCACTTCGGCGTTGGATTGTCTCTTCTTGCTTCTGCAATGGAATGAAGCAAGAACAAGAACAATCTTTGCACTGTCATATGCCAGCATCGAGATACACTACATATTTCAATACAACTACAATACCTCTGGAAAAAGGATAGACCAACCATCGTCTAAGCCCCTTTTGAAGGCTTCTACGGTCTCAGACTCCACTAAATCAGAAGGAAGTTTACTCCAGAAGTTAACTACTCGGTTCGTAAAAAACTTTGTTCTGATGTCCAAGCGAGCTCTGTGATGTTTTAGCTTCAGGCGATGCCCGCGCAGATGGTCTGACATAGCCAACTCAAACAGATGGGTGGAACTAATACCACTAAGTCCTTTAATGATCTTAAAAGTCTCTATCAAATCCCCTCTCAACCTACGCCGTTCCAAGGAAAATAATCTTAAGCTACTTAGACGATCTTCGTAAGACTTCCCTCGTTGACCTTCAATCATCCTGGTCGCAAATTCCTGAGTCTTTTCTAAACAAATGATGTCACTTCTGAGGTACGGTGAACAGGCCGGCACACAATACTCCAAATGTGGCCTAACCACTGCTTTATATAAGGGCAAGAATACTTCTGCTTTAGTTTTACTCAGCGCCCTCCTAAAACGAAATAACTCGTGTCGTGCTTTATTGGCAGCATGGCGACACTGTGCCGAAGGCTTCGTCAGTACACCGCAATGATAGAGATCCCACAGTAGACTGAACTGCAATTCCGCTATCACTACTAGTCAATAGTTGACATTTCTTGGCATTTAGAGGCAGGTCCCATTGGCTTGACCAATTCACCACAGTGATGATGTCCTTAGCCAATGTCGCTCGGTTTCCACTACTGACTAGCTTCAAGTCATCTGCGAAGATGTAGCAGGGATCCTCAAGAAGAGGAGCCAGGTCATTTATAAACATAAGAAATAGCAATGGACCAAGTACCGAACCTTGGGGGACACTGTAGCGGCTCGACGAATGCTACACAAGAAAACCGTAGCCCGGTGAGACAGAAGACGGCGGATATAAAGATTGTCTTGAGAAAATAGCTATGTACAATAGCTATGGGAATATAGCTTGAGGACAATGGGAAAAAATGGTGAAGCAATAAGTAACACCACGTAGGAGCGCAACAGCCGGCAACGCGCGGGCAAGATGGCGGTTGTAGCAGTCTGGAGATTCCCCGGTTTGCTTGTGTAAAATTCTAACCAAAATTCTATAATTGTACACTTAGGCAACCGGTGTGGTTTGTTGAACTGCATGCTGAGTTCGAATGCTTTACTTGCTCATCGCCATTTTTGCTTGGCGTTCGCTTCGGTTGCAAAGCGCAACTGCTCTGTGTGCTGTGCTTGATCCGTTCCCCTAGCTAGAGCGACCACGGTGTCGTTCTTTTATAGCTAGCTAACAGGGAATCTTTTACTGTACCAATAGAAGTTTCCCTGCAACTCGATCTGTCTTCCGGAATCGCTCTCTGGGCTCCCGGAATAGGCAACCCTCTAAACGGTCCTAGGTCAAAATTGCAGTCCAGTATATATAGGCTTTGGATGGGTGCAAAGTAAAACAAAATGTGTACCAGTCTGGATGTGATGTTTGATGGAGTAAAATGTCATGGTCACTACACAGGCCTCCCCCTAGAAGGCCGAGGGACGAGGACTTCGATCGCTGTTGGCTTGCAAATGTATAAAGGCAGAATCACAGGAGTTCGGTTGTATTTGGATTATTTAATCTTCTTGTGGATTGGAATGCATCATCGGTGGGCCGTCCCAGCGGGCACACCGGACTACAAAAAAACTGGGTAATCCAGAAATAGGGCCGGTAGGACCTTTCACCGCTGCTGAAGGACGGTGCGCTTGGGAGAGGTCACTCCCCCCACCGCATTCCAATCCACTGCCACAACGAAGCTGAAATCCTGTTCGTACCGGCGAGCCGTGGGGGGGGGGGACCAAAAACAACGAGCCAGGCACACGAGCAGCCAAAGCCAGGAAGGCGAGCCAGACAAACGACCAAGGCGAGCCAAATTGAGCCAAGCAGACCACGATCCAAAGGCCAACGTGGGCGGGCGAGACGACAAAGCGTTGGGGGTAGACCAAAGCATCCAAACGACCAAACAATTGAGGGACAGCCAACCATTGAACGGACGGACCCAAACGTGCCAGCCTCATGACTTTACCTGATAGATGGGGAAAAAACTCGGGGAGACAGATTCAGATATTTACGGAAAAGTATAATACAAACGATGAGAGAAAATGAAAAAGATTCATGCGGTGTGGATGAGTTCGACAAAATCGGAGAAACGAACAGGTTTACGAACTCTTCTACCGTGACTGGTATTAGTTTGAGGCGAATCTGGTGACTGGGATTGTGGTGGAGCTGAAAAGCTGGGCGTCGTTACAGGTGGCCCTGTAGATTTCGTTAAGGTCGATGACGAGTCGAGGGCATAAACTAAAGGTTTGTGGTCAGTAAAGACGGTAAAGCTTCTGCCCTCTAGAAAAGGACGAAAATGACGCATGATACCAAGTTCGAGCATGTGCTCGAATTCCGCCTTAGCGGCTTTTAGCTTATCAGGGGCGAGACGTCGTGGCCGTGCAGAAACCGGTGGGCCACGGGTTCGTATATGGTGCGTAACGTTAGATGCGACCGGAAGAGTAGCGTCAGCTGAGCGGACGAGCTGCGGAAACTGTCTGAACAGATCTAAAAATTCCTTATCAGCTTCAGGCTGAATGTAAATGGGAGTGACAGAAACACAAGGTGTGCGAACTCCACATGTGAAAAGCTGGGTCTTTTGGTCAACGAGTTTGCGCTGACGCGCATCGACAAGAAGATCGAAGTGTTGGAGGAAGTCGATACCCAATATAGCAAATGGAACGGCAGCGATGGTGAAAATCCATCGAAAGGGACGTCGTAGTCCGAGGTCAATGGTAAGGGAGCGTTGACCGAAGACTCGAATAGCCGTGCCGTTAGCGGCACTCAAGTTAGTTGTCTGTGGCTTAGTCGCGTCTCCTGGAACCGGTGGGATCACACTAACTTCCGCCCCGGTATCAACCAGGAACATGATCTCGGTGTTCCTATCAACGATTTTGAATAGACGACTTGGACGACTTCGGCCGACGGCGTTCGTCGCCAATACGTGTCGGCCTGTCCTTTTTCTCGTTACGGGAAATGAGCATGGTTTTATACAATTTCTAGCGGAACTTCCAAAACGTGCGTGATAACGGCAAATTGGGCGTCGTGTTCGTCTTCCAGATGGGCTAGGGGAACGGGATGGAGAATCCCGTTGGTGCCGATGTAACTTTAAGCTTTGAACTTCTTGCCGTAGCGCGGCTATCTCTGTTAAGAGCTCACCAGTGGAAGGTGGAGTAGTGGTGTCGATGGTTTGGACCGAAGGGTCAACAGTGAAATCTACGTCAGGTGAGCGAAGAGAACTAGACGACGGACACGGTGGTCCGGTGAAGCGATCCATCATGTCATCAGCAATATCTGCAACTTCTGACAAAGGCTGCGACTTCGCAAGCGATAGCATAGCTTGTACGTTTTCAGGCAAACGCTGAAGCCATAACTCTCGGAGCAGCGACTCGTCCATATGCAACCCTTGAAGAAGACCACGCATCTCTAGCAATAGCGCGGATGGCTTACTAGAACCTAGTTGTAGACCAGTAAAAAGTTTATGCAGGCGGGACTTCAATGAGGGAGTAACACGCTTTATTACCGCGTTCTTGAGAGAATTATAGCGGTCAGGAGGACAAGATGTAATGATAAGATCACGTAGTGCTAAAGTAATATCAGTCGGCAGGCGTGTTAGCAAGTGATTAAACTTTGCAGTCATTGGTAACATGCTTAGAAGTAAATTCAGCTTCTAAAATCATGAACCACAAAACGGGATCTTTTTCAATAAATGGTGGAACTACCAGAGATACCGCTTGCACAGACTGTGAGTCCTCACACTTTTTAGAAACTGAGGCCATGATTTGCGTGGAAAAACCAAAGAAATGGAACGAACTCACCGGAATGCGATTGGGGTCACCAATTATGTAGCGGCTTGACGAATGCTACACAAGAAAACCGTAGCCCAGTAAGACAGAAGACGGCAAGATATAAAGAATGTCTTGAGAAAATAGCTATGCACAATAGCTATGTGAATATAGCTTGAGGACAATGGGAGAGAGTGGTGAAGCAATGAGTAACACCACGTATGAACGCAACAGCCGGCAACGCGCGGACAAGATGGCGGTCCTGGTTCAAAATCACAGTCCAGTATTTAAAGGCTTGGGATGGGTGCAAAGTAAAACAAAATGTGTACAAGTCTGAACGTGATGTTTGATGGAGTAAAATGTCATGGTCACTACAACACCGCTGTAGGCATGGCCAACACTAGAACTCGCTTCCCCAACCCTGACTCTGAATGACCTCCCACGTAAGAATTCAGAGAGCCATAGTAATAGTTGAGGATGTAATCCAAATCATGTCAGCTTCTCAATTAATAATCGATGATTCACGGAGGCAAAGGCTTTACTGAAGTCCAAATAGCACACCTCTACCGAAATCCCACCATCAAGACAACGGGTAATCTCGTCTAAAAAGCACAATAGATTGGTAAGACAAGACTTCTTTTTAGGAATGCCATGCTGTTCCGCTCTAATTAGATTATGCTCGGTCAAGTGCTCACAAATCCTGTTCCTTATAAGCTTTTCCAAGCAATTCAGCATGATGCTGGTCAAACTAACAGGTCTATAGTTAAGAGACAACGACTTAGAACCCCCCTTGTGGATGGCAACAATAGTCGCCTCCTTCCAATCACGTGGCAGCTTGCCTTCCTGAAGAGACTGGTTGAATAACTCCGCTACAGGATACTGAAGGATATCAGCCAGAGGCTTAACTATGGCGGGATGTACGCTATCAGGACCAGCTGATTTATAAGGGTTCAAACTGACCAGCACTGTGAAGACCTCTGACACATTGAGAATAATTTCCCGCATTGTGTAGCTAGTTGAGCAGTGCGGCTGTGGTGGCAAGGCTGACCCACTATCCTTCCGATGCAGGTTTTGGTAGACACGTAGCAGCGCTTCTACTTTATCAACCTCGTCTACAGCCTGGGTACCGTCCTCCATTGTTAGACAGCCGACCACCTCTCTTAAAGAAGCCTTTGACTAGACAACAGTAGCGCACACCCGCCGAATCCTGCCGGATTCGAACCCACGACCTTACTCTTGCTAGTCAGCGCATTATGTCACTGAGCCATGGGCGAAGGCAGCGGACCGCTGTGACTGCTATCTAACTGCGATATTGCGCGGCTCATCCTCCACTGTCTTGCACGTAATGAATGTGCAGAGGACAGGGCTGGCCTCCCAGAGCAACGACTTCCTTTGCAAGCCGCCACCAATCGAGATGGCAAGTATGTTGCTAAGGCGACTACTGATTATTTGGAAGTAGCAGGGGGATTTATTAGATTTTTTGTAGAGTTGTCGCAGCTAGACACAGACAGAAAGCCACCACCCATCCAGGAAAGCGCTAGGCGGCCGTTTCGTCCTATTGGGACTCGTCAGTAGCGTGCATCCGCCGAATCCTGCCGGATTCGAACCCACGACCTTACTCTTGCGAGTCAGCGCATTATGTCACTGAGCCATGGGCAGGTTGAAGCTTCCCACCAGTAAATCGAACGGGAGGTCAGTAGGCCTTGCTTGTTCTGGTTGGCAAGATGTGGGCCGTAACTGGTTTGCATGCCGTGCCCAGATCTGTGCGCCCACCATCACGTCATACATGAAGTTTCCGCGCTTGCTTTTGATCGTCCCTGGCGTCCATTTCGCATGGCCTTCCCGGTAGTCACGTACTAGCACCTATTGCCCAAGAGTAAAAGATAGCTTCTTTGCTCCGTGCCGCCAGTTAAAATCCTATTCCATTCTGCAGATCCGAGTGCGGTCGGATGGCGTCGAAAGGCATGCGGAGCTTCCGGTTCACCATGGCCTGTGCCGCAGAGAATCCGTCTGGCGCTTTTGGATTCGGTGATGATCCGTAGGAGAAAAGGAACCGGTCAACCACCTCCTCTATACTTCCCTCCCCTTTTAATTTGTGGAGAACTCGCTTGAATGTATCGACAAACCTTTCTGCCTGGCCATTCGACTGTGGGTGAAACGGCGGCGAGCGAACATGCTGTACAGTGCATTGCTTGCAAGTTCAAGTTCAAGTGGGACTGGAACGATAGGATGAATCCCGTAAGTGTTCCTTCTTGAGCGGGTCGTTGATCCAGGAGTTGATAGGGTGCTCCGATTTCTTGATGGGTCTAAAAGGTTGACGATGTATTGGGTAACAACCGGTGGGTTGTGTCACACGCGCAACAACCGCGTGTTACCGCCTCCACGTCCTCCGACATCGTCCCCCTAGCGTCTAGCTCCACTGTTGCACCTGTAAGTAGGGAACAGAAGCTTCGGAAATGTAGCCAGGTTCTAGGTGATATTCAGGTTCAAGTTTGCTGTCTGGGCGATGCGAAGTAGAGGGAGGTTATGGATCACTTGCGTGACTTACTGTGGAACCTTAGCAGCTCTCACGAGGAGGTTGCGGTTTCATTCACTGCAAACGTAATGGATTCAGCTGCCGAAGGGACGAGTGAAGGTAGCACGGAAGGCACAAGGCGTAAGCAACGTTTAGTTCCAATTCCAGAATCCACGGCCAGTCAGGAGCATGAAAAGAAGACATTGCGTTTTCCAGACTTGCACATGACAACGGCTAAGATGTATAGGCCTCCAAGGAAGCGTCGCAGCCATGCAACACTCCCAGCCAACTACGATAATGACAAGTGCGCTTCGTGCCTCCAAACTGACTGCGAGGCACAGAGTGGACAGGTGGTTGACTGGGTCATGTGCTGCGATTGCCGCCTTTGGTATCATCAGGTATGCGTCTCGTACGCTGGACAGGAGCACTTCACTTGCCACCGGTGTATGTAAGTCCTTCTTTTTCATATCGCTACCTTTTTCTTCCATTCATAACCGTGCTATGCATTGCTTCCCCTTGATCGTTAGGTACACCCACTGCTCCCATATGCGGTGCCTCCCCTACATGACGTTTACGTCACGGGATCACATACTGGGGGTGGTCAGGTGTGCCTACGGACATCAGAAGCACCCACAATTCCGCTGCCTTTTTAGGATGCACATTCACTTATCAGTTCCTTCATAACAGCGCCATCTTCCAAGCAACCGGATTAAAGATTGCGCTTTGCAAGGCACCGGAGTAACCTGCGTTGACCAGGTAAGAAGCACGCTTGATGTATCATACATGGTACATGTATTCCTAGCGCTGGAACTGCATTTCTCTTATCACATCACCTCCCAGTTGCTTAGTGATCCGCCGCGTGGGGATGAGTATGAATTACCTCACCCATACGTGCGTGACCATTTCGCATGGGACTGAACACCTTATCCTTTCCTTTACCTTGCCTGCCGCTTCTACGTATGCTTGATTTAAGGGAACACCTGTTTTACGGACCGACATTATTTCCATTTCAGGCACTCCTTTCCCCCATCGGCAATACGTGGCATCACGTTTGTTAACGGCGTTAGATAACACATCGGCGTTCATCAGCAACTTCCGGTAGACCATGCACGCACTTAAAGGGCACCAAACGTGCGCATTAACCGTTCGCCCAGGAAGGCCTAGGGGTGTTCAGATTAAGAATCATTTGCACTGGAATGATAGCAATCTCCCGTGAGTGTTCCTTCTTATGCACATCGTTGAGGCAGGATATGAGAAAGTGGTACGTATTGGTAGATCTTTAAGGAAACTCCGGAAACATCATGATCAACCCGCTACTGCCCACTTCCCCTGCACTAGCAGTCCCGGCAGTGTAAGTTACGTTAAGTAGTCAGGCCGTGTGGGAGTAACACGCTTTATTACCGCGTCCTTGAGAGAATTATAACGGTCAGGAGGACAAGATGTAATGATAAGATCGCGTAGCGCTATAGAAATATCAGTCGGCAGGCGTGTGAGCAAGTGGTTAAACTTTGCAGAATCGCTAGTGACATGCTTAGACATAAACTCAGATTCTAAAATCATGAACCATAAAACGGGATCTTTTTCAATAAATGGTGGAACTACCAGAGATACCGCTTGCACAGACTGTGAGTCCTCACACTTTTTAGAAACTGAGGCCATGATTTGCGTGGAAAAAACCAAAAAAATGGAACGAACTCACCGGAATGCGACTGGGGTCACCAATTATGTAGCGGCTTGACGAATGCTACACAAGAAAACCGTAGCCCGGTGAGACAGAAGACGGTGGGATATAAAGATTGTCCTGAGAAAATAGCTATGTACAATAGCTATGTGAATATAGCTTGAGGACAATTTGAGAGAGTGGTGAAGCAATGAGTAACACCACGTATGAACGCAACAGCCGGCAACGCGCGGACAAGATGGCGAACCTGGTTCAAAATTGCAGTCCAGTATATAAAGGCTTGGGATGGGTGCAAAGTAAAACAAAATGTGCACAAGTCTGAATGTGATGTTTGATGGGGTAAAATTTCATGGTCACTACAGGCCGGTACAACTCTTGTGATACCAACGAGAGCAAATATCACACTGCATACCACCAGATGAATCTGTGACTGGCCTTGAACAGGCAGAATTGCTGCAAGGTGCATTTGACTCATCAAACGAAGACGCGAGGGCTTCATCCGTCCCGGTTTTTCGCGAGACGACCATATTGAAGTGGAAAACAATGCAGAATTTAAAAACACGTATACAACCGTAAAACGACCACAATGAAAAGGCAAAACAGGGTGCCAAACGGGATTAAAAAGGGAACAACCGCAAAATTACCAGTAAGCGTAAGGAAGACGCTTGGACCAGAACCGCTTTAATCGATCCAAGATATCTTGGATCAGAGAAAATTTGACAATAGTCAAATTTCCTTTCAAGTGTTTATTCAAACACTGTTTTCCACGTTAATTCAACTAAAAATCTCGACCAGTATGGCACGCCAAAAAGTCAAGTTACCGCGTAGCACTAAACGTTCCTGAAGTAAATTGTGAGCCACTGTCAGTGACAATTGTCTCAGGACATCCGAAGCTGCTGGAGGTTTGGCGCAGTTTCGATATGGTGGCATTGGTGGTTGTGTTCTCCATAAGAATACTTCAGGCCACTTGCTGTATGAATCGACTATAATGAGGAAACTTCGGACGTTGATCGGTTCCGCAAAGTCGACATGGAGGCGGTACCATGGCTTAGTAACTTTTGGCCATGAATAGAGTACTGATTTTTGTGGCGCTTTCAAGACATTGACACACCGTTTGCAGCGTATGACTATTCCTTCTAGCTGTTTGTCCATGAACGGCTATTATACATAACTGCGGGCAAGCGCCTTCATCCGGTTGATTCCAGGATGCCCGGCGTGAAACTACCGAATAAGACGCTCCTGAAGTGCCCTGTGGATGACCACTCTTTCCGAAAATAGTATGCAGTCGTTTACAATAGAGGGCGAGTGTCTCCTCTGGAATTACTGTTGCAACTCGGCAGATGAACATGAACGTGGCCAACTTGTTTTGTGAAACCGTGTAACTTACTTGAGTATTGGGTCCCAAAGCGTTTCGGTTCGTACAGCTTCTGTGGTAACTGGTAGACCGTGCAATGCACCAGTCTCCAGGAATTTGACGTCCGGTTCGATTTCGCCCGAGGCAATGATTGTGTCCTTATATTCTTGCTGGCGGGCATCAATTAGGCGTGACTGTGCAACCGCTTGGCCAATGGAAACTGTCGACTGGTATTGGATCTCAAAATCATACCCTATTAAGGTAAGAGCCCAACGTTGTAGCCTGTTGGCTGTGTAGGCCGGAATGCCCTGTTTCGAACCAAAGATAGCCAGCAAGGGCTTGTGATCAGTCAGAAGCTTGAAGCGGCGGCCGTACAGTATTTTGTGGAATTTCTTGACTGCGTACACTATGGCCAATGCTTCTTTCTCAATCTGGCTGTAATTCCTCTTGGCATTCGTAAGGGTTCTGGCGGCATGGGCGATTGCCTTCTGAAATCCATCGACGTATGTGTGTGAAATTACTGCGCCAATCCCATGGCTTGATGCATCTGTGGCCAAGACAATCTCTTTGGAGGGGTCAAAATGAGTCAAAAGCAAGTTTGAGGACAGCAGTGACTTTACGCGTTCGAAGGCATTCTGGCATTCTGATGTCCAGTACCATCTTTGGTCTTTGGCTAGTAGCTTGTTTAACGGGACACGCAGGCGGTGCATCTCAGGCAGGAATGCGCTGTAGTGGCTGATGAGCCCACGAAAGGAACGCAAGGACTGTAGATCTTTTGGTGGTGGCATGTTTCTAATGGCTTCTATGTTTTCCGCGTCTGGTCGACGTCCATCCTTTTCGAGGATAAAACCGAGGTATTTGATAATCCGTGAAAAATGTGCATTTTTTCTCACGGATCCGGAAACCGTACGACTGTATGCCACCAAACACTTCATCCAGTCGGTTTAACAGTTCTTCCGGTTTTCGGCCAATCAATTTGGTATCATCCAGATATGCAGCCGTTCCAGAAACGGCCACTAGCGTGGTATCCATCAACTGTTGGAAGATGGCTGGCGCCATTTTCACACCACATGGCAAGCGGTTATATTGGAATAGCCCACGATGAGTGTTGATCGTCTACAACTCCCTCGAGACATCGTTAACATCCACTTGCAGGTAAGCGTCGGATAGATCAAGCTTAGCAAAGTACTTACCACCATTTAGCTTTGCAAAGAAAGCCTTCGGTACCGGTAATGGGTACTGGTGGTCGTCCAGCGCGGCGTTGAGGCCAGTTGCAAAGTCGACGCAAACGCGTACGTTGCCATTTGTTTTCTTTCACTGCTACAATAGATGCGGCCCATGATGAGTAGTTGACGGCTGTGATGACTCCAGCTCGTTCCGGTCGATCGAGCTCTTGCTCAACGGTTGACATGGCTGCATATGATACCGGTCTTTCGGCCTTGAACACTGCTTTAGCACCTGGTCGCAAGTTCAGTGTCGCTTTGAATTTTGTACAATGGCCCAAGCCATCCTGAAAGACAGAAACAAACTTGCGCTTCAGGGCACGTGTCATGTCTTCGACGGACTTTGATGATGGTTCTGCACTTGTTCGAACTCGGTTGCAGATCTGATTCAAGGGAACGTCGAGGAGAGTCAAGATTTTGATCCAATCGAGGCCAAGGAGATTCCAATTCGGCCGGTCTGAAATGTAGCATGTTCCCGACTTTTCCATACCTTGGAAAGCAATCTTGCAATTTAGTTCGCCCACTAAGTTTAACACACCGCCGGATGTATTATGTGCAACTTTCTGAGACTCGATCATCTTCAGCCTCTTTATGTGTTTCCATGTACTCCTGAAAATAATCGTGATGTCCGAGGCCGTGTCAAATTGCAGTTTCGTTGGGATCCCATTGATTAACACAGTGATGAATCGTCGTCTCGGTTTACATTCCCTTTGGAATGCGGCAACTATGGACAGAGACTCAGCGCCGTCCCTTTTAGAATTACCCTTTCGATAAGCCTTCACTTTCTTCGACCGGACTTGACGGCAGCATTCCTCTTTATGCCCACGCTTATAACGCGTTTGACAAATATGATGTTTGAAGGGACAAAAGTGCGCGAAATGCCATTCGCCGCAAGATCAGCATGCTGTGGGCGGTTTCTTCGTAGGCCTCTTGAATGGATTGCTTGCGTTGGCGGACCTGGTCTTTTTCACTAGTTGCACGGTATCTGGTGGTGCGAGACCATTTCGTTCGACCATGGCAGTGTCATATTTTAGAGTGAGCAGTCGTTTGCATTCGCCTACGAGGGCCTTTAGTGTCAGGCCACGATCCCGCTCCAGCTTAGCCAAAAGCCGCGTGCGAATCTCAGCATCACTGTGCGATTGTAGATCGCTGACGAAAATGAGACACTTAAACTGATCGTCCGTTAAAGAGCGTAGTTTGAAACATTCACACTCACGATTAGTCATGTCTGCTATGGCCCCAAAGTCGTCAGATCCGTGTTTGACAATTTTCAGGCATTGATAGCGAATACTAAACAAGGATCCCGACTCACCAAAAATTTCCTTCAGCTGCGACACTACTTCATCAAACGTCAGATCCTTCGGCGGTTTAGGCAAAATGTGGTCAATGAACCTTGAATGTTCACTTATTCCGAGCTTGAGGAGTAACAATCGCACCTTCCAGGAGTCGTCCTGACGAATGAAGTCCGTCTGGAACGTGTCTTCCCAAAGCTTGAACCACGCTTCGAAGGTGCATCGGTAACGTGCTGCACAACGGTCGATGCAAGGGGTAATAAATAACAGTACCGGAGGTACATCCGACACTTGGAAATAAGAGGAATAGTATGAACATACGTCCGCGTGTGAACATTGAAAAAGAATTACTAATGGACGATCAATAATGCCATAATGTGATGTTAAACGTTGAAGGGTGTATGTGTTGAAATGGACGACCGAAGGTCGAAGGAGGTAGTCAGGAAATACGAAATCATGGTTGCCATGACAGCAACCGTCGCTGCGTGGTGAAATAATGATGCATTCTGAAAGGGAAGATATAGTGAGAGGTGACACTGATATATGGTAGCAGTAGTACCTGCGCTATGTTTTAAAGAAATTAAATCTTCCTAAAGGGTTCGAAGGCAAGTGATATATGGTGATCTTAACTATTACGGCACAGAAAATGTACGTATGAAATGAAAGATTGTCTTTTACTTGAAACGCTTCGTGCGAGTTATGGAAAAGGCAGCTGAATAAATGGGTAATATATAATGCCGTGTGTGGTGTGATATATAAGTGTTTTTAAAATTTGACACGGCTAAAGCTGGGGAAGTGCTGATTGAAACACCATATTTCACGCATTGGTTTACAGCGTAAGTGAAAGTAAATGTAGTTTGAAACCGTACGAAGGTACATTTCACGGCTTATCAACAAATGATCTGTTTCGTAATTTGTAATGTAAGGGAAAATTAATTTGAAAGGAATGGTTTAGTGGATGGATACGCAACACGTGAAAATAGGAAAAGTTCTGTAATATATTTGTAAGGTAAATGGCAAATCCTAGCGATATAATTCATCCATGCAATCGCTGAACGCTATTTCTATCTAGTAGATTTCGATGTACTTGGTTTTTGTAATGTTATATGTTTTTGCTATGATATATTATATACATGTATATATATGTATATAGTGCTGATATATATGTTGATTTCTGTTATATATGTCGATAATATAGGTATGTTATTTAGTTTATCAGTCATATTTAGGTATATGGTAAATATTTCTTATATTTTTTATTTGCTTTTAATATGTTATTTGGCATATTTCTCAGAAGAAAATGTTTAATGAAACATAATGGCCATGTATATAAATGAAATCCTGATCCGGTTACGGTTTTAATGCCCCACAACTAGTATTATTCCGTGTGCTTCGTTCGTCAGCGGGCTTAGTATATCACGTGAGAGAGTCGCTGCAGGAGGTAAGCGGGTTAACTGTCGTGTGTTATTTCACTTGTTTGTAACGGTTTACTTCTTTCTATATTTGCTTGCGTAGGGTGCTATCTAGCTGCAATGATTATCAGGCTAGGCTTGTGTTAAAGTGTGTTGCTTCATGTATAGACGGTTATAATACATTGAGCACTGGAATACTATGGCTAATCCGGGTTGCCGATGACGTTAAGCTATGGTATGTCCTTAATGTTTCTGGAGTTTCGGAGGCATACAATATGCGCTGGACAGACTCTGGGACTTGTGTACTTTGTGGCTTATGCCCATAAATCAGGCTAAGGTTTCCGTTCCCCGTATGGCAGCAAATTTTTCACGTTTCAGGTGCATACTGGGGTTGGTTAAACTCCCCCTTGTCTCCCACCACGTAGACGTACGCGTCGTGCATTCATCGTCCTTGCATTCCGGTGACAGCTGGAAGAAGGCCGCAAGTAGAGGTTCTCCGCTTTATCCGCACCCTTCTGGATTGGTGCGTGCAAGCTTGCCCGCCCTGCTTTATTCGGTACAAAATGGAGCTGGAGAGGGTTATGAGAGTAGGTACGCAATTGGTCGAGGTGTTAAGGGGGCCATTGGTACCCCAAGCGTGTACCTAGCTTGTGTGTGTGTATTCCATGCACTGACGACAGGTTCGAGGAGACGTAATGGTTACTTGCAGCATTTTGATAGATAAGGTTGGACCGGACTTGACCTGGCTATTTAGCCTGGCTAGGTTGCCTTGTCTTCCCGGTTCTCCCTTCCCTTGATATTCTCTTCTCCTGACCATATCCATCTTCGAACTGTTACTTCTTATTCCTTCATTCTCTTCACTCTTTTGTGTTATCCTTCACCTCAGTGACTTTCATTCCCCTTGATGTTACATTTACCCCACACGGCCTGACTACTTAACGTAACTTACACTGCCGGGACTGCTAGTGCAGGGGAAGTGGGCAGTAGCGGGTTGATCATGATGTTTCCGGAGTTTCCTTAAAGATCTACCAATACGTACCACTTTCTCATATCCTGCCTCAACGATGTGCATAAGAAGGAACACTCACGGGAGATTGCTATCATTCCAGTGCAAATGATTCTTAATCTGAACACCCCTAGGCCTTCCTGGGCGAACGGTTAATGCGCACGTTTGGTGCCCTTTAAGTGCGTGCACGGTCTACCGGAAGTTGCTGATGAACGCCGATGTGTTATCTAACGCCGTTAACAAACGTGATGCCACGTATTGCCGATGGGGGAAAGGAGTGCCTGAAATGGAAATAATGTCGGTCCGTAAAACAGGTGTTCCCTTAAATCAAGCATACGTAGAAGCGGCAGGCAAGGTAAAGGAAAGGATAAGGTGTTCAGTCCCATGCGAAATGGTCACGCACGTATGGGTGAGGTAATTCATACTCATCCCCACGCGGCGGATCACTAAGCAACTGGGAGGTGATGTGATAAGAGAAATGCAGTTCCAGCGCTAGGAATACATGTACCATGTATGATACATCAAGCGTGCTTCTTACCTGGTCAACGCAGGTTACTCCGGTGCCTTGCAAAGCGCAATCTTTAATCCGGTTGCTTGGAAGATGGCGCTGTTATGAAGGAACTGATAAGTGAATGTGCATCCTAAAAAGGCAGCGGAATTGTGGGTGCTTCTGATGTCCGTAGGCACACCTGACCACCCCCAGTATGTGATCCCGTGACGTAAACGTCATGTAGGGGAGGCACCGCATATGGGAGCAGTGGGTGTACCTAACGATCAAGGGGAAGCAATGCATAGCACGGTTATGAATGGAAGAAAAAGGTAGCGATATGAAAAAGAAGGACTTACATACACCGGTGGCAAGTGAAGTGCTCCTGTCCAGCGTACGAGACGCATACCTGATGATACCAAAGGCGGCAATCGCAGCACATGACCCAGTCAACCACCTGTCCACTCTGTGCCTCGCAGTCAGTTTGGAGGCACGAAGCGCACTTGTCATTATCGTAGTTGGCTGGGAGTGTTGCATGGCTGCGACGCTTCCTTGGAGGCCTATACATCTTAGCCGTTGTCATGTGCAAGTCTGGAAAACGCAATGTCTTCTTTTCATGCTCCTGACTGGCCGTGGATTCTGGAATTGGAACTAAACGTTGCTTACGCCTTGTGCGTTCTTGCATACCCTGAAAACTGTAACGCTGCCTGCCCTAGGCTATGCAAGCAAGAGTCCATGGGATGCTCAGAAAATTGGTTTCACCCATTAGATCTTCCCACTGAGCTAGAGCATCCATCACGCGGTTAACAACCGCGGTAAGCAGGTCAAATAAAGAGGTCCGCTCTGAAAGACCACTCTTCAAATGCCTATTTTCGTTCTCCATGCGGTTCGTTGTGAAACAACCGAACAAACAGGTGGACGTCAAACGGTGAGCCGCCCATGATGAGACAAATGGCAACCACGTTCGTACTAAGTATCTATGCGAGTCGGCGTTCCGCTCTTTAATGACTGTCAAATACCTGACGAACAGCCGATAAGTCCTAGCGTACACTAAGTTCCGTACGGACTGCTTAATAACCAACCTGTCGGTCGCACTTTTTGTGGATTAACCGCTGCAACGGCGGGTGACATCCTTCAGTAGGTAGAAACGGCACAATACAACCCGCGTGCAGGGGTACCATACTTGGAATGCACGCATCTGGGCCATGCACTTATCAATCACCACCGTCCGTGCTACCTCAGTCGCTGGTAACATAAGCCGCATGTTGCGCACGGCGTTCATGTACGCTGCCGTTGCCTCATTAGGAAGCAAGGCGTAGAAAATGGAACGCCCAATACCATGCAAATCTACCAACATGCAGTGCCACAGTATGTAGCCACCGCAGTTCATCTGGTGCGCTGCGTCTGGCAGCAATACCTCCGTATAAAGCTCCACAAGGTCACGTACGTACCTGGGAACAAAAAAGATGTAGCGTACCTCGGACCCCTCATACTTTACATTACATTGACCGGCGGTCTCCAGCAATTATATGACAGCGTTAACCGAGTTTCCCTCTACCTTTCCCTTCATCTTATCTCTTATGCTCCGGAGGTCATAACGGTTCAAACTTGTACCGCAGTGCTTCAACGCA
>OX104063.1:120027132-120093278 GCA_944474145.2 Dicrocoelium dendriticum | reverse complement strand
ACAGTGATGGTTCATTAGTGAAACGCTGCTTGGACAACGTTGTGGCGCGATCGTTCAAAAGCCTTCCTCTCTTATTAAATTATAGAGGAAGCAGACCAAGGATCATAAAACTTCTGATGCAATCAGAGCAGACGAAAAAGGAAGGGTTAAAAAGTTGGCGGAGACATCGTAAAAGCCTTCCAGCTGAACTTTGGTTAAAAGCTTCTGAATTCTTGCGAAGACCAGAAATGAGCCTACCTGAAGAAGCAGTGCTACCAACGATTACGCATGAGCTTCACTTTACTGGTCGGTCAAGTGATACGGCAGCAGGTCTGGACAAGGAATCGGACTTATCTTGGCCATATCAGTTTGCGAACAACGTGTCATCATCATCCCATCAAAAAACGAATAACGGCTGACCTCGTACCGGTCAGTATTCTATGATATTTGAGTCCTTTGGCTCTCTGTGGACTCCTAGTGTTGTGTATTCTGTCAGCATTCTTGACCTAGTCTAAACAGACAGGTGCACACAACCCCAGACACACACACACACAAAGCGTCCAATTCTCTGCTTCCCTATTGGTTCATCCTTCTCCTTGCGACACCTTAATGTACTCACCCAGTTAGACATTGATCAGATTACAGCAGTTCGTTTACCAGAATGACCTTTTAGCTTGCACATGCATTTTTACCTTTCGGATACAACACAGGCGTCGCGCCTTACGAACCTACGCCATGGAATTACATCCTCCTACAGTTTACTGGTCTGATCCGACCTTACGTCCTACCGAAAGTGCATGGGCCCAGTGGAAAACCTCGTTTACAAACTATCTTGACCTACTACCTGCGGCTTCTAACTACACTGAAGGCCAGAAACTGAAGCTACTCAGACACCTACTCGGTGATGAGGGGCAACGTCAATTTGATGCTTTGGAGCTACAGTCTCAAGATACCTTAACGAAAGCACTAGAGGTGCTGGACAAGTCATGGGGCCAGCGTACAAACCTCTTCATGGCTCGCCTCAAATTCGGCCGACTTACACAGGAACCATCGGAAACTCTAGACGGTTTCGTTGATCGCCTCATTCGCGGTGTACGACCCTGCGAGTATCCAACCATACCGAAAAATAGAATCGAGGGCGTAATGCTAGTGCAGCAGTTGATTAGTGGTATCACCAACAACCGAATTCGGGAATGCCTACTTTCCGAAGACGCTTCCAAATTGACTTGGGATAAGGCTGTGGAATTAGCTCGCCTCAAAACATGTACGGCCGAACAGTTGCGATGTTTCGCCACCCACGCAGACATACAGGAGGTTGCCAAGATCCATCGCTCGCCAACCGAATTCCAATCCCCACAGAAATGCTTCCGCTGCGGCAGCCTACAGCATAAAGCCAATTTTACCAAGTGCCCTGCCTTAGAAATGGATTGCAAAAAGTGCGGTAAGCGTGGACATTTTGCCCGTTGTTGTCGTTCAGTGCGCATTTCTCAGTTGCATCCTACAGATTCCGTTTCTAGTCAGCAGTTACAGTCCTCTGAAAATGTATTTTCCATTGATAACACAGGTACTGTGTCTAACTATCGTTCCAATTGTCCAGAGCCTAAACTACCTATGCCTGACATTCGTACTGTTACAGTTATTGCACACGATAGAACAACACATGTTGACATGGAACTTGATTCAGCCTCTCCTATCACTATAGTACCGAGTAGTTTTTATGACATTCACCTACATGACATGCCTATACATCCTTCAGCCTATCGATTTGACAGTTATACAAAGGCCCGGTAGAAATACGAGGATTTGTGGTGATTGTGTTGCAACTTGGGGCCGTGAAATCATCAGTTGCTGTGTACGTCACCCGCGGAAATAACCGTCCCTTACTCGGACGCAACGCTATGGTTGCACTGGGAGTCACGCCGTCCCTATCTCGTATGCGTATCATGGCAATTAACCTATCAGACCTACAGATACAGTACCCGAAATTATTTGAACAAACAATAGGGCGCGCTCCCTCCTCCGTTCACCGCATATGTCTGAAGCAGGATGCTAAACCGGTAGCTATTGCTCATCCACGTCCAATTCCTTTGGCCAGAAGAGAGGCTGTTTCGTCAGCATTACGGCAGATGATTGCAGATGATCTCATTGAACCCATTAACTGTTCTGAATGGGTCCACCCTATGGTTACAGTCCTCAAGAAGGACGGTACAGTAAGAATATGCAATGACCTGCAGGCCCTAAATCGGCAAATCGTGGTAGAAAAGTTTGTGCTTCCAACCGCGGATGAACTAATAGTCAAACTAGCCGGCGCCCGATATTTTTCAAAATTGGACCTTAGGAAGGCTTTCTTTCACATGCCTCTAATTAAGGAGTCAAGACCGCTGACCGCATTTCTCACTATGGACGGACTCTTTCAGTACAAAGTCTTGCCAATGGGCTTGAGTTCAGCCCAGCAGCTTGGCAAAAGTTTATGGTTCACTCATTTGCCAATTTACCTGGTCAAATAGTATACATGGACGACATCTGTGTATTCGGTAGGACTCCAGAAGAACATGATTCACGACTGCATGCTGTGTT
Organism: Dicrocoelium dendriticum; assembly: GCA_944474145.2. Lineage (NCBI taxonomy): Eukaryota > Metazoa > Platyhelminthes > Trematoda > Plagiorchiida > Dicrocoeliidae > Dicrocoelium > Dicrocoelium dendriticum. Next base: position 120,090,722 of record OX104063.1, on the reverse strand, counting down.
ACGTCGACTACACGATCTTAACCTCCGATTAAACCTCGAGAAGTGCAAATTTAATGCTAGTGAGATCGAGTTCCTGGGCCACATTATAACAAATGACGGTATGAAGCCGAGTTTTGACAACGCACGTGCCATCACCGAGGCTCCTTGCCCACAGAACTCCACTGAAATAAAGCATTTTCTAGGTATGTGTTCTTACAACCTACGTTACCTGCAGGATTTCACGAATATTGCTGAGCCACTGCGTGAACTGACAAAGGAGAAAAGTGTATTTGTTTGGGGTCCACCCCAACAAAAGCATTTGACGAGATAAAACGCCGCATTGCTTCCACACCAGTCATGGCGATTTTCGACGAGACGTGCCCAACGATTGTCTCTACTGATGCATCAAACATTGGGTTGGGTGCTATACTATCCCAAATTCAAAATGGGCATGAAAGAGTTATTGCATACGCTTCCAGAAAATTGTCGGCGGCGGAGCTTTCTTACTCTGCCGGGGAAAAAGAAGCCCTTGCCTGTGTTTGGGCCTGTGAGAAGTGGAATTTGTTCTTGTTCGGAAGACCCTTCACTCTTCGTACAGACCACGCAGCGCTAACTAGTTTACTTACTCGGGAACAAATGGCATCAGGCCACTTCGGATACATCGCTGGTATGCACGATTGTTAACATACGATTTTCAAATTAAATTCCGTCCCGGACGCGAAAACCAGGTAGCGGATGGGCTCTCTCGACTGCCCCTCAACGAAACTGAAAATAATGAGGATGATAATGAGAGGTTACTGGTGTCTTCCCTGAGTAATGAACCAATCTCAGCCCTGACTAAGGAAGAACTCCAGAAGGCGACTCAGGAAGATGAGACACTCTGCCGCGTTCAGGGGTTTCTGCTAAACGGTTGGCCACAAAATAACAAGATCACAGGCGAGTTTCGTCCGTACTACGTGTTGCGTCACGAACTTTCATTTATAGATGGATGTTTAATGCGTGGCGAAAAGTTTGTGGCTCCTCGGAGCTTGATACAAAAGATCATGCTATGTGCTCACGAAAGCCACCCTGGTATCGTTCGTACGAAACGCAAGGTTGACGCATGTTTCTGGTGGCCCAAAATGTCACACGAAATAGAAAAACTTGTTCATGACTGCTCTTCATGTCAAAGGGCAGACAAGAGTTCAAGGCCGGTTTCATCCCCTATACAACCCATTGACTATCCTATGCGACCGTGGGCCAAGATAGCTCTTGACATCATGGGTCCATTTAGCTCAGCGCCTCAGCATCAAAGGAACTGTTTGGTGGCGACCTGCTTTTACAGTAAGTGGCCGGAAGTCCATTTGTGTGGAGAGGTGACTACTGCCAGCATTATTCGATGGCTGAAATATATGTTTCCCCGCTTCGGATTACCAGAGGGGATAGTGACGGACAACGGGCCGCAGTTTACAAGCCACGAGTTTCATTCGTTCCTTCAACTTCACGCTATCCGGCACTCACGTACAACGCCGTATAATCCAGCGGCAAACGGCATGGTAGAGCGGTTCGCTCGATTCTTGAAAGAGAGTATCCAAATAATTCGCTTACCTGGTACAGGTTGGCAGGATGCAGTTCTACAAGCACTATTTTCTTACCGAACCGCACACCACCTAGCCACAGAAAAAACGCCAGCTGAAATCATGCTTGGGCGTGCCCTTCGGACAAAGTTGAAAGCCGCACTTTCGATTCCTGCAACTACTAATTCCGAGGAGTTAGATCGTCGCAATCAATATCAGACCACTTACCAGAAGCATACTACGCCGCTCCAGCCGGGAACATTCGTGCGCGTGAAGGTAAACCGTGCATCAAAAGGACAAGCCCAGAGTTATCAGATCCGATATGAATAAAGCGTGCCTGTGGGCCAGGCACTTACCGGCTGGAGGATGGCCGCACAGTCAACGCCCGACGATTATTCAGCAAGATCAGGACGAACGGCTAGCATATGCCCACCAACCTTCCGAGTACAACCCACGCTAAAGGCACGCGAGCTCCGCTAGGACAGGCCGAGAACAAAGACGACGCTTGGATCGAATTTGTCAGCCAGTTCAATCAACTAATTACGGATGCCTCAGAGACAAGAGTTTGCAATGGGCCTAAAACCATTCCTTTCGTGAGGAGCAGGACTAGAAAATGGTAGACTCTACACAACTCAGTCTGGTGAAATTATATATCATCACCAGCGCCAGATAATTGGGACAACTACGTAGCCCATCGTAGCCACTGCACACAGCTACTCAAAAATAACAAAGTCGCATAGCAGCAGAATATGGCGAAAAACTTCAGCGCTAACCACAAACTGCTGTACAAATACGTCAATATCCATTGTAAGGTGAGGCAAGAAATTCCTTCGCTCCGCACGACTGATGGTCCAATTAGAACAGCTATAGAGCAGCAAACGCGTTGTGGTCGCAATATGTTCCCACATTCCCGTGGGTCTAACCATCAAGCCATCTTCTAGCTTTTGTTTTACTGCCTCCAGGACTTGCACACATCACTTTTACTGCCGTAGCTATATTATAGAGGCTGACGTTTTTGTACAACCACAATACCCCGGTAGTCGATACCATTGGCCCAGATGCACTAGGAGCAGCAGCAAGACAACTGGCAAAGCCTTTGGACCAGTTCTTTCAGCGTTGCTTAGACCAGTACCAGATTCCTGTGCTGTTTAAGCTTGAAATCATAACTCCGATTAGCAAAAGCGGAAGAAGGACTGAGTCCTCAAACTACCGCCCAGTGTCTCATCTCCCTGTATTTCCCAAGGTCATTGGATCCATCGTCGCCAATGCGAGGATGTTAACTATCAAGTTGTAAGGTTATTTCTCCTAAGCAATACGGATTTCGTCGGCAGCAATGGCGAACAACGAATTTATTAATCGCAAGGCCGTTGATGCGATCCACTTGGATTTGTCTAAGATCTTCGTTTAGTTCATCGGATTCTCCTTTCCTAGCTCCAATATTACGGGGTTGGTGACCTCTCTTGAGCTGGATCGCCAACTCTCCTGCAACGACAATTCGTGGTCGGAGTCCGGAGTTCGTTATATGACCCCAAGCCAATAGAGTCTGGTGTGCCCCAGGGCTCAGTCATAAGGGCAAGATTGTTTTGAATATTCATCAATGACCTTGCACAAAAGATCTCTCCAAATGCCCTGCTGTTTGATGATGATATCAAGATATGGCGCAGGATTCAGACAGATACCGAGCAGAGTTAAATTAAGTGTGAACTAGATATGGTAGATCACTGGCCAACCCCAAACTCTGCCAGCATTCAACGTCGCAAACGGCAAACTACTCTCCATGCTACACCAGAGTACCTACATCAACGAGATAATAAAGCAAATATTTCAGCAATCATCCGTCAAACGCGAATGAGGCCCGCTTGAACAGGATGAAATGGCTTAGGAGACAATTGGCGCAAAGAAATTTATTTTCGATATTTCTCATCAGTCATGTACAATTTTGGTGCTAATAATCATAGGACCATTGCTCTATTCCTAGCCAGTATTACAAAGTGATGGGTGTCCGGAAAAGAGAAGTGTACAGGGGTTCAAATAAAAAAACCACAAGGGGTCAATTAACTCAAGGTCACCTGGTTAAGCTAAGCGCATGCCAAGATAATGGCTTGCTAAAGAGTCTTCTGCATACACAGTTCTGGGTGCAGCCACCTGATTGCAATGGCTCCAACCGCAGTCAGCAAATGACTGAGCCCTTTTGGAGTCCGCCCCGATACAGCGTAGAATAACCTCAAAAGAATCCTTAGCTCTTATTTGATGTCAGGTTTTAGGCAATTGTTATAAGATGGAGTCCTGGCCATTCTTTACTGTACCGTGCTGCAATGATGCAGGGCAGTGCTCAGCAATCCTCTTCGATAGACGTCTGGCCGTATGTCAAATATACCTAGCACCACATGTGCAGGTGAATTGATATACAAAGGAGTTGGACTCAACCGCAAGCCTGTATTCGAAGCGCTGCGTAATTAGATGGGGTGTTTAAGCAAGAAGGTGGACTCGGGCTTCCGGATAGGTTTGATTCATTGCGGTTGACGCCCTTCTGCAAAGTTGCTCGAAGAGAATGTCTCCCTTGAAAGGAACTGAAAGAAATACACCATCTTGCTGACAGTAATCATATACTTTAGTGATCACGGACAACAGATTACATCTCGATGAAAGCAGCCAGAGAACTGTTGGCTTCCAACGTTCTCTCGATGAAATCCCTCTCCCCATCCAACATTTATGAGGCACAGATTTTTGTGGCTCGATAGTACGGAGTACGCACTAGGTTTCTTTTGTATTTCATAAGAACGAAACTATGAAATTGCGTGTACTGGCCAACCCAAGTTGTCTTCCGAAACACCCTACTTTCGCAAGATCCATCGTCTCGTCGCCGCAGCAACAGGTCTAGAAAAGCCGGTTTACTATTTTCCTCGATCTCTCAGGTGAATTCTAGCGACGGATGCTGAACTGATCCAATAGATGAATTTGATTGGCTTTGGAGTCACAAACGATGGAGCTATCATCCATATACCTGTGGTATGATGATACAAGAGAAGCGATGAGATGTTGGATTGAACTGCGTTCCACTTTGGTAATCGAAATGTCTGCAAGTAGCGGTCCCAAAAGCGATCCCATACCAAATCCATCTAGTTGTCGGTAGTATTGCCCGTCGAATAAGAACTGTCTGTTGAAAGTATCACGTAGGATTAATTCATCTGCCTTCTGCACTGGAAGGTTGATGCCGGTGTTTTCCTCGTTTAGACGGTCACATATATAATTCACAATTTCTATCAAAGGAACATTCGTTCAGTGGTGTATTATTGTATCAGAAGCATAGGTTTACAAAGGACCCATAGGATGTAAAATACACAAGGAAATTAACATCATTATTGTCCAAACGTAGAACGTGAATCATCTGTAGTAAAGACGTCGCACTTCATCACACTGTCATGTAGCGTTTAGTACTAAAATGAAGTCTAGCAGTCTCTCAAATATCACGATGTCTGGTGTCTTCACTACATATATTGGTAGTGCATTCCAATGTGAACCGATTCTAAGAGGGTAAAAATGCTTCTGCAATCCTAGCGGGAGTGTTGCGTTACTAGTTTTAGTTGTTGGCCTTGACGTTGTTTGGAAGGGGCTACGGTCAGCAGTGATACACATGGATGATCGCTTTCCGTCAGTATCCAGTGTGTGAGGACGAGATCCCTGCGAGTCGTCAGTATTCCGATCAGAAGACAACCAGCAAACAGTGGCGCAGTTCGTAATTGAGACCGGATAGTCCACCGGTTACCTTGGTAACCCTTCTTTGGGGTTGATCCAGGAGACGAATATCACCTTTTAACCATAGGCGCCAAGCCCGTACCGCATATTCAATATGGGACGTAGGTGTGTGTTGATCCTGCCGCAACGAGACTGGACCTTAACGTGGTGCGACGGTTTGCGTATCTCAATGACCCATTGAGCTATACTGGGTAATGCCTCCGAGCATCTTGAGAGCTACTCCTACCAGGTTGGTCAATGGTGAGAGGTCAGACAAACTCAGTCTCCTGGCCCTCCAGGTTGGGGGTTTGAAATGGGATGGCGTCCATTTCTGTACAACTAAATCACTGCCACCCCGCTGCCTTGCGGGCAGGCTTTTGAGCCAAAGGCTTTGGATGAGGACCCTAATCGTTCTCCTGTCTAGGTCTGGGCGCCCTTACAGTATCCCAGCCCACATACAACCATGACATTTTCTTCAAACATAAACTTCATCCTGCATCGGCCGTCGCTCAGATTATCAAGGGTCGCCTTATCTGCTGCATACAGCAGGGCGGATAAGCGAAAACATGCTACTGCTGGCGCCTCCCTTCTTTCTTTTCCACCTTTTTCTCTTACTCCCATCCCGGCCCCTATTACTAAGCTTCCTTCTATAATTCCCAGCTTAACTGACAGCAACCGAAGTGCTACTGGAGTAGTACCGTCTGCAGCCACCATCCCACAGCACCTATCTGACGCCTATCGGCAAAAATCCCTTATAAGGCCACGCTGTCCCGTTTCCATGGTGACATTCAACGTCCGCACTTTAAAACAAACAGGTCAGCAGGCTGCACTCGCACGCACCTTGGACGCACTGGGTATTGATGTGTGTTGTGTGTCCGAAACTAGGGTTAATGACCCTAACGGGGTTATTGAATTAACTGCACCCGGCTTATCCTGTCGTTATTGGTTGCACGCATCCGGAGACGTCGATGTGGCACTCACGGGTCAAGCTGGTGTAGGTATCATTCTCAGCTCCAAGGCTGAGTCATCGTTGGTTGATTGGATTCCGGTGAACAGCCGTTTATGTGCAGCGCGTTTGACGACATCAGCTAAGGTGAATTCGCGAAGTAAAACAAAACGCTGTTCGTTTGTGATTTCTGCTTATGCTCCCACGGACTGCAGTTCTAATGCAGTCAAGAACACTTTCTATCACGAACTGAACACGCTGCTACGCAGTGCTACTAGTTCAGATATTATAGTACTTGCAGGGGATATGAACGCACAAGTAGGGCGTCTGAGCTCTTCAGAAGCTCAGCTGGGTGGTAATTATGGACTTAACGCCGAACGGACTGACAACGGCGAGCGTCTGCTGCAGCTGTGTGCGGAGCATCAGTTGTTTCGTAGTAGCACTGCTTTTAGACACAGTAAGCGCCGAAGTGCCACTTGGCGTCCACCTGTAGCTGGCCAGCGATGGACCCAAATTGACCACATAGCCATAAGTTACAGGTGGCGCGGTTCCATTCTGGATTGCCGCTCGTACTGGAGTACCTGTGTCGACTCTGATCATGCCTTGGTGCGCTGTCGTTTCTCCATGAACTTTACCGGAAGGCGCACAAAGCGTTTCCCCCGATTGGCAACGGAGAAATTGTCTCAGCCCTCTGTCAGGCAAGCCTATCAAGAGGCACTGCATAGCGAACTCTCGCTGTTTTGTCCCAATGACACTGAACTTCAGTGGAATAGAATCTCGGCCACTATGCACGACGCAGGAGCATCTGCGTGTGGCACTATCCATCGTCACCGCACCACTCACTGGATATCCGAGAGATCCGTGAACCTGTTGGAAGCTAGAAGACACCTCCCGCCTGGTTCTGAACACAATGTGACCAGACGGGCTATTAGGCGTGAACTAAAGCGGGGTATACGTGCTGACAAGGAAGCCTAATGGACCAGTCGAGCTCAAGAAATGGAGGAGGCAGGAGCAGTAGGCAATTACCGCAAGCTCTTCCAGCTAATCCGCACCACTGGTCCCAGCAAACCACGCGTCAGTGAGACAATCAGGGACAGCGCGGGTGCGCTGATACACAATAAGGAGCGCCGTATGGCTCGTTGGGCTGAACACTTTCAAGATCAGTTCAGCTGGCCCCCTGCTCCCGGACCTCTTCCTACTCAGGTGATGCAGGACGTGTCATGGACGGTTAGCTTTGAGCCTCCGTCGGAGGCCGAGGTCCGAAACGTGATCACAGCCCTTAATCGCTTTCGTGCCGCTGGCCCGGATTCCCTCCCACCTGCACTATTTAAGGATGGAGGTGAGGTCCTCTGCAGGGCACTGACCTCCCTATTCGAACGTATCTGGAACGAAGAGAGTGTGCCAGCTAATTGGAGCGAATCGATTATAGTGGCAATATACAAGAAGGGCAGTCGCACAGACTGTGCGAACCACAGGGGTATTAGCCTAACGCCAGTTGTGACAAAATTACTGGCCTCGATTATCGTTCGTCGCCTCACTGCGGAACGGGAATCTCGGATTAGGGAAGAGCAGGCCGGTTTTCGCCCAGGACGTGGCTGTATAGACCATATATTTACTTTGCGGCAGGTGCTAGAGCAGCGCCACGCATACCGCAGACCGACAATAGCTGTGTTCCTCGATTTCAAGAGTGCGTTCGATTCAGTCGATCGATCGATTCTGTTCGAATTACTTGCGCGGAAAGGTGTTCCCACGAAATATGTGAACATCCTTCGTGCTCTATACTCGAACACTACAGGCCGCTTCAGGGTCTATGGTGTCCTATCTGATAGCTTTTCGACTACAAGTGGCGTTCGTCAGGGTTGTCCGATTTCCCCGTTTTTGTTCAATTTCGTCGTGGATTCTATCATGGAGTGTTCCCTTGCGGAATCTCATGATGTAGGCGTTGAAGTGCTGCCTGGTGAAAGGTTAGTTGATCTAGATTATGCGGACGATATCGTCTTGCTTTTCGACAATGTTGGGGCGGCACAGTCAACCCTGAATAGCCTATCCAGAGTGGTTCCATTATTTGGTATGCACTTCGCACCTTCAAAGTGCAAAGTGTTGCTGCAGGACCACCAGCCACTTGATGACCCCTTGACGCTCGCTAACGAGGAACTCGAGGTGGTTGATCAATTCACTTATCTTGGCAGCTGCATCAGCAATGATGGGCGCATAGAAACTGACGTGAGCTCACGCATTGCAAAGGCTAGAGCTTCGTTCTTGAACCTGCGTCATCTTTGGCGACAGAAGGGAGTTTCCCTCCGTCTGAAAGGCCGTGTATACAAGGCCACATTGAGGGCCGTTCTGCTGTATGGTAGTGAAACTTGGCCCCTTCGGTCTGAAGATCTGGGGCGCCTTCAAGTCTTTGATCATCGTTGTTTGCGAAGCATTGCTGGTGTCGGATGGTACCAGCGTGTCCGCAACGATGATGTGCGTAGGCGAGTACTAGATAGTGATAATCATGCTAGCTCCCTAGAACAACAGATAGCACCGAATAAGTTGCGTTGGCTCGGGCACGTGCTACGCATGCCTGGTCACCGCTTACCTGGGAGGGCCTTGTTCAGTCTACCAGGTGTAGGATGGCGCAAGGCTCGAGGTGGACAGAAGTTGACTTGGCAGCGGGAAATGAAGTCACTGACGACCAAACTGGGTGCCGTTGGTCCGTCTCGCCTTCCGGGTTGGAGTCCACGTGACTCACCTTGTGCTTGGCTCGAGACTTTACAGGACATGGCTCGCAGTAGACACCAGTGGCGCGTCTGCTGCCGTCTCCTAATCGGATTGTCTGTTTAAAGTGTGTTTGGTGCTGAGTTATCTGCGGCGTAATGGCTGATTATGACGCGTGGCAGTGAAAGCCGCAAGGAAGCTGTCTCGCCGATGCCGTCTTATCTTTGCACGATAGCCAGCTGTTTGTGACGATATGTTGTCTACACAAGGTGTAGGCGCCTTGACCCTGAATGTTTGCTTAGGGCATTAAGGTTTTCAGGTAAGTCCCCCTTTCTCTCTCTCTTCTTATTCTTTATTTCATAGGTCCTCATGGTTGTATGGCAGCGAAGCATCAGTTCAAATGGCTGATGTACTGCTGTTGATGATGATGATGATGTGTGTTGATCAACAATAGTACTAGCCGTCGCTCAAAGTTGCCGAGAGCTTGCCTCAAAAGCCGCAAGTTCAACTTCGCCACATTCGCTGCTTTCGAGCATGGGAGCGAATTACCAAGGCTTTCTTGGACGATGATAGCTAGTCTCCTTCACTAGTCATCGGTTGCAAAACGGGCTATCATAGAAGATATGCGTTGCTGATGCTTCTACACACCGTCAGCAAGTGACACTTTGAAGGGTTCAGTGGGAGCTGGTTTCATTCTGTCCATTGGTTAATCCGGTCCATATCGTTCTGGAGATAGGCATAGTTGGATTCTGAGCGAATTGCTCTCCATATTTAGCGTCATCTACGAATATCTGCTTTGGGGATAAATTGTTTTCTGGAAGGTCATTTATGTGAACTAAAAACCCTAGCGGTCCGATGGCGGATCCTTGTGGTTCACCACCGGAGACGCACACGCTTTCGGAGTGAGTATTGGCTATTCTTACCTAAATGCTTTCGTTTTGTACGTAATCTTCCAATCAGGTGAGTCGCGAACCGTCGATGCCGTAAGCAGCAAGATTAATGCAATCAAACGTGTCGCTCACTGTGCGTTAATAATTTCTTCCTCAGCAGTTCAAGTGTTTCCACAAGCCACTTTGAAACCGAGTGTGCGGTAGAGCTCGACATCTCTATTATCTGACGTAGCGGAATACTGACTTTGTGTACTTTTGGTAACCTGTAGAGACGGGGTGGTTGCAATCCCCACGGAGTTAGTCAGTCAAGCAAAGTGCCAACTAGATAGTTACCACCCTTTGGTTCCTTCAGCAACTTGGTGAGCTTGGACTCATCCTGCGCCGTGCTATTCTTTTACACTGGATCCAGCAAGAATTTACTTGAGTCACTCAAGTTGGCATACATCTCGCATGCGTAATCAGAGCGACTATGAAGTCCTTAAAATGACATGCATACAATATTATGGGAAATATTCAGTCACGTAATCTTCAGATAGATCGAGTTTGTGCACATTAGCACTTAGCCGTGGAGGAACTTGATGCTGATGTACGTGAACTGTTCGACAGGTAATTGCATGACGTATGTGTCAAGGTCAGCGAACGAAAATGCGCAAATTGACTCCAAAGTTTGGAGAAAAACCTTCCAGATTCGTGGTTTTCGCCACACCAAGGCGTGAAGTTAACCAAGCTACAACTGAAATCCCTTTCCATGAGACCAAAAGTTTGTGCATCAAAACCGAGCATGAGGGAAGTGCATTTAGGGACACAGATCGAGAATTTAATGAACAAGCTGATTGAGTTGACGCCAACGTCATAACTCGCTTATGACACCATCAGAACTACACTGGTACGCCTCTCGGAAAAATATCCTAACTCCCAACCGCAACCTTTTAGGATAATTACTAAGGAACATCGAGAAGCAGTCAATGAACTTAAGATGTGACAGTCGTGTATTATATAACTGGAACTACGATTTGAACGGCCAGTTAAACGCCTGCGGCAGAATACAGAGAAATAAGCTAAAAATGTTTATTGGAAGGTCCATAAGTCCTAAGGCTAAGAATAAGGCACCGAGAGATATTTAGCCAGGGGGTATGTGGTAGAGTGCGGAGGGCGATGGGCAGCCAACTGTTGCTTTTGAAGTCCGCGGCCAAGGTCCGGATTTGGTTGGTGTGTCTCGAACCAAAAGTGCACCATTCGATCATGCAAACTACCTACTTGCCAAATACATAAGAAAACTACAATTTCTTAATATTTTAGATTAAAATTACACAACAATAGGTGAACTTTATAGGTTAGTACAAACAGACATCCAAACCGGATATTATGCTCTGGCTACCAGACAAGGGATCGGGCTGGCTGGTGATGCACAAGTAGGGTTATATATGCGAGATGCATACCATCTTGAGTGACTCAAGTAAATTCTTGCTGGATCCAGTGCAAAAGAATAGCACGACGCAGGATGAGTCCAAGCGCACCAAGTTGCTGAAGGAACCAAAGAGTGGGAACTATGTAGATGGCACTTTGCTTGACTGACTAACTCCGTGGGGATTGCAACCAGCCCGTCTCTACAGGTTACCAAAAGTACACAAAGTCAGTATTCCACTACGTCAGATAATAGAGATGTCGAAGTCTACCACACACTCGATTTCCAGGTGGCTTGTGGAAACACTTGATCTGCTGAGAAAGAAATCATTAACGCACAGTGAGCGGCACGTTTGATTGCCTTAAGCGGATGGACATTTTGAATGTGCATGATAGGGTGATGCTTACTTTTTACGTGCAGTCCTATTCCCGAATGTTATAAATAAATAAATAAATAAATTATATATTTCTCAACATGCGAGACACAGGCAGACTACGAGCCTGATCACGTGGTACAACAAAGTCGGGTAGTGGAGAGGGATATTCAGTGATCTATTGTGTTCACATAGGAATGTTTCAGTGCTAAATCAATTAAAAGTAGTAAAGGAGTAAGAGTAGTAGAAGTTGAGAGTAAGAATAAAAGTGGATACAAACTGTCAGTTTAATTGGAGTAATACGACCCATCATGAAACCGTCTCCCGGAGACCTGCTTCCACACGACTCTTCCACAACTCATCTGGCCATGTGCTATTGTGGCGTTATATGTATACAGTTATGTATACAGTTATGTGGGGGCCTGTGATATATATTAAGTTCTGCCCATCATATAGCCATCTTTTATCTGATTTGTTTTCAGCACTGTATTGTGGGGGCCTGTGTCCAATGAAAAGCTCTCCCCATCATACAGCTATCTTTTAGCTGATTCAATTCCAGCACTGTACTGTGGGGGGCCGGTGTTTCATATTAAGCTCTCCCCATCGCACAGCCATCATTTGGCTGATTAGAATCAAGCACTTGTAATATGTGCCAGTGAGTTTGTGATAACTCATACTGCATGAGTGTGCTGCATTATTTTTCGGAAGCATTTATCCATAGCTTCGGGAGAACGGCCCAATCCTGGCCAACACTGGAAGGAGAGAAATAAGCAAATAAAAGTGGGTGGACGTACAGTAACGTGAAATGCTAGATTTTCGTCCGACGTTGTTCGATTCAGATTGTACAAGTTTCACTGGTAACTGACAACCTCAGGAATATACATGCTTTTTACAGAAAAGGAGAAGAATTTTCGGAGGAAATAGTAAGATAGCTCCAGCAGTTGTCGGAGATCAAAATGGGAAACTTGGTGATGCGAAATAATTTGGTATAGTACTGAGAAATGTTGTATGTACGCATGGTATTTTTCATGGGGGGAGAGAAAACTGTACGCAAAGTAAAGTAAGTTAACTGTCATTCCAACTGTTCAGCTGTGTGCGGTAAGAGGAGAAGCTGATTTCGTTGAGGGGATTTGTTCAGAGTGAATGTAAGCGTGGAAGATCATGGTAGGTTTTCGGAAGGTGTTATCAAATGGATCCAGTCCAAAAGCAGAAGGATTAAATCAACATTGATTTCGCTGAACACGTAACACAGCAGCTCGTACCTAAGGGAGGGGTCCAGGGGAAAAGATAAGTAGAAAATAATTAGCGTTGCAGAACAAATGCGAAATAATTTGCTCGAGAGAAACTCTAGGGCACATTTCCGTCTTGGTGAGTGTGAACTTCATTGTTAATCAGGATATTTTTGCCTTTAGAAAACACGTTATTGCTACTGATAAATTTGGGGAGGGCAGTAAGATCGGGCAACAGGAGAATGAAAAGATCCCCTGCCATTGATACTATATCCATCTGGCTCCTATTTCGTACGGGGATTCACTTGTCAAGGTAGGTTGCAATATACCGATCGCTGTTTCGACGTTTAGAAAAGAATGTATAACGTGTCGGAACTTCATCCCTTACTGGATTGCACGTATCTCAGATGGAAGCTTGTTCCACAATATGTAGTATCGATTTAGGAAAAAGTTGTCAGACAGTTTCGTTCGTGATCTTTTCACTTTTACTTTATTGTGATTGTTATTTCGGGTGCGATAATTTGATAATTCTGCTCGTTGTACCGATGGGCGTGAAGAATGTATTTTTTGGGTAATTGTATCAAAGAAGATGAAAAGGTTAAGTTTCATTCTTCGCAGCCACAGTGGATCAAGTTTTAAGGCAACGCAACGATCCATGTAAGATAGGGTGGTGGAATAGCCTAGAAGACGCTTAGTAAATGATCGTTGAACAAGTTCCAATGCCATACGATCACTCACTCTAGAATTACAGTAGGTGATGGAGCCATATTCAAGCAGCGGGCGCCTTTTTATTCTATACATGGTGTTAATGGATTCTTTTAAGTTAAATGTTTTGAACAAAAGCCCAATGCTTCGGCGGGCTTTAACTGCGGTGTGTCCTGCGTATTCGGAAAAGTTAAGGGTGCTCGAGTAGTGGATCCCTAGGTCACGGGTAGTGTGGCAGTGAGACAATGGTTTACCATCTATGGTTAGCGAACCTGGTGTGATGTCACATCTGTAGGATACCACATGGCATTTATCAGTAGAGAATGTCATCATCCATTTGGAACTTCATGAGTCCAGTGTACGTAAGTCATGCTGGATTTCGCTAAGCGTATCACTGACCTCAGTTGGATTAAAAGTGTAAACAATTTTGATGTCATCGGCAAACAGGAAAGGTTTGACGGAGGCAAAGACATCATAAATATCATTTACGTAAAGTAGGAATAAAAAGGGTCCCAGAACACTACCTTGTATCACACCACTGGTGACAGGCTTTGGCGTGCTTGTTTCGTGCTCGATCTGAACAACCTGGTTTCTATTAGTTAGGTAAGAATCAAACAATGAAAGCAGAGGGTTGTCTATGCCATATGCAGTTAGTTTGGATAAGAGGTGGTTATGAGGGACACGATCAAATGCTTTGTGCATATCGAGGTAGATGACTATCACTGATGAACCGTCATCCAGCGAAGTAGTCAGGAGACTGAGAAAGTCTATCTGACATGTTATGCAGGATCGGGTGCTTAGGAAGCCGTGTTGTGAGATGTTGACAAGATTTCGCGACATCATGAAGTCCACAGTTTTGGACTTTATGTGACGCTCTATCATTTTAGAGAGGATAGAAGTATAGCTTATTGGGCGGTAGTTGCTCATTTCATGCACAGAGCCTGACTTGTAGCGAGGAATGACTACAGCCTTCTTCCACTGTGATGGCACGGGACCAGTGTTTATGGCTAGAGAAAAAAGATTCAAAAGTAGTACAGGGAAGTCAGATCCACCGTTTTTTAAAGCGTTGGTGTTCCTTTGATAAGAATTGTGAATTATATATGTGACCGTCTAAACGAGGAAAACACCGGCATCAACCTTCCAGTGCAGAAGGCAGATGAATTAATCCTACGTGATACTTTCAACAGACAGTTCTTATTCGACGGGCAATACTACCGACAACTAAATGGATTTGGTATGGGATCGCTTTTGGGACCGCTACTTGCAGACATTTCGATTACCAAAGTGAAACGCAGTTCAATTCAACATCTCATCGCTTCTCTTGTATCATCATACCACAGGTATATGGATGATAGCTCCATCGTTTGTGACTCCAAAGCCAATCAAATTCATCTATTGAATCAGTTCAGCATCCGTCGCTAGAATTCACCTGAGAGATCGAGGAAAATAGTAAACCGGCTTTTCTAGACCTGTTGCTGCGGCGACGAGACGATGGTTCTTGCGAAAGTAGGGTGTTTCGGAAGACAACTTGGGTTGGCCAGAACACGCAATTTCATAGTTTCGTTCTTATGAAATACAAAAGAAACCTAGTGCGTACTCCGTACTATCGAGCCACAAAAATCTGTACCTCATAAATGTTGGATGTGGAGAGGGATTTCATCGAGAGAACGTTGGAAGCCAACAGTTCTCTGGCTGCTTTACTCGAGATGTAATCTGTTGTCCGTGATCACTAAAGTATATGATTACTGTCAGAAAGATGGTGTATTTCTTTCAGTTCCTTTCAAGGGAGACATTCTCTTCGAGCAACTTTGCAGAAGGGCGTCAACCGCAATGAATCAAACCTATCCGGAAGCCCGAGTCCACCTTCTTGCTGAAACACCCCATCTAATTACGCAGCGCTTCGAATACAGGCTTGCGGTTGAGTCCAACTCCTTTGTATATCAATTCACCTGCACATGTGGTGCTAGGTATATTTGACATACGGCCAGACGTCTATCGAAGAGGATTGCTGAGCACTGCCCTGCATCATTGCAGCACGGTACAGTAAAGAATGGCCAGGACTCCATCTTATAACAATTGCCTAAAACCTGACATCAAATAAGAGCTAAGGATTCTTTTGAGGTTATTCTACGCTGTATCGGGGCGGACTCCAAAAGGGCTCAGTCATTTGCTGACTGCGGTTGGAGCCATTGCAATCAGGTGGCTGCACCCAGAACTGTGTATGCAGAAGACTCTTTAGCAAGCTATTATCTTGGCATGCGCTTAGCTTAACCAGGTGACCTTGCGTTAACTGACCCCTTGTGGTTTTTTTATTTGAACCCCTATACACTTCCCTTTTCCTGACACCTGCCACTTTACAATACTGTGAGGGCCGTTCTGCACTTTAGAATTGGTACTCGGCTCGTTCGATCTGCGCACCTAAGGCGCCTTCAGTTTATTTATCATGGTTGTTTGCAGAGCATTATTGCTGGTGTCTGTAGGCACCAGCGTGTCCGCAACAGTGATGTGAGTAGGCGTATGCTAGGCGGTGATTGCCAAGCTAGTTCCTTATAACAACAGGTAGCACTGAATAAATTGCGCTGGCTTGGGCACGTACTACCTTCGTCCGGTCACCGCTAACCCAGGAAGGTCCGGTTTTGTATGCCATGTGTAGTGGGGCAAGGCTTGATGTGAACGAACGTTGACTTGGCAGCGGTAAATGAAGTAACTGACGACTAAACTGGATGTCACCGGTCCTTCTCGCCTTCCAGATTGAAGTCCATGTGACTCGCCTTGTGCTTGGCCCGAGACGTTGAGCAACATGACTCGCAGTCGACACCAGTGGCGTGTCTGCGGCCGTCTCCTAGTCGGACTGCTTGTTTCTAGTGTCTATGGTGCTGAGTTATCTGCGGTGTAATGGCTGATTATGACCCGTGGCTGTAAAAGCTGCAAGGAAGTTGTCTCGCAGATATTGACTAATCTTTGCACGATAGTCAGCTCTTTTTGACGGTTTGTTGGTGACATAAGGTGTATGCGCCTTGATCCCGAGTGTTTGCTCAGGGCATTACGTTTTACCGTAGGTCTCCCTTCTCTCACTCTTAGGGTTCTTCTTTCCGTAGGTCACCATGGTGGTGCAGCAACGAGGCACCAGTCCAGGTGCCTGATGTACTGTTGTTGAGGATTAATTAGTTGTCGGGCGCACCTTAGTTAACAGTTCCGCAACGCAGATTTCTCTACTGAATCGAATGTACGCTTGATCTATGCTGTGTGTTGCACAGGCTGATGCTGCCGCATGTCAAGTCAAGTCAGTATAAGCTTTATGTACCCAAAAGGATGCATTTTCAGCATTCTACACTAACAACGATAAATTTACCGAAGGGTTGCCATTAAAAATGCTAAATTTACAAATGGATAGAAAAAATGGGCATGCACTGTCATAGGTTGATCGCACAACGATCCGAAAAAGCTGTACTAAGTCCTCGGGATTGTATCCACTGAACACGGAAAAGATTTCATAAAAATGTTTCTTCAGAATTCGTTTTAAGTGACGTAGTATTTTGTGTCCAAAGACAATTGAACGGGGATCGTACGCGTGTATATTCCAAGTTAGGTGGATTAAAAGGTCTCATTGACCTTGGAGGTTGATTTAACAAAATACCTGTCATCGTAATCATGCAACACTGAGATATATACACCAGATAAGGTAAAAATGGTGTTCAATGAAAAAGGCAACGGCCCATTTAAAGACCTCCCCATTTGCGACAGGCGAGCTACTTAGTCGCCATATTCGAACTTTGTTGGGGCTTTTGGCGAAGCCAATTCACCAGGCAAGCATTGTGTGCAGGCAAAGACAAGCGAAGAAGGAGTGTAGATAAATTCTTTTTAATCGTGTTTCTTATGCCTATGACATCCAGCGGAAGTGTTTCGAGCCTGGAGGTGCTAGACTAGGCACATAGTGATGCCTTGAGTTGCCGATGTAACCTTTCTACCATCCCGTTAGCTTCGGGTTGGTATGCGGTGGTTCGGTTGTGCTCGCAACCTGGTACATTGAGAATTTGATTGAGAGATCCATTGAAGTGTTATCCTCGATCAGTAATGACAACAAGATGGCAGCCAAATTGAGCTAACCATTACTCTAGATTAGTGTGTGCACCCTGTTTGGCCCCGTGTCCGACGAGCGCATGGTGAGTTTTCGATGGATGACGGATGAGCCCTGGATGGGCGCCCGAGTGGCATAAATGTGTCGTTCATCGGGCGTTCGAGGAGAAAACCTGTGCCGGTCCCCTACGAACGCTAAGTTTTCCTCCAGATTTTACCCTTTGTACAAATAACCTAGCCACATTAACTCTCCTGCCATCACCAGTGACTACACGTTATTACAATTCCACACAGTCGGCGATATACATAACACCTAGGGACAACATTACGCATTCAATAGCAAGTATACTTGCTCCGGTCCGTAAATTCTAATTTTGCGGCGCGAAATCTTCGGTCTCATGTTGTGGCCACATTTCCGGCTCTTTAGTCTTGTGTGCATATTTTACTACATCTGTACAGAAAAATGACATATTTTAAGACCACCCGATGAGTATCCGGCATCGGATGCTGGACTAATCGATGATGCTAACTGGACAACTGTTTCCGATGCGCAGTTGGCTAGTTGGCAAAGGTCCGAGCAGGTCGACTTGAACGTGCTGTAAACGACCGTCAGAAGCAGTAAAGACGCCGAGTGGGTTTTTGGTGTGGCTGTACACCTTGGCGCGCTGACGTTTTAAGCATGCGCGAGCCTAAATACAACAGTGTGATTGACGTTGGGCCAAACCAAGTGTTCGTTTACGAGATTCTGTGAAGCACGCATCCTAGGATGAGGCAGCCTGTGTAGTGTGTTGAAAACGAGTCTGTGCATTGATGTAGGAACTACTGGGCGGGGAGATGTTTGCGAGACATAACAAAGAATAGCCTCCCTTAGATAACGATAGTGGAACTTCGCGTCGTTTAAGAGAGGTGTTGCGTCTTATAGTACCTAATCTGGATCAACTTTTGTTCGGTAGCCATAGCGACCAGGTCGATGTTGTTTCCATGTGCTTAGCTGTTTTGGTGAATTGTGATAGAGTGTCTGCGACGTGATTAAGAGCGCTTAAGGCATGTCGTACGTCTGTCACGAACTGAGAGACGAAGTCCAGATGTCTAGTTTCTCGTGGAAAATACTTGTCTGTTGCACGGTTGATTGCGTAGATCAGTGGCTTGTGATTAGTGAAGACTGTATGATCTCGACCTTTAGGATAGTGATGAAAGTGTCGGATAGCTAGATTGATTGATAGTAGATGCCTTCCTAAGGCAACCTGCAAGCATTTCGAAAAGAAACCGAAAGATATCCAACACTGGTCGATGGGCTGTTGGACAACTGCACCGACGTCGGTGCCTGATGTGACACTTATCAGAAAAAGTGTCGCTAACAGCTCTGGGTTGGCGATAGCATCCATGATCTTCTCGCAAACCAATTGGGCGTCTTCTGGAGAGTAGCAAGTGCGTTGTTTACCGCGGAGTAAGTCACTGGTTGAATTATGCTCGCGCAGTTAGAATTAAAGCGTCGATAATAGTTGACAAGATAAAGGAGTCGGCGTAGCTGTTTCAAAGTGCTGAGAGTAGGTTAATCCTTCAGTGCCTAGATTTCGTCTGGCAAAGCTTAAATGCCAGAAGCGGAAATCTTGTAGCAAAGGAAGTCAATGGCGTTTCGGCTAAGTTTGCATTTTCGGGGTCGACAGTAACCCCTAGTTGCGTCAATCGTTAGAAAAGCGCGTCAAGTTGATGAAGATGTTTGTCGGCAGAGGAGATGGTGAACATTATGTCGTCTGATTATGGATTAACACCTTCTAGTACTCGTGTTACCACATGCATTAGACGCTGAAAACTTTGCTCAGCGTTCCTAAGGATGAGAGACATTATTAGATACTCGCAAAGACCAAATGGTGTAATGCCTTCTGTTTCACTTGTGTCTTCTAGCGCCACAGGTATTTGATGGTAGGTGCGCACTGGGTCTATTTTGCTGGCGACTGAATTATCACTCACAGCTGAGGTTATGTCGTTCATATGCGGGATGGGTACTCATCTGGCATAGCAAGTCTGTTGAATGCCCTGTAGTCACCACAAGGACGCCAGTTGCCGGAATTCTTCAGTACCATATGTACTGGTGTCGCCCATGGACTCTTGGGCGGGCGGAGTATTCCAAGTTCGAACGTGTGCTTGAATTCCGCCTTACCTGCTTTAAGTTTGTCTGAGGCTACTCTCCAAGGGTGGGACGAAGCGAACGGACGCTTAGCGCGGATATGGTGTATGATATCTGACGTCACGGGATGCTGGTTTTATAGGTGCATGAAAGCCTGTGATTTGTGTTTGAGAGTCGAGCAACTTCCGCCTTTTAGCATAGAAGACAAGGTCGAAAGTTATTGTATTCACCCCTGCAGCTCACAAGCTACATGGAAAGCTTAGAGAAGAAAAGTACCAGACGCGTTTTACCCTATTGGAGCTCGTCACTGGCGCGTATTCTGTCGGTCGTCTACTGGGTATCGTACTTATGACAGCTAGAGGCTGATGCCAACTAGCCAGCAGCATAAACCACTGAGCCATGGGTGGTCGGTTGGACTACATGGATTGCAACCTAACTAGAATATAGCGTGACCTACGTCCCACTGCCACGCAGGTCACCGCCTTAGCAGTTGATATTGGCCAACCTGCAAAGTCATGGCGTCCTATCGGCAGGCGCCATATCCATAGCATTTAAAACCAGGAGAGGCTATCTATTTTATATTACTGATAAACAGCGTGATTTTAGTTGAACAGTAATGCATTCGTTCGCAAAATTCACAAAGCGGCCGGGATGTGTCTACCGATTGTCATAAACGCACCACAAATTGCCGCACATTGCGCGTCCTGAGAAAACTCCGCTGAATTCTAATGGCAGTCCGGTGATCCAATCGGATCTCACACGATGCACTACACACCAAGTGCAGCGTCTGCGTACCGCAAATTGCACAGTGCTTCACGCGATGAGGCGCAGACTAGGGAGATTTGAACGATCAGTACGTTCTAGTCAGTGTTTGAGGACTGAATGTTTCGCGGAAAACTGGATACTTGTGGGCTCTGTACTGACCGATGTTTAGCCGTAGCACTGAAGTTACCGTTACGTACAGGGTATACTGTGGTAAAAAGGATAGACATCGCGTCGGCGGACAAACGTACACGTGGTGCACCACTGCTGCTATTTAATCGCAGCTATGTTCCCATTAAAGTAGACAGACTGAAGTACGAGTGAGAAATAAGTTTCCGAATAATAACGGCGGTAGTATTTTTCTTCCCTGTTAAGTGAGCCAAGTTCTATCTGGAATTTCTCTTTCCCAAATAACCTACGATACTTAAAGAGTACC
Organism: Dicrocoelium dendriticum; assembly: GCA_944474145.2. Classification (NCBI taxonomy): domain Eukaryota; kingdom Metazoa; phylum Platyhelminthes; class Trematoda; order Plagiorchiida; family Dicrocoeliidae; genus Dicrocoelium; species Dicrocoelium dendriticum. The sequence continues at coordinate 120,069,798 of OX104063.1, read as the reverse complement.
CGGTTGTTTCAGTTCAGTTTAGTGCAGTTGATAAATCATGATCCGGACACCAAAGTGTTGTGGATGCAGTTGCCACAAATCGCGTCGCCAGAGTGGAAAAAATGTAGAATGATAAGTAAATGCGGTTAGACTTAAATATGGTATTAGCAGAATGGAAGCAAGAACGAGGTGCATGCAACTAATCGCATTGAAGTATGAACAGCTACACGCATGAGAACGAATCCAGGGGCAGCACTGACTCCGACAATGCTCCGCGTCCGATAGAGTAACCATTGGTTTGGACTAGCACGAAGCCCCCATCTACGAAGACGGCACGTAACTGCTTGACCAAGTCTCTCGGTCAATTTTTCATACCCCTACTCCACGTCATCGATTGAACACCTCGTTGTTTCGCCAAACTTGGTGCAGTGACGGCGTATAACGCTCGCCAAGGAAGGCGGTTAACTGGTGTACGGAGTACACGACCCAACCAACGTTTCAATTTAACTTCAACTGACACCGGTGTGAGGCACTGGAGAGCTTTTGTAAAGATTAATTGGCGGACGTCAGCACTGCTCCCCCTGGTTCCCACCAAATGGGTACAATACTGCTTGAGACCGGGTGATCAAAGACGGCCAACCGTTTGATGTCTTCCGTACGAACTGGTAAAGTCTCAGATGCATACAATAGCACCGGCCTTATTGCAATTGTTACACTGAAACATAGCATCCACGAACGCAATATGAATCTCCATTTAAGGAGGTCTTGCCACCAGGTGTGCTTTCATCTTTTGTCATCCCAACGCAGGAACTCAACCACATCATATTTACCACGGAAACTGTTCTGCAAAAGCTTACGTCTCTGCTCAACCACAGCTCCCATGGTGTCGATATTACTCGCCCAGAAGCACTGGGAACAGCGTCACGACAATTGGCAGAAATGTTGGCTCAGTTTTTTCGCGGTATCACTTCATCCAGTACTGTCCAAAGTCATGGAGTTCATGGTTGTTGATGCATTGATGTGCTATCCGGAAAACTGCAATATCATTTCTCTCGAGCAACATGGCTTTCGTCGACAGCAATTGCGCACAACAAATTTACTGATAGCCCGGAGTAGCTTGACCGAGTCAGCTGACACAGGAGAGAACGTCCATGTGGTTTACTATGATTTCTCGGAAGCATTCGACCGCCTGGATCAATGGATTCTTCTCGCCAAGCTGCGGTATCGTGGCATGGGTGATCCAATTTTCACCTAGATTGCCAACTTTCTCGTACAACAGCAGCTGGTGGTTAGAGTTCGAAACTCGTTATCAGACTCCATACTTGTCGAATGTGGCATAATTCAGGGCTCTGTTCCAGGGCGACGATTGTTTTTGGTATCTGCCAGCGACCTGCCACAGGCGATGGGTTCAAGTTATCTAATGTTTACTGACGACATCAAGATATAGCGCACGATTCAGTCGGAGGCCGATCTGGATATGCTGCAGCATGACTTGGACATGGTACAGCAGTGGCCAAACGAAAAGCTGCGGAGTTGCGACGTAAGCAAATGCAAGGTACTCTCCGCACAACACATGTTACATGCTGGGAACTCAAGTACTGCAGCGATCTTCCGTCGAACGCCACCTAGGCGTATTGGTTCAGGATGACTTGAATTGTTCCCAGCAATCAGAATATGCATTGAAAACTGGTAGTTAACACGTCGGGTTTCTGAGATGAGCATTCGGACAATTCGACATCTCCATTTTCCGACATGCTCAGTGCGACCTGATAATGGCATAGCTGATACAAAACAACTCGAATCATGTGTGCGGAGAGAAGCGCTAATGTGTTAAAAACGATAAGTCCATCCCTTTTACAATAAGATTAGAAACTGTCATGTTGAAGTACCTGCCTGACCAAGTCTCTCGATCATCTTGGTAGAAGCCCACAAAGGTAGACATGGCGGAGCAAAATATGGATCACCGAGATTGCATTGACTAGGCGCATTGACACGGATAGGTAAGCTGCGCGGTAGCCAAACAGAGGCTTCTACTACAAGCAAGAAGCTCGGTGTGAAATAGCACCATGACCGATAACTAGTTTGTCTATAAACGACGTGTCGGAGTCCCCAAATAAACTCTCACTTTTGGCTCCTATGTGAATTGGAAAACATTTGCACCAATGGCTTCAAAACGTAGGCTCTAATCTACGCATCGGATATTCTCAAATTATCACTGCCTTCCGACTGGCGCAGACTGCTGAAGAAGCAAGTAATGCTCATAGAATTAAGTTGCGTGCAATAGATTCTTGATACCTATATTTACAGAAGCAGGGTTAGACGGACCTAGATACCATGGAAAATGTTGAGTGTCCACCTGCATTCTGACTACAGTACAGAAATCGCTTGATGCAGCTAACAAGTACTTTCTGCAACGTCACGGTGGTGATTGCGTGTCACTGATACACAATATCCTGCTGCAATTGCTCGAGGGAAATCGGCTCGCTTCTGTAAACCCTTCGTTTCATATATCCCCAGAGAAAAATCCATCGGGTTTAATTCGAGTGACCGCGCGGGCCACTCGATCGAGCTTAAACGACCGATCCAACTTCGGCCGAATTCCTCGCAGGGATATTCTCGCACCGATTGAGCATAATGTGCTGGTGCACCATCATGATGCAGCCATATGGTACTGCGAACTCCATCCGCCTCCAACTGTGGCAGCACTCAAGCCTGGAGCAATTCCCTGTACGACGATGCTAGCAAAACGTAGGGTTGAAAAACATAAAACAACTTATCGATCACGTTCCTGGAAAAGAAAAATGGTCCAGCGATTTTCAGACCGATATTTCAAGCCCAGATCATCAGCTTGGCACTATGCTGAATATGTGACGCTGTGTATCCACGTGGATTTGAACTAGCCCAGAAATGTCGCTTGTCCGTTCCATGCAAAGAGAAAACAGGCTGCTTCGTAAACATTACGGAGTGAATGCACATATGATCCAAGAAGCAACGGCAAGATGTATTCCGTTTTTCCGGATCGTTTGAATTCAATACCTGAACCTGTAGTGTACGAAACCAAGGAAGATTGCGTTCTTCCAATGAAAGTGAAAGAGTACCTTATGGTGACGTTGTTCCGTGTTTGATCCAATGCACCTCAAACCGATAACAATCGTTCTCAGGAGTTGTTGTGGGTGAGATCATGAGAATCTCTGGGCGGTATTCCGCTCACCCTCAAAACTAGACAAAATATTTCACGCAAACGACAACATGCTGCACTAACTGCTTGGTGAGTGGTGTTGTAAATTCATACTCGGATCCCAGCTGCGAGCGGGTTAACCGTTGTGACCACCGTTACAACCATGGGAAGTCTACACACGATAAAAGACTGTCTGTATTTAATAGAAAAAAACAAGAACAACCCGGTAATCTGTCAAAGCTATTTCAGTGTAGAAACCCTAAAATTTAACATCAAGTGAGATCAACTGCGCACCCTAAGATTGCTCATTATTACAGAAAAGTTGCATTGGGATTAAATGCACAATCCTATTAATACATTTTTGGAGCCAATCATAGTATGGATGATAAAAATGGCCCTGATAAAACCATGGTAAATTCCGCATCCTTCACTCTGAAATTGACCGAGAGATTTGCTCAAGCAGTTACGTGCCGTCTTCGTAGATGGGGGCTTCGTGCTAGTCCAAACCAATGGTTACTCTATCGGACGCGGAGCATTGTCGGAGTCAGTGCTGCCCCTGGATTCGTTCTCATGCGTGTAGCTGTTCATACTTCAATGCGATTAGTTGCATGCACCTCGTTCTTGCTTCCATTCTGCTAATACCATATTTAAGTCTAACCGCATTTACTTATCATACTTCATTTTTGCCACTCTGGCGACGCGATTTGTGGCAACTGCATCCACAACACTTTGGTGTCCGGATCATGATTTATCAACTGCACTAAACTGAACTGAAACAACCGGGTACTCTTTAAGTATCGTAGGTTATTTGGGAAAGAGAAATGCCAGATAGAACTTGGCTCACTTAACAGGGAAGAAAAATACTACCGCCGTTATTATTCGGAAACTTATTTCTCACTCGTACTTCAGTCTGTCTACTTTAATGGGAACATAGCTGCGATTAAATAGCAGCAGTGGTGCACCACGTGTACGTTTGTCCGCCGACGCGATGTCTATCCTTTTTACCACAGTATACCCTGTACGTAACGGTAACTTCAGTGCTACGGCTAAACATCGGTCAGTACAGAGCCCACAAGTATCCAGTTTTCCGCGAAACATTCAGTCCTCAAACACTGACTAGAACGTATTGATCGTTCAAATCTCCCTAGTCTGCGCCTCATCGCGTGAAGCACTGTGCAATTTGCGGTACGCAGACGCTGCACTTGGTGTTTAGTGCATCGTGTGAGATCCGATTGGATCACCGGACTGCCATTAGAATTCATCGGAGTTTTCTCAGGACGCGCAATGTGCGGCAATTTGTGGTGCGTTTAATGACAATCAGTAAACACATCCCGGCTACACTGTAGATAGCACAGTCTAGCCCAGAAGAACACCAAACGCCTTTCGCCCTATTGGGGCTCTTCAATGGTGCGCATTCTCTCGGTCGATTTGTTGAGAAAAATCGGGGCCCATGATGGCGAATTGCACGGCTGCTATTATAAAAGCCTTGTGGAAGGTCCGCCGCTTGCTTTAGTGATTTTCATCAAGCAGTTTGCGATAACGTACTCTGTCGTATATTTACCACGTAAACTACTAGGCGTCCGCAGCCGGCTGTGCCCCTTCGGTTGTTCCTGTTTGTTTACTATCGCATTTCTTCACATCTTGTTACCGTTTTGCGCGATTATTCCAGTAATATATTTTCCGTATTCTGCAGTGCTTTTCTCTTCATTGGAGCACGTCAGACAGGTTTATTGTAACGCACGTCGTGTGCGCCAGCAGTTGCACTTGAGAGCCTCCTGAACGCATGGTTAAAGTCCCTGCTATCGTACTGCTTGTCGTTGAATCTCCCGAGTCTACTCTTCCGCGCTAAATACCTCTTGTATTTGCATAACTGGGTGCCGGTGTGGGTCATTATGGGCGCTGAGGGCAGCAGCTGTTAGAGGGGGGAAATATTGCCAGCCATCAGGCGTCACCGTAATACGTAAACAGGCAAGAGTTCGGTCAATTTTGCTTCCTGTTATCCTTACCCTCTTATTCCTCTATGTCATCTTTTCCTTCCCATTTCCGTGCTTCCTTTGCTGCTTCCCTTACATCGGCCTCTTACTAGGAGTTTGAGCATTTAGCCATCTATGAGGTGGTTATTTTGTCTTACAGCTCCAAGGGTCTATTACGACCCGTCATACAGCACGTAGTCTGGTCATCAAGAGTAAAAGCACTTGGCCCATATTGTCGACACGGGGCACCAAGTTGACCTAAAGCGTGCCTTCAGGATAATTTACAGGGTCCCCCAGCATTACTCAAGAGGTTTGCGCATCCGTGCGCTCGCGACAGCTGAATCGATTTGCATTCGATTGTTTCAACCTTCATTATGCTCGCAAAAGAAGTTACTCCATGCCTTACAGCTTCCCTGGCCGGCTAGAACGAACGATACTGAGGTCGATTGCCACAGAGCAAGCTAGATAACATGCAATCAACCTGTCAGATCAATGGTCAACTTTTAGCCTCCCTCACTGATCCGTTAATTAACTATGTAACTTGACCCAATGACTTGATTTCAGTTCATTATTTTACCCTTAAATATGATTGTAATGGTCTGAAGAGAATCATCGAAAACAATTGTTCACCTATGGTCTCGTGTTCTTTTGACTCTAAATGGGAATTTTCAAGTTGCTTAAAAGCACTTCATTTGAACCATGAGGCATATGGCTGACTTCGGCTCCGATGTCCCCTAGGAACTCGGTGCCGGAAGCTAAGTCCCATACACCAATGAGGCGACTTTGCTATTGGCTGGTCGCGTTTATCGCCTTTACGGGCCGGCCGCGACGTTTCCTTGCTTCTCGGCGTTGGTGCATAGATTGCCTGATGCTGAGTTTGGGGCGTCTTGAGGGTGATTTCGATCGGCTGTGGCGGTGACGGATCATAGTGAGTAGTTTGACTTAGCAACTAGGTTTCACAACTTCTGCTTGCAGGACTTTATTGCTGATTGTTAGCCGGTAATAGAAGTGCCCCGGAACACGACGGAGTTAACCTTGCTCATACCAGGTTGTGGTTATGGTTGCTCAATAACTCGAGCTGCAAGATTGGCTAGTTCGGCGAGCGATACGGAGTTCATGATTGCGATAATCTCTTGGGTGTTTTCCGATAGTGTTTGCAGCCATTGTACAAGAAGCAAAGTCTCATCGATGGTGGATGACCTGAGCAACTGTTGCATCTTTTGTAGCAGGGTTGAAAGCAGTTTAGCGCTCAGCCGCAAATCAATGAAACGCTGCTGCAAGCCGACCTTCTCAGAGGGCATGACGCACATACTCGGGGACTCCTTGAGGACCTCATCGGTTTTCTGACTGAGAACGTTGATATCACAAACCTGTGTAGATTTCTTTAGGAGATATGCCATAAGCTTTCTATTTTTAGTGTTGTTCGTGGTTATTCTTGGTTTTAAAATCCAGTCTCAAGATGAGCGAACCACAAAAAAGGATTAATGTCCCGAAAAGATGGGCTAGAGAGATACAACACTAACAACGGGAGACACTGCGCTATGGGCTACAGAATCCAATACTAATGGGCACACAAAAGTGCAACCGCAGGCAACAAAATAAATGGAACTAGCTAACGGGAGCAATTCAAAATATCCGGTGTTAGTGCACTTCTGAAGTCGGGGTCACCAATTTAGCATTAGCCCAGATAGCGGTTCAGACAAGCGATCGAGTTGCATTCAAGCTATTATTTTGTACAGTAAAAGGTTCCCTTTTGACCTAGCTATTAAAAATCAACACTGTTGGACATTGCTAAATAGGGGAACAAAAATGGGCAGCTCACCGAAAGGTCGCGCGTTGTAACCGAAGTCAGCGCTAAGCAGAGGCGGTAGCTCGACCAAAAGAATGTGACTTAACATCCAATTCAGCAGTCTGCAACAATCGCCTAAGTGTACAAGGAAAAAGTACTTTTAACTAGATCTTTACACTGGAAAACCCGGGAAATCTCCATGCTGCTACAGGTCAAGAAAATTACCATGGTTGTCCGACACACAAAGGGAATGAAGAGTTGCCTGAGTCAGAAACTATTTATTTTGGTACAAAAAGTATTGGAAGATAGATTTGTTTATTGATAAGTCACATATGCACTCTTCTCCGACGGTTTCATGGGGAAGAATACAAGCTGGAATGTTTAAATCTCTCTGTCAACTATCCCACATAACTCATGATTTCAGCTTGTATGGTTATCAGTTGAGTTGAAAGTCTCCATGTGGTTAATCGCATGTCAATGGAGGCAGTTATGGTTAGATCCTCAGAACTGCGTTTTATTATCAACCCAGAAGTTACTCAAGAACGAATGCGTCTTCCAAGAAGTCTGTGCGCCACGCCGCGCTTTAAAAGATAATCGCAAAATGTATGAAAAAAGAAAGATGAAAATCTTCGTGTGGTCAGCTCAGTCCCCAGGACTAAATCCAAATGAACATTTGTAGTACATATTATCTATCGCAATATCAAAGAAACCGTCAATGACCAAAGAAGAATTTATCGAGTCCATTATTATTGTTTGGAACAGTGTCCTCATTTGGGAATATCTTCAAAAACTGGTGCATTCAGTGCTTGCATGAGGCCAGGTAGTTGTGTGAAACATGCAGTCTATTAAGGCATTAACACTTAACATTCTGCACGGTCCTTTTCTGGGACACTATAACATAAAAAAGTTTACTCAAGAATAGGGGATTTTGATATAATTACTGAGAAGTTCGTCACACCAGTTCCCAAATCAGCTAGTCCTCCATATGTACGGAACAGCACCAGACTGTAGTTTCAATCCGGGACTTCATCAGCAGTGTGCATCTAGCCGACCCACCAGGGTTCGAAGGTATGACCACCAGCGGTTTGCACCGTCGTTCAAGTTTTTACCTCTGGGATAAGTGAGAAAGTGTCGAACTGTCATAATTTATAATCCAACTGCGATATAACGCGTCTTATCCTCCGCTCTCAGGCAAGTTACTTAAGTTGTAGAGGACAGGGTTGTCTGCATAAGACACGGCGTCCACCGACAGTAGCTATGCACGACATAGCATTTAGAAACCGGTAGGGCAGATTTCTTGACACACTCATGAGTAGGGGGTTTATGATTTAATTAATTGGGAGTATGTCGCACCGAAAGAGCGCCGTTCGCCTGCTTCAATTCGCTGAGACTGGCAATTAGACGGCTGAAACCCGCTTTGTGGAAACAGACCGAGTTCGTCGCCAGTCTCGTCTTCCCTTGGTGAGGCTGGTGTCCACACTCATCTAAGCGGAATGCCGGCCAGCTTCAAAGGAACTTTGAGCGCTTTCAATTCACCAATGACGTTACACCTTGAATGTCACTGAGTGCAACCTAGCCATTTCACTAATTGTATGAAAACGGCTAACGGGAATACACGAAACAGCTGAATTTAGACTGCCCTGTCGGCATGTTGTTCTTAGTTGCGATTTTGAAGGACGTTCGTGCCTGGGCTCTGTCCTGTTCTCAGTGCCTGTGCTCCGAAGTACATCGACACACCGGTAGTCTTCTTGGCGCTTACCCCGCTTCAGACTTTCACACTTAGACCTGCTCTGTCCTTTGTCCCCTTCACACAGATTCATATACGCGCTTACATGTGTCGACTTGTTCACCAGATGGTCAGAAACCATTCCCACAACAGTCTGCCCAACCGAGACTGTCATCCGGTCCTTCTTGGATTGTTTAGTCTCGCGTTGCGTATGCCCATCCACCTTCACAGACGACAGTGTACCAAATTCGCATCTTTGCAATTTGTTACGTTCTACAGTTTCCTACACCGCCGTAGTATTCCTACGACAGCGTATCATCCAACAGCCAACGGACTAGTTGAACGCTTCCATAGATAGATGTAAGCCCTGCTTTATGCCTTTTCATTCCTTAGCTGGTGCTAAAATATTTCTTTTGCCCTCTTAAATGTTCCCAGTAGCACCAGCTGTGCGTGTTTACGGCCCAGCAATAAAGTTGCCGGGAAAATTCGTCTCACTTCCTGCATCGTCATGTGTACCTCCATCTAACTTTGCACCCTCCGTAGCATAAAGCATGCGTTCATTAGGCCGGACCCCTCCTCGTAAGTAGACCAGAGATGTACAAATGCATAGCGGACTCTCTACCAGCATTCACGTCTTAATCCACACTGACGCAGGGAGCCGCCTTGGTTAGCCTCCCTACACTGGCCCTTTCGGAGTTCTGCAACAAACTACAAAACACTTCACTTTAGACCAGAATAGTCATCGGGCAACAGTGCCTATTGATCGTCTCAAACTGGCCCCTTGCTGACCCAAGCGACAACCAATCGACCATGTTGGCGAGTGTCTACGACCGGACTGGTCCACAAACGTCCGGCTACGTGATATAGACATGGAATTCTTCGTGGGACGAAGACCGCCGTGGATAATGTGCGGTCTGGGGAGTGACACCTACAAGCGCACCGTCGAGTCTGCACCGGAGGAAATGTCCCCTCAGCCTCTACCTGTACAGCCAATTATCTTGGGGTCCAACGAGTCCGCCCCCACCGCCTACCAATGGAGCACTCCAATCCAGACATTAATGGTACATTATAAATAGCAATGAAGCCTGGACTCAGCGGACTCTACTACACACCACTACTTGGAACGCTGTGTTTAATCCCACCTGTTACTCCTAGCACCCATCTTAATTTCCCATCACCCACTGACACCGCACTCGAAGGTCTCCATCCCACAGGTTTCTAGGGAGGCCCTTTAGTGAACCTGAAAACGTACTCTATCAGTATTAAAGCCATTAGATTTTATTTTGTTTTGAACCTTCTCAACGTTCATTTGTTTTACTAACGGTAAATCCGTCTTCATTCTTGCTCTCTTGTGTTCCGTGTTGCACCTTACTTTTCCTTACTGATTCAAATCTCTTTTCTTGTAGCCTGTATATTATACGTTGGGTGAAGCCACATCTACTGCCTCATATTTAGTATTTCTTTTACGTGTCACTGCTACCGACAAGTATCGCATACGCCACCCAACAAGAGCAATGGGATTTCGCTGATTTCTTCGTGGGACGATGGTCGTATTGGCCGTCGACTCGGATGCAGCGGAAAGTCATGCCTCCCAAATGCACCGTCGTGCGAGCCAAGGGGGAATAGTCCCTGGACTAGCCAGCCCTTTGCAGTTCAACGAGCCAGCGTTGACAGCTCATTAATGACACCTACCAGTCCACACCCAAATAATAATCAATAATAAATAACTGAGAGACCCTGTCCAAGTGAATAATGTGCGACGTTTTAAATGAACGAATGTATGAGTGCTTTATTCCCGACTGTGTGGGACACACCTACAAAGGCATGATCCTAGTCATACAAACGCGTATGATCAATAATTTAACACGTATGTCACAATTGAACCAGTACATACTGAAGTTATGTTGTATGTATATATCTAAATGCTTGGGTGAGTAATCATGTGGAGTGAAGTTGTTGCTGTTATGCTGAAGTTGTGGTTGTGTCCGGTGAATTCGCCAACCTAGGAAGGGATCCAATAATATCTTCGAAGTGGCTGACTTTCTTGAATGGGGGGAGATCCTCCGGAAGGGCAGAAGACTTTGTCTTTACTTAGTGCCGAGTTATACCTGCCACGTCACAATGTTTTTAAACAGACATTGGTGGCTTTTTATAGAGAGAACGCTTGTCAGGCGAAAACTCACCATGTCATTAACATTACCGACGAACCATTTGCTGGAACGGTGTTAACCCGGACCACCCAGCTGGCACCACGTGGTTGTTCGGCTAGCGAGCCTGCGCCCACCCGTCTCCTCATTTGACAGTTTTATACCTCCTTCCCTTCACTCAGGGTTCTGTGGGGAGATCCTTGTATTAACACTACATTTCATTGGTCTCTGTACGTTCCGACCGTCAGTATCTCCGCTGAGGTGAGCCCGTTCATTTACCCTGCGCCAATTATCTCATGTGCTACACTGCTCCCTATTTCTTGTAGCTCCTCGCAATATACACTGGGCAGAACCACTCATAATGTCCGCCGTACTCTTGTAATTAGCAAGCATCTTAAGTGTCATCACCAACGGCTGAAATCTGAGTAGCGCCCCATAATTTACTCTGTAGTTGTCAACATTTTGCGTGAGTTTTCATCGCCAATTTTGTCCACGTTCAATTGCTAGAGGAGCGTAATCATTCGCCAAAGAAGAACGCAACAAACGGCCCACGAAGATGGTTCTGTACTCAAGTCAACTCGTCTAAACTGCGCTCTCGATTTTAAAATCAGATTTAGGTTGCAAGATTACGCCGCCATTTCGTGCATTCATACGATCACAAAACACGCAACATTAGAATCTAAAAAACGGTGATCACAGATAGCAATACGCATGGGCTACCAAGGTACGATTAGAGCCACAGTCAGCTGCTTTTAAGTGCATAGCAGTGTGCAAAGGTTCAAAGTGTTCGGAAGCTAAAGCCACGCGTATCCCACCGGAATATTCAATCAAACCAAGTCCGGACCTGTGATAACGGTGCTTAACCGTTTCCAAACTCAAAAGTATGCCAACAATACGCACTCAGATCCAAGTGCGACCCGTGACTTCAGGTGTGCGAAAGAAACAATGGAATCAAATTGAAACACACAGGGCTTATGGCAAGCATTCAAATGAGCCGATGGGAATAGATATGCGTCTGTCAATGAAAAGGTTCTGCGGCAAGGTCTGGTATACCTCGAAGTGCAAACTGTGTCACACAAATCGATCAAATCAAGGGAAACAATGCCATTTCAAGAAGCCTGAACATAGGGGTACTTGTGCGTAAGAGTGAAAACAAGGTAGGACGTGGATGAACTGGAAATCGGACATTAGGTCGCACAGTAATGGCGTCATGGTGGGTAGGGTTGGAACAGAAAGTGGACAAGGGGACAGGCGCACGGATGATCCATGCTGGGCGATGAAGCTGACCATCGTAAAGGTTGGCACCTGACAAGGATGATACTTGGGTGGTCGGAAATTCATTCTGCACCGTGGACATTTGCGATCGATAATGATAGCCTAAGGATTCCGGACCGTTGCTCGCGCATTACGACTGTAAATGACTCATCAAGGTTAAAAAGGTGAGCAGTAGTCAGCAAACGTCTGGCGAGTACTGAGTTAGCTCGGCTTCCAGAGTCAAATGATTCGGTCGTCCCAGATCCCATGCGGCCGCGTATCCACTTTGGTATGTGTTACTTGATTATGACACCTAGGCTTCGGTCAGTTAGCTCGATGTACCTACCTCTACAGCTGCAGGTAAATTTGTACAGACTGTGCAACTTGCACCACTTTCTCATCGGTGTCATAATCAAACACATAAGCATAGGTCTAGATGTGAGGAGCAGTTGAAATCCCGCCGTATTGTACTCCATTTTCAATGAAGCACTTATGCGTTTCTTAGTAACCTTCATCACACTGTCACTTTGGAAAGGTAGCTCAGTGAAAATGGGCTTCTTTGGGACTGTTAGCGTACGATTTTGTTTTTTTTTGTTTTACAATGACGCTCAATAACCGTTGGATTGCAGCGTATTGAATAGCAAGTTCCTTTCTACTTCTATGGTGTCTGGGGTGCAAATCATGTTGGGCTGATAAAAGTGTCCGGACAAGCGATTTTTAGTGTTGAATTGGAGAGAAACTCGTACAATGTAAAGAATAGGCAGTCCACGTTGGCTTTCTGCAGACAGACCTTTTGATGGAACCGTCTGGCCGTCATGCGATCAGCACGTCTAGATACGGAAGGCAATTGTCTTGCTCCTCGTCAAGTGTCATCGTAAGATTTAAATGCATTTTCAACCCATGAATAATGCCCATGTTAAGATAAGAAGTCCAAATAGAGAAGAGGTCTCTTTTCGATTATTCTCATCAGGCCATTACAGTAATAAGCAAAAACATACAACGCGGTAAGCTGCTGTCAGCTACGCTCAAGCCAGCTAAGCCAAGAGTTTGAACGGAGTCAGTAAGTCAGCTCGATGGTAAGCCTCGCAGCCGATTGTACCTTGCCTAGGGTAGACCTCGCAGTCGATAGTAAGCAGTTAGTGTCCGACACCGAGTAACTTCCGTGTGGCCAGGGTAGGAGAAGCACTTGTATAAGGGCTCGTTGCTTGCAACGTTCGGGCTCGTTCAGTTTGATGGAAAATGCTTCAGCTATCTGCAAGACACGCCTTCTGACATCCTTCGGATAGCGTGGTGAGACAGACTAGATCCTAAACGCATCCGATGTTTGAATTTCGTGTCCTCTTAGAATCATATGTTGCATGATGGCACTGTCTACGTTTCTGCCTATGCCACTTCTTAAAGAGCCTGAGCAGTGCTCTGCTGCCCCTTTCGACAGACGCCTGGTTGTGTGCCAGGGGTATCTTGCAACACAGACGCAAGTAAATTGATAAAGGACAAAACCGGGAGTCTGTCTTTGCGACGCGGAGTAACAAAGGATGCGGTCTGGGTAAGTGCTTGTGGATGGGTGGCTGGGTAGGTTTTGGACACTGCGGCTGAGTGTCTCCTTTTCAGTAAGCCCAAGGCAACATCTGCTTTGAATGGTACCGATAGAAACACACCGTTTTTTGGGATGCTCAAGGTGATTTTGTTGAGCGTTTTGGTCACATGCGTGGTGTTCACCTCGGAGTCCATGATTAGCCATATGTCATCAACATAACGCTTGTCTAGACTGACTGAGCGTATGATGGTCATCGTTTTCTTTATTCACACTCATGAATACATCTGCCAATAACGGACGTAGTGGACTACCTAGCGCCACACCATCGATCTGCCGAGCAGCTTTCATTAAAAAGTAAAACTTGATGTTTTGAGTGTACAAAAGAATCATGTTCTTCAAAAATTCTGTAGAAAACCGTAGTCGCATGTTATGTGTTGAAATAAACTCACATCAGTAATCAAGTCTCACTCAAAAGTGTGTTGGTGAAATGAAACTGAACATCAAGAGAGCTCATTCGCTTTCCGGTCAAATCTAGGCATTCTAAACAAGGAAACAGTTCAAAAGTGTTTGGCAGAGTGTGTTTTGCTATGTATTTTCGTACAGGTTCCAGCATGTTCTTCAGCCAATCGGCAATGGCATGGTAAGGTAAATTAACCATGGAGATGCTTGGTCTCATCTGCATTTCCACTTTAATCACTTTAGCAAGCCGAGCTATCTCAGTAGTCACCAAGCACTTGCTGACTGCTGGTCACTGTGTCAATCCTCATGAGTGCTTCACAGTCCTAATGCGCGACCAGCGGCCCCAAATCCTTAGACCACTGGGGGCTATCGTTATTTATCGCGAACGACCACCGCAATACATTCAAAAGCAGCTGACAGTAATTCTAAGCTTACCGCGGTAGCCCATGCGTTTTGCTATCTGTGCTCACCATTTTTATGTTCCCATGTTGCATATTTTTAGGAGTGACAAGAATGCACGAAAGGCCGGTGTCAGCACACAATCTACACCTTCTGATTTTATGTTTGAATCATAAAAGGAACTGCTTGTTTCAACGCTCAATTAATTAGCTTTGTTTAATGAACGGCCAAAGGTTTTTTGAACAATGAACAATGATTTGTCACGGGTAAAATAAACATGTGCTTGACAAGTCCCGTAGGGTGGTTGGAGCAAAAATTAAAACTTGAAGGATCATTGAATAAAGGAATTCGTTATTTCAAGCGTCCACTGAGTTAAATGCACTACTGCATAACGATATTATGAAGTTAAAATGGGATGTGCACACGCACAATAGTATAGAGAGCTGTTATAGTTCAGTAAGTGCGTAAAAAAAGGAAACGACAACGCTCACTTATGTGTTTCTTCATTTGACAGATGTGTTATGTTAATCCAGTTTAGCTACATCCAGGCCAATCACATGGACACTTCTGCATGTATCTTTACTGCCACGTTGCGGAGAGGGCTGTTAAGCACATTGATAGGCGTGCGTCATCTCGTCCTCCAAGTGGAACGGACTAAATCAACGCATTCAAGTTTGAAAGCGTTTCATCAAGGCGTTTTTGAAAAGCGTTAATGTAGGGGCAAGGATAACATGAGTCGGAAGGGCATTCCAGGCACGGGACACACGGAGGGAGGAAACGTTTCGTTGACAATCAAGACGACTGTAGTGCGTAGCCAGTTTGAGCTGATGTCCTCTCAGGTTGGTATTTTGGCTCAGCTGCAACAGACTGCGACATGGGTGACTTGGGTTCATCAGTATTAACTAAATTATGATTTGGTCTCTGCGCTGACGTCGATTTTCACCACTGTACAATCTCAGGGACTGCAGTCTGCGTTGGTAGGAGAGATGAAACAATCCTCTAACAAGTTTGGTCGTTCTACATTGTGGAGCTTCAAGTGCACGGACGTCGCGCTTGCACCAGGGACGCCAGGCCTGGATCGCATATTCCACGTGAGACCTCACGTAGACGTTTTGCATTTACAGAAAAATTGATGGCTCAAAATTGCCGAAAGTCCTCCGTAAGAGTCCAAGATATTGGCTGGCACTTTTTGATGCCTTTTCAGCCTGTCTCGAGCAACCGACGTCTTCCTGCACGATCACCCAGAGGTCGTTTTCTTGGGAAGCACGTTGTGACTGCTGGTCTGCAAGTCGATGTTTATAGATAAGCTGATGGTGTATGCTTACGACTTTGCACTTGGTCACGTTGAACTGGAGCCGGTTGTCGGATGACTACGCATAAGCCCTGTTGAGATTGATCTGCAATGCCTTGTGGTCATCCGATATCCTGATGTTATGTCAAATTTTGATATCATCTGCAAATATATGGAAATTTGACTGCAGTACACTGCCAAGCTCGTTAATGAATTTGAAGAATAAACGTGGCCCCAGTACCGATGCTTGAGTCAGGCCACACTGGACGTCAATTTGGTCAGAAACGGAGCTGCGGACTCTCACATTCAGCTGACGTTCAGCGAGGAAATTGTCGATCCAAGCGAGTTTGGGGTCACCGATTCCATAGCTTCGAAGCTTGTGAAGGAGAATGCGGTGGTCCAAACGATTGAACGCTTTCGAGAAGTCCAGGTAGACAACATCGACTCCCACTCTGGCATCGGCTGACCATGTCCAGCTTGCTCGGGCTAGTAGCAAGTTTGTAGTGCAGGATCGATTTCGGCGGAATCCGTGTTGCTGTGACATTACGATGTTGTTGCTCTCAAGATATCCCCTGAGCGCCTCTACAATTAAACGTTCCATTATTTGGGACAAAACTGGGAGGAGAGTGATTGGATGGCAGTTCGAGGGCTCCGAACGATTATTACTTTTAACTTGGAGTGACTAGTCCATGTCTCCACATTGTCGGAACCTGCATGTCGTGGATACAACGTTGTAAGAACCGAGGTAATGATTCGGCAAGGTTCATGGCCGCTGTCTTCAAGGACTTCGGTTTGATGTCGTCCACGCCAAGTGAGCTGTGCAAGAGCAATGATATTAGCGTTTTCATCGCATTGGCTGCCGTGAACAATACGTGGTTTAACCCTGGTGCCGACGGAAGCTTTGTACAAATCGGATGAAATGATTGTTCACTCCGGAAGTATGGATGAAGTGTTGGCGAAGCACAATGGCTGCATCGTGTTCGGTTTGCGCGAGACCATCTGTTGCAAGTAAAACCGGGATCCCGCGCTGCACTCTGCGGAGCTTGTTGAGGTGTATATACAGCCACTTGGGATTTGTACTGAATTTCTCCGCTAAATTCTGTTGATGCTGGAGTTTGTCATCGCGGATCAACTTGATGCAGTCGTTTTGTTAAGCTGTGTAAACATCCCAGGTCTGGTTACTTGGACAGACTTTGTAAGCGCGCCAGGGTGAATCCCTTAAGCCCATACATTTCCTAGTACAGCTCTTCAGGAACGAATTCACTTTCTTCGGGTGATAGGCCTTACTTTCTGACGCATTTGCTACTAGCTCAGTGGATTGGGTGACGAACATCATCCAGGCGACATCGGGCGGCTTCTCGGTCAGGAAGTCCAGTCGGTTTCTTGAACGAAGTTGGACAGTATATCGTAATGTATAATGACATGGGTTTCCACGTTGTACTCACTGATGTACTCCGAGTAACGGATTTAACGAAAGAGCAACATCGCGCGATCATTACGACCAAGTGGTGAATCTATGGTCAAGGTGTCGACCATTAGTTCCTAGTTGGCGAGCACAGGGTCCGAAACAGAGGATGTCACCCGTTGGGAATCGCATGGTTTTACAGAGGTACATCGGCGATCATCTCTTGCAAATCCACCTTGAATTGTTCTCTGTGCGATGCTGGAACCGATTGCGTGCAGGTTGAAGTCCCCCACCAGAAGAACGTGACTGTATGGTCGCGCCAGGGCTCGTTTCATCGCAGACGCTAGGACCTGATCCATTCCCAAGGTGGACATTGGGGGCGGTACATTATTGCTAGTAAACGCACGTCACCACGTCTTAGGTGCATACGACACCAAAGGGAATCGACGAGTTTCGTTTCGGGGTCCTCAATGACATCACCATGTAGGTCGGATGGATAATACAGGAGCACTCTCTCTCCTCTGCTAGGCCGATCGTTTCGTATGGAAGTCATGCCGGGTAGTGCAATCTCAGTATCTGTGATCCCCGTGTTCAACCATGTTTCGGTGACCGTGACTGCGTCCGAAGGCGTGGCGACCTGACGAATACGAAGTTCGGTTAGCTTGCTGAAAAGACCTTGTGCATTGGTATACAAGCAGGTGAGGTCATCGATGGTCAGAAGCGTATTTTTTGAATACTGGTTTCCGGTGAGGGTCTATGCCGACCCTTGTGCGTCGGCTGCCGGTTGTTTTTTGTAGGATCAATGACGCAGGACCTAGGGCCAGTTCAGCTTCTTGTATGGAGTTCTCAGCGCGAACAAGAGGGTGACCATCCTGTACTCCTTCAGCTATCGGTATGTTCCGGCATTGTTTCCGTTCTGAGCTACACGGTAACAGAATTATATTGGGAAGTTGCTTGCTGAGTGTTACCTTGTTTATCTGTGGCCCGGTGCCTATTGCCTTTATACGTATTTCGGATGGCAGCATTTTACGCATTTTGTGCCATATTTTGATCACATGTTCTGCCATCACTTCGGAGTGTAATGATACTTTCATCACTCGAGTACAACACCCTTTGTAGTTAGGTGATAGGGGTAACCTTGATGTCGAATTATCGGTAACATTTTCGAGTGAGAGTACTTTACGCATAAAACGCCATTCATCCCAGCCATGCGCTTTGACCTCTAGCTCGCTTAGTGACCGGAGCTGTGAGACACCGTGAACAAGGATAGATTTTGCGTCTTGTTGTTTACGGAAGTCACCGGATTTTGTTTGCGTTTCTGGCGTTCTCTGCAAGGAACATCTGGAAAGATTCGAACAGTGTATGTGATGGTACGGATGAGAGTTGCTGAAAAGAAAACCGCCTTTGCATCATTACCTGACTGAAGTGTTACCTGGAGTAACCGCTGTTCACCGTAGTGTACGGAGTTTAGGTGACGCTTGTTGTCTTCTATTTCTTGCTCTCAGCTAGCAGTCACTTGGTTTGGGATTAACGTGCACTTGTTTGCCGGGTATATGTAATTCCATATCTACTTCATGTGCCTTTTGACGGCGTCGTAGGCAGTGAACTTTCTTAGTGTTACATCTCTCTTTACTCAGACATATCGCTTCTTTGTGTGCTCACACAAGCACATCTTAAGGATTTTGTGTTTATATGAAAGAACAAACAGAAACTTAGTTACTAAAGTTCAGGCTTTATTCTTGTACAATACGTCGTCCGCAGTGGGCAAATTCCATCTCTAAGCGCCTATGCTGTAATCAGGGGCAGAAAAACGTGAGAAAATTAGATTTCTAACCATGTTTTTGATTTTTACTTGGGTCATATTACCAACTCATGCAAGTTGTAGCAATTCGCCTGATAATAAGATTTGTGTAAGAAAGAAACCTGTAGTTCCGCATTAATATTTTTCTCTCTCCATGCCGATTAATGATACCCGTCCGTACCTATTGCATTTTAGCGCCTTCAGCTAAAAAGAAGGAAAAGGAAACTAAAGGGACAAACAACTTTTCGTTACTTTGAAACTGTTCCTTGTTTCACAGCGTTTGGGTTTCTACAAACCTTTTGCATGAAGCCACACTGCTAACTCCTTAGAATGCTTCCTTTTGCCTCTTGTGTGTGGTCGCACCATTTCGACTCTCCTATCTTTCTGTAATTATTAGCCCCAACGCTCGCATCACACTGTTGTGCGTACACTGACTCAACTCGGATTTACCAGTGGATCTAACACTACAGGGTTGTCCATTACTCGCCATCGTTACATTCGTTACAGCAATGGCAGCAGGATGTTTGCTGAAAGCTGCGCGCACATTAACCTCATTTTTCGAATGCGTAACATTCTTGTTACCCTGCTTCAAGACAGTGCTCTCAATGATATCCAACTATACCTATATCACATGAATTCGACTCTCCGCTTGGGAGCTGCAGATCATTTATCAGCTATTAGTCTAACACTTGCCAAACTAGTGCGAGTTCTACTAAGCTCGTCAACTCCTAACCAGCCAAACGGCCACTGCCTACAACAGAAAGCACGTGCTTTTCATTCATCGACTTTATTAGCAACTGTGGTCCCACTCGTAGGACATTACCGACTGATATCGTGTGCCCGTTCTAACATGCTCGATGAACGCTTATAACGAAAAGGCGATGGCAGTTCACCCATGTGACTGACTCCTCAGCATGGTTCGCAACACAGCGACAAGAAAAAAAGGTGTACGCATTTCACCTAGCACAGGACAAAAGTTCTTTTCGATGCGAACTCCTGCTACAAACTACTTGTGTTTGAATAATATTCTTCAACGGAAGTAAGCAACTTTATCCCAAGTGCGTAAATTTAAGTATAGCGCAAGTAGAATAACGACACATCACCTCAGACGCAACGTTGTTCAGTAGTGTATGGTCAACCCACTCGGAAGGTGCCTCGCTGTGCCGGCACAGAAATGTGACAAACTGGCAGCGGTTTTGCAGCGTACTATGACTGGTATAGCAGCCGCATCAGAACCATCTGCAACAGAACTCGACTCATGTTGCCCAAACTTAAGCCCAGTTCGGGAACACAAAGGCCAAAGCAAGCGTATGATTAGGAGCGTAGAGCCAGCCACCCTAATCACAATAGCTAACAAACAGGCAGACAGCCAGGGTCTGTTAACCCAGCGACTACAATCACGGATATCGTGGCTTTTATCGGGTGTGTGTCTGTGGTAAATGATAATTCTTTGCACTGGGGTTAATCTGGCACCACCGATAGCCTGAAAACATAAGTAAACCTGGTGTCTACATGCGTAACCAAAGGGAATTTTTCGGTCACATCTGCAAATGCCCCAAGGTGAAATGGAAGTGACACGAATACCAGTGCACTTCTGAAAGTCCCTCTACCACGCCGGCGGAGAAAGCAAAAACGCTCTGATCAAAGTTATGAGCACTAGGAGGACGCAGCAATCAATGAAGATAATACTTTCTAAGGTGTCTGGGTCAAAGGCAAATTTACCAAACACAAACCACTGGACGAGATGAAACTATAGTAGTCCACATGCAAATCAATGGGTATCGAGGGTAACCAGGTTAGTTTGGTTCGCATCGACCGCCATCCAAACGCAGTAGACTATGGCATGCCAAGGTCATTTCAGATGGCACTTCAATCGGGTGACGAAATGGATGCCACCCTATTTTCACCTCGCCGTTTTCCTGCTTTGTCGTGCGATATTCGTATATTCTCCGAGATCCATTGGATTGAGCGTCAGTAAGGGAAGCAAAGCACAGCAGACTACCGCAAACAAAATGACAGAAGATCCACTTTTGTCTAGGGTGTTCCCGAATTCAAATCTTTCGACGAATCACAAGCCAATGACTTGGATGAGTGGCGCTGCATAACGAAGCCCACTCTCTCCACAGCGTCGTTGCCAACCCAGCGTCAAGGTCACCCATCTCTCTCAACTATAAAATAAGTGATCCAAAATGTTAAGTTGCTGCTCCACTCCATAAAATTGGTTAAAAGGGTGTTCGGAATTTAGCATACGTCACGAACTGACCAGCCATCAGGAATACGCCTGAAAGGCGGTCGAATCCAGACCATCGTTGGCTGTAGGAACAAAAATACCATACTTTTGTCGCTGTCCCTGCTGTGGTTCTCATTCCTGTTAAGTGTCTGCTCTTTCGCCCGTAATATGACATTGTTCTATTTTTCCATATATTTCTGAACCGGATTGCAAATCTCCAGTCATCAGCAGTGGAAGAAATGAGCCATTCGATTTTGAAAGATTTGCTTAGCAGTGTTCGGTGCAATAGCTCGAATTGGTCGCGGGCGGCATGCTAGCTGCACGTCCAAAAACGGTTGGCAGCCGGTCCCACTCCTCATTATGAGGTATCATTCTTGGGAGCAGCAATATCCAACCACGCTTGTCATCATCATGAAACTCATACAAAACACATCTCGGAGCCTTATCGGTTTAAGTTAGCCACGCAGTACAACCAACCGGGATGTCGACGAAGTGCGCGTCCAGCCCTGGAACTCTCTCAATTGCATGTTATTAATTCCCCCCACCTCATCAATATTCAGAAAACACTTCCGGTACCCTGACACATTTACACTATGTGAAATATCCTATGACCATCAGATGATGACCTTAGTGTCGAAAGAACAGCGCATGGTATTACTTTCTTTGTAAAATCCGGTTGGAAACAATCACACATGAGCTTCTCCGAACCTCGGTGAGTCACGCATCTCGCACTTTACTTTACCTACAATGTTATTACCGTGTAATTTTGACCCCAGGAATCCTCCGGGACTTGTCACACATTCGCTTTCTCCCGTGTTGTTAACCAATGCTTCATTGTGAAGTATAAATTGCGACCAAGTCACCTTATTATTTATGACAATGGGCATATTCATGAGCATGGTTTCAAGAGCCACCTGACCCACCTGTAGTGGTCTCCGCATTCCAAACCAACAGAATTGTATCCACTAGAGTGATGTAGCCGTAAATGTGTCCTTTAACTTTCTAACTATGTAATTGTGCATCTAATTGCCCTTGCCATTTTACCAGCTAACTCGGTTCGTTATGATCAAGTCTTCTTGGGGGTTGTTTCTCACTTATGCAAGAACCGTGCGCCTTGAAATTACTATGGCTTATAGTCAGGCCACTTCAAGTAACACTTCCTGATCTCTCAGCCGCTTTCTAGCTGCTGCTTCACAGACAAAAGTTTTGAAACTCTAGTCTTTCTACGTTTAAAACAGACTACACCTTAATGCTAGTTTTCAGAGTACACGGAACTTCTGTAAATTTTCTTTACCCAACATCTGCTGTTCTACTCCATGTTTGCTTGTGTTGCAGAGTTCGAAGAATCGATCGTTGTTCAGTGCATACTTGTATTGATCACGAAACCTATTTATAGCCCTCTCACAAGTTGATTGTTGGAAGCTGCACACACAAAGTCTGATATGCTCCAAGAGTTGTTGCAGCTCCATCTTATTTTCGCCGTCGCCGTTGCGGCCCCTACCACTACACCACCGGCAACTGCCCATTTTTCAACGGCCTCTACGCCGTCAACAAGTGAAGTTATAGCATCCACAAACACGACTGTTCCTGAGAATTCAACCGCCACAGGGAGTACCACATTACTTCATTGGAGACATGACTTTCCATCCGCCGCTCATAGGGTGCGTGGTCGCATAATCTTGGCTAATACACGTGCCGAGGGTAGCGAGGACTGGGGACTGACTGCGGAGGAAGCAGAGATAGCATGCGACCGTATTGCGAGATACCAGTCGGAATTCGCTCCACACAACCTTCTTAGCGCAATCGTGCGGAGGTTACTCCCGAGAAGGCGAACATTGAAAGTTCCACCCATGGAAGGACATCTTCTCTCTGTTGGCTCAGGGCAAGAAGTGAGTAACTGTGAAGTGAAAATATGGCTTTCGTTTTTCTCTACGTACGTTTCGTGTCACCATTTGCGTACGAAAGGGGGATTCTTTGCTGTGCATTTTATGTAGGTTTTCAAGATTAGAAACCCTGAGTCCAATAAAATTAAGGTAGCATTTTTGCTGGTGTACTTTTCACTGGAACCAAACTGGTCCTCCATGCTTTCCGTATATAAGTATGGAGATTGCCCCGAAGAAACCAGTATGACCTCATTTAAGGTTCAGCAGTGAAGCATCTTTGGTTAGTATCCGCGGACAAAGGGCAAACATGTAAAGCAATTAGTTCCCTCCTTTAGCAATTTGAAAAGCGCGAGAAGATGGACACTGGTAGATGCATGCATTTAGTAATATCTCTTCAGTACAATAACCAATGTGCCTAGATACAGCCAAGATTGGATGTGACCAGACATGCTTTAGGCGCTTAATAAGTGACGGACGTTCATAGCCATGTCCATGACAGGCGTAAGCTGACAGCCTGAGATGATGTGAATGAGATAGAAGTCTATTCTGAGAGTATTGCACACAGTGGATAGGGGGATAATCTTTCACACAACCACCAACAAATATTGTCACTAGAACTAAGGGCTGTGAGTAGGTGTATACGTGCCACAAATAAATAATTAGGTAAATGGTATAATTTTCATCGGTGCCAGACGCAAAACAACTACGTTGTCTGATCATTATATACAACACAATCTGATGATAGTGAAAAAGTCATGTTTTATAAAGTAGGTCCCAGCGAAGATTTTGCAGTATTTAACTATTCAAAAGTAATGAAAATACGGAAGTAGAGGGTAGAAATAAATGTAGGCGTAGCCAGCAGTTCAAGTAGTTCAGGTAAAATAATACGACTATCCGAGGAACCGTCTCCTGGAGACCCGCTCACATGCGGAGTAGTCTCTCGGGAGGTTTCATCCGCACCTCCACTTCGCATCTGGCCATGTACTGATGCGTTTTAAAGGTAAGTAAACCATTTTTATGTTGACTGGGCTTTTTAGGCCTTTGTTGTAGGCAATAGGCCGTGAACATGTAGACTCCGTTTTCGAGTCCAGCACATATTTTTCTGGTCGCTGGGTCGGTGGCAGTTCGCCCTGCGTGTGTGCAATAATTTAGCTTGGAACTGGTTCATTGCTTCAAAAAGCTCGGCCCAGTCGTGACCAACCATGGAAATAAAATCAAAATCATGAAATAGAAGGAAATCGAAGGAAAGCTACAATAAGTATATGTTATACGCTCCTCTAGAATAAAATTTCGTCTGGCGGTTGTCTGTTTCAGTTTGTACAAGTAGCCGTGGGGGACAAGTAAATAAATAAATAAACGCAACATAAACCTTTGTTCTCGGCCGTGCGTTCGAAGTATTTATGAACAGTGCAGCTCCTGAAAGCTTTTCGGTTGGTTCCACCAAGCGAAGCCAATCGAAAAGATAAGAAATGTAAATTGAACTGGATTTCCCGGCATCCGCAAAACAGCGGCGTATACCTAACGTGTGTCCTGGAAAGGATAGAAGTAAATTAGTAGTATCGAACGAATGCAAAGAAATAAGGTGGAGCAAATAAGACAACTTGCGTCTTGATAAGTTTAAACGTAACGCCCAACACAACTCACAAAAGATCAGGGAGCGTTTTGAACATGGAGCCTTCTCAGGAGATTCAGAGCTACTGACTGCAGTAGGTGTGAGGCATCAAACAGTTCCACAAAATGTCTAAACCATCAAGGAACGGACTGCGAGTGACGGCATTAATTTTGTTTGCCGAGATGTGCAATAGCCAGAGTCAGCGGAAACGTGAATGAACATCAGGTATCTTGGCACCATCTCAGTCAGATGACGCTGTTTGTCAGTAGCAACTGAATCCGCGTTGGATGAAAGAAATCAACACACGTGCAGAGGCACAACGAACTAAGTGAACTACTTTCCTGCTTATGGCAATTACAATGATAGTTAAACCTTTAGCTGAGACTTGCGTATTCTTTATTCCACCGTTTTCTAACATATCGTCCTTGTTTGCCCCGAAATAGACGTGTGTACTCGCACTTCCCGTTCTACTGAAGATTTCGGTCAAGCGCGAGTTTCAGCCATTAAGTAAATCGGCCCACTGCCTCTGCCAATGTCAGTGAGATTAAGGTTTATATTGAAATGCGAAATGTTTTGAGGCGCGTCTTTCGTGGTAATGTAAGACTGAGTTAGTGGCCGCTTATGGTAACCTATGCTTCAATCACCTTGAAGTTTTCGTTAGCTCAGTTCTGTCTGTGATGCATGTAGACCCCTAGAGAAAGCAGCCGAACAGCAATTCGAACCATCGTGCACCATTGCTGAGATTGAATAGCAGTACTTACCACCTGATATTTCGAGTGTCCACATGGAGCCTATAATTGCTTGCGTCGATTGACGAAACAATGAACTTACCCATGAAGATAGGGCTAACCACTGATTCGTTGACTTAGAAAAGCACCAACTAGTCTGCATATCAGAGAATGTGTCCCCGAATTGTGGGTGTTACCATCCAAATCATAGGTGTGCATAAATTTCGTCTCGGAAATCATAAGCGTTAATGGAAGTGGAAGTCGATTAGTGTTGTCTTATGAGACCTGCCAGTTGATTAGAGAGTGTTCGAAAAGAGATGTAACAGACCGAAATCCTTGGCAACGCTTTGAGGTCACTAAATGGAGCTTAAAATTATACTTACCTTTTCGTTTTTAGTTAATATGTAGAGAAGCTAGAACAAATATTCGCGTCTAAAGCAGGGCCAAAGCAAGTTTTGACGGGAGTCGTGCGTGTTGTATGAATATCGGTGATGACGCCTGAATTAATTTATTATTTGCCGATATCTAACCCCACGGAAAATGCTGGCTGAAACACTGGAGCCCACGGAACTCACTGTACTCATACGAATGTGTCTGTGTTCCATTAGCTTCACAGCTCACTCGCTAGCCGCTATCTGGAACAACCCTAGCTCAATTACATCATCCGTCTTAGCACTGAATGAAATACATCAAAGCAGGGGGTGTTTGAACTATAAACATCTTTCAGGGGCTCACTGAGTTAGCGTTTCACAGTTGGATATGAGTGTTAAAAGAAACCTAGACTGATGCAATGAATACCCTCTTAGTTGCAGGGCACGGACGTGCTTACGACCCAGTTGCGCGGTTGAAATGTTGCCCATAAACGCTCATTCCGAATCAGTGGTATCAACCGATGAAACGACGTCTTTGCACTCAACGTAAGGTATCTGCAAGATTCAAACTGCAAGTCTCCGTTTTGGACGCGCAATCAAAAGGGGCACTAGGTATTGGAGAATGCAACTTACATTTCTCATCAGTCAGTGACCCCAATAGCATCCATGCTATGCCATTTCGTACGATGAGTACATTAAACCTTAAGTGAGGATATAGAAGCAAAGATAATACTTTGATCTTATCCATTTTCGTGGTAAATTCCTCTGGCAGCTCAGCAGGGCTAAGTTGTTCAGGACAATTCAACGGGAAGTACCGTGCTTAACGGTCTATAGTGGTCAGTCCCTATCAAGTTTGTGGAACCTGTATGATCTCTTGAGTGAGCATTTCTTTTGATGACCAGTCACCTACTTTTTGTGAGAGTAACGGGAATTTTATATTATTCCATACACGTCATACCGAGCAGACAAGGATAGCTTAACGGACGCTTCGACACACTTAAGGAAGCTCGCTGTCCCGCCGGTTTCAATTTTGTTTTATTTCATCATCTCGTCGACGATAACTGACAACTGTACTGTTTTACAAACCCCAAATAGAAATCACTTATAGTTCCTCTTCAAAGAAACGCAGAGGAAGGTCGCTTCGGAATGCACTGGGGGAAGGTTTACGATTTTAGCACATTTTTTGAGTGCACTTAATTATTGAATGCCAAGTGCGTTATTGTTGGGACGTGTACGTGACCTTATTGATTAGGACCTTCTGGAGCGGATCAACCAGTTCCGTTACAATTGATTCAACGCTGAGTAATCGGTTAGATTTATTGATAGTTAATCCAGTAAATAATTGTTTATCGACAAGGAAAAGTTATTGTTTGCTGACAACAGGGTAGATTATTCCCGCGGAGAACAAGCTAGAAGACCAACACATAAGTAAATTAATATGGAACTAATGTACAGCCTCCAAAGCTACCACATTGCAGTAAATCGTTTTCTCCGGAGTAGTTATACCATGGGGAATTGATGGACTTGGTATTACCTGAACATAATGCTTCAAGGGTTTGGTTTAGCTTGATTTCGTCGCGTTGCAGGCCGCTGCTATATCAAAGTGGAACCGAAAATTGTAGTGGCATTTTAATGTGGTGATCTATAGTGAAACTGTATGGATCGCTTCAAAGTCACCGCCAAGAATGAGAGGTTATCTTGTTACACATTCTGTGGTTTATAACACATATACATATAATCTGAACTTTGTACTTTGCACAAAGTGTCAACTTGAAGTTTTCTTTCTTTATGGTTTCAGGTGTTAACACTTTCCCATCTGTTGTCTCCCCTCCCAAGTGGTGCTTACTGGACTGGCGGAAAGCTGGTACGATATAGGGTGAACAGCATGAAACGAAACACTTTTAAGGACCACATTGTTTTGACCTGGTCAGATGGACGCGTCGGTCAACCCAGTGTTTTGGGTATGACCAGAGAGGACGAAGAAAAACTTCGAGAAGGGTATAATTACTGCCTCGCTCTTAATCTTGCAGACGCAGCATGGCAAGCCCGGGACTGCGCCGATCTCTTGCCTTATGCGTGCGTTATCACCCCAAGGCAGGTGGGATTTTCAAATGAGGCTGAAGGTAAGGTGACCCCGTCATTTACCAGCACTGCATCAACTCTGAGCACTGAAACAAATAGTGCCGAGGAAACAACAACAGAACCGTCTACAGAAGCAACCACAACAACCACAGTTCCACCACAGGAGACTACAACTACAACCGGAATTCAGAAGGCACCAAATACGGAGAAGGTGACATCAATCGCCACTAAGTTTAGAACAGCAGCCGCACAAAACGGTACGTCAACCGTGGCACTATTGGCAGCTGTTCAATCAAACAGCAACATGACTAGCACCACATCGTCCGGTGGAGCAACCGAAAGCTCCAGCACGTTGTCGGGGAGCAAACTCTTGCAAGAAGGGGTGATTGCAGCTGGTATCACAGTCACTCCAGAGGAAAATGGAACAACAACCGTGGTCACAATATCGACAAAAAATGAAAGTCAAGTTTCAGGACGCAAGCAAGTAGCCGAAATCTCAGTGAGATCTGGAAGCACAACCAATTCAAGTGAACCCACTGAGCCAATGCTGAAAGTTGCGGGCGGTCTTCTGCAAGAAACAGCAGTCGCAACGGAAACCGGGTCACCACAAGCCGGCTTCACTACTCCAGTCACAGTTGTTGGATCCACGGAAACAAGTGAATCGATTTCCGCTCCAGCTGCAGCTGAGTCCGTAGCAGTAGAGCCCGTAGAACAACAGCAGAGCTCGGAAGGGATCTAACGATTAGATTTGCTACAGTGGTGTTTCATTTAATAATCTGACTTCCATAAGTAATGAATTTGAAGGTGTTATAATATCTTAATTTGCTACCAGGAGAACAAAGCTGTTTAGTGATTTTCGTACGAGCTATAAGCATTCTATTCCTGTCATTGGTTGACATCATTGGTCCCAATCTAATACAGCTCCAGCTCTAAATAATCGGTTTGGCCAGAAAATTCCAAGATATCAGTGTCAACATTTGCCTTCAGAATGACTGATTGGTCCCACAATTAGCCTCCGGTTTTACTGTGTGGTTCCAATACATCAGATACTAGACTAATTCTTGAAGTGAGCCAGCAAAGACAAGTAACTACTTCCACTAATGTGCCAGAACTTGCTTTGTTGGGTCCTTGTAATCTGGTCGATGGATCACACACAAACATTAAAAGGACGCAAGTCACACGTTCTGGAATAGTCCGAAAAGGTTTACGTTCACCTGAGCTATTTGCAAGCAGGCAACTGAAAACCGGCGCTGGTGGAGTTGAAGAAGGAAACTGGAAACAAGGCGCACTCTACCATCCTTGCGAATTCGGTAGCGAAACAAAGCAAACAGGCGCTACGGTGCTTCCAACAAACAACGGCTGATTAGAGGGATACACACAGAGATGAATTATTGCACTGAGACTTGCTGATGTGGCGGGAATGGCAGACTCGTGATATCAAACTTGGAGTATCCGTCTACCTTTTGACAAGCACCGTTCCTAACAATTGAAAAGAAGGCACGGAAGTGACTGGAATAAGGTGTGTTGTTGCGACTTACAATGGTCCCGTGTATTCGATAAAATATGACACCGGACGACGCGAATCTATCTAGGGAAGGATTTGAGGGATCACTCGACGGAGCGGCGTGTTGAATCCAACCGTGGCGCGGTGTATAAGTATTGGTTTGTGTAGAGTCAGACAACCAAATTCAACATACACTTTAGTAATCTACAACCAGTAAGTGTCAACTAAGGTGATAAATTAATTTGGTATTTTACCCAACATACTCAAACAAACAGTGCGAATCTCCAGATCTCTACAAGGGGGATTTATTAGCAGTGGGGAATAGCAGATGAGAAAGTACATACAGAAATAAGAATGAAACGCAATTAGAATAGCACCGACAGCGTGGCAAATCGCTCAGTCTGTTAAACCAATGGTTTATGATCGGTCAAAAAGCATGGGTTCAATAATTCTCCTAGATTGGTATTGATGTAAGATGGCCAGTTCTGTTTGCGGGCCAAAGTGGGACGTTTAACCCAACTGCGCCGTTGTTTCAGCATATGCAGACCGTACAAAAAATTGAAAAACTATGTACCTACATGTATTGCTTCACTGCAACAACAAAGAGCACTTGCGTCCTTAGTCATTACACTGGCTGCGGTACTGAAGTTGATATGCTGATTGACATTGTATCAGCTGGGACCACAGTTGTAGAGCAATAATAAAATAATAATAATAATAATAATAATAATAGGTAGGTTGCTCATGGCGTGAGAAACTGTGTCCATATTGGACAGAATATGTCATACTCATGCATGAGTGGCAAACAGTTGTGTGGTTTGCATTGTCTTTACTGTTTAAGTTGCATGTATTCACTCACAGGTGTGTTTCAACGCAATGTACACTACAATGAACAGTGCATTTATACCGGTTAAGAAGCGTTGCTTTACAAGTCACGTTGGAGAGTTGGTGGTGATCTCGGAATAACACTAATGATAATAATGATGGTAAAACAGTTACTACATTAAATATGAAAATAGGAACATATCGTTTGCTCCGCTGTAGTCCTGCGATCCGCTTAGATTCGCAGCACCAAGTTAACATCAAATAATTTCATGGTAAACTCCAGGTGTAGGGTGGAGACGTAGTGCTAAGTGACAAAGTGTAAGTGATTGAGTGCATCTTCCAAGCGACTTTTAACTACTATTAGTGTCGGTGCGGTGACGACCGCTTCTGGGATAGCATTCCACGTGTGACAGACACGAATGGATAAGAAATTTCTGTTGCAATCCAGACGGCTATACTGTACAATAAATTTCAATGTGTGGCCCCTCAGGTTTGTATTGCTGCTAAGTTGCAGTCAACGGAGGCACACATGGTGTGGGTCTCGCAGAATCAAGTATGCCAAAATCAGGTCGCCAAGTAGCTTCCACTGGTATGAAAGATTGCGCATCTCAATTACGTTCTCAGATGCCCAACGTTGTGCCTTTTCCAATGCACTAAGGTCGTGTTTCAGACATGGATGCCAGGCTTGAATTGCGTATTCGACCTGGGGGCGAACATATGAACTGAGCATTTGTCAATATATGGAACTGTTTATTTGTCCAAACGCCCGCCGCAACAGCCCGATGTGTTGGTTCCCGGTCTTCGACGCCTTTTCGGATTGCCTGGAACAACCCAAGTCATCTTAAACCAGCACAACCAAGTCACGTTCGAGAGTTGATCGTTGTAGTATATTCGTAGTAGATGCTCTGATGTCGGATGGAAGCACCTTGCATTTACTGACATTGAATTGCAGTTAGTTTTGGGCTGACCATTGATGCACCGTATCTACGTCACTCTGAAGCACATGTCAGTCGGCGTTCGCCTGGATCCTGCGCCAGATCTTAATATCGTCGGCAAACATTAGGAAGTTTGAAGCGATTTCCTGTGCAAGGTTATTAATAAACACCAAAAACAAACGTGAACCTAGAACCGAGCCTTGCGGCACAACACGCTCGACTTTTATGGGTCCTGATAAAGAGCTCCGAATTCTGAACACTAAGTACCTTTGAAGTAGAAAGTTGGCAATCAAGCTTAAAAGAGGGTTGCCGATCCCCTAATGTTGGAGCTTGGGGAGTAGTATCCGATGGTCTAGACGATCGAAAGCCTTGGAAAAATCCAGGTAGATACATCAATACCTTCACCAGCGTCAGCTGACTCGGTCCAGCTACTGCCTGCGATCAGTAAATACGTTGTGTATGACCGCTGTCGATGGAAGCCGTGCTGCTCAGGCGTGATGAGGTTACAGTTTTCCAGATAACACATCAGTGCATCGGCAACTATGGATTTCATGACCTTGGAGAGTATAGGAAGAAGAGATACTGGGTGGTAGTTGGAGGGATCAGTTCTGCTTCCACCTTTGCGAATCGGGGTTATTATTCTAAGATTCCACATAGCGGGGACTTGATTTTGGTCTAAGCAGTGCTGAAAAACTGAGCTAATGGTCCAGCGAGTTGGCTGACTGCTGCTTCCAATGCCTCTGGACGAATGGTGTCAACACCTGGCGAGCTGTGTTTGCGTAGAGACGTCGGCTTTTACAATATAGCCTTCGAGGTAAAAGTGATGTGACTTAGTCTTGGCGAGGGGACTACCAAGGTTGGTATGTCGCTTGGTTGCAAGACCCTTTGAAACGTGGGGCCTTTTTCCATCCCACAGCTTCCACAGCCGTTCTGAGTGTAGAAAATACTTGCCTCAGCTTTCCTAGGTTATTGACGTGCTTGTACAGCAGTTTGTGGTTAGCACTGAAGGTTTTTACAATGTTGTGCTGATAGGCAATTTTGTCTTTTCTTAGCAGTTGTGTGCAGTGGTTACATTGGGCTAAGTAATTGTCCAAATTTTCTGGTGTTGGAGCTTCTCTGTACACTTGCCATGCTGCGTTGCGTACTGTCATCCATTTTCGAGTTCTGCTCCTAACGAAAGAAACTGATGTACACGTATTACAAACTTATCTCTGAAGCCTTTGCAATCAGCTGACTGAATTTGTTGACGAACTCGAGCCAGGTGACTTCCGGGGGTTCTTCATCAAGTAACGACCGAGTTGTGGCGCTGACGAGCTGGGCTAATCGATCGTAGCTTGTGATGGTTCGCACAGCCTCACGTTCTCATTCCGATATTCTGCATAGCAGACGAAGCTGAAACTGATGACTGCGTGATCACTGCGACCCAACGGGCAGTCTAAAACCAACAAATCAATCATATGCTCCTCGTTGGTAGGCACAAGAAACAACACAGATAACCTGTTATCTGTTCTGAACCGAGTGGGCAAAGTGATTTGATCGTAAAGAGGAACATTGGTTGCGAGGTCTTGTAGATCGGTTTTGAATTGTTCTCCGATCTTGGCAGGGGTTTCGACACAATGTACGTTGAAATCACACATGACAAGTATGTGTGTACTTTTGTTGTAAACTGCATCTTAAAGCAGCCGCTAGGTGGTAGTCGTTATCAAATGTAAAGTTAGGGTGGCGGTACACCGAGGCAATAAGGCAAGCGTCCCTGCCTTTTAACTGCAAGCGGCACCAAAGAGAGTCGGGGAACTGGGAGTCTGAATCCGTCACGTGTTCGCACTGTAAATCGTTTCGGTAATACATGATTACCCCTCCTCTTTTTGTGAGCCTGTCGTTCCGGATCAGCCCCATGCCCGGTAGTGAAATTTCAGCGTCCGTCATTCCCGTGTGCAACCACTTCTCGGTGATACCAATGACATGATATGACCCGGAAGCTTGGCGATCTTTCAGTTCGGCCAGTTTATTAAATAGACCCTGAGCATTCGTATACAAGCAGACAAGTTTTTCTG
The DNA here is from genome assembly GCA_944474145.2 of Dicrocoelium dendriticum. Classification (NCBI taxonomy): domain Eukaryota; kingdom Metazoa; phylum Platyhelminthes; class Trematoda; order Plagiorchiida; family Dicrocoeliidae; genus Dicrocoelium; species Dicrocoelium dendriticum. The sequence goes on along the minus strand of OX104063.1, from coordinate 120,036,636 downwards.
TCTAGGAGCCCACAGAGAGGTGAAGGGGTCAAGTATGGGAGAATGCTGACCGTTGGGAGGTCAGCAATTGCTTTTTGATGGGATAATAATACATTGTTTACAACTTGATTCGGCCAAGGTGCGTCCCAAGTTTTGTTTAGATCTACGTCAGAAGCAACTAAAGCAGCAGTCAAGTTACGCTTCTGTACATTCGTCGGCATGTTTGCTGCTTCAGGTGCTTTAGCATTTGAGCTGTGCAAGGCTTCTGCGACCTTTAACCGAAGTTCAGAAGGAAGACATTTCCGATTTCTCCGCCATCGATCCAAAACATCCATTGCTTGTTGCTCTGATTGGATCACAAATTTTAGGATTCTAGGGCCGCATCCTCTATATTTTAGTGAGAGAGGTATCCTGGTGAGCGATAGCGCTACAATATTATTCAAAGAAAGATTGCACAAATAAACCGCCACTGTTCTAAATCGTGCTTTCCGGTCTCTTAAACATCTTTAGAAAGATGTTCTGCCACGCCATGTATGAAGATTGTGTTTAGGCGATCTTGCTTGCTATGCCCCTCTTCGTTGTTGCTTTTTGATTGGGGGATGGTAACAGCACTAGGTGTGTATCACATTGCGTGAACTTTTTTGCTTCCCCCATCAGATGTTATTTGGCAGTTATTGGAACAAATAATTAAGTGATCTCTCCCAAGAGAACAGGGCCGAAATCGTGTTCAAGTCTGGGTAATTAGTGAGCTTTACGCGAAAGGACGTTGCGCTCTCACACGATCTAGTTGCAACTGAGAGCTTATTCCACTAGACAGCATACCTGATGAGGAAAAAGTTGGACCGCAGATTTACCCTGCACCTGGGTACACTCAGGGTAAACTCCTAATTGCGTAGCTCCCTTGTCGAACTATGCTGTAGTTCTAGTAGATCTGGGCACTGCATCAGCATGTCATGAAGTCATTCTTATGGATACCCGGTGCACTTGTCCTCAAAATCGCATTTAATTATGAGCATCACTTTCAGTGTTTGAACGCTAATCTGCATTTTCTCGCTTCCCCATACAGGGCTTATGTGTGAGAACATTCTTTTTGTGGGTGCATTTGTACCAAGAAGACAGAGAATAAGTCCAACAAGTTTTTGTATTTGTTCACAAGGGACCGAGTTGGCCTGGAAATGATAAAACACTTCTAGCCACCGTAGCTCAACCTCTATTTATTTACAGCTCCAATCGGAAATTCGGTTGGCTGATACAAATGCACACACGTTTTTAACTTCGTCAACCAGCTCGTTGTCATTGATTTCCAGGTCTGTGAGTATGGATTCAAAAGGACTGACGCTTGCTTCGACTTTTCCCAAGACGGTGGTTGTTTCAATGCCACCTAACTGAAGCCACTTAGTTCTTGAAATTGGTTCATTCTTGTCGTAGAACCTGGTGATGATATCCCTCACATCTGCTTTTCTGATGAGACGCGTTTGCTCGAGCTAGCCAATTCAGATTTTTAATTCGTTTGGAACAAAGCTGTTTCTGCTCCTCTCCCTGCACTTCTGCAGGAGTTCGTACATTACAGACGACAGTTCCGGCGCTAAAATATATTGTTCCTCGATTTTAAGTACAGTAGCGTAAAAATGGCACATATGTTGAACAATGAACAATGATTTATCACGGGATAAAAGCAAGTGCTTGACACGTCCCGTAGGATGGTTGAGGTGAATATGATGAAATCAAAATATGTCTGGGTCATCTATCGAACGTCTGCCGAGATGAATAGTTTGATAAGTAACATCAGTGTAAAATTAAAATAAATTATCGAGCGTAAACGTTCAGAAAGACACTGGGGTGCAGTGATCATTGAGGTAAGGAGTGAGAAAAGTGAAATATGGTCGCTCACTTAGGTCCATTTGATACATAAATCCTGGTGAAATGCATCCTTGGTGTAATCCACAGTAGGGGAGTTTAGGTAACAAAATGTTGGGAGCTAACAGCAACATCTAATCGTTTTTTGAAAACATCCAAGGTAAGAGAGGATCCGACTGAATCTGGGAGTGCGTTCCAAGGTTTGCAAACCCGAAGGGAAAAGTAATTCCGTCGACACTCTAGACGGCTGTATTGTTCCTTCAACTTTAAGCAGTTACCCCTGAGCTGCGTGTTGTGGCTAAGTTTCAGCAAATGGCGGCATACGTGGTTGGGGTCACTCAATATTTGATACGCTAATATGAGATCACCGCGCAGTCTTCGATAGCGCCCGCTGAAAATACCCAGCAACTTCAGCCTTCGGTGGTAAGAGTGATAGCGCAGACCCTGCACATTCTTTGTTGCTCTCCGTTGTGGTGTCTCTATCGCTTCTAGGTCGCGCTTCAACCAAGGTTGCCAAGCTTGGATAGCGTATTCAACATGCGGGCGCACGTAGGAAATGTGCATCATTGGGAAGATTGATGGGTCAAATCTCCCGAATGCTCTTCGCAGCATGCCGACATGCTGGTTGCCTCTTTTCGCAGCTACCTCAGCCTGTTTTGAACAGTTGAGGTCGCTCTGTACGATCACACCAAGATCACGTTCCTGGGAGCTATTCTGCAGTCCATTGGTCCCAAGTTGCATATGAAGAAGAGCCACAGCTCAGCGCATTTTCATCTAAACGTAGTAATATTGTGGGCCGCTTCTGTCGAGTCAAGAATTAGAATTTCGACGTTGAAAAGAGCTTCAGGATTCTCTCCACTGCTGGTATAAGTGAAAACCATCTGGTTTTCCCCTATCCTAGGATGAGTTGATACTCGACCATTGCAGTCAAAGTATTCCTTTAGTGCTTCAACACGAACAGCGTAGATGTAATAGTAAGAATATATTTCACCACATCTGTTTCAGCATCAATAGGGAGACAGCTACCGTTAGCAATGTAATGGGGACAATGTGGGCCATGCAAACGATTCCCCCAAGTATTTCTCTAATCGAAGATTACGATTTCGCAATTACAATTTTCGGTCCTAATGGTGTGCAGTGTTTTCGGACGGGCAACAGCCAGTTTCCATCTGCTTCAGCTTCGATTCTCGTGATCGAATGACCAAAGTGCACTTCAATGTGAATGGCGGTCAACGTTGAGATTGCGTGTCGCAATCTATCCACACGATGTGTACTTCAAAATGACCTCAAAAATCCATTGTTTTGTCCTCTTCTCTGAACGCCATCGTAATTTGTATTGTCATGGTCAGCAGTTTTTCTGGTCATAGAATTTCGTTCCAACACATACCACATAGTTACAAATGGTGTCCGATGTGTCATCAGTTAGGGACTGCAGATCTAATAGATTCACCAATACACGATGACGGCACAAAATATCTCACACGGAGTGGGAACACCTTTACTTCATTGTTGTTGGTGGCGTCTGTGAATATTGACACGAATTTTACTTGCTTCAATTTTCCTTGAAGTTGGTCTCTGGCAAATGGGAACAGTATGGTAGGTTATTATTCCCACACATTTTGTGCGTGCACAAGCAAAGTTTGGCTTAAACAATTTTTCTACCAACTTGCTGGTGTAATTCATGGGACGGGAACTGTGGTTATGAAATACAGCGCGATAAACGAAGGTATCTTCTGCGATTGCTAATTTGGCTTCCAAACGTTGCGGCTGGGAAATAATTTATTACCGGGGTAGAAGATGTTGCCGTAGACACTGTTACCTTATGGCGATACGATTTTACGGGATTTGTGATGGCTACACTGCCACGTTGTGCAATAGAAAATTCGGATTTGCATGTGTCACATCGAACACGCGAATCGTTGTCGCGTGTTGCCTACTTAATTCCGAAACCTGTGACTATGTGGCACAGCGTAACTTCTGTGTGAGTTTGATCCACGAGGGCAAGCTGAGACATCAGAAGGAGTTAAGGAATAAATGCTGCACGAACCGCACATTCTTATAGTTGGCGGCATCCGGTTTCGGATTTGCCTGTCACTGTGGCAAGCCACAGGACGCCTGCGCCTACAGAGGGACCATGGATGGCTTACGCTGCACCACCCACAGCTCCAACCATACACCTCATATCCAGTGTAAACCCGAAGGAATTAGACCGGGAGGCATGTGGATGGGAGCCATGTTTCATAAACGGAGCCTGCCCACACTCCGCAGGCAAACACAAGCACGCTGTATTTGTGGAATCAAGGGCACACAAGGAGGCGGCTGGACCGTAATCCGCTCCACACTTAGTGCATAGAATCACACTTCGAGCCTTGCACGACCACAAGGACCGTGCACCCCGTGCACTAGTTTTCGCTTCCGTCTGAGTGGCATGAGACTGACAGTGTTGTACTGATATTCCACGTTGACTCTCTATGGAATCTGCACCGGACTGATCCGTCAGCTCTTCGGCTTATCTGGACGTCTAAGAATGATCAAAGTGGTCAACATACGGAGGTTCTCTAACAAAACGTAACCTAATTTTCCTTTGTGAGTAATATAGTATAAAAGTTATTTTCACGTAAGCCCTTTTATAGACAAATAGTTTATTCTCGAATGCATCGAGACACACATTAGAAGAGTTCTGTCGAAAAGGCAGACACAGTTCAACCATATAGTGTTCTAATAAATCAAAACACAATGTGCATTTCCCGTCAAATCATTTTTGAAAAAGTCAGTTTCTTTCTCGAATTACAGTTAAGTGAAAAAAGCGCTATAGACACAAGCTACACTACTCGGCATATTGACATTATTTCCAGTTGCATTATAAGATGTCTGGCTTCATCTTCTTTAGGAGTCGATGATTTCCGTCCTTCTTCTTCATCAGCATCCTTAGGTGTTTGTTCTTTGGTTCTGTTGGAGAGTACTGTGGTAACCATGTGAGCAAGATCGATTGGCTCAAGCTCATTGGTTGGCTTGCTGACTCATTACTATTGGTTGTGTGCGTCTGTCGCTTGACTCTCCGTTTAACAAGAAGTTGACTCAGATGTACAACGTTAATTTTGCGAGATACATTTTACCTTTCCTACGGCTTTCTTGATACAACAAGTACCGCAGTCATTATCTCCTGGAAAATAGCATCTGAGTCTCGTTCAGTTCAAGTTACCAAGTAACTATCCATTTCAACAAACTCTTTAAAACCTATTCTGTCGAATTCTGTCAATGGAGACCGAACAAATCCGGCTTTTCTGAAACCCTTCTGTGTTACTTTTGGTTGAAGTTTGAATTGAGCGGAACTTATCCAAAGCACAGCATCCAAGAGATTAAATGAAGCAATAGATGAGGTTCCTTACGCATGAGAACCAATAGTATGCAATTTTTCCATAACATATTGCAAGAGCTGGGCTAGGTAGCGCATCTGGAGTATTTTGATGATTTCACAGTCCAGAGGTTGAATTTGTGAGGTCATGTTTAAAAGCAGAAGCATAAATTATATTTGTGAGATTTTTTACATGGGTGTGACTAGGACAGTTGTCCACTGTTAGAATAATGAAGCGTTTCGTCTTCAAAATTTCCTTCTCGATACTTCTGAGCCGATCCTCAAATATAGCAGCAGTCATCCACGCAGCTAGGCTTGGTCTCCAGATGACTGAAGGTTTTCAGGATCTAGGTTTTTGAGCGCACGTGGTCTATGATTTACGAATGATCAGGGGCTTTAGTTTATCACCATTTGAGCTAGTACACAACAGAACCGTGAAACGATGGTTGGAATATTTTTCACCTTTTATAAAAAGCTTCCTTTGAGCATCGCCTTGGAAAAGAGGCCGCACTCGTCAGCGTTACAAATGTCATTGTTGAAGTCTATGATGAAGTTAGAAACCTTTTCGGTGAAGTCTTGAACAGACTCTATGCATTTCATTGGATTCATTACACAAAACTCCGGGAAATTTCATGTCAGAGTTTAAATTTCTCTAGCCAACCATTGGATACCCGGAAATCTGCAATCTCAAATTCTTGTGAGAACATTTTAACAATTTATGGATTCATTGGCCATGGAATTCGAGTGTTAGTTGTCCTCATTTGCTTGAACCAGCATAACGTAACCTCATGGACTTCATCGTGTGAAGTTTTCCGCCTCTTCAGCTGCAGATCTCTCCAAGTACTCATGTTTATGTCTTTGGATGTTGTTAACTATTGTCTTACTAACACCAAAATGCTCTATCTTCATTTTTTGGCTACTGCTTTCCAGAAAATGTAGCAGACTAAGCTTTTCCTACAAAGCCAACACCCTGAGGTCCTTTCTTTGGGCCATAGTGTTGATTACTCGTAACGACCGATTCTAAATGGTTCAAGGCACGGGAATGGGTCTATGGTCCACGGATATATTTATGCATCATTAAGTACATACAATAAATAATCTCAATTGTTTTCACCCTCAGACCGACACCAAATAGAACCGGATAAACGCTCGACAATCGACGTGGACACAAACGTCAAGCTTGCCACAATCCTAGTTGCTAATGTACTGGTGCTTAGACCTGGTGGTTAATCGAGGGTTTGGCACAGTGGCGTAGCAACTACTTTCGTCGCCCGAGGCGGTGAAAAAATTTTCAATTTGCACAAGAGCAGAATAGGCGCGTGAAGACCACACAATGGGTTCAGGGTAAAGTGTACATTAAGTTTCGATGAAATGGATGATCGTTTAGAACACTGAGGTAGCGGTGAAAGTTACCACAACGGGACAAGTGGATCGATGGGGTGAACGTTTGCATAGGTGGCACATGCGCAAATGTTATTGGTCATACAGAGTAACATTGAAATTTTTAACCCTCAGCTTATCCGGATATTTTCTCCTTTATATATGGTATCGAACACTTGACGGTACTAAAAATGCCACCCGGGGAGGAGCCGCTCCCCTATACTACACCTCTGGTTTAGCAGTCACTCAAACTCCTGAATGCGGCCTGTGCGATGAGCGGACACATGTTCTTAGGGGAAGGCGAAGACTTGCCTGTGTGTGTGGGCATGTGAGGGAGGCTGAACGCAAATCGTAGGTCATTCCGTGGGCGCGTGTCTGTGCGGGCTCACGTTTTACTACGTAATACGCGTGCGCGTTGACGGTCGGGAAAAAACACATACAGTGCATTTGAGAAGAGTCTTTCGTTTTTGCTCAGTCGCCGCGCTGGTCAGGGGTAGATTGGAACGCACTAATTTGCCGACCCACCAATGGCATGTACGTCTACTGTATTTACTCATCCACGCATGTCTGGGGGTGTGAATACGACGTGAGGACGCATTGCGGTGCATGTGTCCTTGAAATATGTTAATGACCCTCGTCGATTTCGACAAAGGCCAGCTCAGATTGGGTCGATGCCGACGTTTTTGGCTGGTGGTTTGCAACATCTCGACAGCAGTGCATAATGCACTGGCTACCGTGTTCAAATGTTGATGGCGCTTCGACAGTTGCTTAATGTTATCCCAGCAAATGATAAAAGGGTTAGTGACAACGCTGTTGTAGACTGAATGTTACCTTCACATAAACCACCTTAGCAAAATAAGAATTCGTAACAATTAGGCGGTGAAAATATGAGATGCTACTTCTGCATAAATGAGTCCGGAACAATGTCTACCAGCTACTGGAGGCTCATCGGATCTATTTGCAAGTGCGCGGCCGCCTAAGGAGTTAATTCCAGCAGAATACAGAAATAAAAAGAAAGCTGAGTGCAGTGCCTTTTGAACAGATTTTATCAAATCTCATTTTATTCCATCAGCTTGGAGAATTAAATCAAAATCAGTTTCGCAATGAGCACGAGAAGGAATTTTACAGTATTGGTATGGTAAAAGAATCCTAAAGTAGATAAAGAAGCGTTTAGGTCAAATCTAATCACCCATTTTAGAAAGAAAGGTGATGGAAGAATCCAGCGCGTACGATGCATTTATTTGATTAAGCCAGTCTGTTTACGGCTGAATATTCAAGCGTTGTTGGTGTATTAAGCATTTTATTGACTTGACTTGAGTTCCCCGCCTTGGCAGACTTGAATGTTTAAATATTCCTTATCGCCCAGATACGTATCCGGCCAATTTGGAAAACCTTAATATGCCATGGTACTAGAATTTTTTGGTATTTTAAGTATCCATGGAAACTGTGTAAATAGATCACTGAGGATTCACGTTCAACCGTTTGTTCCACGGTCATGACACATTCAGTAGTTGCGAATGACTTAACAAGCGTAAAAGTATTGCCCATTAGTTAATTTCCGGTGGCCGGCGGGACTCTCTGGGACTCTTTTAACTTCCGATATAATTCCACGGGATGTACAGCTGAGCGGCTAATCGTACTCCCACAACGACCGAACAACAACAGATCATGGTGACGTGCTGGTATAGATTTGTTTTCCTATTTCGTTAGACTGCTGCTACCAAAAGAAATGCGGATGTTCTACGTGTGCCCTAAAGCTCGATCCACCTGAGTGTTGGCGAAATGTGGGTGGGTGAGATTTACTGTTTTATGTGAAGCTGCCGTTTGCACTAGTTGCAAAATACCCAAGACAAAATGAACCGTAATCGCTTTCAGCTCATACGTCCTTTTGACACGTCAAAGAAATAGAACAAGGGTTCAAATTCCCTACAGGCCTAGTGATCTGGAAGCAGAGAGTGCGGAGATGATATCTGAGATTGGGGCAGCACTACACGTATGCTGGTGGACTCGCACCAAACCGCAATCAGATCCCTCATGTATGAATTTGAAGTTGACGAGCTGCTAACAACTTGTCGTGGAGTGTGAGGCATGAATCCAGTAATACCAAGTGAACATCCAGTGGCCCTAGCTTGGCGAAAGCTGCTGCTGTCACACTCGCTTCCATAGCAGTCATCCTAGGAATACTGTAAACTGGCTTCCATGAACTTACCTGAGCTACAAATCAAGTGGACTGGTCACTACAGCAAGATTCATCTATCGAAGCAATATAGGCAATCCTAAAGGAGTATGGAAAACGATTGTGCGCAAGATCCGTAACCCTCAATTATCAGATGGTTGCACTAATGAAACTAAAATGGTTCGACAAGTATATTTTATTTCATTAGACATTGACGTGTACTAAGGAATAAATACAGTCCGATGGGTTCTGCCGCCGATTACGTGGTGTCATAATCATGGCTGATTTCACGCAACAGCACCAGTGTTCAAAAATCCCAGCCACAACGAAGACGACCCACAAGAGGATCATTCATTAAGTGACGCTGCACTTGAGGAGTACAGATGACGGAGCAATGTTAAAGGGTTCAGCCGGGCAGTCCCTGACTTCCAGGAGGGACCATGCGTCGGCACTTGTGGTGCATTTCAATTCCTTATTCACAAATATTTAGGAGGCGGTACAGAGTTTGATTTGTGTAGGCCCTGCCCCTTTTGACAGAAGAATTTCGGCATAGTAGATGCTCGCAAGATATTCATTGGTAATTGGCGGTGCTTCACATGCTATACCTAACGATTCGCATTTACTTGTCTGCTTCAAATCTGTGCGAATCATGTTCCACATTGAGATTGCGGGTCGCATTGTGGGTTTGGTAGCATCCACCATTCAAATATGCTTCACTACTTGTCGGTTTGACGCATGTCCTCGCAAACCATTGCAC
>OX104063.1:119813770-120027037 GCA_944474145.2 Dicrocoelium dendriticum | reverse complement strand
TAGACCTAGACAGGAGGACGATTATAGTCCCCATACGAAGCCTTTTGCCCAAAACCCTGTCCGCAAGGCAGCGGAGAGGTGGCAATGATTTAGTTTTACAGAAATGGACGTCATCCCATTTCAAACCCACAACCAGAAAATTGAGTTTATCTGACCTCTCACCATTGGACAACCTGGTAGGTGCCCGCAGACACAACCCAGTAAAGCTCAATGGGTCAATGAGGTACACAAACCGTCGCACCAGGTTAAGGTCCAGTCTCGTTGCGACGGAACCGCAGTGAAAAACGAACATTGATCTATTTTTGCTATCCCTTTGTACATATTGACCAGACCAACTCGTCGGACTGTCTAGCGTTGTGGAGGAATATATCATTTACCTATTTGTTAAACGAGAAGGATTAAAAAGACAGACTGGTCGTAAGTGCTACGGTACTCCTGCAGGGTGGATGCTGATTTGGTACCTAATACTAATTTCAATTGGGCCATCAGTCAAAGACCACACACATCGACTTTGTACCCTACTTGTAAGATGTTAGAATGAAGTTGTGAAAAACTAATACGAAGCAGATCCAGGCACCGTTATTCAGTTACCTCTGTGTTAAAATCAACTATTGAGCCGAAGACTAGGTCTAGGAACCCTGGTGGTTCACATGCTGGTGTTTGGATATTAGGAGTAACCCAGAGTACATATAGGGGCACTCAATGGCGTGGTAACAATTCGGCGGTATAAGATGCTTATGTGAGGCTAATGATGATCTACAAAGTGACGCCCACTATACTCACCTTCAACTAATCGATGATATGCCCGGTAGTCACGTGTTACTTCTCAAAGAATCCGTGCTCACTAATGTTCTGCTAAGTTTGACTGCTGATTTGAAATGTTAACTAGCAGGTGGCTGTTAGTAACCAACATCAGCCGGATTGCTGACAGGAGCTTAAATGTGCTGCACAGGAAATGCTATCTACCGCCTGCATGCTACAAGACTAGAAGAATGGACTGGTAATCGGTTGTTCACTAGACCCCGTATTACCTGACGAAAGATTAGTAGTGGTAGTAATCTCAAAAGTATAGTAAATAGACACAGAGCCTACAAAATCCATGGAGATGAGCAGATAAGGGGCGGAGTCGCGCGTCATAATCGTGGCATAGTAGTTGTAGGTGAGCAACACACTTCAGCTACTGTGCCGTATGAAGAGTGGAACATTTTGACAAAATATAGAACAAAACATTTTTAGTTTGTTTTGCACATGCCGATTGTTCTCTATTTTGAGATTTCCAATGTTTGAAGCATTAAACATAGGAATCCATACACTTCTGTACACAATTCTTCCACTGGTTCCGGGCCATGTCTTCAAGCATGTTAAGCCATTGACAATCCTTATCTTTGGGTCCCCAACTTAGAAAACGTACGGGTCCAGCAGCGGCTAGACGTGACGTCAGCGATTTCATGTGCTGTCGCAAGTGGAAGGCTGACTACCACGCTGTCGCCTCCGGACAGGTCCTCGAAGAGCGTATAGAGCGCGGCGCGAAGCGGCAAACGCTCAGGTGCCATGCGTAGGACATGGCCGAGCTAGTTAAACTGGGCAGCAAAACCAATTTGTTGAAGGGAATACTCGCATTACCCAAGATGTGACGTCGAAGGTCATCACTGTGAACTCGATGTTGCCGCCAAACACGAAAGAACCTCCTTAAGTAACCGTTGTCGAAAGAAAGGAGTGTATCTGCAGAAACAGCCCAGTCATTACACCATGACATTCTGCTTATTCGATGGTAGGGATAGCAGTATATGCAACTAGTACAGTGTCTCATCAACGCATATGTAAAATTCAGAATCCCTCGCTTTATTCGAATACTTAAACTAATCGAACAGAAAACAAAAGAAGGAAGGGCGTGAGCAGTAAGCAGGCACACTGTACCGAGGCTTCACTGCCACGCGACCAACATCAGTCGCGCCATGGCTGGGTATACCGCGAGGTCGCCGCACTTACGCGGATGGGAACCGGTGACCTCCGGATTACAAACGAACGGTAAAACACTTGAGATGACAACCCGAACTATGATTGTAACAGCACCTTACGCATGTCGCAGTTATCGCGATTATCGTTCCATTTCGCCACATAACGCCGCTCCAATTATATACAAATTCACCTGGCTTGACGAAGCCCTTGTGTCAAAAGTGAAAAAAATACGCTAACGGGCTGTTTCCAAACCACTCTGAACTCAGGATATATCGATCGGTTCCAAGATTGCAAGCGTGCAGACTTTCGGAAACAGGCCGACAGAAAGTACCTCCCTTCGACATCCGCCTGTAAAAAACGCAACATGACCCAAACGGTAAGCGCACTCATCATCTGCACACATCGCGGTAAGAGTAGATGAATATATTGACTCTAGCCAGCTGTACAAGAAAGGTTGCTCGGTGGATGAATAGGACCCAATCATGAACACGCTCATGGTGAATAGCTAAATAAAAATATCCATGAGCGTGCAAGGCTAAATACGGCACTGAAGAATTAAGGGTACATGGTAAGCAAGAAGAAAAGATGACGGGGCTGCTTTCGATAATGACCTTGTCATGTAAAGTGTATAATCTTAGGAATGCAGAGGAACAACGCTGCTCGAGCTGTTACAATCCATCGAGCCCGAACATTGTCGATAGCTGCAACAAAGAGAACCCGGAAGGGATTTAAGGCGAAGTGGTTCAATGCGAATTTTCTATCACGCATGCCTTTTCCAAAGTTGCCAAGTCAAGTAGACCACTGCTAACCCATATAAGCAGAGAGCTATTGATCACAAGTGACTGCATAGAGCTCCGCTCGCTAAATTAAAGTCGTCGCGGCAAGCGGGATTACACCGCGTTCAGATAAATGTTAGGCGTTGTCCACTCTCAAATATGCACTCATCGAGAGGCTACAAGCATGTTTACACTCTAAAGCTTAAAATATCAGACATGTAACCGCTTTAGCTACGGCCCCAATCATCGAAAACACCGAGGATCCCTACTGAGTGAAAGTACTCCAAACCGAAATTGCTGTCCCCATCTATTAACACAAAAGCAGACCAACAGTGACTACTGGACGGCTTTAGACATTCCTGGGCGCAGCGATTAAAATTTCCTCATTTAAGCTGCATCTAGGTCGGCGTGTCATATTCGCCGTTAGTCACATATATGCAAGATTATTAAAGGTAATGGCGAAAGGAAACGAAGTAGTGTCATGTAACACCCGTGTTTGGCAACTTTTGAATTATTGCACAGAACCGATCGTCTTACGTGTCCCTTATTCGTTGTCTTAAGGGCAAGAACTCGAAGCGCAGGTATCTAAGCAAATATGTTCACCGCTCATTCAGAGAACAAAGTTGCGCCTTATATCTCTAAATTTTTCGAGCTAATCGCATCCCCGATAGTGGGACCACAATCAGGAAAGCCAAAAATAGTAAGATAGACAATCAAAACGTTGTGAGCAAGCGGCAGGTTGATCCCAAAGCGCGTGCTCCCATTGCCCCTCTGTGTTTGCCAATGGAGTGGGGAAGTGGCCAAATCATTTCAACTGGAGAAGCGAAACAAGCATATTGAAGGATAAACCCGTTTAACCCATAACACCATGTCTAATCTCGCCTATGCGACCACGGTCTTGTCATCACATTCAGATGACCTTTCGCAAACAACAGTTGTCAAAAGCGGAAGTACGAAATGTACAATCCGCGTTAATTGACCAAAACCCACTTCCACATAAGAATGACGCGCGAACAATGACCTTGTAAACCGTGTTATTCTACAAGACATCCCACGATGGCAAACGCATTTCTGTGAAAAGCGAGGTCTAGTCCTATTGCGAAAACAGTAGGAATACCACCCACTCTACTTCAAGACGTGTGCCTTGGCAAGTAAGCATAAAAACAGGAGCTTGACGGTCCTGGGGCAGTAGTTTGCACTTGTAGTGCCTAACTGCAGACGGACGACATGGAAGTAGCCTATGCGTGTGGTAAAATCAACGTTCACTAGTTCAGGTAACTAGGGCCGGCGTGTATCAGCTCAAAATCTTCAATGTCCATACGCAATCACAGCGCCACGAATTAATGCGCTGTTTCATGGTAAAGACAGAAATTTGGGTAAATGTATTGAAAAGAGTAGCTTGCAGTTTAATCTGACTAACGAAGCGTAATGGCTGCGGGTATTGTCATCAGAATAATACCCCACAAAAATAGTCATAAGAGATGTCAAGGATGCATCTACTCACGGACAAATGGGAAACAAACGACTGTGACGTTGTAAGTGCAACACTATAAGAAAAATGATGATGGTGAGGAAGAAAAGATGGTGTTTCAATCAAAAAAGTGGGAAAACGGATGTAGTGCGCAGTACAGTTTATTCATCAGCTGTCGTAGAACATCCAGGCAAGGGGATAACGAATGATGAAGCCCAAACAAGAGGTTGCGATCTGAAATGACGAAACAAAGTACAAATAACCGGAAACGATGATGCAGTAAGTCATGGAAATGGAGATGGGGTAAAAACCGTTAGCTACCAAGGATCTATTGCACCTCCTGTTGAGGAATGCAGCTAGATATCGGAGTACATAATGGAAAAATGAAGCAAAATTCACCGGAGTGAGGTCAAAGCAGAAGCAGACGTGAAAACAGATTAGAAATCCGGCAAAAGAACAAGGTTGCGTTCGTCAGGAGAAATACATTATGGTTCAGGTAGTTCAGAAAAACTGCGGGTTGAAAAGTATCGGTAAATGAGAGGCATTTCAGAACTAAAAGTTGCCAGGGAAGTGGAGGAATGCGGCAGAAATTTAAACAGGTCATCGGTTAACTTTAAGTGTCTAGCCCAACCGTCAACGACCCAGGTTGTCAGCAACAGGACAGTGTGAGTGCAGTAACTACCGATGAAAATGATATGGACACAGGGCTGCTACTACAACATTCATAAAAACGGCTGAAGTGGAACAAACATTGTAGATCGAAAAAGTTTGACGCGATTCTGTGAAGCTGGCTAACCTGGAGGAGTAACAGGAACCTCGTAGTATCTGCTTCTGACATAGGTCCACGAATACGAAGCGCTAAGTTGATTAGGGTGAAGTTGTTAACTTCGACAATCTCCTCCTCCAATTCCTTCCCAGGGATTACAGCAGGAGCATCGTGGTTCGCTTCAGCTGGCTCATCACTTAGTAAGTTTGAATGGGGTAGTGGAGGTTGAAAAGTGTGCACCAAGCGACATTCAATGAGGCCAATGCGTGCGCATGTGTTCAGTATGAACTGGCCAACTGTGCTAAGCGATTTGGGGTGGAAACGAACCTTGCTGGGATGAAGCAGTTTATCTTGTGTATCGTAACTATAAAGAAGGAATGAAGAAAATACAAGAGCAGCATAAGGTTCAAATAACACCATGATTATAAACGTTGGTTAGAAGAAACCCCCGTTTTTGCGATTGGATCTTAGTGAAAGGGGAAAAACAAGAAGCAAGGAATGTTATGCCTTAGTTTATATTAAGCATCGAGTCTAAGATGGTGCTCGGAGGCCGAGCGGAAAGCCGAAGAACAAGGAAACTCACGATACAAACCCCAGTGTGATCGGCTTTTGTCAATTGCAATGGGCACCCCAAACTAACGTGCTCAAAAATAACACATCAGCCGTTCGAACTGATGCTCCACTATCTTACAACCATAATGACCTACGGAGTAATGAATAGTAAAAGAGAGAGAAGGGGAACTAGGCTAAAACAGTAATGCCCAACTCGATAATCCGGCGATAAGGCGCCTACACCTTAGCAATAATATACCGTCATTAACCGAAAGCTACCGTGCAAAAAAGATGGGATTGGCGAAACTGCTCCGCAGTATAATCAGCTATTACCACACAGAAAACAGCACCACACACACACTATACACACTAGAGGTGGGAAACAGCACCAACAAACCTTAAACAGGTAGTCCGATTAGACGACAGCAAACGCGTCACTAATGCTGGCGGTGAACAATGTCCTATAATGTCTAAGCAAGTGTAAGGCAGGTCACGTGGACTCTAGTCAGGAAAGCGAGACGGACCAATGGAACTTAATGACTTCATTTTCTCTGCTTTGTCCCTCAGAAACAAACGGAATATAGGATTAGTATTACTTTTTCAGCAATTAGGAGCCTAGAATGTGGCTTTTGTGCACTTTGCCAATGTCGAAAAGACGAATGCTGCGGGGACGCATTCGTAAGTGTGGCCGGAATCGTCCGTTACTTCAGATTAACAACTACCACCTATTACATTAAGTGTATCCTTTTGCGAAACCCCTGTATAGGCTCAATGCGAGAGCGTATGTTACCGGTACTGAGATTTTGGCCGCTGCACAGTTGATAAAAAAGCGTTTGACATTGTCTAGACAGAGAACATCGGCTCCGAAACAATACCCGGTGTGGCGTGCAAAGTTTGACAAGTATGTCCCCTTGGGTGTTTTCATCATCCACAACCCACATTATGCGTGTTTTCATGGCCAATTGTGTCAGAAGAGTTACTCATACCATTCAACTTTCGCAGAAGAATTACGGTCTATGGAACAACATCCGAAAGAGAGCATAATAACAGCCGCTTCTAAGTAATTCGGTTGAAGCTTCCTAGTCGAATTAAGCACACAACGTGAGCAACCAGGTTCCATCACAGAAGACCATGCATTATATAAGACGTAGTGAGACACTGACGAGGCGTTCACGAAGACGCGAAATGTGCAAACTCTGTCGCTGGAATCACAAGGCGGTAGTCGAAGTTACTTTGGAATTGTGTTGTTTTCCCTAACTTCTGGTTGCATGTAGGCTCGCAATGAGTAAAATCTATTGACCGATCTCACACGGAGTGCAAACGCTGAGTATCCATATGAGAAACAGAGCACAGGCAAGGAGGATTTAGGAGCGCCGTTAGCACACGTTGAAAACTCGGGGGGGGGGGTATGCATTGACTGTTTAGTTGGAAAAGAGATACACAAGAAACTTATGGGGGGAGACGAAGGAATGTTGCCAGAGCACAGTAAACTGACAACACCCAGGCTGTTTGTTCACTGGCCAAACCTCTTTGCACTATGATTATGAAATCCAAGTAGGTGACAAATAAAATAGAGTGAAAACCCAAAATAATCAGCATTATTATCGGTAACAAAATCATATATCCGAATGTAGTACTGGTGTTCAGACGCTACACTGGCAAAACGGACTTCCTGATATGTAATAAGAGTAGATGAGTGGGAACAAGATGTAGAACCTACAAACTTACGATCACAAAGTAAATATCAACGGATTAGTAAGAGGAGTGATAAATTTGTGATGAATTCCTACGTAAAGTAAACATGCTTGGAGATAATGCAATACCACCGAAAAGACTTATTGAGTTTACACTGCATAGCAAATAATAAACATGCCGATGACAGTTACCTATCACTGTTACAGCTATCATCCTCTAACAGTCGTGTTGCTCGTGTATTCCTTTCAGCACCAAACCATAGCCAGTTTGATGACAATGTGTGCAATGACATTAAGGACTATATGAATAAGTTTCGGCAGATTTGCAAGGTAATTAGAATGCAGTGAAGTGACGGTTGAACGTATGGCAAATAGAGGCGCCCGGGCATCTATAAGACCCTAGTTACTTTTGTTAAGCTTCGCCATCTCTGGCGCCAACATGACCAGAGTCCCTCAATGAAGGGCTGAATTTCAAGGCGGTGATGATAGCGATCCTGCTCTACGGACACTGTAGAAGACCAGTTATACCAGAACTTTCATGAGCTGCTCCTAAGGGCTCTTAAAACAGACATCATTGTTTTGGCAGGTGACTTCAACGCGCGTGTCGGTCGTCTGCTTCCATGTGAGCGCCATCTCGGGGGACCGCGTGGATATGATGATGTTCGCTCAGACAATGGAGAGAGACTGCTCAGTCTGTGTGTTGGTCGTCAACTATTCCTCTCCAGCACCAGCTTTCGTCAACCTGGACGCCAGTATGCTACTTGGCGCCCTCATCATCAATCCAGCGCTGATCACAGATTAACCATATAGCTATAAGTCGCAGATGGCGCGGCAGCGTAAGCGACTGCCGATCATTTTGGTCAACATGCGTCGCTACTGATCATACACTGGCTTGTGCGACCGTTTGCATGCGTTTCGGTGGTTCGCCTAGGTCAAAACACACCCGACTGAAGTTGGAGGACCCAATGGTGAAGAAGGAGTATCAACAAAGGCTTCGTGAATATCTCGCTCTCTCTCACTCTGGATGTTGATCAACACTGGTCAAGGCTGCAACAAACTTTGCTATCGGCCGGTTTGTCCACCTGTGGCCCCGCTCACTCCACTTCCAAATGCTGGATCTCGGGAAGATCCTCGGAATTGCTGGATCGCCGACGGGCGATGCCTGCTGGTGCACAGTACAACGAAAACCGCCGGCCTATTATGCAACAGCTGAAAGCAAGCCTTTGCTCTGATCGTGAATCTTGGTGGTCAAAACAAGCTGCTAAGATGGAAGCCGCTGCATCAGCTGGCAACTTCCGCCGTCTATGTTGCATCATCAGGGTCACCGGTTGCAATTTCCACGCTATCAGCCAGACGATTTGTGAATCAGACGGCACGTAGATCACCAACCTTCACAGGTGATTGGGTCGATGGGCAGAGCATTTCGCTCTTCAATTCAACCTCACAACACAGCCCCACTGTGACACCTCCAGCACCAATGGATGACGCTTGGCCTGTCTCCACAGCCTCCCCAAATGAAGCAGAGATTCGAAATGCAATCCAATCTTTGAAACGCCACAAGGCGCCGGGTCCTGACAACCTACCACCGGCTCTATTCAAAGATGGCGGAGTGTACTTGTCAGAGAAATCCTATCGCTGTTCACGAAAGTTTGGACTGAGGA
The DNA here is from genome assembly GCA_944474145.2 of Dicrocoelium dendriticum. Taxonomy (NCBI): domain Eukaryota; kingdom Metazoa; phylum Platyhelminthes; class Trematoda; order Plagiorchiida; family Dicrocoeliidae; genus Dicrocoelium; species Dicrocoelium dendriticum. Next base: position 120,018,158 of record OX104063.1, on the reverse strand, counting down.
GAAAGTTCTGAACTCATGGGGAGAATCGGTCATTGTTTCGATTCACAAGAAGGGCTCCCGCGACGATTGCTGCAACTACCGCGGAATCTCGTTAATCTCTATCGCATCCAAAATCTTCGTTTCGGTCCTACTTAGCAGGCTATCAACGACTAGAGAGGACTTTTCCCGAGAAGGACAAGCCGGATTTCGTCCAGGCCGCGGCTGCATCGACCAAACCTTCAAGCTTCGCCAACTTCTCGAACTTCGTCATATCCACCGGAGGTCAACAATCGTAGTGTTTCTGGACATCCGAGCGGCAATTGATTCAGTAGATAGGCCTGCGTTGTGGGACCGTTTACTGAAGAAAGGTGTGCCCGACAAGTTTGTAACCATCCTGAAAGTACTTTACAGTCACACGTCGGGCAAAGTAAGGGCTTACGGCACACTCTCTTCTTCATTTGCTGTGACCAGCGGTGTTCACCAAGGTTGTCCTATTTCACCTTTCCTCTTCAATTTCGCCATCGAAGATGTTCTCCAAAGAGCACTGGAAGGTGTCCAGAATTGCGGTGTGGAACTCCTCCCTGGAGACAGAATCACGGACTTGGACTACCCCGATGATATCGCCTTGCTGGGGGACGACCCACAAAGCGTCCAGAGCGCTTTGGACCGTTTAGCGATGCAGGCGTCTGAGTACGGCTTATGCTTCACTCCGGGAAAACGTAATACGCTGCTCCAGAACTTGCAGGTGCCTGAACCCGCGCTCATCATTGCTGGACATGTTCTGGAACAAGTCTCTTGCTTTACTTATCTAGGGAGTTGCATTACGGCTGGTGGCGGAGAGATTGCCACGGCCCGCCTTGCATTCATCAAACTGGGACACCTATGGCGTCGTCGTGATGTCAGTCTCAAGCTCAAGTGCAGGGTGTACAATACTTCCGTCCGAGAAGTACTCTTGTACTGCTGTGAGACTTGGCCTACTCGCTCGGAAGATATGAAGCGGTTGTCAATCTTCGACAATCGCTGCCTACGAAGGATTGCTCAGGTGTGGTGGCAACACCACGTAAGCAACGCAGAGGTGCGGGACCGCGTGCTAAGAGCGAGTAGTGCAAGTTTTCAGGACGTTATTCTCCGACATCGCATGTGTTGGTTCGGGCACGTTTTGTGCATGTCAGCTCATCGCCTTCCACGTCGAGCGCCATTTGCACTCCCAGGGAGCGATTGGAAAAAGTGCCGCGGTGGACAGCCAGTGACGTGGAGAAGGCGCATGAAGAAGGCAACCACAAGTTTGGCGACAGTCGGACAAGTCCGTCTTCCAGATTGGGGACCACGAGATGCTGAATTGCAGTGGTTGGAAATATTGGACGTCATGGCCCGCAACAGACATCATTGGCGTCAATGTTGTTCTGCTATTTTACCATCCATTTGATGCACACAAAACAAAAAATACAGAATGGCGTGCGAAAAAACCAAAAACATCCTTTCCCATATTATTTTTAATATATATATATATATATATATATATATATATATTCTTGATGCTTCTTCACCGCAGTTGGGCTAAACCAACTTACACTTAAACTAGGTCTTTCTCAGCTGGATAAATTTCATTCCGCTTTATTTGGTTTGTTCTGCCTCCCTGAATAATGTTCTATTAACTGGCCACGTTGCTTACACTAATTGCGCTTATCTTCGGTAATTTTGTTGCGTTTGTAGCATTTTAAGTAACTTGTGGACATTTCTTACTTATCACGGATTTGTTGCTAACCAACTTACTTCATATGGTAATTTAGCGAAGAGTTATGCCACCGTATCTGTATGCATTATTGGATTTATTTTATTTCAGCTTGTCGTTTAAAGTGAATGGCTGTTGTTTGATATCCCTGGTATGGTTGCGCTTGATGTGTATGTTGACAAGGTGCCTACCTGTCTATTACCCACTACATCGTTCATACTGGCTCCAGGAGACAGTTGGTCGTTGCTGGAGGGGACGGGGTGCACGGTTCATGTGGCCGTGCTAGGCTCAAAGAGCGGTTCCATGCACTCAGTGTGGAGCGGACTACGGTTCAGCCACCGCCTTGTGTGCGCTTGCTTTCCCAAATACAGCGTGCTTGTGTTTGCCTGTGAAGGAGTGTGGGCCGGCTCCGTTGATGAGACATGGTTCCCATCCGCATGCCTCCCGGTCTTATTCCTTCGGGTTTACACTGGATATGGGGTATGTGGTTGGAGCTGTGGGTGGTGCAGCGTAAGCCATTCATGGTCCCTCTGTAGGTGCAGGCGTCCTGTGGCTTGCCACAGTGACAGGCAAATCCGAAACCGGATGCCGCCAACCATATATACAACATGGACATTGGGTCTCTTCGCAGTCTCTGGAACTTATCGATGCTCGCTGACATATTCCGGATGTAAGGGAACAAAATGAAACTCGCAAAGAGCTCTGCGCAAAACGCCGTGCTAGTCTGAAGAGAGACCGCGAATCCTGGTGGTCTCATCGTGCGTCAGAGATGGAAGTAGTCGCTGACCTTGGTAACCGTCGAAAAATATTCCGTCTGACACAGGAAAAAAGCAGCAGGAGATGTGGTGTTAGTGAAACAATTTGTGACGATACTGGACAGCCTATCCACAATTTGTCAAAACGTTTGGAGCGTTGGGCTGAGCATTGTGAAACGCAATTTAATCAGCCGGAATTATTCGATCCCTCACCGGCCAGTGATCGCCCTGCTCTATGGGCTGTCCTTTTGGATCCGCCCTCTCGCTCAGAAGTCAAACGTGAGATCGGACTATTGAAGGTGAACAAAGATGCGGGACCAGATGAACTACCTCCGGCCCTCTTCCAATTCGAGGGGCCTGCGGTTGATGATTTACACGAACTACTAGTGAAACTTTGGGAGCAGGAAACTTTCCCTACCGACTGGAGCCGCTCCGTTATTGTTCTCATCTTCAAAAAAGAATCGCGCTCGGAATGCGGCAAGCCTTGAGAAATTAGTCTGATCTCCATCGCCTCCAAAGTACTTACCTATGTAATCCCTCAGAGACTGACTGGCGCTCGTGAAAGTCAGACTCGTGAGGAGCAAGCCGGGTTTCGTCGGGGTCGTGACTGCATCGACCACATCTTCACTTTGCGTCAATTGTTGGAGCACCGTCACACCTATTGGCGGCCCACCGTAGTCAGGTTCCTCGGTATCAAAGGTGTATTCGATTCGGTTGATCGATGTACTCTTTGAGACTGTCTACTAAGGAAAGGTGTACCTGAGAAATATGTAAATATTATTTGAGCATTATACGAGCGTAGCTCAGACAGCTTGAGGGCGGCTTACGCTAAGCTGTCATCGCCCTTCAATATCTTCAGCGGTGTGAGACAAGAATGCCCGCTATCACTTTTTCTCTTCAACTTCGCTATTGACGAATTAATGGAAATCGCGTTCACAGGACACGAATTAGAAGGTGTGGATCTGCGCCCAGGAGAACGACTTCTTGACTTGGAGTATGCAGACGACATTGCCCAAATCTGTGACAGCTCACAAGCGTGCCAAGCTACAGCGGACAGATTAGTACTGGCTGTCCTTCACTTCGGGCTTTGCTTTGTACCATCGAAATGCTAAGCTTTCCTTCAAGATTGGCAGGGATCGCCTCCTGCGCTGACCATTGGTAGGGATCAGCTAGAAGTCGTTCAGGAATCCAACTACCTGAGAAGTTGTATCAGCGCCCTTTGGATCGAAGACGAGATCACGAACAGTATAGCAAAAGCTCGAAGTGCTTTTGTTAGTTTTCGCCACTTATGGCGGCGGCGCGACATCACTCTTGCCCTGAAGAGTAGAGTGTACAGTGCAGCGGTACGGTTAACCTTACTGTATGATTGTGAAACCTGGCCCCTTAGATCAACGGACATAAAGATGCTAGTTACTTTCGACCACCGGCGCCTTCGCAATTTAGCTCACATCTGGTGGGAACACCGCGTGAGCAACGAGCGTGATCGAGGCCTTGTTTACGGCACAGGAAAAACAAATGAACCGCTCAGCAGCGTTATTTCCCGCACTAGGCTCAGATGGCTCGGTCACGTTTTACGCATGCCAGCCCACCGACTCCCAGCGACGTGCGTTGTTTGCGAACCGGTAGTGTGGATGGAAGAAGAGGAGGGGTGGCCAAGTGATGACTTGGTCCAGAGGAATGAAGGCCCTCACTTTGAACCTGGCCTCGGTTGGAGCTTCATGGCTCCCTGGTTGGAGTCCAAAAGACAATGAACACGTTAGGCTAGATAAACTTGCTGACCTCAGTACCGTTCCTGTTGTGAGTTCCTTTGTCTCTCTCCATCCCTTTCAGCCTCCCCTCTCCAACCACAATTTCATTCCGCAGCATAATATAATTTTAAATCAGAATTTTTCTTGTTGCCTAGTAGCTGGCTGCTAGCTTTCCGGAACGATGCCTATCCGTTGCTGGTAGCTCAGCTGGCATGTAATTGTTGTATTTATTTTTTTCTTTTACGTACTGCGGCGCAGTATCTGCGTTTTTACACCTCTAGCTAACATGTATAATGATGATGATAATGCTTGGTATTTATGCTTCGGTAATTGTTGAACGACCTTACACAGTAACCCAAACAACCAGAGAGCAAGTAACCCTGGAGTCGAGAACGATGCTCAACATAGCTTGACCTGTGGTTACTGCGTCATCATCTCCGGACGCATGCGACCAATAGCGATAGGATGTTCTAAGCGCAGTCAGCTCGATGTCCAGTCGAAAATTCTGGATCCAGCTTTCATGGGTGCAGCACACGTCAGCCTGATGGATCATAGCGAGCGCATCGTTACAATACCCGGGAGAATGTAAAAATTTAACAGGAAAGCCCATTAGTGTAATGAAGAAACAACTCGAATCAACAATGTTCAAGGGGTACATCAATACAGTAAAATTACAGTCCGTTAAGCGATACATGGGATCGGTTCTACTACCGGTCTTAGCAGCTAACCAACTGTTCCAGATATGTGTCCAATTTTGAACTGCTCGTACGGTTTCGATAGTCGTTCTGCACCACACTTTTGTGTCAAGCCGTTTATTTCTTATTTTGACTGCGACTGGGAGTTTGAGGAGAATGCATTCGGTTCATATTTGGTAGTATGGTGAAAAGGTTGCAGATGAGTAATCCCGATCACTTACGCGAAAAACACGGGAGGTGAGTAATGGAGATTAAGTGGTTTAAAAGGAAAACAGATGGAGAATAATACTAGCATCGACAATAGTTTAGTTTTGGTTGGCCTGCTTGCTGAATACATATATAGGGGAACAAAAAGCACGTTGGGGACGAACCAGGAGACAAAGAATGGGAGAAAAGCAAAACAGTAGATTTAGGTGCATAATACATGTCACAGATGGCTACTCAATGGAAGTCTTCTGCACCTGACCGGTGGATCGCATTCGCGTATACAATAAGCTTCGGGTGAAGTGATAGCAAAACTCCACTGAAAGATTGTAACGCAATGTTCGGCGGATTCACATGCATGACGCAATGCCCCATTTTCGCATAGGAGTTAAAATATAAACGGTAGTGACAGGGGTTTTGTTGTCTGATGCAATACGAAATGTTCTCAACACCATTATTCACCCCTGACCCGAAAAATTCCTGAAGTTGTGATTTTGCGTCAGTAGAATAAATGTACATGGGGAAGTCAGTACTCAAAATCAACTCACTATGGTAGGCGATGTCGTGGGCATGGAATCAGGGCGAACAGTTGAGGGACACTGTACACAAAGTTGAATATTTGCGGGATGAAGAATAACATCAAAGTTTTGCTGAAGTGACCCAAAACCCCAACAACAGCCAAGGTCATTCCGGCAAAGTAGCAGAATGTGTCACCCACAAAAACTGATGCGGGGTAACTGGAATGGAAGAGCGGAAGGGTAGCTAACTGTTTTCCATCGTGAATGAAGTCTAACGATTCAATTACGATGGTAGACAGTTTAGAGCAAATGATTGGATTAAGGTAAGTAGATCAAATTATGACCGGGATAATCGTATTACAAGACCGGTTTCACGGGTGCAGCAAAAGCCAAAATATCAATGATACCACTTTTGTTGCTGGAATGCTAGTACATTTAAATGCAGCACTCGAACGCAAGGAAGCGGTGCATAGCGGAGAACAAACGAGTTTACGGATCCGGTCCCAAGATAGTAGATATGTTCATACGGACCGCTTAAACTAAAATGACAAGACTGAAATAGACATTAGCCCTGAGGGAAGTAGGTCTCAGAGGACTGAAGACCGCCAGAGCTCCTGAGATGGATGAATCCGGCATGTGGCCAGAGATACATTGACTAAACACCTTATGGATGCAAGCAAGAATTCAAAAGGCAGTCACAAAGTCATACCAACATTTGGCTGAAAGACAGCCACGAGCAATCGAAGCCGCTCGTTTAAAAGAAAGAAGCAAGAAAAAGAGCATGATAAGACAGAGTAGTTTCGTTAATTAAGACGAGAATAAGGTAGCATACATTCAGTAAGGTTTAGTTTCGTAAATCAATCAGGATCTGAGCACTGGAATTAGATGCACACAGTTATTATGGTCCTCGACACGATAATAAAATAAAGGAAGCAGGGCTAGAAAAAGAGAAAAAATGTAAACCAAATCCCAGACATGAATCCAACGGTCAGCTACAAGAGCAAAAACTCCAGTGGAAACATGCAAAGAAAGCCAACATTATTATGATAGCAAAGTTGAGGAAACAATGAGAGATAAAACGACGCAGATGAATCGCACTCATCCCCCGTTGCCTCGCGCTGGTTTGTGCAGTCGATGAGTAGAGAAATGAAAATGCAAATGGTAATCAATGGTAACCCTTTCAAAAAGAAAATGTGCCGTGTAAGGGGTCGGTTGTGCGGCATTTCACCCTCATGATTTTAAGAGCTCGTATGGCCGCGGAGTGGTGGAGCCTTTGACTCTAAATGCCAGTGCCAACCACCGGAAGAGATGATAAAGTGTGAGACTGGAACAAGACCACCTATTTCGCTTTAACACGTTCAAATTAGCCAGCATTCTCGAGTATGAAGCCCATTTTCACAGCAAACTCATCTTTGTTCATGACCGCCATTCCTGAACGCCTATCTCAGTGGGCAGTTCGCGTATTCCCCGCGAATACCCCTTGTAAGTGCGCATTGCGTTTTACTGGCACGGTTTTAACCTAATGAGCAGCATCAGTCAGTATGATCCTGATCCAACTAAGTCCAATGGTGCTGATTAGTAGAGCCGCGTTTTCTTGACCAAAGAGGTTCCCCTGATGAGCCTCAACAAACAGAAGTTTGCCGTTGAATCCACATAACGATGCTTTCAACTGCAAACTGTCAAGCTTCATATATGAGAAGTTCACCGCATACGGTTTTGGATCACAAATACAGGTCCCTCATTCTAGATGCTATTAAGCAATTCTTCGAGCCTTGTAAGATAACTATTTTGTATGACCAACGGTAGCTTTATTTTGGCAAGTGTAAATAATCCGACAAGGACCAAGGAGAATAGGTGTGGGTAAGTTTCCAACAAACGCAAAAAGCAGCTGAGTCAACCACAGGGAAACAGATAACACGTGAGGGCAGCTCTGGAAAGGAATAAGTTTAGTTCCGCTTAACAGCTTCAAGATCGCACGAGGATAGGGGCGTGGGTGAATAACCTAGACAGCAACTTTATTCCTAAGCGTGTGCAATCCGCACAACACAAACTGAGCAACAGCGTCTCGAAAATACCAGTCAATACAAGAAATGTTTCCTCGATAGAACAGGGGGGCTGTTTATAAATTGGTAGATGGACGAACTTTTATTCTCGACGGCGCGATATTCGACCCACTTCAGTATGGTCATGGATATGCAGTCATAAACAGAACACTAATGGAAAGCTAGTTGGAAAAAGTCAGTTATTCGCAAAGACGTGAGTGGCACGTGAAAGAAAGGAAGTGAATTGTTATCCTCATCAGAGCAAGGTAAATGGTGTACGGTATGACCATATGCCTGAGTACAGAAATTAAACAAAATCGCCACAGTGTGGACAAAAAGGCGGCAGTTAAAAAGAAGTGAAAATGAGATTGCATCAGCACCATAGCAAGTGAACCTTCGGAAGGCGAATGAATCGCTAGTACATAAAAACAATATTATCAACTTGCTCATGGTAGGATAGCATAAATGGCAAGAGAAATAATCGTCCATCAGCAATCCAACCAAATGTAGGACGGTCGGTGGATCAGCTATCAAGTTGGAACGCAATGGTATGTAGGAAACGGTGACTCGGAAATCCCTGCCTTCCATTAGCGGTCTTAGTATGTGTCTAAAAACTGCCGAGTATCACTTCGTGTGGACGAAAAACTAGACAACTACACTGAGATGATACAACAAACGCTGAGAGAATGGAGAGCAAAAGCAGAGCTGAGGAAGCCCGTAACTTATCGGAAATTCAACGCTTCACTAAGAGTTGGCGGCTTTTGCAAAGTGCCAGAAGAAAAACACGATTAGACAAAATGCACAACTTCAGCATCCAGATAATACTGGAGGTGAAAAAGTCGAGCTTTGTTCAATCAAACAGTAAGTGGAAATCGAGTCGACTCACCGGTTAACTTTGTACAAAGCCCAGCAAACCGCGATGAAGGGAATCAGAAAATAAAGTGAGAACAAGTGTATGCGCCAGAGGTGACCTAAATTGGACAGAGAACAGTGCTTACTAGTCGGTCTAAAAGGTGTTCCACAGCAAATTGCGAGGATAAACTATAACAAAGGTTCTGCTTAGGTGCGAACAAACAGAATAATCGGAACTAAAGAAAGTGCACCAGTTTCATCAATAAAAGTGGTGATGTACTCTGTGGAGAATGAGCCCAATAAACACAATAATCGCAAGACGCACGTGCTCCAGTAAGTAGTTCTGGCAGATTTCAAAAAGGAGACGCGCTTTCGAGATTCCATATAAAGTGCCAATGAAGTAGAGCCATCGAGTGTATGCTTACTTGCTAATACCGTGGAGACAATATGGGTAGGTTTAAAAAGTTTAAACTTAGGTGTCCAAAAAGAAAATGGCCTAATCGTTACAGATACTATACCCATTAGCAAACGTAAAGAAGGGACCACAAACCGAAAACCATACAACTTCCCTCACCAAATCACCTGACTGGTATCAAAAGCGACACGTAAGACACCTAATCGACTGACTTCGTTGCACTATTGATTGAACTCAACTTCTTACGTCATTGTAACAGGCAGATGTGGAAGTAACCGTCAACGAACGCTGATTGCAAGCCTAATGTCTGTCCTCTTTTTGGAGTTTGCAAACGTATATGGTTGACACAAGTGCATAAGACAGTTCCGAGAGCCTAGTGCCCATCATTAACCGAAATATTCCAGCAATACTCGCTCGATGCGCCGACAAGCTGTGGTAAAATAGTGCGCAGGTACATGTGGTCAAATACGGTCACTTAATGTCACTAACACACGTTGGCCACGTTTCTGGTCTATGGGGAAATATCACTCACGGCAGTGTCGTGAAACCAAGAGGTAAAACATCAGGTGAGAACTCGCTATTTCCATGGCTATAACAGGAATTGAAAGGTAGCATGCGCCCTCCTACATCCGGTAGTGATCTCTCAGGTAATTGAAGAATTGAAAGGAGCGACCTTTCTTAAGAACATCATGTGATCATGAGAATCGTAGGTGTATCGGCTCATGCATACAGCGCTGCTCAACACCCCGGAAGACTGAAACAAGTGTCGAAGTGTGCATTGCATTGCACTTGTCTACATACTAGTGCCTGTGAGGAGACTGTGTTCGGCTGAAGAAAAGTTTACAGGTCGAACCCCGTTCAGCTGATCTCATAAGAAAGTGTGTAGTTGCTCATCAAATTAGCATCATGTCGCTGACAACTGCGTGCAAGTCCCCGGAACTTGCCTGATTTGTGTTTACTAGCTATTTAAGGCTTTTCAGCATAACACAGTTTCGATGGGAAGATAACACTGTCCGATAACCCATGTCCTGGATTGCAGACGCCCTATGGAGCAGTGTGCAAAAATCAGCCTCTGGGTCGACATTCCCTGCTAGCGCATACAGTGCAATAGTCAAAACTCACATCCTCAGTATAGGTTTCAGGATGAAAGATGATTTCGATTGAGCAGGTCTACCAAAAATATTTCACTTTCGGGGCAATTTCTTTGATGATCTTTTCTTCTCCGTAGCCGATAGAAAAAAGGAAAACCCATTACTGTATGACGGGTATCATAATATGTGTCCCCAAAACAAAGCCCAATGGGAACACCACCAAGACTCGCTCGATGTATTAACCAGATGAAGAGTTCTATCTAGGCGTGTGGTTAGTGGAATGCCCAGTCAACTATTTCTCCTTTGCTTCGCTGTTCTATGGGTGCACATGTAAATCTCTTTGAGAATTGAAAGATTAAAGGGATAAACAAGCAATCAAGAAGTAAGAAATTCATGAATCATGTGATGGAAATGTTTATCGGTCGCTGAAGCTAGGGATAGTGGTCAAACTGAGAGACTTCCGGCGGCGCTTAACGGACAGGTAAGAGTTAGTACCCAGGAACCGGTCCAAGTGTTTTTCAGACGTAAGAGTCCGAGTACAAAACAACCAGCACGCGTGCTCATTGTGAAATGGCAGTATGGGCTAAGGATACTGCATATCAGTCTTCACGGACAGTTCCGATAGCAGTTTTATCTATCCGGTGCAAACTAGAAGAAATGGGGTATGGACGATTAGAGTTTAGCAGCCCTTAGTGTCTAGCGCGACCTAACTGAATTGCATCGGAAGTCTAGCGCAGTAGACCAAACACAAGCTGGCCATAAAAAAGGCATCAGCAATGCGCCGGTACGCAGTACCGACGCGATGGTCGTCCGGTCTCTACGCAGGTTCGACCCGCGCCCTCGGAGTACAAGACAGAGTTGTGACCCTTAAGGCTACGGATCGGCAGCTGTACATCAGAGTAAACTAGAAGATGAAGAACTAGTTAGAGGAGAGTGAGTTAAACGCGCGATTATCAGAAGAAGGGAAGTCCGGAGTAACATGCATATAAGGTACTTGATGGGTCGCAGTTCACTGTCTATAACTCGCCAGACCCGGGACTATCCAGTGGAACGGAGACCGATCACGTGTAAAAAACCGACAGCTTCGTGGCTTAAGAGCAAAAGTGAAGTACAATTACAGTTGCTCATACAATAATTTCGAGTAAAAATGGGTAGCAAACAATTAAAAAAACTGAGGCTATTCTCAGAACAGAAGATCGCTTTAATCCAAACACGCCTCAGTGGTACCATCGATACATGCACCATACAAAATATATAACACGCTCAAGGTGTTTTGTATGCCGGCCCTAAGCCCAAAGATAACGAGCTTGTAGTCTGACGGCGCGGTTTCAGGCCAGGGTCAGCGAACAACCACTTCAGATAAAGTAAGTTTCGGCGTCACGAAGTGTCCTTATCAACTGAGAACAAACTAGAATACCCCACAGTTCAAGGCAGTAATACAAATAACGATACCCCTTGTAAAGGGGAAAGACGCCGGGCATACTTGCAACGTTGGAGGTATATATCTCTTAGTCGACAAACATTTAAACGAAATGAACTGTGATAGAGAAAGAGTGTTCATTCGAATATAGCGAATGTTACAAATCAAACAGTACAAACCAGATTGTCAAATAAGTATGTGAGAATCAGAGCTTAAGAAGGACAGAACGTCGGCAATATATTTTTCACGATGAATTCGACTAGCTGAGAGCTCCGTTGTACAAGTAATCTTGTTCCATGGCATGATTTATTGATTTATAAATAAATAAATAAATTTTATCCTCGACTACGCGAAGCACGCCATTAAAGATATGGGCATAGTAACAGCAAAACAATTAAACAAGGTATGTGCAATAGTATAATAGGATTTCCATGTATGTGAATCCAAAAATGTAGGTAGGTGTGTTCCTTGTGTTTGTAAATGTGTTGCTGCTCTTTGGAATGAGTTCGATCGAGTCGTCAGTGTCTAAAGGAAAGTTTGTCGTCTTCGGATTTGATAAGATTGTCCGAGTAAGCAAGGGCAGGGACTTTATTTGGTGGTGAGTCACATCCGCAACGTAGCAGGGTTGTTAAACGGACATTTGTGGCTTTTCATAGGGAGAACGCTCGCCTGACGAAAACCCAAAACGTCCTGGAAGCCTGCCGCCGAAGTATTTGCTGGAACGGATTAAACTAGAACCACCCGGCTGGCATCACGGGGAGGTTGTTCGGATAGCGGCGAATCCCAGCTACCAGCTTAGTATTAGCAGGCGCTAATGCAGTATGGTTATTAGAGATAAATAACAAGAAACCTGGTTTATGACATTGAATTGCTGATCAACCGTGAGACAAGTCTTCTCGTTGGGGACAAACACGTAGCGAAAAATCAAAACGCAATCGTGGATTGCGATTTATCAATGGGTAAACTGAGACCATACTCTAGGAACAGTAAGGAGAGACAAGGTGCGATACTGTTCCACCATAAACTGGTGTTTATAGATACGTGAGTATTCTACGCTCCCGACATTCGAAAACTCCAGGTCGCAGGAGTGCTAACAGCAGATGAAAAGGAACCCTGTGAGCTGACATGGAAGTCCGGAGATAGTCTCATTTTTTATTTTTAATCCATTTTACCATAGACCAGAGTAGGGAATGTTTGTTTGCAGGGTCTCAGGAAACATGCATTGAGGTCCTGCAGGGGGGGGAACTGTATGAGCTAGATTAGCTGGACAATTCTTATTTTTCGACAAGCACAAGGACGTTCATACAACCCCGACCATAACACCGTCATCTAATGCCCATTTTGCGCAATTTGTCGCCAAGCGCAACCAGTTTGCTGAGCACTTATACTACTTATGTTTCATTTCAGTTGATGTTTATTTTCCCACATTCGCTATTTATCCATTGTCGTCGGTTCAACGCACCCCTATCCTGTCAGGGTAACCGATGAACTTCGCGCATGCTTGGACGCGTTAATTCTGCACTGTCCACCTATCTAATGCGACTGAGGTCAATTTCCATGTAAGGTACTTAGTTGCCGTTCACTTCATTTGTTAAGCATCGCCTCCGCTTGCTTGATGATCGGTTGCCAATGAATCCAATGTCATCAGATTGTGTTCGCTGGAAAGATCGCTGTAGTTCCGGCAAATCCATTCAAGTTGTCTATCATCAGGCTGCACTTCGCGCTAATTTAATTCTCCGTCCCACGCCAACAACGCATAGTAGGCCTCATGTAACGCCGTGCCTCGTCGATCACCCTCACACAGAAGACCAGTCACGATCAGGCCCTTCAAGAACATTCGCAGCATTGCCAGCAACATACAATCAATTTTCCTAGTCCACTGAATCCATAAGGGAAGCAAGCTCCTACTTAAGCAAACCATTTTCCCCATAAGAATCTTCAACTCAATCCAAAAGCACATCAAGTTGAATCTAAAGTGGCGCATATGCACAAATGCGTGCTCATCATCTAGACCAATTGCAAATCAATGCACGAGTACTCAGAACACCTGCATCGGTTGGTGCAGCGGTTAGATTTTGCGCTCAGGGAACAAACCACGTGAGACACACGCGGACGTCAAAACAACACGTGAGCTCAGTCACTGTAGGATGCGGTGCGGACTAGCGCGCGGCATCCATGGATGGTTTGCGGAAGTACTTTAACTCCCACCCACTCACTTAAGCGGTATCAAGACACACAACACAGAACTGGGGGACCGGAGGTATTCCATCCGCGTTCATAGTGCTCACTGTTGTGCGCAGACGACCGGACGTGACATGTGCTCCACAATGGGACAGTATCGATTGCCTTCACTGAAGGTAGCTGCATACAAGCTAGCAGACATGTCCGTCGGTGGGTGTAGCCGAATTACCTGTTAACTGCAGTTGACCGGCCTTAATGATGAGGTTAACATCAGCATCCGCAAAGCAATGCATGATGTACTGCAGTGAGCTTTGCGGAAGGGTACCGCATCAAATGTGATAAGGTTACCGGGTTGGCAACAGCTCGCATTTGCTGGTCTATATGCAATCGTTAGTATATTGCAGCCGTTGACAAGGTGAACGAATACGTTTGTAAAGAACCGTCATGAGTTCGTGTGAAGCGATGATCTATGTTAACATCAGCGCACTCCTCATCAAGGTGCCAAAGTGCGACGCAGTGGATATTATGAAACGCTATTTGACTGAAGAGATTAACCTGGGGAGTGGCCGAAGCTTAAGGTGGTTGAAACAACCTAGAGTAAGATATTGTGCCGTATATTGTTCTAGCTCGGGTTTAAGTCGGAAGTAGGCACTCAAGAAAATGATGTTATCATTAGATCGTCAAAGTCCACTATTTCGTACATAGTACTAGCAAACTCCAGCAAATGGTCAAAAAGTTGTTGGTATCAAGTGGATGGCACATTTTGAACATAAAAGTGGATAAGAAAAGCAGGTTTGTGAGGAATCTGAAATCGCTCACCATGGAGTGGCACATAGCCATTCCTTGATTGCTCTGTTTGCAAGAATGGTTAGCTTCCAAACCGATATTTCGTCAACCGGTGGACACAGATGGGACACAGCACTGCAATTCAGGTCACTGTGTTTCACAGACAAGGTCATGTGCACAGAGAAGGAAGTTGGAAACGCCGCTTGCAAGTAGACAGTAATGTAATTACTGAATAGTGGACACCCGAAATGGTTAGTGAAACACCCGTTTCACAATATTCTAAAACCACATTGAAAATATACGGCGGAATGGATTGGGACGATAAGAATATTATAGGTAGAAGGAACTTCCTTTCCCTTTCCGACGACAATAACTAAGGAATAACTTTCGGGATCTGTTCAACAGTGGTGTATCTGAAAGACACACTTCTCGTAGGTAAGATGAGTAACTGCGTTCACAAACGTATTCGCAACAACTGTGAATATGTGTGTATAGGACATACCGCGAGCACACTGCACACAACGCTGCTAGAACATCTAAGGCGCATGTCATGACGACGTCTAAGTATAATGCTCTACTGTGAGATTCAGCGGTGGCGACGCACGTGTTAGGTACAGTGCATGTAAGGTGGCCAGATTATTGGTGAGCCAAAGCGAGACGCTTCCAGATTTCTTGCACGGCAAACCGAGACACTTAACCTACCCCAGTTTGTTTCTGCATATGCTGACTGTACAACACATTGAAAATATAAATATCCACATTTATTGCTCTAATATAATAACAAAAAGCACTTACTTTATTAGTCAGGACAATGGCTAAATGACAATGACTAAATAGTATATTCTCGATAGAAGGCACACAAGTGAAGGCATGATCAGATATACCTACAAGCATAGCTGCTTTGGAACAGCAAAACGTGTTGTTTAAAAAAATAAAACCAAAATTTTAGTAGTTCATACACTTGCGAAGTTCGTCGGATATTAGTGGGATCCAGGAACATTATGGCGCTGGTTCGCGAAAAAGCAAGGTTACTACTATGGTGGCAAAAGTTAACGTTCAGCGTGATTTCGCCATGTTGTAATTCATGGTTTCATGAGCACAGGAGCCAAAGTAACATGTCGGCACAAGTGTTTCAGATTAAAAGTTGATGTGTTGCTTAGCATAATAGTATCTAGAAACACAGTTATCGAGCAATACTTAAATAAATACAGAAAGAAATGTTTTATTCTCGACAGTACGAGACACGCCTGCATAGGCATGATCATGATGACACGAAAAATACATTCATCTGGCTAGCCGAACCATCTTCGTGGTGTCAGCTGGTTGGTTCGGGCTAACCCACTTCCAGCAAATAGTTCGGAAGCATTGATTCAGGAAATGGTGGGTTTCCACTTGGCATGCAATTTTTCTACAAAACGTAACAAATGTCCGTTTAACAACACTGTGACGTGGCGGATGTGACTCGTCGCTAACTAAAGTCACTCTTTATTACGTATCTGAATGATCTAACTCAGTTCGCGGACTTGGGTCATCCAAAACGAAGATTCCATATTTCTCCTTACGCCTGACCAAAAACAACCACAAATACGACGTCACATTCACAAATTCAAGCAAAACAACATGGTTGGCGGCATCCGGTTTCGGATTTGCCTGTCACTGTGGCCAGCCACAGGACGCCTGCGCCTACAGAGGGACCATGGGTGGCTTACGCTGCACCACCCATAGCTCCACTCACACACTCCATATACAGTGCAAACCCGAAGGAATAAGACCGGGAGGTATGTGGATGGGAGCCACGTTTCATCAATGGAGCCGGCCCACACTCATTCACAGGCAAACACAAGCACACTCTATTTAGGGAATCAATCGCACACAAGGCGATGGCTGGACAGTAGTTCGCTCCACATTGAGTGCATGGATCCACTCTTTGATCTTAACACGGCCACAAGGACCGTGCACCCCGTCCCCTCCAGCCACGACTAACTGTCTCCTAGTATATTTATTCACAGTCTGTTAACAGACATTGTGCCATCAGAACCATGGCAGAAGAAAAAGGTGAAGAAGATGGGGACACTAATGCGATTAAAAAATATGGGAAACGAATTTTTTTGGTTTTACACACGCCATTTTGTATTTTTTTGTTTTGTTTTGTGAGTTTTTGTGTGTATCAAAGGGATGGTGAAATTGCGGAACAACATTGCCGCCACTGATGTCTGTTGCGGGCCATGACGTCCAATGTTTCCAACCACTGCAATTCAGCATCTCGTGGTCCCCAACCTGGAAGGCGGACTGGTCCGACTGCTGACAGACTTGAGGTCGCCTTCTTCATACTCCTTCTCCACGTCATCGGCTGTCCACCGCGGCACTTTTTCCAATCGCTCCCTGGGAGTGCAAATAGCGCTCGACGTGGAAGGCGATGGGCTGGCATGCGCAGAACATGCCCGAGCCAGCGCATGCGATGTCGGAGAATAACGT
The DNA here is from genome assembly GCA_944474145.2 of Dicrocoelium dendriticum. Taxonomy (NCBI): domain Eukaryota; kingdom Metazoa; phylum Platyhelminthes; class Trematoda; order Plagiorchiida; family Dicrocoeliidae; genus Dicrocoelium; species Dicrocoelium dendriticum. The sequence goes on along the minus strand of OX104063.1, from coordinate 120,001,265 downwards.
CTTGAAGACTGGCACTATTCGCCCAAGCACGCGGTCTCTCACCTCTGCGTTGCTTACGTGGTGTTGCCACCACACCCTAGCAATCCTTCGTAGACAGCGATTATCAAAGACTGATAGCCGCTTCATATCTTCCGAGCGAATAGGCCAAGTCTCACAGCCGTACAAGAGTACTGCGCGGACGGAAGCATTGTACACCCTCCTAGAGTCAGTATGGACGAAGTAATGGGTAATAGACAGGTAGGCACCTTGTCAACATGCACATCAAGCGTAGTCACACCGGGGATATCAAGAAACAGCCAATCACTTGAGAGAAAGATAACAAATAAAATAAATAGAGTAATGCATAAGGAAACAGTGACATAAATCTTAAATTAATGAACATATGAAATATGTTGTTTAAAAACGAATACGATATAAGTCCAGGAGGCCAGAAAGGATTGGGAGTTTACCTATGCGGATTGGAATCTAAGTGCGATGAAGCAACTGGAATCAAACCCAAATCCGTCTACTCATTACTTATCAGAAAGGATATTTTACGGAAATCCCATAAACAGGAAAATGTTATCGAAATTCACTACAATTGACTTAAGCGACGTGTGCAAGTAGTGGTAGACATTTATATGAGAAAGAAAAGCATTAGGACAAAATTGAAAACCCAACAACTGAAATAAATAGACTTAGCATGCAAGCACGCGGTTAGTAAATCGAATGCAGCGTACCTACAAACGCTGCGCCCGTTCTGCCTACGTTCTCTGCAGGACCCGTCGTCGCTTCGTTAGTGGTCCCGAGTGGTCTCGCTCATGGCTCACTAGGCCTGCTTGACTCAGGCACTCGCGACAGCATGTGCTACAGCATCACGTGCTCGATGTCGATGGAGTACACACCATCGGTGCTTGCCGCTTTTTCTCCGCATGCATGAGGGCTTTCTTCTGCACTCCGTAACTGCCTTCGTGATCAGATCGCACCATGCACGCCGATCAGCCGCCTTCGATTCCCATGATTTGCAAGCAAGATTAGAACGTGAGAGGCTTACTTTGATCATGTCCTGGTAACGTAACTTTGGTTTCCCCACGTGCCGCTTCCCAATACTCAGCTGACCGTATAAGAGTTGTTTCGGTATCCGCGTCGAATCCATACGGCTCACATGACCGAGCCACCTCAGGTGTCTCAGCAAAAGTATGCAGTCCACTGCATACATTCCACTTCGACGCAACACTTCCGTGTCCGCAACTATGTTACCCAAACAGATGCGCAAAATCCGTCGCAAACACTGCGGGTGGAATCGCTCGAGATATCGCACATCCCGACGGTAAATCGTCCACGTTTCACTGCCGTATAGAAGAACGGACAGCATCATGTATTTGTACACCATCAGATTCGTGCCAACGGTAAGCTGATGGTTGTTCTACACTCGGTACTCAAGCTTCCCGAATGCCGCCGCTGCCTTCGACACGCGAATACGCAGCTCACTGTATATCTGCTGATCAGTCGACATCACACTCCCAAGGTAGCTGAAGCGGGAGGTGGTTTCCAATACTTCAGCACCAATGCTGATTCGCGGCAATATTGAAGATTGCACCTCCGGTGAAGGCTGAAAGAGACAGACAGTTTTGCTTGTGTTGATGGTGAGCCCGAATTTGGCCGCTGTCGAAGCCAGAGCACTAGTCATGTGCTGCAACGCATTCGCGTTGTGTGAAAACAACGCACAGTCGTGAGCAAACAGCAACATACAAATGATTGTTTCACAGGCTAGGGTTCTCGCACCGAAATGACGGATGTTCAGCAACCCACCATCAATACGGTGCTCCACACGAACACCGTAAGCACAAGACATCATTGCATGAATATATGTATTAAACAGGGCAGGAGATGAAAAACAGCCTTGCTTCATACCAGAGACAACTGCAAAGTCATCCGAGGTCCCTCCACTCAACTGCACCCTCGCCCGCATACCATTGTGTAGACATTCAATTAAACTTACAAACTTACGAGGGCAGATAAACTTACCCAACACCAGCTACAGCGCCTCGCGGTTCACCGTATCAAATGCCTTGGGGAAATTAACAAAAGGCGAGCAGAGTGGCTAATGTCGTTCTCTGCACTTTTCCTGCAACTGACGAGCTGCAAACACCAGATCTATAGTGCTGCGACCCGAACGGAATCCACACTGCTCCTCCGCCACGTTCGGTTCCACAACCTGACTGACGAGGCAGTTGAGCAGGATTCGGGCAATCATCTTGCCCACACAACTCAGCAAGTTGATGCCACGATAATTCGTACAACATTGCTTGCTTCCTTGCCCTTGTACAGTGGTAGCACAAGGGCATCCTTCAGCTGAGGAGGCAGCTCCTCAATCCACACGCGTTGCACCAAGTGGTGCAGCGCAGTCAACAACGCTGGTCCGCCGTGTTTCAAAACTTTAGGCGGGATCCCGTCGACTCCGGCACACTTGCTGAGCAAATACTCTCTGTCTCATCCAGTGTCGACGTCTTCGCCAGACTCGCCTTCACATCGTGCTGCTTCAGGCAGTTCAATGTAAGCCAGTCGATCTCTGAACGATTTTTCGAGAGACAATCAAAGGGTTTTTACCAGATCTGCATTATGTCTGCAGCCTGTGTACAGATAGCGCCTGGACTACGATCGACCAGCGTCCTCAGCGGCTCCAATCTCGGTCCATACACCGCCTTCAAGCAGTCAAAGAATTCCTTGTGTTGGCGGCCATCGGCGTAGCATTCCATCTGCTTCGCCTTCTCCGTCCACCATGCATTTTTTATGCGACGGAGCTCTCGGGTCAGTCGCCGTCGAAGTTTGCGAAACTGATTATTCTTCCCCAATTCACTGGGGTCTGTCACATGTGCAGCAGATGCTGCATTCTTCTCCGACACCAATGCGCCGATCGTCGCATTGTTCTCATCAAACCAATCACGCCGCTTCCAGTTGGTGCGCCCGATGGTCTCCTCGGCAGCAGCTGTCACCTGGTCGCGAATGTGGTGCCACAGGTCGCCCACTGTGGCTATGCAGTCCACATCACATACACGTGCAGCCATCGTCTTCTCCTGCTCAATACGTTTCGCCACAGCACCGACGGAATGTTAAATTAACGCCGATTCATGGCGTACAGTTTTGTCCGCACAAATTTGTGTTCAGTGCCACACTCAGCTCCACACAGTACACGTGCCATGCGCACTTCACGCATATCACGCTGACGTACGATGACATAGTCGAGCAGGTGAGCGTGACCACTCCGTGGGTGCGTCCAAATTGCTATATCACTCGCACTCAGTGCAAACCGAGTGTTCGTGATCGTCAGGCCGTGAGTGGCACACAGTGAGATCAGCCTGTCACCGTTCTCATTCACTGAACCAATGCCATGCGAACCGATAACATTTGTCCACACCGATGTATCAGGCCCAACGCGCGCATTGAAATCACCCAGCAGAAATAGTCGGTCGCTCCTCGGCACTGACCGTATCACGGAGGAGAGCTGAGTGTAGAATTGATCACGTATGTCATCAGGATAACACATGGTCCGTCCGTACGTGCTTAAAAAGTGGCAAACTTGCCTCTTCCGAGTCGTAGGCGAACAGTCATCAGTCGCGCGCTGATGCCTGTTGGTTCACCCACCAGCTGGCCATGGAGGCGATCGGATATTGCGAATCCGATCTCATGTTCACGTGATGCTGAGGTGGCGTTGTCCACCCATTAGAATGTGTAACCAGCACCTGCTTCATGCAACTTACCTTGCTCAGCTAGCCGGGTTTCACTGAGTGCCGCAATAACGATGTGGTAGCGCGCCAGTTCTATCGCGACGAGTGCAGTGCGTCACTCCGGGCACTCGCTGGAGTTCCGGTCCAGTAGTGTGCGCACGTTCCAGCACCCGATGCTGAGTGCTTTGCGCGCAGGAATACGACTGCATTGGTGGGCAATCGTACGCGAGGTGGTCGTTGTGCTTCGGAGGTTTGCTTGAGGGACTCCAACCGGAGCTTTTGGCTCAATAGCCTGACCCACAAGGCAGTGGGTAGCAGATCCCACTCGGGAATGTGATTGCAGAGACAGATTGGGATCTGCTTGACGGCCGTCACATGCAGCCTTTGAGGTACTGGAACGATTCATATATGTTTTGCGACCACCGCCAGACGCAGGTGGGTTTTGGCGGGTTTGTACCAATTTGACCAGGGGCTACCTAGCTTGAGATGGGCAGTAGCAAACCACTGACCACCCGGAGGTGTCCTCCCACCGTCAGAGACAATGCCTGGCGCTCGTGCTCTACGCCAAGCGAGCTGTGAGCTTATAACCCGTAGACTTGTTGTCTCCAATGGCTAGGGTTAAAGGGAAGAGAGAAATCGACCACTTCCTAACCTCCGAAGAGGATGGACTAGGGTACTGGCAGGGCGCCCACTCCTGACAGGAGAACGACTCGGGTTCACAGCAAAAGCCTTCGATTAAATGAACACCCGAAAGGCAGCGGGTCTAATACACGGTCAGTTCACTGAACCATGCGGATTGGTGTCCTGGATACAAGCAGGGAGAAGGGTGTAACCTAGCTCCAACCCAGCAGTCGCCACCAGGCGCCTAGGATATAAGCCGATGGCCCAACAGTAGCGGCAGTGGATAGATCATCTGTCAGAATCAAGGCACCACACAACATGGTTGGCGGCATCCGGTTTCGGATTTGCCTGTCACTGTGGCAAGCCACAGGACGCCTGCGCCTACAGAGGGACCACGGGTGGCTTGCGCTGCACCACCCACAGCTCCAACCACACACCCCATACCCAGTGTAAAGCCGAAGGAATAAGACCGGGAGGCATGTGGATGGGAGCCACGTTTCATCAACGGAGCCGGCCCACACTCCTTCACAGGCAAACACAAGCACGCTGTATTTGGGAAAGCAAGCGCACACAAGGCGGTGGCTGAACCGTAGTCCGCTCCACACTGACTGCATGGAACCACTCTTTGAGCCTAGCACGGCCACAAGGACCGTGCACCCCGTCCCCTCCAGCAACGACCAACTGTCTCCTGGAGCCAGTATGGACGAGGTAGTGGGTAATAGACAGGTAGGCACCTTGTCTACATGCACATCAAGCGCAGCCACATCGGGGATATCAAGCAACAGTCAATCACCTGGAACGACAAGATGAAATAAAACAAATTCTATAATGCATACAGATACGGTGGCATAACTCTCCGCTAAATTACCATATGAAGTAAGTTGGTTAGCAACAAATCCGCGATAAGCAAAAAATGTCCACAAGTTAGTTAAAAATGCTACAAACGCAACAAAATTACCGAAGATAAGCGCAATTAATGTAAGCAACGTGGCCAGTTAATAGAAGAGTATTCAGGTAGGCAGAACAAAACAAATAAAGTGGAATGAAATTTAGCCAGCTTAAAAAGACCTAGTTTAAGTGCAAGTTGGTTTAGCCCAACTGCGGTGAAGAAGCATCAAGAATGCAACATCAGCCTCAGCATGGGGCACACAAGAATGCAACATCAGCCTCAGCATGGGGCACAACCACCACACAACATGGTTGGCGGCATCCGGTTTCGGATTTGCCTGTCACTGTGGCAAGCCACAGGACGCCTGCGCCTACAGAGGGATCATGGATGGCTTGCGCTGCACCACCCACAGCTCCAACCACATACCCCATATCCAGTGTAAACCCGAAGGAATAAGACCGGGAGGCATGCGGATGGGAACCACGTTTCATCAACGGAGCCGGCCCACACTCCTTTACAGGCAAACACAAGCACGCTGTATTTGGGGAATCAACCGCACACAAGGCGGTGGCTGGACCGTAGTCCGCTCCACACTCAGTGCATGGAACCGCTCTTTGAGCCTAGCACGGCCACAAGAACCGTGCACCCCGTCCCCTCCAGCAACGACCAACTGTCTCCTGGAGCCAGTATGAACGATGTAGTGGGTAATAGACAGGTAGGCACCTTGTCAACATACACATCAAGCGCAACCATACCAGGGATATTAAACTACAGCCACATACAATTTAAACGACAAGATAAAAGAAAATAAATCCAATAATGCATACAGATACGGTGGCATAACTCTTCGCTAAATTATTATATGAAGAAGTTGGTCAGCAACAAATCCGTGATAAGTAAGAAATGTCCACAAGTTACTTAAAATGCTACAAACGCAACAAAATTACCGAAGATAAGCGCAATTAGTGTAAGCAACGTGGCCAGTTAATAGAACATTATTCAGGGAGGCAGAACAAACCAAATAAAGCGGAATGAAATTTATCCAGCTTAAAAGACCTAGTTTAAGTGTAAGTTGGTTTACCAACTGCGGTGAAGAAGCATCAAGAATGCAACATCAGCTTCAGCATGGAGCACACATACATACATGGTTGGCGACATCCGGTTTCGGATTTGCCTGTCACTGTGGCAAGCCACAGGACGCCTGCGCCTACAGAGGGACCATGGATGGCTTGCGCTGCACCACCCACAGCTCCAACCACATACCCCATATCCAGTGTAAACCCCGAAGGAATAAGACCGGGAGGCATGCGGATGGGAAACACGTTTCATCAACGGAGCCGGCCCACACTCCTTCACAGGCAAACACAAGCACGCTGTATTTGGGGAATCAACCGCACACAAGGCGGCGGCTGGACCGTAGTCCGCTCCACACTGAGTGCATGGAACCACTCTTCGAGCCTAGCACGGCCACAAGAACCGTGCACCCCGTCCCCTCCAGCAACGACCAACTGTCTCCTGGAGCCAGTATGGACGAGGTAGTGGGTAATAGACAGGTAGGCACCTTGTCAACATGCACATCAAGCGCAGCCACACCGGATGTCCAACAACAGTTAATCATTGAAAATACATTACCGCAATAAAAATATCTGATAATAGAATACCGCTATCAAAATAACGTATCCTAAATTTAAAATTTGGAAGTAATTCGTTAGCAAACGAATCCGCGCAAGTATAAATTATAAAAGTACAAAAAAATGATCAAGAAACAAACATATATTAACAACGGAACATACACTAAGAGGTTGCACATGTGGGGTGAGGTGTGGGAAGTGGGGGTGGAGGAGGGGCAACGAAGAGTGGGGGGGGAGGTGAGGCGGGGGGGGGGGGGGGGGGGGGGGGGGGGGGGGGGGGGGGGGGGGGGGGGGGGGGGGGGGGAGGGGGGGGGGGGGGGGGGAGGGGGGGGGGGGGGGGGGGGGAGGGGGGGGGGAGGGGGGGGGGGGGGGGGGGGGGGGGGGGGGGGGGGGGGGAGGGGGGGGGGGGGGGGGGGGGGGGGGGGGGGGAGGGGGGGGGGGGGGGGGGGGGGGGGGGGGGGGGGGGGGGGGGGGGGGGGGGGGGGGGGGGGGGGAGGGGGGGGGGGGGGGGGGGGGGGGGGGAGGGGGGGGGGGGGGGGAGGGGGGGGGGGGGGGGGGGGGGGGGGGGGGGGGGCGGGGGGGGGGGGGGGGGGGGGGGGGGGCGGGGGGGGGGGGGGGGGGGGGGGGGGGGGGGGGGGGGGGGGGGGGGGGGGGGGGGGAATAGATGGATCATGAGTATAGAGTAATAGAATATGGGTAATTGATATGAGAGAACTGTTAGAGTGTAATAAAGTGAGGGTTAGGGGGGGGGGGAGGAGGTGGGGGAGGGGGGGGGGCTGAAAGTGGAATGAGGGAGGGGACCTAGGAGTAGGAGATTATTAATTAAAGGATTTTTTAGGATGATGAAAGTGGGAAAGTTGGGGTAAAGATGTTTGGAAATAGATAAGGTATGTGGGAAGTGAGTAAGAATGTGGAAGTAGTTGTAGTTAAAATTGGGGATTTGGTAGCGCGTGAAGATAGTGAATGGTATAAGATAAGAAGGGTTAAATGGGGAGATTAAGTAGTTTGATGTAAGTAAAATAAAATTTGATATATATGATAGAGTGAAAATTGTGTAGAGAATAAGATGTGAATTGTATAGAAGGGTTTAGAAATAAGGGAAAGTAGAAGCGGGTGGGAGAGCTATGAAGGAATAGAGATAGGATGTGTATAGAAATGTAATAGGGGTGTAGGAGTAGGTTAAAATAATTGATAGATAGATAAAAGAATTGAGGATTAGGTGATTGTTGAAGAATATAAGAAAGAGAAGAATGAATAATGAATGATGTGATTGACTGGCTAGATATAGACTTATTAGTCTGAGATAACTGTTTCTCTTAGGACGGAAGTCTGAACCACACTACAAATAGCATTCGTACATACATGCAATTATTATTACATGAAAAATAAACATCAATCCATGTGTACTGAGAAAATTGTTCGCTATTACACAAACCATACTTGGGATGCACACTGAGATGCGATGAAAGGACAGATATCGGTCATTATAAACATTTCTTTCTGTAATTAGTAAGAGTGCTTGATAACCGTGTTCTAGACTAGGAGGCAATGATAACACATATTAGTTTATAGATAACATGTGCCGTCTGGTACTGTGCTCCGGGTGCGATAAACCCAAAGGACTAAATAGTATGATAATGATATCTTAGGGGAATAATGTTTTTTCAGTAGTGGGGCGACATAATAACTGTATAACTGGATGAACACTATTTTCCGAATATTAGCAAGGTAGATCGTCGAAAAGGGTGGGTTGGTTTTTTTAAACAACAAGTTTGTGGCTGTTAAAAACAGCTATCTTGTAGGTATAACTATCATGCCTGCAATTGTTCCTCTAAAGAGAATAATTATGTAGTCATTGTCCAATTTTAGCCATTGGTCCTACTAAATTAATAATTGCCTTTTTGGTTATGATATTATGCAATAAATGTGATATGTTATATTTTGCAAGGGTTTAACATCAGCATATCTAAACTATCTGGTAGTTAGTGTCCCTCCGTTTGCAGTGCAAAATCTGAACGTCGCGCTTTTAGCACTCATTTAATCTGCCCACCTTTAATCAAGAACCGAACACTCGTCGCACCGCTAATCTCATCTTAGAGCTGTAGACTGTATCGTCTCATGACATACACTTGATATTTGGTCTAGCAGCGTGGTGCAGTGTGCTCGCGGTAGTCCTATACACACAAGTCACATTGGTGCGATACTATGTGAACGCAGTTTACTCTTCTTACCTACAGAAAGAATAGAGGATCAAAAAAAAAAAAAAAAAAAAAAAAACATCAAAAAAGAGAACAATAAAAAAAAAACGAAGAAAGGACAATAGCGAATAAAAGCAGGAAATGAAAACTGAGAAAAAAGGACAGAAAAAAAAAACAAGGTAATAAAAAAGAACAGAAAAAAAATGGCAACAATGGAAGAAAAGACTAATAAACAAAAAAAAACAAGCAAACAATAATACAACAGCAGAAAGGGAGGAAAAAAAAAAAAAAGAAAACAAGAAAAGCCAATAAAAGACATAAAAACGCCAACGAAAACCACAAACACACAAAAAACAACCACATACAGAGAACCAAGCCGACCACGACAACACGAGGACAAAAAACAAACTACTCAAAAACCAACAAAGCACAAAACGCCCCAAAGTAAAAGAACGAAAACAAGCAATACCCAAAAAAACACAAACAAACAGAAAGAAAAAACCCAAAACCCCCAAAGTAGAAAAGTGAACCAACAAGAAAAGGAACACCTAAACAATACGAATAAAAAAACATAAGACATAAATGAATTAGAAAAACCAATAACAAAAAAACCAAAGAAACAACAAAGGAAGTAAACAAACACAGACAAATAAAAGCACACGAAAGAAACAAAACACGCGCAACACTCACGAGAGCACCAATAAACAAAAACCAAGAAAACAAAAAAGAACAAACAAAAACCACACGTGTACTCCCACCAACGCAAACCACTTCCCTACCACAACCACAAACGCAATCTATACAAACGAAGTAAACCCACCCAAGAAATCCGACCCTCCAAACACCACCGCAAAGCCCATAACAGCAACACCCACCCCAACGCACCCTCTAAAAACCCAAACCACACCCCCCAAAAAACATAAAAAGCACATCAAACAATATATACAACCGTGCACAAGAACAACACAAAAAGCGAAACAAACACCAAACACAACAACAACATCCACGCATTAAAGACCATCCGGACCAAACAAACAAAGCAAGACGAACGAGCAAACAAAAAAAGAGACAACTACACTAGACAAAAAACAAAACAACATCAAAAAAAAACATCTAACAACAACAAAAGAACCCGAACCAGGACAGAACCAAAAATAAGAACAACCACAAAAACAATCCCAAAACCAAACCATGCGCACCACAGCAAGCTCTACACCCACCACGCCAAGCCCAAACCACCAACCAACAACCAACCCACCCCAAAGCCACACTAACCGACAAACCACCTACTCCAACAGAGCCCAAAAAAAAAAGCAACCTCCAACAACCAAATAGTACGCAACCAACATAACCCTCACAAAACAACCCAAACAAGACTCAAGACAAAAAACGAAACCCCAACCCCCTTACCCACTCTCCCCCCCCAACAACAAAAGAAAAAACGATAACACACCCCGAGAAAACAAAAAGATAAAAATGAACAAAACTCCAAACCCAAATACCGCGCAGACAACAAGTAAACAGCAAAACCAAAAAACAAGGACCACAAAGCAAACAAAAACAAGAAAGCCCCTCGCAAAAAAAAACGACAAAGAAAACCAAACAAAAAAACGCAAAAACCAAGAAAAAAACCCGCCACCACCAAAACAACACAAAATGAAGACCCCAAACAAAATAAAAATAAAAACAAAACCAAGACAAAGAAACAGACCAAAAAAAAACAACGACGCCAACAAAAAAAAAGCCAACAAAAAAATGAAAAGAAGTGTGTCTTTCAGATACACCACTGTTGAACAGATCCCGAAAGTTATTCCTTAGTTATTGTCGTCGGAAAGGAAAAGGAAGTTCCTTCTACCTATAATATTCTTATCGTCCCAATCCATTCCGCCGTATATTTTCAATGTGGTTTTAGAATATTGTGAAACAGGTGTTTCACTAACGGTTTCGGGTGTCCACTATTCAGTAATTACATTACTGTCTACTTGCAAGCGGCGTTCCCAACTTCTTTCTCTGTGCACATGACCTTATCTGTGAAACACAGTGACCTGAATTGCAGTGCTGTGTCCCATCTGTGTCCACCGGTTGACGAAATATCGGTTTGGAAGCTAACCATTCTTGCAAACAGAGCAATCAAGGAATGGCTATGTGCCACTCCATGGTGAGCGATTTCAGATTCCTCACAAACCTGCTTTTCTTATCCACTTTTATGTTCAAAATGTGCCATCCACTTGATACCAACAACTTTTTGACCATTTGCTGGAGTTTGCTAGTACTATGTACGAAATAGTGGACTTTGACGATCTAATGATAACATCATTTTCTTGAGTGCCTACTTCCGACTTAAACCCGAGCTAGAACAATATACGGCACAATATCTTACTCTAGGTTGTTTCAACCACCTTAAGCTTCGGCCACTCCCCAGGTTAATCTCTTCAGTCAACCAGCGTTTCATAATATCCACTGCGTCGCACTTTGGCACCTTGATGAGGAGTGCGCTGATGTTAACATAGATCATCGCTTCACACGAACTCATGACGGTTCTTTACAAACGTATTCGTTCACCTTGTCAACGGCTGCAATATACTAACGATTGCATATAGACCAGCAAATGCGAGCTGTTGCCAACCCGGTAACCTTATCACATTTGATGCGGTACCCTTCCGCAAAGCTCACTGCAGTACATCATGCATTGCTTTGCGGATGCTGATGTTAACCTCATCATTAAGGCCGGTCAACTGCAGTTAACAGGTAATTCGGCTACACCCACCGACGGACATGTCTGCTAGCTTGTATGCAGCTACCTTCAGTGAAAGCAATCGATACTGTCCCATTGTGGAGCAAATGTCACGTCCGGTCGTCTGCGCACAACAGTGAGCACTATGAACGCGGATGGAATACCTCCGGTCCCCCAGTTCTGTGTTGTGTGTCTTGATACCGCTTAAGTGAGTGGGTGGGAGTTAAAGTACTTCCGCAAACCATCCATGGATGCCGCGCGCTAGTCCGCACCGCATCCTACAGTGACTGAGCTCACGTGTTGTTTTGACGTCCGCGTGTGTCTCACGTGGTTTGTTCCCTGAGCGCAAAATCTAACCGCTGCACCAACCGATGCAGGTGTTCTGAGTACTCGTGCATTGATTTGCAATTGGTCTAGACGATGAGCACGCATTTGTGCATATGCGCCACTTTAGATTCAACTTGATGTGCTTTTGGATTGAGTTGAAGATTCTTATGGGGAAAATGGTTTGCTTAAGTAGGAGCTTGCTTCCCTTATGGATTCAATTGACTCGGAAAACGTATGTACGTCAGGTTCTTCTCCGCCAATAAGTGAAAATGGTGAAAATCCTCAACGCAGGAAATGAAGTCCCTTATAAGTGAAAGTGAAGTCCACAAACAACCTGGAATTAATGGCTTGTATGGTGTGGCATTAGCGTGTTCTGTGGTCATTGGTAGTCACAGCACCGAAACAACGGAAAGGTCAGAAAATGTGTGAAGTGTTGATTACTGGACTCTAGCGATCGATTTATTTCATGAGCATGAACACAATAAAAGAGGAAGGTTCGTACGCCAGTGGTAGTGGCAGATGTCAACCGCAAGCCCGGGACATAATCCGGTTGCGTAGACAAGAGTAAAAATCGCCTTTTACCCACTAACAGTTGCTCAAACTGACTAAAGGAGGCGAGAACAAAAGCCAATGATAGAGAGACTGAGGGATATCAGATTTTGATAGTTGCCACAGTGATGTTATGATTTGTTGCGGCATCACATATGACGTCACCAAGGCGTGCAGTACAAAAGAGAATACTCCAGGTAGGCTGGCTAGTGGGCTCTGGTGCGCTGGTGACAAGATCTTCAGGTATACGGGATCGTATTTACGGCACTCACAGAGATCATGCTCAAGAGCATCGATTATAACCAATGATCGTCGACATCGCGTCAACAGAGTGTGAAAGGGTGCTGGCCACAGTTAATGATAAACGACAGCAGTAGCTGCTATGGTTCGGACCATCCATGATCAGAACACAGAAAGTTATAGTAGATTGGAAATATGCAAACCTGAAATCTTACCACGCAACTCGATTACATTAAATAAAGCAACCGATGTGGCAATAACCAAACTTTGGCCAACTTCCAAACCGTTGATTCCGGCGTATATATTGATCGCGTTGGTGCAAAAGACGGTCAGAAGGCCCATGTAAACGTAGTAGAAGAAGCCTAAAAATGGAACAAGCAGTAAAAGTACACAATTGATGATGGTTAGTGAGCGGAGAAAAAGGCAGTCTGGCATTGTTAGTTATATAAGTGATCTCAATTTAGCATTAGGTAATAGTGTCAACTACTTTCGACCAGCAAGAAACAACGCTGCGTTATAAGGACATGAAAGAAGATAAACGGAATTATGCTTGAGAGGTATGTACTAATCTTTGGAGCACCAAGCTCTTACACCAAATGAAGATCCAGGTGTTAAACGATAGAAGTAGGCAGGTGATTAGGTGAAAGAGATCAATGATTCTGGGCTTCGTGGTGTAATAGGGGCATCAACAGACGTGTGCGGTCACGTACCCACTCGAAGGGAAAGCACTGCATGCCGTTAAAGACCTGCGGGGTAGAATACGCTATACGTGATCTAGGCGGAAAACGGTAGATTCAATTAGTCTTAAGGCCGATTCGCAGATGACTCAGTTGAACAGATCAGAACTAGAGTGGTCAGGGTAGACAGGAGTAACTCTACACCATAATGGCCCATCGTATCAAGGGACGTGCGCTCTCACACGGTGGAAAGCAAAGTGGTCTAAGATCCTTGCAATGCATTATATAACACGGTGCAGATAAATGTTAGACGACCGTGAATCAGTGAGGTCTATTCACTCGAAGATCAATGAGTAAAATAGATGCGTGTGAACAGTTTGGAAGCAAAGGTGATCTTTGCAAAACACTCTTTGGTAGTTATTAGAGATGGAGGTGACAGATGACAAACGACAGTTACAGGGAAAATTACTCGCGTCAAACAGCGCTGGACGGAGCACTCGCCAGCGAACTATAGCTAGCCTTTAGCAGCAGGGTCAGATCGCATTAATGGTAAGAATTGTTACAGCAATGTTCAGGGCAGTTTTATAAATCCGATAGAATTGCACTTAGGATTATTCAGCCCAGCGCCCAAGCTAGGCTAGGAATGAATTAGCCGTACATTCTTGCCAAATATTGCCTCATTCACGGTAGATTTTTTGGACTCCGTAGTCGAATGAGTTGGAATATTGATATGGTCTTCTCAATGGCGCTGACCTCCAGCTAAAGGGCCCTCGCCATCTAGGAACTTTTGCGGACAATCCAGAGGCTACTGGTTACACGTCTTAAAGTGTAGAGAACATTTTTGAAACCGATACCTCGATGAAACGATTATGCATATTTCAATCAGTCACCGAAACTCCGGAAATCCGTCAAACATCCAGACGCTGCAAAAGTTGCGAACAAGTGACGTTGAATGCGTCTTGCATTGTACACTGATGATTCATGTCCCCATTCAACTGGTCCACCTCATTAGCCAGTGACAACTGAGACTGTAATTCAGAGTAACACTGTTGCCTTGTGTATTGAAAACACATCTTGACGAGCAGGCATTTGCCCAATGGAGCACTTCGCCGAAGACGGAAGGGTGGGTGCTCTGTAAGAACGCACAAGGGGATGTTCGGAATCGAGACAACTGTCCTGAATCTACCGATATCACCGTACTGAAGTGTGCCATGATGGATATGGGTTCAAGTTGCAAGCAGGATATCTTACAGTTGAGTGATAACTGTGCAACTTGCAACAAAAGGACGAGATCGGCACTCAAAGAGGAGAGCGGTCGCTGATAAACCCTGACTGAAGTGATATCCTGGCTATGTTTAATAACGGACCAGATCATTCATGTCATCCGCAATTCGGGCTGTACCCAGCACCTTTGGTTGTTGCTTAGTCACTCCTATTCAGCTTCAAATCGAACTGCACACATGTGGAGTGCCATAATTGGCTCTGGAGATATTTGGAAAATTACACAGTGTGGCACAATAGATCACGGGGACACCCAAAGAAGTACATCACATCAGTGCAGTTTCGTAGTATCGTACAGATCATGTCTGTCAGTTGAATCTGAAATCATCATCATTTGTAACCTGATCGCGGGGACTGATGTACAACGAACCTACTATAAGCAGATACAGTGATATTCAAAAGCGCGTTTGTGATAATTATGCAACATGAACAAGCAATGAATCGATTCGGCAAAGGTCGCACAAATGGTATGTTTAAAAACAGGATAAAAGCATCTCAAAGATAGCACGTAAGCAGTAGATTGTTGCATATCTGGTTCAGTAAGAACATACCATATTATGGTAGATGTCAGAAGCTGACGCACCGAACAGAACCACCGAGATTCGGTAAACTGCTCTGGATACTACTATACGCCCTCAACGGAACACCATGGAAATAGCCATAGGTGAAAGAGGGTTCCATTAACAAGCACACAGTAAAAGTGACTCACCAATATCGATCGTGGCTCCAAGGACGGAGCGCAGAAAGGTAGGAATAACAATAAGCGTTGTGCCATCGTTTGTTAAATAGACCATCAACAGTGGAAGAGAGGCTATAGATGGAAGAAGACACTTGTGCCGCCAGGGAAGATCGAGTGCATCGTCCGCAAATCCGAGGAACACCATGCAGCATATGCACAATAACCCAGCAAGGTAGCCAATGAACTGATGGGTATGTCGTGAGAAGATAGCACACTCACTTGGCTCTTAAAGTGCAACTGTTGCTCAATGGATTTATCGAACGGTCCCATCTGAACTTTAACATTAATGGAAAATTGTAATTACAGTCCATGGGAGCGAGTTGTTCCTGTCGAAAAGGAATTGCCAAAACGGCACAGGTATGAACAAGAACATTACAGTGATAAATACCGCACCAGCGAGGACGCCTTGGGCTTCGGGACTGATGAACTTAGCGATATATATGAGTGTACACTTACAGAGTGGGTTTCCCGGGTTTGTGAACGTCCACGCCGGAGAATCCAGCGCGTAAAAACTCAGCTTTATACGCACGAAACATACGAAGCAATATGGAGCAGAAAATAGCAGAGACAGCAACGAGTATGGTAATTTCCAAAATATGCCTGTATGAGGACAGGAAGCATTCCTGGTCCTTGTGATTGCATGAAAACATAGTGCCTGGGGTCCGGAATGGGTAATAAGCTAGAAATCTGCAACGATGCAGTGGTTTTTGATTAGGGAAAACAGAGACAAAAAACAGACACTAGCACCATGGTAAATATGCCAGGATGTATCCTGGGTTTACAAAATGTACAACGGTCAAGCTTTTCAATTAGATGATGATAAAAGGAATCCGAATGTGTGATTACGAGAGTCTTAACATTCAAGTAAACTATATGATGTGTTCCCTTATTGGACCTCCGAGACACCGATAAAAGAATGGCCGATAACTAGAAGTTGAAAACATCCTAACAATCATTCACCTTGGCGGCTGATGTTTATAGCTACTAGAAAAGCAACATCCTACAGAGCAAGTCAGTCACAGATAGTCGGTAGTTCGGAGAGAGCATACTAATTGACAAAATGTTGGTCGTCGTATAGTACTACTAGACTGCTTCTATCCAACTGAGATGGCCCGATCGTGTCCTACACATGTCATGTGAACGTTAACCATACGGCGTTACCTTTACTTAAACACTTTCGCATGGAAAGAGACAGCGGTGGTCAGCAGTCCTATTTGGCGATAAAGTAAAGAAGTAAAAATGTTGTTTATCCAACCTTGACTCGGTCACGGTCCCAAGGACGAGGACCAGTGGCCAGAACATGTTGGGAAGTTGCAATGAGACCAAATTGAGTAGTGTAAACCTTTGTATACTTGATAAATGTAGAAACCATTGAAAAGAATAATGTAAAAATAAAAAAATTCGGTTTTTTAATCGAAGTTGCCAGCGGTACACTGTTGTTTATAACAGAGGCTTCCCTACAATACAACTGCAATCGGTAGTACTCGGAATGGAATGCCACTAGGTCGCCCAAATCTAGGCGGCAGGCGGGCCCGCCGCTGAGATGCATAGGTTACAAGTTGGACCCTAAAACCAAAAAATTCATAGTGTCTGTCTGTCGGTCCGTAGCCTAGAGGAAACGAGCTTGTCCGTAACCTAGCGGCGCGGGTTCGAATCCACGTAGGGGTGGGCGTTCTCGTGGTATACTCAGCCAAGGTGTGACTGGTGGTGGTCGCACGGAAGCGAAGCACCGTCACGGCGTACAGCTGACACACTTTTTAGGAGTTGGGGCTTCACATCACTTCCGTAGACTGCTGATTAGACAACAAAATAGTTATATATATATATATATATATATATATATATATATATATATATATATATGCGCGTGTGTGCGGGAAATTCATGCGGCATACAAAGTCATTGCGAGTTGACGGTGAGTCGTAAGCGTGTTCATGACGTAAGGTCTTCGTTTACTTCAAGCGGTCTGATCAGCGATTACACATTACAGAGCTGATACACCCTGGAAGCCTTCCTTTGTCACTGGCACATCGAAGGTTCACGTGATTTCGTGGGTCGTAAAATTCAAAGGTAGGGGATAAACTACCGCTAATGTAAACTTAAGCCTATCATCTAGCGAGAAGAAGCGCGTGCCCATGGTAGGGTACGCAGCATATGAATGTACAGACTACTGAGACAGTCTGTGAGCTAATTTTACTACACATTGACAGGGAGTATCCCGTCCACAGCATATATAAGCTGGAGAGGAAACAAGTAGGGTGAATGTGCGTGAATGCATTCGTTCAGTACAGTTTAGCTAGGCTGTGGTTTGGGCATTGAAATGAGATGGTTCCCGTTGCTACGACTCACATCGCCAAGACAGTAATAAACAGCAAATGGGAGAAAAGTGAGATAGAATGCAGAGAGCGGGTTGAGAAATAAGTAGAAATAATCGGGATGGAATATTAGAAACCAGATGAAGAAACGCGAACGTAGTAGCGCCATCTACTGCATGTTAACGCCGCGTCCGACAAGGGCGTTAGCCACTCATTTGGCCAATCCCAGGACCATCATCCAAGAAAACGACAAGCAACAGCCTGATCAAACCTACCGAAGAATTTTTTCTCTTCTCTATGCCACATCATCGAAGGATCACCTTTGGTTTCGCCCAAATTAGTCCAGTGATAACATGTAATGCAGGCCAGGTGTGACGGTCAACGCGCATATAGAAGAAATGAGGGCTAATGTAAGCGGTTCGAGATTAACAGACACTAGTGAGGCCCAAGGGACCCGTTCCCAAACACCAACTAGCGGACTTAAGCAGGTGAAGTGGGAAACCAATTGACAGGGTAATCCAAAACCCAGATAAAACTATAGCAAAACATTCGCATCACACTATTACGAACTAATTGCTGCCCATGTGGAGGTTACGCGGAGTATAACAAAGGAAATAGTAAACCCAGAAGGTAGAAAGAGGGTGTTCATTTCAAAAGCCTTAGTGCCAAGGTAAAAGATAAGGTTTAAACAGGAAGACTGAAAGCCGAAGAAAGGGGTAAGTTATGAGAATGAAAAGGTTTAGTATTGCCAACAAAGAGCATAAAGCGGACGAGCAAAAACGTCAACCATCGATTCCTTGAAAGTATGCGATGCAACGGACATCCAGTGCGTGATACCACCGTGTGGTAAACGAGTTTCTGTCCTAATCCAGTTGTAGTGTGATTGGTACAGCTCAATAGGGTGACCATGAAGACTATCTAACTTAATAGCGCTTAATAAGTAGGACAGAAAGAAAAATGAAAGGTATTGGCAGTATGTCAGTAGCTGTACCGATGCTTCGCTGCCACCACCAATCACGTGTGGGCTAGGTGGTGCTTCGATGTCGCCCACATCAACGCAGGTTCTAACCAGTGACCTTCGGATTACAAGCCAGGGGGGCTTGAATTGATCGGCAAACGGTCAGCAGCAGCCATTACAAGTCCCAGCCCATCTCACCCATCCCCTCTAAGTTTTAAATAGCAAACTAGGCAGACTATCGAACGGGTAATAACCTAGTACCCCGTGGTTGAACCCTCTCCAGTCCTATTCTATCGTGGATAACGCATCGTGAACATGACTGGACACAGTATTCCGGGTGGGGTTGCATGAAAGCCGTGAAAATATTCAGACGTGCTGTACACTGAAACTCCGGATTGGCGAATAAAGCACTATACGGAACTATCTACAGGGAACCTTCTCCTAATTTCCACTGGGCCGTACTGTGAACGACACTAAGATCCACTTGTTTGACCACAAAAGTGACTGCACACCCGATTATTAGGAATACCTCCTAAGGAATGGATCCCTGAACCGTAAACGGATATTATTCAATCCTTTTCAGAAATCCAGCAGAATAATAGCATTGGTCGATAAAAAGAATGTTCTCGGATAATCTAAGACTACTATTGGTAAGTAAAGAACAGAAGAGTAAGGCAATAAGTAAACAATAGCAATGTTACCACAAAATCATTAGACGAATAGTTTGCTTAGGTTGCGAACAGTAATGGCACGACAACGTAGCCCTGCATGACACGGCAAAGAACAGCTCCCTAAGCGAGGAAGTGAAAGCGACAAGGAAGCCGATGTCAACATATCTTTGCACGATAGTTGATGGTTTCATCATCATCATCACCATCAACAGCAGTATATCAGCCCTTTGAACTGGTGCTTCGCCGCCGTACAATCCCAAGAAATACGAAACAAAGAACAACAAAAGGGAGAGAGTGGGGACTTAGCGTAAAACCTTAATACCATAAGGTAACATTCAAGGTCAATGCGCCTACAAATTGCGCCAACAACACACCGTCGCAAACATATGGATATCGTGCAAAGACAAAGTCCAGCGCCATAATCAGCATCAAACATAATCTGAACAGGCAGTTCCAACTGGAGACGACGGCAGACGCCACTGGTGTCGACTGCGAGCCATATCCTGTAAAGTCTCGAGCTAAGAACGAGGTGAGTCACGTGGACTAAAGCCGGGAAGGCGAGAGAGACGGACAGCACCAAATTTAGTCGTCGGTAACTTCAGTTCTCGCTACCAAATAAAATTTTTCCTATCTCGGGCCTTGCGCCGCCCTACATCTGGCAAACAAAACAAGGCCCTCCTCGGTAAGTAGTGACCGCGCACATGGAGTACGTCCCCAAGTTAATGAAAATTATTCAGTGCTATCTGCAGCTCTAAGGAAGCAGCATGATTATCAATACCTAGCAATCGTGAAAGCACATTATTGTTGCGGCCATGCAGGTGTCACTCGACACCAGCAATGCTCCACAGACAACGAGGATCAAAGAGTTGTAGGCACCACAGGTCCTCAAATTGGAGAGGGCCTCTCTTCCATTTAGTAGGGCGGACCTCACTGTAGTCTTGTAAACACAGCAATTTAGACCGAGGGAAAGCCCTTGCTGACACCACAGACGTCGCAGACACAAGAAGGCAGTTCTGGCCTTCGCCCATCGTTGCCAAAGCAGTTGCCAAGGTAGGTGAAGTAATCAATTGCATCGAATTCCACGTTATCAAGGGCCAAGGGGTCATCAAGTGGCTGGTGGTCCTATAGCAACCAGGCATTTTAAAGGTGAGGCGCGTGCCAAAAAATGGGATCACTCTAGAGAGGTTATTCATCGTTGAAGGGGCAGCTAAAACACGGTTGAAAACCTAGACAATTCCGTCCGCATGGTTTAGATAAACTAATATTTCACCAGGCAGCAACTCAACGCCAGCATCGTGATTCCGTAAGGGAACATCCCTTGATGGAGTTCACGACGATGTTGAGCAAAAGTGGGGCCAATGGACAGTGACGAACGCAACTTGTCGCAAGATGTGTGATAGGTCAGCGTCCAACCGGACGCGGCCTGCCGTGATGGAGTACAGGGCATGTATTTCATGGGAATACCTTCCTCCACAAGTATTTCAAACAGAATGGATCGGTCGACGGAATCGAACGTCTTCTTGAAATCGAGGAACACAGCTATTGTCGGTCTGCGGTATGTGTGGCGCTGTTCTAGCATCTACCGCAACGCGATTATGTGGTCTATACAGCTCCGTCCAGGGCGGAAGCCTGCTATCTGTTCTCTACTCCGGAATAACTGCTCCACAGTGAGGCGACGAATGATAAGTGAGGCTAGTAATTTTGTCACCAGCGGCGTTAGAGTAATACCCCTGTGGTTAGCACACTCGGTGCCACTGGCCTTCTGTATATCGCCACTATAACCGATTCAGTCCATTTAGTTAGGATGGTCTCTACCATCCAGATCTGTTCAAAGATGTGCGTCAGTGATTTGCGGAGGACTTCGCCTTCCTCCTTAAATGGTGTAGGTGGAAGAGAATACGGACCAGCAGCTCTAACACGATTAAGGGCTGCAGTCGTGTTTCGCACCTAAGCGTCCGATGGAAGCCAAACTAGCTGACCATGTCTCAGTCTGCAATATCTGAGTAGGAAGAGGTCCAGGAGCAGGGGGCCAAATTAACTGATCTTGAAAATGCTCCGCACAACCAGCCATACGGCGCTGATTATTGTGAGTGAGAGTACTCGCGCTGTCTCTGTCTCTCTGACACCTGGTTGCCTGGAACTAGTGGTGCGGATTAGCGGGAAGAGGTCGCAATAGTTGCCTACTGCTCCAGCCTCCTCCATTTCCTGAGCCATACCAGTCCATTAAGCTTCCTTGTCAGCATGCAGGCTCCGCTTTATTTCGCACCCAATGGTCCGCCTTGTTACATTGCGCTTAGAGCCAGCTGAGAGTGTTTTTCTGGATTCCAAGGGGTTCACCGACCTTTCCTTTGTCCAGTTACTGATGCGGTAACGATTGATGGTGCCCCAAGCGGAGGCTCCTGCATGGCGGCCGAGATCCCATTCCATTGATTCGCTTTGTCATTAGGCCAAGAGAGCGAAAGTTCGGCATGCAAAGCATTCTAGTAAGCTTACCTGACCGAGAGCTGAGATAACTTCGCAGTTGTCAATCGCAGAAACGCTTGGTACGCACCTCGGTCAAGTTCATAGAAAAACGAGATATTACCAAAGCATGATCAGAATGGACGAAAGCAGTCCACAAATGGCGATAATCCATGATGGAACCACGCTACCTGGAATTTATGGCAACGTGATCAACTAAGGTCCATCGCTGGTCAGCTATAGACGGACGTCAAGTGGCACTTCGGCGCCCACGGTGTCCAAAAGCAGTGCGACTAAGAAACAGCTGATGCGCCGCACACGGTTGCAAAAGATGCTCGCTGTTATCCGTACGGTCGGAGTCAAATCCATAAGTATTACCTAGCAGAGCTTCTGAGGAGCTCAGGCGACCTACTTGCGCATTCATATTCCCTGCGAGAACTATGATAACCGAACTGGTAAGATTGTTTAGTAGCGTGTAGAGTGCGTGGTAGACGGCGTCCTTGTCAGCATCAGTACTGCAATCGGTGGGGGCATAAGCGGGAACCAACAACAAATGGCGTCTAGTACGAATTCGCGAATCAATCTTAGATGATATCGTCAAAAGACTGATATGTAAACTTCTCACTTAGTACTCGTATGCCATAACCTTTCCACTTTATATTTCAGCCTACATGCTTCATTTGCTTGCTGAATAAAGCATATTCTCTCGGGCTCATACTCTTCACTCGTCGTATTCCTCTTCATTCAATGCCATTACAATGTATTCAGCAAGCAATCGATCGAAGCATCCAAAACGTTTTGGTGCCAATCCCAGAAACACGTACTTGGCAAAACAGTGGACCCATTGGTTTGTTACGTTTACTTATTTTTAGGACAAGGTTGACTCTGCCGTTCAGTAAGTTGAGGAATCTGGAGAACTACGCGTCTCCTGATGTCAACGGCTAGCTTAATGTGTGCACAACCTAAGAACACACCACCGAAACTCAGAACTATTCACATCAAACCGAAAAATGAAGTCTACACGACATGTTCTAGCTACTAGCAAGCAATAAGTGGGTCAGACTCTGGACTATATACAACAGTTGAAATAATTTCATGACGGTCACGGCAGAAATATCGCAAAGATAGCATTCGAGATGCATTTACAACTGGGCTTCACGCACAATTAAACATCAACATCCCATGGAAAATGTGCCGCACGATTTATACACCGCTTTTGAACAAGAACGATCTCTCGAGATGGCTTATCGTCAGCCACAGTTATACCAGTCATAAAACGCTTATGATGCATCTAGCACAGGTCGCACTGAACTTTCGAAAGCGGCAAATGCCTTAGTAGTCCAAGGTAACAATATTGTCGCTGTATCGAATAGCAAGTGTTTCTTCTGTGGATCGAATAGACATAGTCGATCTTAATGCCCAGCGCGCGACGCCATTTGCAAAGGCTGTGAAAAGGACATTACCAGAAGGTTTGTTGTTCTGCATCCAAGAAGGCGACTCCGATGCTCCATAGTTGTCTATGCTCTAACACAGCTGCAGCGCCGCCAAACGCTCTCTCCCACGCTGTCCTCGATGTACTCATCAACAATGTTCCTCTAAAAGCGTTAATTGATACTGGAAGCCCTGATAGATACATTGCTGCATCGATTGTCAAGTGGTTCAACTGGAATATCCTCAGTTCCCATTGGAAGATTAGGATGGCAAGCACACACTTATCAAGTTTCACCAGTGGTCATTATCTTGTTAGTGTGCAGTATAAAGACCATCATTACACAGGTGTTCAACTGTCCCTACCCTCAAAGCTTTGTTTAGAGGTACTCTTGGGACACGATTTGCTTAACTACCACCAATTTGTCCACATTCCATGCTTTGGGGAACAACCCCTCTCTCTTGGTGTGCGCTATTGGCCGCCGATGTGGATCCTCCCTCCCTGTTTGAAAACGATGCTTTCACCTACAGACGGATCGCTACAAAATCGAGGCGTCACGCTACTGTGGACTACAGGGGCTTATCTGTGTGGAAATACAAAAGCTTCTCAAAGACGGTATCATCGAACCATCGGTATCCCCGTAACGAACTAAAGTTTTAGTGGTTATGAACGAAACTCATGAATGCCGTATGGCTGCAGATTACAGCCAAACCATCAAGCAATACACTCATCTAGATGCGTATCCTCTGCCTGGAATTGACGCCCATATCGACATGCTTTCAGGTTACTCGGTGTACAGCACATAGGACCTAGAGTGCATATCAACAGATCCCTATTAAGGCAAACGAAAGGAAATTCGCCGCAGTTGAAGCCTGCGGAAATCTCTTCCAGTCGTATACTTTTTTGGGTAATCAACGGGGTCACCAGTTTTCTAAGGGTCATCGACAAAGTAATAACCGACGAAAATGTATAGGAGACATTCGCATACATTGACAACATAACGGTGTACGGTGCAACCGTGGAAGAGCATAGTCGCAATATAACAAAGTTTTGCGAAGCCGCTGGGAAACACAACCTAACATGCAATGAAAGCAAAAGCATCATAGCTCCGAGGAAGATAAGACTAATGGGGTACGAAGTTTCACAGTAGTCGACCAGATTCATACCAACGTCAATCTTTAAGGTGCTTGTAGCACCCACAGAAGCCTAAATCTCAACAGCGTGTTACGGGACTTTTGCAATGGATCTAACATTATTCGGACACAATGCATCCGCCAAGTAACAATCGTTGCTTCCCCCTCCTCAAACTGGTTTCGGTAGCATTTTAAAATACCATGAAACAGAAAACTCTGTGGTTGTCTCTGTTGATGATTTCATACCCACAGTAATTGAAAAGGATGTATCTGATATTGTTATCGCAACCACACTAACACAGAACGGACGACCAGTTGCTTTCTTCTCACGAACGATGTCCGCCAGCGAACGACACTATTCTGCTGTCGAGAAGGATCCACATGCTATCGTTGAGTCGGTCCGTAAATGGCAGCAGTATCTAATCGACAATCGCTTCACCATTATGACTGACCAGCGATTTGTCTCATTCATGGTTAAATTTAATCAGAAGAGCAAGATCAAAAGTGATAAAATTCAACACTGGCGCGTTGAACTCATGTTATACCTATGATTTTGTTTACCGCAATGGGAACGATAACGTCGCTGCATTCACTTTATCACGCACATGTGGATCATCACAATCACACCCCATAACACACCAGGAATTACATGATACCCTGTATCATTCCGGAGTCACTAGAATGTTTCATCTGGTTCGTTCACGGAATCTGCCTTTTTCAGTCGAGGATGTGAAAGCGATGACCGCCCGCTGCAGCATTTGCGCTGAGCTGAAACCCTGATTTTACAAATCGTCCAGGACGCACATCAAGGTTAAGCACCTCTTCGAAAGATTAAACATGGGTTTCAAAGAACTTTTACCGTTAGCGAGAAACAAGAACTATCTGTTTGCCGTCGTTGAGGAATACTCGTGCTTCGCGTTTGCCCTCGCATGTAGTGACACGACCGCATCGACTATAATTGTCTAAACCAACCGTTTTCAGTCTCCCACATGCCACTTTATATTCATTCTGATCGTGGTTCATTGTTCATGTCTCATGAAGTGCGTCATTTCCTAACTCAATAAGGTATTGTCGTCAGCCGAAGAACACCGTATAAGCATCAAGGTGATGGGAAAATGGAACGCGTCAATCGTGTCATCTGGATATCCACTACTCTCTCACTTGGATCCGAAAGCCTCGATATTACTCAATGGGAACGTGCATTGCTATACGCCTTAGATTCTATTCGCTCCCTTCTCTACACCGTTACAAAGTACACCCAGCATGAGAGATACTTCTCATAAAATCGTAAATCAAGATCAGAAATCTCGCCACCGAGTTGGCTGAGTGTGCCAGGACTCGTGTTGCTGCGGCATAATGTGAAAGCCTCAAAATACGAGCATTGAGTGGATGAGGTTACAATATTGGATTGCAATCTCCAGTATGTACACCTTAGATTCCTGGATGGAAAAGAAGACACTGTGTCCAAAGTTGGAATTGTAATACCCGCCGTGGATGGATTGCGATGCGCAATCTCTACTGAGACCTCGGTTCACTTTAAAGTGGACTCGGTCCCTCTGATCACAAAAACGGTACCCGAGTTGGGAGTTGCGCCTCTCAACACTGATACCCCATGACCGGTTTCTTCCTGGTTTGGACATCACTGCAACGAAATTGGACATTAACGTGGTGCGACGTTTCGCTTCCCTCCTTGACCCATTGAGCTATCCTGGATGCTGTCCCCGGGTTCCATGAGCTATTGCTACCAGGTTGGTCAATGGTTAGAGGACAGGCAAACTCCGTCTCCTGGTCCCAGAGGTTCGGGGTTTCAAATGGGTCGGCACGAATTTCTATATAACTTACTCATTGCCACCACCCCATTACCTTGCGGATAGGCTTTTGAGACGAAAGCTTTGGTTGAGGACCCTAAAATTCCTGTCTTGTTATGGACGCCCTGGCAGTATCTCCGCCTACGTACAACCATGACTATTCCTCCAAACGTCAGTCACATTTTGCATTGGCTGTCGCGAAGATTATAAAAGGTCGATTTATCTGCTGCATATCCCAGTACAGATAAGCGAAAACACTACTGCTGGCGCCACCCTTTCTTCTCCACCTGTTCCTCTTACTCCCCTACCAATCCCAATTAATAGCTTTTCTTCTATAATTTCAAGCTTAATTGACAGAAGCCGCAATGTCACTGGGGTCATACCACCTGTAGTTGTCTTCCCATACCACCTACTGTACACCAATCGTCAACAGCTCCTTATAAGACACGCTGTCCCGTTTCTCCGACGGTATTTAACGTTCTCATTGTAAGATAAGTAGGTCAACAGGCTGCACTCGTACATCATCAACATCATCAACAACAGCAGTACATCAGCCATTTGAACTGATACTTCGCTGCCATACAACCATGAGGACCTATGAAATAAAGAATAAGAAGACGGAGAGAAGGGGGACTTACCTGAAAACCTTAATGCCTTAAGCAAACATTCTGGGTCAAGGCGCCTACACTTTGTGTAGACAACATACCGTCACAAACAGCTGGCTATCGTGCAAAGATAAGGCGACATCGCCGAGACAGCTTCCTTGCGGCTTTCACTGCCACGCGCCATAATCAGCCATTACTCCGCCGATAACTCAGCACCAAACACACTTTAAACAGGCAGACGCGCCACTGGTGTCGGTTGCGAGCCATGTCCTGTAAAGTCTCGAGCCAAGCACAAGGCGAGTCACGTGAACTCCAGCCCGGAAGGCGAGACGGAGCAACGGCACCCACTCGTACGCACGTTGGACAAAATGGGTATTGACGTGCGTTGTGCGTCCGAAACTAGGAGCAAAGATGATTATGAGTGAATTATCGTTGGTGGACTGGATTCCGGTGAACAGGCGCTTGTGTGCAGCCCGTTTGATGACATCAACCAAGATTGATTCACGAATTAGTACAAGACGTTGTTTGTTTGCAGTTCCGCTAATGTTCCCACCGACTGCAGTTCTGACGCTGCCAAGGACGCCGTCTACCATGCATTGAACAGACTATTGCGAAATGCTAGCAGTTCAGATATTACAGTACTTGCAGGGGATATGAATGCACAAGTAGGGCGTCTGAGCTCGTCGGTAGCTCAACTGTGGCAATTTTAGGCTCAACTCCGATCCTACGGAAAACGGCGAGCATCTTTTGCAACCGCGTACGGAGCAGAAACTGTTTCTTAGTAGCAGTGCTTTCAAACACACTGGGCGCCGAAGTGCTACTTGGTGTCTCTATAGCTGACCAGCGATGGACCCAAATTGCTAGCATTACCATAAGTAACAGGTGGCGTGGTTCCAAGCTAGATTCCCGCTCGTGGTTGAATACCAGCATTGAGTCTGATCATCATAATCATCATCGTCATCATCAACAGCAGTACATCAGCCATTTGAACTGATGCTTCGCTGCCATACAACCATGAGGACCTATGAAATAAAGAATAAGACGGAGAGAAGGGGGACTTACCTGAAAACCTTAATGCCTTAAGCAAACATTCTGGGTCAAGGCGCCTACACTTTGTGTAGACAACATACCGTCACAAACAGCTGGCTATCGTGCAAAGATAAGGCGACATCGCCGAGACAGCTTCCTTGCGGCTTTCACTGCCACGCGTCATAATCAGCATTACTCCGCAGATAACTCAGCACCACACATTAAACAGACAATCTAATAATGAGACGGCAGCAGACGCGCCACTGGTGTCGGTTGCGAGCCATGTCCTGTAAAGTCTCGAGCCAAGCACAAGGCGAGTCACATGGACTCCAGCGCGGAAGGCGAGTCTGATCATGCCATGGTCCGTTTGTGTTTTTCCATATACTTTACCGGGAGGCGTACCAAGCGCTCCCGCGATTGGTAAATGAGAGATTGTCTCAGCCCTCAGTCAGGCAAGCCTACCAGGATGCACAGCGTACCGAACTTTCTCTGCGTTGTACTAACGACACTGAGATTCAGTTGAATAGGGTCTCGGCCGCCATGCAGGATGTAAGAGCATCTGCTTGTGGCATTATCAATCTTTACTGCAACAATCATTGGATATCCGAGAAGTCGGTGAACCCGATGGAATTCAGGAAAACCATCGACTTGCTCTCAGCACAATGTGATCACATGGACTAGTGGGTGCGTACGGCTGGTTGTGCGGAGCATTTTCAAGATCAGTTAATTTGGCCCCCTGCTCCTGGACCTCTTCCTACTCAGATATTACAGACTGAGACATGGTCAGCTAGTTTGGCTTCCATAGGACGCTTAGGTGCGAAACACGACTACAACCCTTAATCGTGTTAGAGCTGCTGGTCCGTATTCTCTTCCACCTACACCATTTAAGGAGGAAGGCGAAGTCCTCCGCAAATCACTGACGCACATCTTTGAACAGATCTGGATGGTAGAGGCCATCCCAACTAAAATGGCGATATACAGAAGGCCAGTGGCACCGACTGTGCTAACCACAGGGGTATTACTCTAACGCCGCTGGTGCCAAAATTACTGGCCTCACTTATCATTCGTCGCCTCACTGTGGAGCAGTTATTCCGGAGTAGAGAACAGATAGCAGGCTTCCGCCCTGGACGGAGCTGTATAGACCACATAATCGCGTTGCGGTAGATGCTAGAACAGCGCCACACATACCGCAGACCGACAATAGCTGTGTTTCTCGATTTCAAGAAGGCGTTCGATTCCGTCGACCGATCCATTCTGTTTGAAATACTTGTGGAGGAAGGTGTTCCCATGAAATATGTGGACATCTTGCGTGCTCTATACTGGAACACAAAAAGCCGCGTCATGGACTATTGTGACCTGTCGAATAGCTTTCCGAGAATAAGTGCCGTTCGTCAGGGTTGTCCGATTTCACAATTTCTGTTCAATCTCGTCGTGAACCCTACCAAGGGGCGTTCCCTTACGGAGCCTTAGAATGCTAGCGATGAGTTGCTGCCTGGTGGAAGGGTAATTGATCTTAATTATGCGGACGACATCACCTTGTTGTTTAACGATGTTGGGGTGGCAAAATCAAGCCTGCGTACCTACTATAGATCAGTTCCATAATTTGATGTGCGCATCGCACCTTCAGAGTGCAGTGTTGCTGCAGGACCACCAGCCATTTGATAACGCCTTGACCCTTGGTAACCAGGAACTCCAGGCAGTTGATAAATTCACTTACCTTGGCAGCTGCATCAGCAACGATGGGCGCATGGAAACTGAAGTCAGTACACGCATTGCAAAAGTAAGAACTGCCTACTTGAAGGTGGTATATCTTTGGCGACAGAAAGGAGTCTCTTTCCGTCTGAAAGGCCGTGTTTACAAGGCCACAGTGAGAGCCGCCCTACTGTACGGAAGTAAGACGAGACCTAAAGATCTGAGGCGCCTTCGAGTCTTTGATCATCGCTGGTGTCGGATAGCACCTGCACAGCCACAACGATGATATGCGTAGGTGAGTGCTAGGCAGTGATAACCAAGCTAGTTCCTTAGAAAAACCGATAACACTGAATAAGCTGCGCTGGCTTTGGCACGTACAACGTATGCCCAGCCACCGCTTGCCGAGGGCCTTGTTCTGTCTGGTAGGTGTAGAGTGGCGCAAAGCTCAAGGTGGACAAACGTTTATTTGGCAGCGGGAAATGAAGTCAATGACGACCAAACTCGGTGCAGTCGGTCCTTCTCGCTTTTCCGGCTAGAATCCACGTGACACGTCTTGTGCTCGGTCCGAGACTTTATAGAACATGGCTCGCAGTCGACACCAGTGGTGCGTCTGCTGCTGTCTCCTAGTCAGACTGCCTGTTCAAGGTGTTTTAATTGCTGAGTTATCTGCGGGGCAAGGCCGGATTATAATGCGGTGCAGCGAAAGCTGCAAGGAAACTGCCTCGCCGTTGTCGCCTTATCTTTGCATGATAGCTGTTTGTGACGGTATGTTGCCGGCAAGCTGTAGGCGCCTTGACCCTGAATGTTTGCTTAGGACATTAAGGTTTTGCGCTGTCCCCCTTATCCCTCTTTTTATCCTTCGTTCCGTAGGTTATCATGGTGGTATGGCAGCGAAGCTTGCTGGACTGCTTCATCGTACGTCATTGGGACATGCGTGAAGGGCGCATAACGCGGGTGATGCGTGGAGCTGAATGTGGGAATGATCATAAATTGATGCGCACAAAGCCCTACACAAATTGCCATACTTTCCATCGAGTAAAAATCGGAGGAAATACAACGTGCAGGAAAGAGACAAGCAGTGAAGGATGTCATAGGAACCCGTCTCGGCAAAGAGGACTCCCCGGCTTCTGTCAACATCCTTTGAGACCAGTTGAAGAAACAGGCGACCATTATTAAGGAGGAGACGATTGGGTGTACAAAATGCAAGCGGCCCGATTGGTTTAACGAAAACAGTATGACGAGTGAGCCATTAGCACGAGCTAAAAACGCAGCGTTTATCGCGATGAAGAGCAATAATTTTCGCCACATTCGAAGGCAGCTAGCTAGAGAGCTGCGTCAGCTGCAAAATGCATGGTGGACAATGAAAGCTGGGCAGATGGAGTCCTACGATGAACACCGTCAATAAAAAGATTTCTACGACTCCTTGAAGGCAGTGTACTGGCCTACCGTGCAGCAGCTGAAGATCCTGAAGGATTTTGGGACTGGCGTCGTATACACACAATCTGGTGACACCTTGCAGATGTGGTACACTTTGACACCCACCTGAATAATTGATGCGAGGTTGACTGGGACACACTGCACGGGCTGCAACACCACAGCGTACTATCCGAACTTGAGGACACACGGGGAATGTATGAAACACAGAGAGCGCTTGCCCAACTGCGGAATGGGTAATGTCCTGGTGCTGATGGCATACGTCCAGAAATACTGAAGAACGGAGGGTCAGTTATGATGCCGCACTTTGTCGTTTGGTGGAAACCGTCTGAATGGAAGAGCAAGTGCCTGTACAGTTGAAGAATGCTCTTGTGCTTCCAATGTACAAGCAAAAGGGTAGTAAGCAATACATCAACAATCATCGTGGTATCAACTTAGCTGCGTCGACAAGATTTTTGCGCGCATCCTACTCAATCGCCTTGTAACACATATACAGGAAACGAATCTAGCCGAGGAGCAATGTGGATTCCGATCGGGCAGAAGCACAGTTGACATGGGGTTCGCAGCACGTCAACTACAGGAAAAGAGTCGTGAACGCAATCAACAGTTGTATCCACTCTTTGTCGACTTCATTAAAGCGTTTGATACGATGAACCGTGAGGCGTTGTGACTGATTCAAAGTTTGGATGCCATGCAAAGTTTATTCGTCTGCTTGAAAGCCTGAATACTGGCGGCTGGCTTGCCGAACTACCTTCTCGTGGTGCCAGATGGGTGGTTCGGGTGTACCCCGTTCCAGCAAAGTGTTCGGCGACAGTGTTCCAATTCGGTGGGACATTGTATTCCAGCAGGTGTGCTGACTTCATGGGGAGTATTGGGCCCCCGTTTGGTAATCTACCAAACAAAGACGCATGAACTGAACATTCAGTCAACGCCTCTCAATGGGCGCGATTCCCTAAATTCGCCCCGCTGCCTTGCGGGTAGGTTATTTAGCCAATGGCTCCGGGTGGATTCCCCTAAGTCAACTCCCTACTTCGGCTTGGGTAACCGGGTAGTATCACGCCCTCTCGCAAAACCATGGACTGTATTACAACGTGCTCATCCGCTACTGTCTCTGCTAGTCACTTGCACGCTACTTCACCACACGCCAATCGTTTGTTTGTTAACAATCCTCACTTTCCGTTACCCGATTCATGTGTTCAACAATCTGGCTGCGATTCCGGTTGCGCCGCAGACCAAGGAATTCAACCTATGGCTCTCCTTCGTCGCCGATCCTCGTTCCGTCTGGCGTGCTTCATCGTTCGGACACTCAAGCAGATTGGACAGCAAGCCGGTCTAGCGCGCACTTTAGATTCCCTTGACATTGATGTCTGCTGCCTTTCAGGAACCCGATTGCAAGATCCCAGCACTGTACTTACATTGACATCCCCCACTGACCACGAAGCCAGATATTACCTGCGTCCTTCTGGAGATTCAGAAGCAGCCTCAGCGGGTTTGGCTGGTGTAGGTCTAGCACTGAGTGGCAAGACCGAGGCGGCACTACTGGACTGGTTCCCGATTAACAGTCTGCTATGTGCAGTTCGGCTTCGGGGTTCATGTAGAATCAATAGGCACCGCGAAGAGAGACGCAACTTGTTTGTGATCTCTGTGTACGCTCCAACTGACTGCAGTGGCTACTCGGTCAAGGACGAATTCTACCGGGATCTACAACAGCTCTTGACTAATGCTAAAAAGTCGGATGTCATTATCCTTGCTGGGGATTTTAATGCACGGGTTGGCCGCCTGTTACCATACGAATGGCACCTTGGTGATCAGCACTCGCTCGATGAGAACCGCTCTGATAACGGTAAGAGGCTTCTCACATTGTACGAAGACAATCATCTGTTTCTTTCGAGTACTAACTTCAGGCGTACGAAGAAGCGTTCCGCAACGTGGCGTCCCCCTTCTTTAACACAACCGTGGTCTCAAATTGATCACATTGCAATTAGCTTCAGATGGCGCGGCAGCGTACTGGACTGCAGGTCCTTTTGGTCCTCTACAATTCCATTAGACACTTTGGTCACAAGTGGATTCCTACAGTGTCACAGAACACATCAACACGCCAGCGAGGGTAAGTGATACATACAATCTGAGATATTACAGGATGTAGAAACAAGGAAGGTCTCCTAGTAGCTCCGGATAAGCTCAAAGGTGTATGAAGCCTACAATGAGTCTCTGCAGTAAACGTAATGAAGATAAGAACGAAGGATAATTGTGCTAACGGAGAGAACCGGCGGACAGCATCTGAATTCCATTGAGCCTTCTAGTTATTTATTAGATACAGTGACAGAAGAAGTCAACAAACCAGTGAAGGTATGTGGTGCTAACAATCCAAGAGAGTAAGTTGGAGATGCAGAGTGGCTCCTAGCGTAGATATGTATGCTACCTGCAATGACTAGCTGCAGCTGGAAAGTTGTGACGTAGGTAATGCGAAGAACTGATAATGATACAAGGTGAGATAGAGAGTATCCGCAACTAGTAATTGCATTGGGGTGAAGCCTTCTAGTGGCTAGTGGATACCTTAAGTGTCCCAGGATAAGTCAACGGACTGCAAATGAATGTGACGCAGACAGTCAAGAAGAATGAAGGTTGGGGATAAAAGAGGGTTGCGCTTAGCAAGCTTCGGATATGCAGAGAGATACGTGGAGCCTACGATCACTAGTTGCTACTAAGTAGAAGGGCTGAGGTAAAGAAGATCGACAGAAAATGGCGCTGCGAGAAACTTTCAGTGGCCTGATGTAGCCATTCCATTAGACACTTTGGTCACAAGTGGATTCCTACAGTGTCACAGAACACATCAACAAGCCAGCGAGGGTAAGTGATACATACAATCTGAGATATTACAGGATGTAGAAACAAGGAATGTCTCCTAGTAGCTCCGGATAAGCTCAAAGGTGTATGGAGCCTACAATGAGTCTCTGCAGTAAACGTAATGAAGATAAGAACGAAGGATAATTGTGCTAATGGAGAGAACCAGTGGACAGCAACGGAATTCTATTAAGATTTCTAGCTTATCCATTGGTTACTTACAATGACAGAAGAAGTCAATAAACCAGTGAAGGTATGTGATGCTAACAATTCAAGAGAGTAAGAGTTGGAGAGATACGGAGTGGCTCCTATCGCAAAGATGTATGCTACCTACAATGACTAGCAGCAGCTGAAAAGTGGTGACGTAGATAGTACGAAGAACTGATACTGATGCAAGGCGAGATATAGCGTATCCACGACTAGCAATTGCATTGGGGTGAAGCCTTCTAGTGGCTTGTGGATACCTTATGTGTCCCAGAATAAGTCAGCGGACAGCAATGGATGTAAGGTAATGTGGTCAGTGTATTTAATCATCTTAATATTGGCCGGTAACGGCGCAATAGTCAGCAGTCAGAAAACATGAGTCGAAGTACATGAGGCTGTATTAGTCGGAGTATTGCGATTTAATACCGAAGTTAAGTTGGGATGAAAAATAGAGAGCGTCAGCAGAAATGTATATGTTTTATGTACAAGAGTTTAAATTGGTTAGTTAGATATTGGCACTAGGGGTCCTCAACGAAAGCATTCGTCTCAAAAGCCTATTTACAAGGCATTGAGGTGGTGGCAATGATTAAGTTTTGCAGAAATGTATGCCATCCGTGTTTTGTTCCCTCTGACAGTATGGATAACCGACACAGTCACTCGGGTCACGATTCAGTTACTTACCGAAACCACAATACAAAGTCCTCTGGAGGAAAGTGTATGGAGCAGTCAGAAAACAGCTTGCTTAGCCAAAATTTGTGTCATGAGAGAAGGGTGTAAATGAAATTGCCTGACTGTAATGGCCATTAAATGCGCCAAAGCTCGCTTGTTGGTTGTTTGGGTAGTGCGCTTACTGGAGACTTCAATGCAGGTCATTCTCGTTCAAGCAATCAATGAACTGCAGCAGTATATCAGCCATTTGAAAAGATGTTTCGCTGCCATACAACCATGAGGACCTATGAAATAAAGAATAAGAAGAGGGAGAGAAGGTGGGAATGACCTGCAAACCTTAATGTCCTAAACAAACAATAAGGGCCAAATCGCCTACACCTTGTGTAAACAACATACCGTCACAAACAGCTGGCTTTCATGCAAAGATAAGGCGGTATCGTCAGGGCAGCTTCCTTGCGGCTTTCAATGCCACACTTCATAATAAGCCATAACATCGCAGATAACAGCACCAAACGCACTTTGAACAAGAAATCCAATTAGGGGAAGTCAGCAGACGCGCCACTGGTGTCGGTTGCGAGCTACCTCCTGTGTAGTCTCGAGCGTAGCTCCAGACGAGTCACATGGACCTAGTTCGGAATGCGAGACGGACATACGGCACCCAGTCTGGACGTCAGTGACTTCATTGCAGGCTGCCAAGTCAACGTATGTCCGCTTTGAGCTTTGCGCCACCCCACACTTAGCAGAATAAACAAGGCCATCCTAGGTAAGCGGTGACCAGACATACGTCACAACTGCCTTAGCCAAAGCAACTTAATCAGTGTTGTTTGTTGTTCCAGGGAGCTAGCATGGTTATCACCACCTAGTACTCGCCTGAGCACACCATGGTTGCGGACTCCCTGGCACCATCCGACACCAGCAATGCTTCGCAGACAACGCTGATAAAAGGCTTGAAGGCGCCTCAGATCTTCAGACCGAAGGGGCCAAGTTTCACTAACCTAAAGCAGAAAGGCCCTCACTGTGACCCCGTGAAGACGGCCTTTCAGATGGAGGGAAACCCTCCTTTCGCCAAAGATGCCGCAGGTTCAAGAAAGCAGCCCTTGCCTTTGCACTGCTTGAATTAACTTCAGTTTCTATGCGCCCATCATTGCTGATGCAGCTGCCAAGATAAGTGAATTGCTCAACCACCTCGAGTTCTGCGTTCTCACGCGTCAAGAGATCATAAGGTTGTTGTTGGTGCTGCAGCAGGACTTTGAACTTTGAGGGGGCAAGGCACATACCAAATAAAGGAACCACTCTGGACAGGCTATTCAGGGTTGATTGTACCGCCCCAACCTTGTCGAACACCAAGACGATTTCATCCACATGGTCTAAACCAACTAACCTTGCGCCGAGCAACACTTCGACACCTACATCGTGCACTTTTGCATGGCAACATTCCATGATGGAATCCACGACGAAATTGTACAAAAATAAGAAAATCGGACAACCCTGACGAACGCCACTTGTGGTCGGAAAGCTATCTGACAGGGCACCGTAGACCCTAAGCGGCCTCTAGTTTTCTAGTATAGAGCACTACGATGTTCACATATTCCGCGCAAGTATTTTGAACAGAATCGATCGATCGACTGAATCCAACGCACGCTTGAAACCAAATAGCACAGCTATTGTCGGGCTGCGCTATGCGTGGCGCTGCTCTAGCACCGGCCGCAAAGTGGATACATGATCAATGCAGCCACGTCCTGGGGGAAACCAGCATGCACTTCCCTAATCCGAGCTTCCCTTTCCACAGTGGGGCGACGAACGTGAAGCGAGGCAAGTACTGTTGTCAAAACTGACGTTGGGCTAAAACCCGTGTGGTTAGTACAGCCTAGGCGACTGCCATTGTTGTATATTGCCACTATCATCCATTCGCTCCAAGTAGCCGGGACATTCTCTTCCTTCCAGGTCATTGCTTTGCAGAGGACCTCACCTCCATCCCTAAATAGTGCAGGTGGGAGGGAATCCGAGCCAGCGGCACAAAAGCGATTGGGAGCTGTGACCGCGTTTCAAACCTCGGCCTCCGCCCAACGAGCAATACTGCGCTCCTTTTAGTGTATCAGTGCACCAGCGCGGTCTCTGCTTGTCTCAGTGAAGACTGGTTTCCAGGGACCAGTGGTGCGCATCAGCTGGAAGAGGTATCAATAATTGCCTACTGCTGCCTCCTCCATTTCTTCAGCCCGGGTGGTCCACTAAGCTTCCTTGGCAGCACGTAGGCTCTGCTTTCGTTCACGCCTAATAGCCCGGCTGGTCACATTGCCGTCAGAGCCAGCCGGGATGTATCTGTTCGATTCCAACAGGCTCACCGACTACTCCGAAATCCAGTTACTGGTGCGGGAACATTGATAGCGCCACAAGAAGATGCTCCTGCGTCGTGCATGGCGGCCGAGAACCTATTCTACTGAAGCTCAGTGTCATTAGAACAAGACAGCGAAAGTGCGGTATGCAGTGCGTCTTGCTAGGCTTGGCTGGCCGAAGGCTGAGACAACTGCTCAGTTGCCAATTAGAGGGGACGCTTGGTGTGCCTCCCGATAAAGTTCATGAACAAATGACAGCGTACCAAAGCATAATCAGAATCGACGCAGGTATTCCAGTACGAGTGGCAATCCAGGATGGAAATACTCCACCAGTAACTAATGGTTATGTGGTCAATTTGGGTCCATCGCTGGCCAGCTACAGAGGGAGGCCAAGTGGCCCTTCGGCGCCCACTGTGTCTAACAGTAGTGCTATCAAGAGACAACTGTTGCTCCGTACGCAGTTGCAGCAGACGCTCACCGTTGTAAGTCCATCCGGAGTTAAGCCCATAAGTACCACCCAACTGAGCTTCTGCAGTGCTCAGCCGCTGTACTTGTGCCTTCATATACCCTGCGCGTAGTATATCTGGGCTAGTAGCACTGCGTAGGAGCGCGTTCAGTTCGTGATAGAATGCGTCCTTGCGGGCATTAGAAATGCAGTAGGGGTGAAAATCACAAACAAACAGCGTTTTGTACTACTTCGTGAATCAACCTTAGCTGATGTCGTCAAACGGGCTGCACACAAACGGCTATTCACCGGAACCAAATCAACCAACGATGGCTCAGCCTTGGTGCTTAGGATGATACCTACACCAGCTTGACCCGTGAGTGCTGCATCGGCGTCTCCTGATGCGTGCAACAAATAACGAGAGGACAAGCCGGGTGCAGTCAATTCAACAACCCATTAGGGTCATTGCTCTTAGTTTCGGACACACAACACACATCACTTCCCAGTGTGTCCAAGGCGCGTGCGAGTGTGGCCTGTTGACCTACTTGTCTTAGTGTGCGAACGTTGTACGTCGCTATGGAAACGAGACAGCGTGGCCTTGTAATGGACTTTTGCCGATGGGCGTTCCGTGCGTATAGCGAGAAGGTTGCTGTAGATGGTTCTACTCCAGTGACACTTCGGTTGCTGTCAATTAAGCTGGGAATTATAAAAGGAAGGTTAATAATAGGGGTCGGGATGTGAATAAGATTAACTGGTGGAAAAGAAAGAAGGGAGGCTCCAGTAGTAACATTTTTTCGCTTATCCGCCCTGCTGTATGCAGTAGATAAGGCGACCCTTGATTATCTGCGCGACGGCCGATGCAGGATGAAGTTTACGTTTGAAAATTTCATGGTTGTATGTAGGCTGGGGTACTGCCAGGGCGCCCAGACCTAGACAGAAAACGATTAGGGTCCTAATCCAAAGCTTTGGGTTTAAAAGCCTGTCCGCAAGGCAGCGGGGAGGTGGCAATGATGTAGTTTTACAGAAATGGACGCCATCCCATTTAAACCTCCCAACCTGGAGGACCAGGAGACTTAGTTT
The DNA here is from genome assembly GCA_944474145.2 of Dicrocoelium dendriticum. NCBI lineage: Eukaryota > Metazoa > Platyhelminthes > Trematoda > Plagiorchiida > Dicrocoeliidae > Dicrocoelium > Dicrocoelium dendriticum. Next base: position 119,962,563 of record OX104063.1, on the reverse strand, counting down.
GTCTAACCGCTCACCACTGACCAACCTGGTAGGAGCATCACTCAAGATGCCCGTAGACACCAGCCAGTATAGCTCAAAGGGCCAACGAGTTCCGCAAACAGTCGCACCACGTTAAGGTCCAGTTTCATTGCGACGATCTAATCCATCCAAAAGCTGCTTTGCTCATACTTTAAAAGGAGCAACAGAGCCGGAAGTGGAATACCGCCCTTTTACTCCAACGCACTTACCATCGTGCTCCTCGGCGATACTGTTAAAGCTAGTCTTTTAGCTTACCATAATTCATCGGTCCATACAACAACCTTGCTGTCAGTTGATTGTTACTCGTTCTTGCTCTCTGTTCTCAGTGATAGGAAACTAAACGATAATATGGTATACAAGCATTTCTGCGAGCTGGATCCAAATTCTTCTCCGGGACCTGATGGATTGCGTCCCATTTTACTCATGGTTGTGGCCGAATAGATTGTTGTTCCTCTCTGTCATGTATTTCGGCGCTTCCGCTTACCTGGAAGTTGGGCATAGTCAAGCCTAAATACAATGGACGAAATCGATAACATGCTACAAATTATCGGCCCATCTGTCTAACATCTGTTATCTGCAAGGTGTTGGAGGGGAGTCCCAAGCGAGCTCTCAATCTGAACTTCCAGAACCTCTGGATCATTTCAGGTGCAAAGCATGGGTTCCGTAGTTCGCCTTCACGTGTCACCAATATTCAGGTAGCCCGAGAAAAGTGGGTTGAATCCATAGATGCTGGTAAGCGACTTACTATCGTATTTGTGGATTGCAGTAAAGCTTTTGACAAGGCTTCGCACGAAATTTTGTTTAGCAAACCGCAATATTGTTGTTTCAGGAAAACTCCTCCCTTGGCTCACTGATTTCCTGCATAGCTGCACTTTTCATGCGAAGGTAAATGCGTCGCTTTCCTTCCCTGTAAATATGAGAAGTGGTGTTCCGCAAGGCTGCTCTTGATCCTGAACTTTTTACTGTCTTTGTTATTGACCTGGCGTCTGTACTACAGGCAGATTGTCTGCTTTGCGCACATGATTTAAAGCTATGGATGGAAGTTTCTTGTGTGGATGAAGGTGATGGACTACAAAAAAGGTTTGCTTCACTGCATGATTGGTCGACCAAGTGTCAAATACCCATCAATCACGAAAATGCTCCGTGTTTCCTACCGGTACCTACGAACCATTTTAATTTATATCGGTGGTTTTTTGGCTGCAAAATCGTAATCGTGTGGAACGGCTTGATTGTGACCCCATACCGAAATTTGACTGAAGATATCTTGAGGAAGGTCGCGTCTGCCCTCTCGACGATCTTACTCCCGCTTGACACTGGAGATGTTCAAGCTTGTGTTAACTTCTGATGTACGTCCGATGCTTGAGTATGGACTGCCCACTCTCTATCCACTTCCCAAACTTGAATGCAACTTGATTGAAAAGTACATCGGAGTTAGGAGTTTGGAAGCCTACCTTACTCATATAACCTGCGGCGCCTGAATTTGTTCTCCCTAACTTATCGTCGAGACCGCGGAGATATGACTTCCACACGGCGGATCGTTGGAAGTGAACTTGGAGCCAAACTGTAGGATTTGCTTCTACACAATTTTTCAGTACGACTCGGGGTCACCGTTGGAAATTGTTCAGACAAAAGGGAATTCGGGTCCGTTGTGACGTCACTCTGTCTACCAGAGTAGTGAACGAGTGGAACAATATGTCTGTGTATGTCGTTGATGCACGGTCGGAGGAATGTTTCAAATATCGAATGGATTCTTACCCGTTGAGTAAACTAGGATCCTGTTGCTACTTGTGTCAAAGCAGAGGTTCCATTAGTACGGACTTGCAAAGTCCACCTTGATCCCTCTGACCAAAGTGAGGTGACGGAGCCGACAAAGGGTTTTTCCTTCTGCTCCCGACGTCCATAGATTTATAGTAGTGGAGAGAGTAACCCCTTCAACACTTATTAACTGGCTGAATGAGGCGCGTCATGCCTAACCTGTGTTCACCAAGGGATCAGCACAGCTGCATTAAAAGCCGTGGAATCCAGGTGTCCTCAACCCGTATTCATCCAACCGCTGCTTGAACAAAGCTCTGGACACTGACAACATATTCCGGGAGGTTGTTCCATTGATTCACGACACGGATAGAAAACGTGAGGTTTGAGCGGACGCAAAAAGTGTCGATTTGGCAACATTGAGTTGGAAGAACTTGCACCTCCGTCCTCAACTCTCCTTTTAGGATGTGTCTTGTGTATATCAGGTCCCCACGGTGACGACGATAGTACAAAGAGAACAAGTTCATTCACTTAAGTCAAAAAAGATAAGACGAATCGCGCAACACTTATACAGACTTGCGCATACGCCGCATAACCTTCTCGAGTAAAGCGTACGCAAAGCTTGTGAGGATGCAAAGCGGGTAGTCCTAATTCCAGTATTGGACGGGCGTGAGAGGGAAACGGAAGCTTGAAGATCCCGGGCGTCATTTGCAAAATGACCTACGTATGATTGCAGAGTATGCTGTTGGCGGAGGCGACTTTCCGCAATGATCATATGATTAACCAGCTTAGATCTATGCCGTTCCAATTTCATGCAGTGGCCCGCAAGTTGTCAGACGTAACCGGTTCAACCAGCTCGGTGGGCCTATGACCACTGAGACGGTTCATGGTTTTGAACGTCATCCCTCAAGCTGCGTCTTCTCATTGAGAACAAACTCAAGTTAGCTAACCGATCTTCCTACGGTAACCCACGCTGGCCTTCTACAACTCGTGTGGCCAGAATTTGCACATTCCCAATACAAATAATATTCGGCGCGTCGAATGCGCCATGCGAGCTCGATGAGATTATGATAGTGTACTTACGTCACAAAAGGTGCTTTGGCGCTAAGTGAAAACGGAAGGCATTTTAATGCATGAGGATGTTTGTTATATGGTAGTACTCATTCTTGAACCTTTTCGACTACTCCGGACTCTCAGGCCCCAATTGCCCATAGGCATCAAACCAAGCCTCTCTTCTTTTGAGGATCAGCTGCCACCGATTAGGGTTCTCAATGGTATAAGGAACGGCATCATGATTCTCGTCTCCGTCCGAAACATTACTTTTATGCCTAACCCCACGCGTCGCTACATATTCTTGCTACTGTGGCTCTTTTTCCTAAACCTGAGGACTAGTCCGGCCTCTCTGGCTCCAAATGCCTAAAGGTCTCAAACAAAGGCTTCTCTTCCTTTAAGCATCGATTAAAGTTCTCATTGGCTTAAGAAACAACCTCATGATACTGGCCTCCGTCTGGTACATTATCTGTATGCTTGGTCCCCTGCATAATTGCAACTTCAAGTCTCTTATTGAGTTCCGCCTCTCGGCTCCACCATCATGAATCTCAGCTCATAATTACGACCCTCTCTTGTTTGGCCTCTCTTTTGGTCCATATCGCATCGGTTCAATGGCGGTATAGGTATCACTAGCGTCAGCGCAACATCCTAGGCCTCCTTTGATTCTCTTTGCTACTGTGGTACTCATTCTTTAATCTTTTCAATTAGTCCGGCCTCTCAGGCTCCAAATGCCTATAGGACTCAAGCCAAGGCCTCGCTTCTTTTGAGGATCGGCTGCCATCGATTAAGGTTCTCAGTGGTTTAAGTAACGGCGGCATGATTCTCGTCTCCGTCCGATTCATTATCTGTATGCCTAATCCCAGGCGCCGATATTGGTTCTTGCTACTGTAGCTCTCATTGCTAAACCTTTTGGAATTGTCCTGCCTCTCAGGCTCCAAATGCCTACAGGTCTCAAACCAAGGCTTCTCTTACTTTAAGCATCGATTAAATTCTCATTGACATAAGTAACAGCCGCATGTACTCCCCTCCGTCTGATACATTATCAGTATGCTTGGACCCCTGCAAAATTGCAATTTCAGGTCTCTGATTGAGTTTTGCCTCTCGGCTCCACTATCATGCATCTCCGCTCACAATTACGTTCCCCTCTCTTGTTTGGCCTCTCTTTTGGTCCATATCGCATTGGTTCAATGGCGGTATAGGTGCCTCTAACGCCAGCGCAACTTATTAGCACCCGTTTGATTCTCTTTGCTACTATGGCACTCATCGTTAAACCTATTGGACTACTCCGGCCTCTCAGGCTACAAATGCCTATAGGTCTCAAGCCAAGGCCTCTCTTCCTCTGAGGATCGGCTGCCATCGATTAAGGTTCTCAGTGGTATAAGTAACGGCCTCATGATTCTCGTCTCCGTCCGATTCATTATCTGTACGCTTGGTCCCCCTACCGAAATCGAAAGCTCATGTCCTTGCTTAATTTTGCCTCTCGGCTCCACTATCATTCTTCTCAGCTCACAAGTATCGTCTCCCTCTCTTCTTTGGCCTCTCTTTTGGTCCATATCGCATCGGTTCAATGACGGTATAGGTACCTCTAACGCCAGCGCAACTTATTAGGCCCCGTTTGATTCTCTTTGCTACTGTGACACTCATTCTTAAACCTACTGGACTTGTCCGGCCTGTCAGGCTCCTAATACTCATCGGTTTCAAAACAAGGCCTTTCTCATTTGAGCATCGGCTGCTATCGGCAAAAGTTCTCATTGGTATAATTAACTGCCTCATGTACTCGCCTCCGTCTGATACATTATCTGCATACTTTGTCCTTCTACCGAAATTGAAATTTCAGGTCCCTGGTTGAGTTTTGACTCTCGGCTCCACTCTCATGCTTCTCAGCTCAAATTACGACCCTCTCTTGTTTGACCTCTCTTCCGGTCCATATCGCATCGGTTCATTGGCGGTATAGTTACCACTAGCGTCAACGCAACATCCTTGGCCTCCTTTGATTCTCCTTGCTACTGTGGTACTCATTCTTAAACTTTTTCAACTAGTCCGGTCTCTCAGGCTCCAAATGCCCATAGGCATCAAGCCAAGGCCTCCCTTCTTTTGAGGATCGGCTGCCATCGACTAAAATTCTCATTGGTATAATTAACTGCCTTAGTGCTCGCCTCCGTCTGGTACATTATCTACATGCTTGGTCCTCCTACGGAAATTGCAATTTCAGGTCCCTGGTTGAGTTTTGCCTATCGGCTCCATTCTCATGCTCGTCAGCACACAATCACGTCCCTCTCGCTGGTTTTGCCTCTCTTTCGGTCTATATCGCAACATTTCAATGGCGGTATAGTTAACACCAGCGTCGGCGCAACATCCCAGGTCCCTTTTGGTTATCTTTCCTTCTGTGTCTCTCATTCCAAAACATTTTGGACAAGTCAGTCCTCTCAGGCTTCATTTGCCTATGGTCTTAAACTTAGGCCTCTCTTATTTTGTGCACCAGCTGCCATGGACTCAAGTTCTCATTGGTATAAGTTACAACCTTATGATACTCTTCTTTGTCGGAATCATTATCTCTATGCTTGGTAATGCCTACCAAAGTCCAAGTTTCCGGTCTATGATTGAGTTTGGCTCTCGGGTCCACTATCATGCATCTCAGCTCACATTTACGTCTTCCTCTTTTGCTTGGCGTCTCTCTTCGTTCATATCGCAACTATTCAATGGTGGTATAGGTACCACTAGCCTCAGCTTATCGGCTGCCAGGCAATTTTAATTCTCACATCCCCGTCTGTTGGACTGATGGCTTTCTTATTCCACCAGCGCCAGATGCTGATCACTTGAACTTCTTTGGGTCTCGTCCACTCCTATGTTTAACCATACTCTATTGTATGCTTTATCTGCACCTCCTCTCGTCATCTCCTATCTTGGGATGAAAACTTGGCAATTGGCTGTGCTGTCCGTATTATTTCCTTACTTTTGGTCAATTCCGGAGCCGGCACAACTGTCGTTTTCTCTCTACAGATGTCGCAAGTATTGCTGTCTGTTTTCTCTCTTGTATTCCGCACTGTACACCCATCAGTCTATGCTGAGCCTAATCAAGCATGCCGCTCCTGTATACTAACTAATCAGGTTACCAGCAACTCCCCAATTAGTGAGTCATAACTAGCAGTATATCTGAGTTCAACGTTCCACCGTCGATGTCCACATCAGAGTGGCACACGTAGCATCTTTTGCGGCTACTGCTCACAATACTGATATTCTAGGTCCCCTTCAGCGCTGGCCCTACAACAATTTTCAAACTAAACCTATAGTATTCAAGCCCTTCTCTCTCCTATTATTAAAGTTGAAGGCCTGTCAGCAGGCAGTTTCTTCCACATAACAAACCCGACTCCCAGTATCACCCTTTCCTGTCGTACATTTGACCTGTTTGCTGCACTGTAGAAGTCCCTATCTTTTTCCGCTATTCGAGGTCCCTTTAGGGTTGGCTTTGCAACCGCGCTGTCGCTACAGTTGTAGTATATAAATCCCATTCTCGTCACAAATTTGACACTCCATCTCACCCCTTCACCCAGCTGTCTAGCATCCGATAGCTGAACATGTTGCGTTATTATTTTCATGGCCTCAAACACGGCAAATAACTTCACTGGCTCTCGTGCATGTTCGAACGATAAGCTCTAGCAATGTCAACAAATCGCTCAACTTATATCTTACGCGCTTATTAAACCACTCACTATGTTCTTCTGATTCCCTCAACTAATTTACCGGTTAACAACGCCTGATATTCACGGTTCCCAAACAGGACAACTTTTTCGTACGCTAGGCCACTTCGGCCAGCATCTTTCTCTCACATTCAGCAAATATCAAGTCTCGTGCTACAACGCAATACTACGGATACGGATATCATGTACAATATATACGGTCACTCCATTGCTTTCAGCCAGCACAACTTTATCATCCATTTTATATTTATACGATAACATAGTCCTGTTCAATTTTGTTGGCAGTTTGCCCGGTCCGTTTTTCTTCTCACCCTTGTTTTACAGGATAACATTACCTGCACGGAACACCTCTGATGATGTACCTGCGACGTTCCCATAGGCACGGATACAATAAAGAGCAAAGAAAAAACCCGCACTTCATAATCATGACACACTACAGAACCTAGGAAACTGATCAATTCAGTACAAGTCACCTGAGTCGTCCGACTTCAACAGCTCCAACCACTTGCACTGGACTCCGAAGGCGACAACACAGCCATGGGAAACGAATTGGCGTTACGTGACTGCGAATATCCGCTAGGGTAATTGGTCAGATATATATCACCAGCCGCCAGTGTTCCAGGAGGTGGTGGGTCTTCGTCTGGCAAACGTTTTCCCTACAAAAAGCCACAAATGTCTGTTTAACAACACTGCGACGTGGCGGATGTGACTCGCCACTCAATAAAGTCACCGCCCCTAACACATTGGCAAGTTGACCGACACCAAATTTACAAGTTCTGTGCATAAATCTGCTCTCTCACGAACACGCCTACACATCTGACTAGTGTCATGAGACTATTCTTAAGTATTTTGCACCCGTTTCGTCATACTGCACTCACTGATCTACAATGCTTACGGGACCTCATCGTACTAGTTCCTCATCAAAATACCATATAAGTTATCTGAATACTATCTTTACCTCTCACATTCTGTGTACATAGACTACATACAACCTTTGGGCTCTATGGGCCCACGCTATTGTCTCCAACTGTACTACTCCCACTGTTGGTGCTGCTTATTCTGCTACCATATACAATAATGCAATATGCTGATCATGCCCAAAAGGCGTGTCTCGCTTTGTCCAGAATAAAATATCTATATATATATATATTTTTGTTAATGTGTTATGAGCTTATGTAGGAATCAGTGGACGCAATGGTTTAAATGCGTCAAGTGGTTATTCATTTTCCCGCTTCTGGCGACAGCAGCTATGGTAGATGAATCTAGCGCTTTTCGACGTAGATTAAGCGACACACATCATGACTTTTCAACAATCCTTGAGGACACAAAACATTTTCAGATTGAAAAAGGCGACCTCGACCGTTCCTCGGAACGCAGTTACAGCGGAAGCTAACAAAAGGGAAACCGGGCGGGCAACAATATACACAAATAAAGTGCGTGAATAGCAAACTAGGGAATACTCGAGGAAAACGGTATTTTTAAATACGTGAATAAATAAACAAATAGTTTATTCTCGAATTTGACGAGACACACCAAACCAGGCATGATCACCATTTACATACAAGCATGTTTCGCAACAAACACGTTGCTAAGTATGTAATCGGCAGTAAACCGAAAGTTGTACAGGCTACGGAAATTGTAAAAGTAATCCTGAGGAATGAAGTCGTTAATGAATGACGATACATTGGGTTCTAGTGTGCGTAGGGTAAACAGTCAGGGCACTGTGGATCGAGAAAGCGACACAAGTGGGCAGGGTTTAGCTTATATTTGAACGCGTCAGGGAAACATTGAAATGTGATTCTAGTCAACTTGCCATTAGGCAATTGTGGGCAGCGGCTTTATTCAGTGGCGAGCCACATACGTCACGCCGCAGTGTTGTCAAACGGACATTTGCGGCTTTAAATAGGTCGAACGCTTGCCAGGAGAAAAACCCTCACATCCTGGAACACTGTTAGAAATCCGTTTGTACAATAATGTTCAACCGGCAAAGCAGCTTGCCGACTGATTTCACACGCAATTATTCACAGTCAACTGGCTTCCAATTTTCTCTGTTAGTTCATCGGGTATTTTGGTCAGGACCGCCATAATGGTTGAGGCCAATGAAGGATGGGATCTGCAAGCAGAATGGTCTTTGTGATTGTCCAGGTGGGGAAAACATCAATTCCTTGCGTCTAAATTTTTCATGTTTATGTATACCTTTCAGAAGTGTGAACGCCTCGTGTCCAGCTATCATTACTGGCCAATCGTCGTGGTAGCGAGTGCATTAGTATCCATTTGTTGTACAGCCATGTTCTTTGTTGGTCCTTGTGGGGTACCATGTCCTGTCCTGGGCAAAGCTGTTTCTTGGACCAATCCCAGATCCACAAGAATTTTCGGATCTCGGAGAAAAGGGAAGATGAGAGACAACCAATGCCGCAAAGAACAGGCGTGGAAACAAACATTGTTAAAATCCTATGTTATAACCTATAGAGTGGAGACAAATGATGTACGATGTGCAACAGTGATTGTGCTGAAGGCAACTTTCGAATGTTCTACGAAAACAATGGCTGTATGGGTTGGTTGCTACCATGTACATTGAACACAGATCGGTGCGCCACTAAGCAGAAGCGCAGTATCGGTTTGCTACGATGTAACTATTGCGTGGGCAGCTAGTAAACAGAATTCAAAGACCAAGGGCGTTTGAATGGTGGATGAGCAGTTGTTAGCCAGCATACTTCTATACGGAGCGCAGAATAAATAAGTGAATGTATAAATGGTTTGCGACGAAATAGATTCAAAGGTCAATTGGTGTTCAGTCAACGGACAGATAGGACTCAAGTGCAAAGTAAACATTTTCGAGGAACCAAGACGGAAAGATGACACGAGGGTACTAAGCGTATAGTGCTATGGCCGACTGAGATGGGAAAAGCCTGTGAGAAAGCTTACCTCCTACATAAGTAAGTGTCGAAACCTTTGCTGCAAAAGCGGACACATAACACTAGGCGAGAAAGGATTGATCGATGGAACTGAAGTAATAAAATTCAGTTAACTGAAAGCGAAGGTGCAGAACAAATGTATACGTAGCGTCGCGCAGAGCAACGAGTTATTCTAGGGTGCTAAGAAAATGGTACTAGGGTACGCTAAGCCAGGAAAAGCCAGTGAGTCTGTTAAGCTCATACATGAGTAAGTGTCGCAAACATAGCAGCCAGTAAGTGAGAAATGAACCCAAAGAAATGAGAAGCTAACGGGCATTTGTGTGCTGACCAACTGAGAGGAGTGATGAATTAAAAAGCTAAGAAGGGTTAATTGATGGAAGGGCAGCGAACAGCCGGAATGCAAGCGTACAATAAGTTTGCTAAGGATATCAGAACATGAGGCCTACCCGCTGCAGCTAGGGTGCTAAGATAATAGTACCAAGCTGGATAGAGCCAGGGAATGCTAGTCCAAAAGCTGGAGGATTGCAGGTAAAAATGTCTGAGACAATACAGCGAGTGGGGATAAATGAACATCTAGAAATATGAGGCAAAACAGAGGCTTGCGCTAAATACATGGATATGCTTTCACGACACAAGAAAGCTAAGAGAGGTTTCGTGATGTCAGGACAGCGATCGGGAGAAGCGCAACTATATAATGAGGTTGTTAAATAGTTCAGAGCACAAGAGGCTAAAAGGCATGGACGCGCGGATACTCAAATCATGCTGAGGTGCTAATAGAATATAACTAAGGAAGCCTGAGCCTGGAGAAGCCAGTGAGAGAGCTGAACTACAGCTAAGTAGATGTTGCAGACGAATTAGCGACAGCTGAGCATCTAGCAAGGAGCCAGTCTGTGCTGACCTAATGAGAATAGGAATTGTCGCTAGAAGAGAGCTAAAATAGTTGAATGAAGAAGAGACAGCAGACAGGACGAAGGCGAGCATACGTTAAGGTTACTGTGGGAGTCAAATCATATAAGGCTGAAGCACGGCGGCGAGTAGGTACACAAATCATGCTAGGGTGCTGGGGTTCTACTAGTTGGATAGAGCCAAGGAAAGGTAGTCCGAGAGCTGGACGCTTGAAAGTGAAAACGTCGAAGACGTTACAACAATTAAGAGATATGAGAACGTTTAGAATATAGAGGCTAAGGAGCGGCTGTGCGTTGACTTAAAGCGTTAGGAAGTAGTTCTAGAAGAAAGATAAAAGGTTTGTATGAAGGAAGGACATTAAACAGGTGGAATGTATGCGTACGTTAAATATACTGAGGACGACGCAGCATATGAGTCAGAGGCGCGCAGGTACTGAGTTCTGTTAAGGTGCTAAGATACCGTTGCTAAGGTAGACTGAGCCGGAAAATGCCAGTGAAGGATTTGGACTCCTACATGAGCAAGTATCACATTTGTTCTAGGGTGCAACTGATAAATGGAGTTTATAAGCGAGAGGCTAAGGAGCAACTGTGCGCAGACCACAGCGTTTTCTTTGCTCCACAGATGGGAGCTAAGAAAGAGTTCATGAAGAAAGGAAAGTGACCTGATGAAGCGCGAGCGCGCAATACGGCTGTTAGATGGTTCAGGGCATATGAGGTTAATGAAACCACGCTGGGGTGCTAATGGATTATAACCAGGGTAGCTTGAGCCGGGAGAAGTCAGTGAGAGAGCGGAACTTGTAGTGGTTATTTATCTTTCACATTGTGTCTTTACTGTCATCAATTTTATCATGACATCGTTTATACAGTTTGTTTGAGTTAATGAATACAATACAATTCTTCGCTCCCCGCGCTCCGTCGTGCTGATTTTTGGCTGTTCTGCTTCTGCATGCGTACGGTGCTGTCCAGTCTGCTTGCGAATCGGATAGTATACTTGGAACTACTATCGAACGTCTATTTCCACTGTGCTCAACGTGTGCCACAGGTATAGCGCAACCTACGACCCGAAATCAACTGTGATTATACTGTGATTTGACTCTCTCCAACCTTTTACTTTTACTAAGGGATTGAATCCTTCCTAGTATTTTTCCAACCACTTCATAGATCGGTGACACCGACGTGACCAATTTATGTAGTTGTCGCAATAATACTAAGAAGGTTTAAATCCCTCAGTAAAGGCAAAATTTGGCGCGAGTCAACTGACAGTCTAACCACAGAAAAGACAGGAGGAACAAAATGTGAAAGATTAATAACCACTACATAACTCTTCCGTAGAACGTGAACTGCTAAGGTGACTCTCGATTTAGCTATTTAAGGAACAAACGCAGCTAGTTTGGAGGGGAAAGACACAGAACGTCCTGGACGTGTGTCCTTGCGATCATTCGTTAAGCGAGCGCATGAATGTTTTGGAGCATCGGAATCACTCGGTTGACCAACTTGGGGTAACAACTTGGGATCAGTTAAAGTAACGGCAGACTCAACGTGAGGGGTTTAAGAGGGTCAATACTCACGGATTCTTTGGATTCATTCCTTTCCAGTACGAAGTACTTTGGTTTCCGTGACAACACATTGAAAGGACCTCCACAAGGGGATGTCAATGGCTTGCGAACTGCATCAATGCGAATAAAAACAAAGGGAAAAATATGTAAGTCTGGATGAATTCGTTGTCCGCGGGCAGTGAAGCAAGTAGACGCAGGTCGAATTGTTCGGAAGTATTGTTTAAGACTTTCGGCGTAGGACACAGGATAAATTTCACCAGTGACTCGGGAAGCCAAAATCATCTCACCTGGAAGTCTGAGAATGGTGGCAAAGACGAGTTCGGCAAGGCTGCATCCGATATCTTCTTTGACGGTATTACGAATACCAAGAAGGACAGCGGGGATGTGTTCAGACCAATGTGGGTCCGGTGAATTAGTTCTGATGGCGGCTTTAAGCTGTCGATGAAAACGCTCGACAAGGCCATTCAAAGTAGGATGATAAGCAGTTGCCCGCATGTTGGTACAACCCAACAGACGATTTAAGTCACGGAACTACGTGGAACTAAACTGAGATCCTCGATCGGCAGTGATCGTAGATCGTACGCTGAAGAAGGAACTCCATGAGTCGAAAAATGCACGGGCAACAGATTCTGAAGATGTGTCACGTAAAGAAATGGCAGGCGGCAAACGAGTAAAACGGTCAGCACAAGTCATAATGAAAGTGAAATTGTTCCATGGAGGAAGCGGTCCGACTATGTCTAGGTGGACATGCCTAAAACGTGCCTCAGGTAGTGAGAATGTTCCCGGGGCAGAGCTAGTGTGGCTGGGTACTTTGCTGCTCTGGCAGCTGAGACAGTGTTTTGCCCATTGGCGGACAACCGAGCGCATACAAGGCCAGATGAAACGATCAGTAATCAACTTCCCAGTGGATCGAATACTAGGATGCAATAGTCCGTGAAAACGGTCAAAGACGGATCTCCGGAAAGACTGTGGAACAAACGGTCTTGGTTTACCGGTAGAGACATCGCAGTGAATCCTTGCGTCTGAGTTTAAAATAGGTAATTGCAAGTATTTTAATGTGGTATTCGATCGAGGCTGAGGGAGTTCAGGATCGTTGTTCTGGGCAACAGACATTTCCTCGAGATCTATTGGAGAGGATGACAGTTGATGTATGTGAGCACGTGAAAGTGCATCAGCGACAACATTATTTGGACCGTCGAGATAGCGAATATCGACACGAAATTGTTATAGGTAATACAGATGTCGTGTCTATCGGCTAAGAGCGGTCGGAAGCGGCACGAAAATAAATAAATAAATAAATAGGTATAGTTCTAGACCTGCTAGAGGCTGCACCCTAAAGGGTGAAGATCAATGCTTACATAAATCCGATGCACTTGCATGGAAGTAGGTAAAATATAAGTATATGTTCATCGTCAGCAATTATAAATGCTTTGGCATTGTTTGATATACAGCTACTGGGTCGCAGGCGCCCACCTTGACATGTTTCTGGTTCCTGCGGGTGATATTGAACTCCTTGTTCTTTTGTGAAAACTTCGCGGAGGTGTAGTTGTTCCTTTTCTCCTTGGAACAGAATCCAATTCGCCGAAAGTGCACTTTAATTTGATCGCACATTATTTGGCCACTCAGTTGCCCTAATTGTGCGCACATGGAAGCAATGAGTGAAGGGATCATAAGGCATACGAAAAGTTGAAAACCATTCCGATAAATGCAGACAAAAATAGAAACAATATGTTAAGAGAGAAAATAAAGCTGTGTGCTTCAGTAGAAAATACCAATTAACAAAAAAATACAGCCCTACTTTTCTTACGCTGATATTGCTCTCCGGCGCAAAATTTCAACCTGAGTTATTCTCAGATAAAAGAAAAAAGCATTTCTTCAGTTAGAATACCGCTTAAAGTGGCACATTATTACACTGGTCTGGACCAGCTTTAGCGCCTGAATACGTTGAACGTAAAAGCAACACAATACGTGCAGTAGTTTGCGAGTTATTCGCAATTAAATGATGGTCTACGAATAAGGCCATTTTTATTTTTCGCTAAAAGTGGCTTTCTGCTTTGCAAGCAGATAGCAGAAAAAAGAAAAGAAAATATAAAAAGTAGGGAAGCGGCGTATGTTCTAGATAGGCATAGCTATCCAGAAATGCTCTAATTAGCCCGTAATAACCTGCGACAACTAAGGACTGCGCAGGTGGCCGAAAAGTAAACTTTGCAGGCATACATGACAAATATATGCAGATAAGGGATGATCTTGCGCGAAAACGCTAGAAATCCAGCAAGGAATATTATATTTACATGGGAATTCAGGGGGGCTTGTAATTAACTCACGGTTAGAAGGCCACAACATACCATTTTTAGTGGATACTGAGCCACATAAACAACCAGTAAAATAGAGTTTAGCATTTTTTAAGCCTCTAAGCTTTTCTAAAGCTTACAACAGGGCCGCGTGAGCCAGATCTACTTGAGTAACTCAGGGGATCTTTCAGATCCGTTGACAGACTTCGGCCTACAAAATACACACATTACTTAACTAAACATCACAAGATTTATCCCTCAGAGCCGATTTTCTATATCAATGAGGCTCTGTCACTAACGTCAGTGAGCTATAGGAGCCTGCCACCAATAATAAAGAAATAAGCATGGGAAAATTTATTAAAATTTAGCTAATTGCACTTGGGCGTGAAATCCGTTTTGGTCTACATTGGTTGGGCTTTAACAACTCTACTTCTGGTGGTTGAGCTTGCTCATACTTGAGGTATTGTCATGCCTCATGTGTGGATGCACACTATTGTGCAGCTCTTTGATGAATTTCGATTTCTTTCTCTCCATTTTTAAGTTCCGAAGATAGTGCCGGCGGTGTTCATCCAGTTGGCAATGTTAACTGGTACTCTAATGTCACCCCGACTATTTCTTTTGTGATTTTCCTGGCAAGAGCTGTTCTAGCACATTAAGCAGAGCGCTAAGGTAAATCAGGAGTAGATTAGTAACAAAAACCAGTAGGAGCTGGTCGTTCACCTGCCATTACGCATAGCGCATGGCAGGCTTTGGAGCCAGCTAAAAGAGAAATGACTCACGGACGGCCAAGATAAGAAAAGTGGTGATGGAAAGTTTCTGGTGCTCCAGCCAGCCAGTGTGACAGGGGCCTCTCTGTCGTTGGTTAGCTTTCGTGCCAGTGAAATGAAATCTGGAAATGCGAGTGTTTTACGAGCAAACACAGTTAAAGAAGAGGATCTGGTTTTTATTATGCCTGTCTACTCGTGTTGACAATAGCGAAAGACACATGTATACCAGATAAAGCTAAGTATATGGGGCCAAGAGAGTATAAGTGGAGAGCAAAATGTCTGATTATTGGGTCTAGAACTTTTAAAGTGCGCTCATTGTCTACACTAAGAAAGATATATTTTTTATTTTGCGGTGTAACTACTGATAGTGTTCGGAAACTGCTGAGTATAGTAACTAGTGCTCAGACTTAATGAAAAAGCTTCAATTAGGGCAACAACGCTAGAACCTGGCATTTCATATGAGGCTTAATGTTGTTAAAATGTTTTTAGTAGACGTAACTCATGGGTCGCAAGTATAAGTATTCGCAAGAGACCAAGTGGACTAGGTCTTTGGAAAATACTAAAGGGTAAAGATTGAGACGAAGGAACCAAAGTGTAGAAGAGAAGGGTGAAGTGAAGTAAAGTTTGTCCGTTCAGATTGCTTCCCCATTGCTATGCAATAGCCTACCTGGTCAGTGCCTACGGGCTTACGGTGCTCCCATTCAATAGTACTAGGCTGCTTTAAGTGCTGATCTGTTGAGCAGTAAGAAACTGGGCGTCGAGAAGGAGCTTTCAAAGGGTTTGAGCTACCGATTAGTGTTTCCAGGTTGCCATTGCGGTAGCGTCTACTATTTCAAGACTTCCCATTTAACTAATTGTCGGTGGGAGCCAGTAAAGCGCTCAGCTACTACTGGGGTAGGCTGAATACCTTTTGTGGTCGGATTAGCAGTCCTAACATCTGTAAGATGCGTGCAACTGATCGGGCCAAGATCTCTCACGTAGTGTGACAGGGACTGCAAAATATGGGGAGGGTCTGTGGGCCCAAGATGCTCCTGTCATGGAGCCTAGTTGAGCCCAATACAAAGTTGCGCTACAGCTGACCAAAATGTGATCTATGCCCCATCGGGGCCGGTCTCAAAAAGGTTGTCATCAGAATCACAGATGTTGAAAAGGCGTCTTATGTTATCCAGGCACATAAACTTTCGTACCTCCTGCTTGAAAGCCTGTGGATTTGGAATCTCCCGCAGCTGTGAAGGTAATTTGTTCCAGATATTTACATAAGTGAAAAGGAAGAAACGTGAACGTAGTTACTTCCTCGCTGGCAGCGGGGTAACTGTGCCGTGCTTGTTTCGGAGGTTGAATTCTGATCCTCTTCTCAGTGTCAGGCTGGGGGTATCACTGTGCACCGCTTGGTATATTAACTTATGTAAGAAGCACAGATTTAAGATAATGCGCCGCAGCCATAGAGGCTGGAGTTTAAGATGGTTACACCTCTGTAGGTAACTAAGCGCTAGGCCTTGTGGGGCTACTATTTTGGTAAACCGCCGCTGAGCCTTTTCGAGCAATATGCGGTCTGATTTCCGCAAATTACTGAAGATAAAGGGGCAATATTCCAGCTGCGGACGAACATGACTGCGGTAAAGCTCCAACCGTGCTTCAGCCGAGTTAATGTGGCGGCCTATGTGGAAGACCATTCTGCGTGCTTTTGCTACCTGATACTGCACATTCTCTGAAAAGTTGAGGGTCATAGAATAGCGAATACCTAGGTCAGTAGCTAACGTTTTTATTTGGATGGGCGTACCATTCAACGTAAACGCATCATCCGATATGGAACATTTGTGGGTCAGAGTACTAGGTTTATCAGCAGAGAATGTCATTTGCCAATCTTGACACCACGACTCTAAGATCTTCAGGTCTTCACGGATCTCTTGTAGTGCGGATACTTTAGCGCTTGGTGGGAAGACATATACGACCTTTATATCGTCGGCAAAGCGGAATGGGCGACC
Organism: Dicrocoelium dendriticum; assembly: GCA_944474145.2. NCBI lineage: Eukaryota > Metazoa > Platyhelminthes > Trematoda > Plagiorchiida > Dicrocoeliidae > Dicrocoelium > Dicrocoelium dendriticum. The sequence continues at coordinate 119,945,626 of OX104063.1, read as the reverse complement.
ATGGCGCAGGCTGCTACAGATGTCGTTCACATAAATCAAAAACAGGGTTGGTCCAAGCACGCTGCCTTGCACAACACCACTGGAAACTGTGCCAGGGATGGACTCAAAGTGTGCTACCTTCACGGACTGCGTACGCCCGGTTAGGTAGGATTTAAGCCAGTCAAGCGTAGACCAAAGGCTTGTGGTGCGTCAGAATTACAAAACGTCGTCCTTCAAGTACGTGACGAAAGAGTTTGACGGCCAAGTAGATCGCGAGTAATTCGCAACCAAAAGTACTATAGCTCGTTTGTGCTGACTGGGGCTTCCGAGCAAAGAAAGACAGAGGCTGAATCCCACTGCAAATTAGTTGTCGCAGTACAGCACCGACAGCGGATTGTGAGGCATCAGTCTTGAGAAGGAGGTAGCCTTCTCGTCGATGTCCAAGTAGCTAAGGTAAGTTAGCTGGCTCAACTTCTGCTCGACGGCAACAAACACTGTTTCGGCTTCTGGCGTCACGATGAACTTCTTTGGATTACCTTAAGGTAGATCAGTCAAAGGCAGTAAAATTGTCAATAAATCTTCCGTAATAATTAACCATGCCAAGGAATCGGCGCAGGTTTTTAACGGATTGAGGCAGTGTATAGTCCATGCTTGCCTGCGTTTTCTCAGAAATGGGATTAATATATTTGCTATCGATTATATGACCAAGAAAATCGACACAAGGTTGATTAAATGGACATTTATCAGGATTAATGGTTATTCTGTGACGATCGAAGCGTTCCAATACTTGTCGAATGTGATCCAAGTGCTCTTCTGGCGTGACACTGGCTCTTAGGACCTCGTTGATGTAGTCAAAAACAAAATATCGACCACGGAATACCTGGTCCATAAAGCGCTGGATGGACTGTGCCTCATTGCGAAAGCCAAAAGGCATACGAATGAACTCGTATAAACCGAAAGGTATGAGAGCGGCCGTTTTAGCAAGGTCCTCTGAGAACATTGGAAGTTGATGGTACGCTCGCAAAACGTCAATCTTGGAAAAAGCGGATTTCCCGGACAATCCCAATGAAAACTCATGAATATGAGGAGTAGGGTATCTGTCGGAGGTGGTAACGGTGTTGCGTGCCCGGTAATCACCGCATGGACGCCAATCACCGGACTTATTGGGTACCAGATGAAGCGGGAAAGCCCAACAACTGTTGGATGGGATAATGAGGACGAGGTTGATCTTGTGCTCGAATGCACGTTTAGCCGCTTGGAGCTTGTCAGGTGGAAGACGTCTCGGTTTGGCTGACACGGGTGGACCTGTGGTGACGATTTGATGACGAACCTTACGTTTGGGCTCGGTAGAGTCTGTATTAGAACCGACCAAAGACGGGAATTACTGAAGCCATGAGGAATACGGCGTAGTGTCTGGCAGGAGTGCGCAAAGTCCGACGGAAGTGACTGGGACGAGATGGAAAGGGACAGTGAGCAAAGGCTGTCGACACGTAACTTCATGCAACGCAGGTCTACCACGGGGCCAAATTTGCTAAGAAAGTCGATGCCAATTATGGGTTTCTGGACATCTGCGATGGTAAAGTTAAAAGAAAATCGCGTCGCAAACAAAGGCTTGTGTGTAACAGCTTCTAGACGTATGTCGCTACCTTAGCCAGGTTAGTTGCCTGTAACGTAAGTCCGGCTTGTTGCGGAGCGCGTTTTTCCATAGATCGGAATATAACGCTGATTGTTTCGCCCGCATCGACCGAAAAATGACGATTGGTCGTGAAGTCGAACACGTACAGAAGGCGACTGAGGATTTGGCCAGCGAGAACCGGCACCATTACGGGCTGCCTATGGCGTTTCCCGGTTGCAAAATCGGCATTTCTTTAGGATATTTGCATTCCGGGCGACAGTTACGTGCTGCTTGACCGAAGCGACGGTAGAAGTAGCAGCACGATCGCTGACGTGAGCATGGTGAGCTGCGGCGCGAACCACAAGGAAGTGTATTGCATGCATTATTTCAAAAAGTCTGTACAAAAGATGTCATGATAAAATTGATGACAGAAAAATAAAATGTGAGTTAAATAACAACTCTAAACTACAATTAATGGTCCCACGAGTAAGTGACAGGTGATCACTTAGGGAGAAGCGGGTAATGGATAACTGAAGGCCAAGAAAGGAGAGGTTGGCAGCTGCTGTGCACAGACCAAAGAGTTATCCTTGCTCCACAGATGGGAGCTAAGAAAGGGTTCATGAAGAAAGGAAAGTGAACGGATGAAGCGCGAGCGCGCAATACGGCTGTTGGATGGTTTAGAGCATAGGAGGATAAGACACGGCGACGCGCACATAATCAAATCATGCTCGGAAACTAATAAAATACAACTAAGTAAGCGTGAGCCGGGAGCAGCCATTGGGAGAGCTGAACTACAAGTAATTAGGTGTCGCAGATGAGGTGACAGCTGTGCCTCTAGCAAGGAAGCCTGTGCCGGGAAAAGCCGGTGAGAGAGCTGGACTTCAGTATAAGTAGGTGCCATAGACGTCGCGAGTAATGGCTAAATGAACGTCTAGAAAGGATCGGCTGTGCGCGGACTACTTGAGTTAGGTTTGTATAAAAATGTTCTAATGGCTGCCCGTGTTCCGATTGTCTGGCTCGGTTCTTTGTGATTTTGAAAGGAGGATTTTACAAGATTGGATACACTTGTCTGCAACAATCGCACAAGTTCATGTGAGCAAGCCTTGGCTTTATCCCAAAATCCGGCGGTTAACACGTGAACAAGAAAGCACATTACTCAACTTGATGAAGACCTTTCGTTGGACAAGGGAGATTCGTTCGTTTGTACGCGTTCCATATGACATTCAATTAACGGGGCGGGGTTCGTATGACGTACATCGGCCTCATCGTAATGTTGGCGTCACGGAGGCGCAGGAGATGACCCAGCTTTTGTGGAGCAATGGTCCGATGAAACTAATGCGTGAAGGAAATGAGATCCTGTACCTATTTTTCGTCCCATCCCGCATGCTGTCTTTATGGGTCAATGCGGGGAAGTAATTTTGGAAGACAACACATGACGGTTACATCCTGTGGCAGTGTATGTTTGTAGACGTAAGCGGGCTTGGTATGAGTATCTATTACGCTCTGTTGCCTAATGCGATGGAGGTTAGCTACTAAGAGGCGGTGGGCAGTAGGCCTAATTTGGCCCCAAGGGTGAACCATGCACGAACGCTGGATATGGACAAATGCGCGGCGCCGGTGAATGCGTCTCCCAGTGCGCTTCCCACGAACAACATCGTTTTCTGCCGCGTGCACAGTCTGCGTGACATGCAGCGGCGTTGCGCTCACCATCCCTTCCGTAACGTGAAAGATAAAAGAGCGCTATTCAACGTGCTGCGTTTGTTGTTGCATACACACGGCCGTGCGCATAATCATCGTCTTATGGCTTTTTATAGGGGAACGCTTGCCAGGAGAAAATCCGTCACATCCTGGAACACTGTTATAAATCCGTTTGTACACTAATGTTCAACCGGAAAAACAGCTTGCCGACTGATTTCACACGCAATTATTCACAGTCAACTGGCTTCCAATTTTCTCTGTTAGTTCATCGGGTATTTTGGTCAAGACCGCCATAATGGCTGAGGCCAATGAAGGATGGCATCTGCAAGCAGAATCGTCTTTGAACAATGAACAATGAGTTTATACGGGTTAAGAAGTGTTGCTTTACAATCCCGTTGGATAGTTGGTGGGGACATCAACATACCAATAATGATGATAAGGATAAGAAAATACTTAATACTTTAAATACGAAAATAAATACTTATCGTTTGTTTCGCTGCAGTCCTGCGATTCTCTTAGATTCACAGCATCCACAGTTAACATCAAATAATTCCATAGTAAACTGCAGGTGTAGGGTGGAGACTTAGTGTTAAGTAACAAAGTTTAAGTGGATGAGTGCATCGTCCAACCGTCCTTTAAATATTGTTAGTGTCGGTGCAGAGACGATCGATTCTGGGAGAGCATTCCACGGGTGACAGACACGGATGAAAAAGAAATTTCTGCGGCACTCCAGATGACTGCATTGTGCTGCGCGTTTTACTGAGTGGCTTCTCAGGTTGGTATTGCTGCTGAGTTGCAGTAAAGGGCTGCTTACCTGATGGGGGTCTCACAGAATCAAGTATGCCATAATCAGGTCGTCTCGTAGTCTGCGATGGCTTTCACTGAACAATCGTAGTCGTCGCAGCCTCTCCTGGTAGGAAAGATGGCGCATTCCAATTACGTTCTTAGATGACCGGCGTTGTGGCTGCTCCAGTGCATTTAGGTCGTGTTTCAGACATGGATACCAGGCTTGACTTGCATATTCGACATGGGGGCAAACATACGCCCTGAGCATTTGTAGAAATATGCAGTTGTTTATTTGTCCAACTGCCCGCCTCGACAGCCCGACGAGTTGGTTCAAGGTCTTCGAGGCCTTTTCGGATTGCCTGGAGTAACCCAAGTCATCTTGAACCAGGACACCCAAGTCACGTTCGAGAGTTGATTGTTGCAGTACAACCATTCCGAGTCGGTATGAGTGGCTGCTTTGCTGTCTGATGGAAAGCACCTTGCATTTAATGACTTTGAAATGCGATAAGTTTTGGGTCGACCATTGATACACCGTATCTAAATTACTCTGAAGCATACGTTGGTCGGTGATCGCCTGGATCATGCGCCAGATCTTGATATCGTCGGCAAACTTTAGGAAGTTTGAAGCGATTCCCTGTACAAGGTCATTAATAAACGCCAAAGCCGAACGTGAACCTAGAACCGAGCCTTGCGGCACATCACACTCGACTTGTATGGCGTCCGATAAAGAGCTCCGAAATCTGACCACTAATTGCCGTTGAAATACAAAATTGGCGATCCAGCTTAAAAGAGGGTCTCCGATCCCGTAATGCTGCAGCTTGGACAGTAGTATCCGATGGTCTAGACGATCGAAAGCCTTGGAAAAATCCAGGTAGAGCAAATCAACACCTTCTCCAGCGTCGGCTGCCTTGGTCCAACTGCTGCGTGCAATTAGTAAATCAGTTGCACATGACCGCTGTCGACGGAAACCGTGCTGTTCATGGGGGATGAGGTTGCAGTTTTCCAGATAGCACACCAGTGCATCGGCAACTATGGATTCCATGACCTTGGAGAGTATAGGAAGAAGGGTTACTGGGCGGTAGTTGGAGGGATCAGTTCTGCTTCCACCTATGTGAATCGGGCTTATTATTCCAATCTTCCACACGGCGGGAACTTGGTTCTGGTCTAAGCAGTGCTGGAAAAACTGAGCTAAAGGTCCTGCCAGTTGGTTTGCTGCTGCTTCCAATGCCTCTGGACAAATGATGTCGACACCTGGCGAGCTGTGTTTGCGTAGAGAAGTCAGCTTTTGCAATACAGCCTCTGCGGTAAAACTGATGTGGGTTAGTCCTCGTGAGCAGAATACAAAGCTTGGTAGATCGCTTGGTGGCAAGACTCTATGAAACGTAGGGGCGCATTGCATCTGCAGCGCGTTTGCAGCTTCCACAGACGTTCTTGTTGGGCCATCAGGCGTCTTGATTGGAGGAAATCCTTGCCTCACCTTTCGTAGGCTATTAACGTGCTTGTACAGCAGGTTGTGGTTAGCACTGGAGGTTGTTGCGATGTTCTGCTGATAGGGGGCTTTGCCTTCTCTTAACAGTTAAGTGAAGTGGTTACGTTGGGCTACGTAGTTGTCCCAAGTGTCTGGTGCTGGAGCTTCTCTGTACACTCGCCATGCTGCGTTGCGCACTGTCATCCATTTTCGGGTTCTGCTAGTAACGAAAGAAACCGATTTGCACTTATTGCAAGCTTTTATCTCTGAAGCCTGTGCAATCAGCTGACTGAATGTGTTGAGGAAATCGGGCCACGCGACTTCCGGGGGTTCTTCTTCGAGGAAAGACCATGTTGTGGCGCTGACTAACTGGGCGAGTCGGTCATACCTTGTTTTGGTTCGCACAGGCTCATGGTTATCATTCAGATACTCTGCATGGCAGACGAAGTTGAAACTGTTGACTCCGTGATCACTGCGACCCAACGGGCAGCCTAAAACCAACGCATCAATTATATGCTTCTCGTTGGTAAGCACAAGCTACAGCACAGTGGCCTGTTACCAGTTCTGAAACGAGTGGGCAAAGTGATGTGGTTGTAGAGAGGAACAGTACTTACTAGATCTTGTACATCGGTTTTGAATTGTTCTCCGATCGTGGCAGGGGCTTCTAAACAGTGTACGTTGAAATCACCCATGATAAGCATGTGAGTGTATTTTGTTGTAAACTGCACCTTAAAGCAGCCAGTAGGTGGCATTCGGTTTCGGGTGCTGAGTTAGGGGCGCGGTACACCAGGATAATAAGGCAAGCGTCCCTGCCATTTAACTGCAACGGGCACCAAAGAGAGTCGGGGAACAGCGAGTCTGAATCCTCCACGGCTTCGCACTGTAAGTCATTTCGGTAGTACAGGATTACCCTTCCGCCTATTGTGAGCCTAACGTTCCGGATCAGCGACATGCCGGGTAGCAAAAATTTAGCGTCCGTCATTCCCGTGTGCCAACATGTCTCGGTGATACCAATGAAATCATACGAGCCGGAAGCTACACAATCCGAGCCGGAAGCGCCCAGGTAAGGAAAACGTCAGTTTCTTGCGTCTGGAATTTTCATGTTTATGCATACCTTTTAGAAGTATGAAGACCTCGTGTCCAGCTATTATTACTGGCCAACCGTCGTGGTAGCGAGTGCATTAGTATCCATTTGTTGTACAGCCATGTTCTTTGTTGGTCCTTGTGGGTTACTATGTCCTGTCCTGGGCAAAGCCGTTCCTTAGTCCAATCCCAGATCCCCAAGAATTTTCGGATCTCGGAGAAAAGGGAAGATGAGAGACAACCAATGCCGCAAAGAACAGGCGTGGAAACAAACATTGTTAAAATCCTATGTTATAACCTGTAGAATGGAGACAAATGATGTACGATGTACAACGGTGATTGTGCTGAAGGCAACTTTCGAATGTTCTACGAAAACAATGGCTGTATAGGTTGGTTGCTACCATGTACATTGAACACAGATCGGTGCGCCACTAAGCAGAAGCGCAGTATCGGTTTGCTACGATGTAACTATTGCGTGGGCAGCTAGAAAACAGAATTCAAAGACCAAGGGCGTTTGAATGGTGGATGAGCAGTTGTTAGCCAGCATACTTCTATAGGGAGCGCAGAATAAATAAGTGAATGTATAAATGGTTTGCGACGAAATAGATTCAAAGGTCAATTGGTGTTCAGTCAACGGACAGATAGGACTCAAGTGCAAAGTAAACATTTTCGAGGAACCAAGACGGAAAGATGACACGAGGGTACTAAGCGTATAGTGCTATGGCCGACTGAGATGGGAAAAGCCTGTGAGAAAGCTTACCTCCTACATAAGTAAGTGTCGAAACCTTTGCTGCAAAAGCGGACACATAACACTAGGCGAGAAAGGATTGATCGATGGAACTGAAGTAATAAAATTCAGTTAACTGAAAGCGAAGGTGCAGAACAAATGTATACGTAGCGTCGCGCAGAGCAACGAGTTATTCTAGGGTGCTAAGAAAATGGTACTAGGGTATGCTAAGCCAGGAAAAGCCAGTGAGTCTGTTAAGCTCATACATGAGTAAGTGTCGCAAACATAGCAGCCAGTAAGTGAGAAATGAACCCAAAGAAATGAGAAGCTAACGGGCATTTGTGTGCTGACCAACTGAGAGGAGTGATGAATTAAAAAGCTAAGAAGGGTTAATTGATGGAAGGGCAGCGAACAGCCGGAATGCAAGCGTACAATAAGTTTGCTAAGGATATCAGAACATGAGGCCTACCCGCTGCAGCTAGGGTGCTAAGATAATAGTACCAAGCTGGATAGAGCCAGGGAATGCTAGTCCAAAAGCTGGAGGATTGCAGGTAAAAATGTCTGAGACAATACAGCGAGTGGGGGATAAATGAACATCTAGAAATATGAGGCAAAACAGAGGCTTGCGCTAAATACATGGATATGCTTTCACGACACAAGAAAGCTAAGAGAGGTTTCGTGATGTCAGGACAGCGATCGGGAGAAGCGCAACTATATAATGAGGTTGTTAAATAGTTCAGAGCACAAGAGGCTAAAAGGCATGGACGCGCGGATACTCAAATAATGCTGAGGTGCTAATAGAATATAACTAAGGAAGCCTGAGCCTGGAGAAGCCAGTGAGAGAGCTGAACTACAGCTAAGTAGATGTTGCAGACGAATTAGCGACAGCTGAGCATCTAGCAAGGAGCCAGTCTGTGCTGACCTAATGAGAATAGGAATTGTCGCTAGAAGAGAGCTAAAATAGTTGAATGAAGAAGAGACAGCAGACAGGACGAAGGCGAGCATACGTTAAGGTTACTGTGGGAGTCAAATCATATAAGGCTGAAGCACGGCGGCGAGTAGGTACACAAATCATGCTAGGGTGCTGGGGTTCTACTAGTTGGATAGAGCCAAGGAAAGGTAGTCCGAGAGCTGGACGCTTGAAAGTGAAAACGTCGAAGACGTTACAACAATTAAGAGATATGAGAACGTTTAGAATATAGAGGCTAAGGAGCGGCTGTGCGTTGACTTAAAGCGTTAGGAAGTAGTTCTAGAAGAAAGATAAAAGGTTTGTATGAAGGAAGGACATTAAACAGGTGGAATGTATGCGTACGTTAAATATACTGAGGACGACGCAGCATATGAGTCAGAGGCGCGCAGGTACTGAGTTCTGTTAAGGTGCTAAGATACCGTTGCTAAGGTAGACTGAGCCGGAAAATGCCAGTGAAGGATTTGGACTCCTACATGAGCAAGTATCACATTTGTTCTAGGGTGCAACTGATAAATGGAGTTTATAAGCGAGAGGCTAAGGAGCAACTGTGCGCAGACCACAGCGTTTTCTTTGCTCCACAGATGGGAGCTAAGAAAGAGTTCATGAAGAAAGGAAAGTGACCTGATGAAGCGCGAGCGCGCAATACGGCTGTTAGATGGTTCAGGGCATATGAGGTTAATGAAACCACGCTGGGGTGCTAATGGATTATAACCAGGGTAGCTTGAGCCGGGAGAAGTCAGTGAGAGAGCGGAACTTGTAGTGGTTATTTATCTTTCACATTGTGTCTTTACTGTCATCAATTTTATCATGACATCGTTTATACCGTTTGTTTGAGTTAATGAATACAATACAATTCTTCGCTCCCCGCGCTCCGTCGTGCTGATTTTTGGCTGTTCTGCTTCTGCATGCGTACGGTGCTGTCCAGTCTGCTTGCGAATCGGATAGTATACTTGGAACTACTATCGAACGTCTATTTCCACTGTGCTCAACGTGTGCCACAGGTATAGCGCAACCTACGACCCGAAGTAATTTTGGAAGACAACATATGACGGTTACATCCTGTGGCAGTGTATGTTTGTAGACGTAAGCGGGCTTGGTATGAGTATCTATTACGCTCTGTTGCCTAATGAGATGGAGGTTAGCTACTAAGAGGCGGTGGGCAGTAGGCCTAATTTGGCCCCAAGGGTGAACCGCGCATGAACGCTGGATATGGACAAATGCGCGGCGCCGGTGAATGCGTCTCCCAGTGAGCTTCCCACGAACAACATCGTTTTCTGCCGCGTGCACAGTCTGCGTGACATGCAGCGGCGTTGCGCTCACCATCCCTTCCGTAACGTGAAAGATAAAAGAGCGCTATTCAACGTGCTGCGTTTGTTGTTGCATACGCACGACTGTTCGCAGTGGCACCGTCTTATGGCGGGTAGTTCTGTGCACAGTAATTAATGCCTTTTATTACTTTTTCGCGCGTGGATTGTATGGTGTTTGAGCTGGGGGGCTCAGGTTTTGATCCTCGTGGTGTTGTTTGGGTGCGGCGCCATCTTTCGGATTAAAGATGAGATCTAACGTTTGTGGAAAGCTTAAGAAAGCGGTTTACCTTGGTTTACCTGTTTTAATACTAGTGCAGCGGTGTAGGTGTATTTTGGAGATGGAGACCGTGCATGCTAAAAATAGTATTAGTATAATTCTTAGCAGTTTATCAACTAGACACAGAGGCAACATAAAACCGAAGAATAGCGGATAAGGGACCGTCTTCGCTTTACAATCAACAAGACGCGGTAGTTGAAAGTGAGCTACACACTTCAGCTACTATGCTGCAGGAAGCATGGAATATTTCGACAAGATGTAGAACACATTTATAGGATATTTTTCACATGGACTGCATTGCAACGTGCTCTTCAGCTACTTGCTAACGATAAGCTTCGTATATGCATTGTGGAACAGCGCGTCACGGTGGACAGTCTATTTTGAGGAAGATGTCTTCATACGCCCGTCGACAGTACGTGCGCCCCTGCAGAAGAGTTCACCTTTGCAGTGTAAACTTGGACGACAGGTATTGGCTGGTGAATGACGACAGCCTGTGCCCGCAGCGTGTGCTTATAGCTTGCGAAAGTCAATTAAATCGTCAGTGGTACATTCCATGTGCGCACATAGTGCACGTTGCTGGCCTGCATGCATACGAAGATGACGTTATTCTTCATTGTTTTCGTTGGGTTCTGCCAGCGCAGAACGTTGGAAGGACGGTTATGTTGGAGCACACGGAGGTAACCGTGACCGGCACGAAGTTGCCACCTCGTATTGTCGCGTTCTTGACCGTGCAAGAAAGATTCGCCCAGCACGCGAGATGTTTATTGACACGAAGGCTCATTTGTTGCAAACTGGAACGGAAGCATCTACCCGCACATTGGGTGTCATGGTATGCTTTCGCAAACCGTTGACGAGACATACTAATGTGGAAGTAGTTGCGCGTTCATCTAGTGTGCAACAATTGCAGATGTTATCGTGTTGGATCACTTCAGATTCCAAGGAGCGGAAGCGCAAGCGTCAGGTGCTTCTGCCCGGGTGCTATTTCCGCATCTCTCTTCCGTCTCAAGACAAGGATATGCGACATCCGATAAATAAGGCGTGGAGGGGCCAGCAGGATGCGACTGCGGTGCCGCAGCGCAACGAAGGGGATGCCAGGCATAACAAACAAAAGTCACCTTTGCGACCTCGTGTAATCCATGTTGCTGCTGCGTGCAGCATGGTAGCGGGATTGAAATTCCGGAGACTGAAAAGCACCACTTCCGCTATGCAAAGCACAATGAATTGGCGTACAACGGAAACGATGTATGCGGTGGATGCTGGCAGTAGCAGTTGTGCCCTATGTCAGCAGGCGGTGGACGACTTGCAGCCTACAGAGCAAGTTAAGTGAGTAAGTTGTGATGCATGCAGACGATGGTTTAATCAGACGTGTGCTGTATACCATGGGGAGCCTGCATACACCTGCATGTACTGCTGCCAGGCAGTTAGCGTTCACGTACCTCACGTTACAGTTTTTTAGTTCCCATTCCAAATACTTCTAACGGCCCCTCATGAACGTTCCCCTTTCCCTTTCCGCAATCATCGGTAAGTGTTTTCGTTTCCCTTTTTGTTCCTGTTACACATGCTGGTTTGCCCTTCTCGTTGTCGCATTACGGTTGTATTGGTTTCTCAATTCCTCGTTAAACATTGTACCCTCACTAAAAACAGAGGCGGTTGAAATCCTTCCGTCCTCCTTTGATGAACCAAATGCAGCTAGCGAGGATTTTGCATATTCAAGGTCATTACAAATGTTCGCGTTCAGCCAGACCTCACGCCAGGGGGTACGCTGAAAGTAAAATAGGACAACAACTCTTCTTCGCAGCAGCTAGTCATTGTTGGTTCGGTGTAGCTTGCAAACAGCCACTTCCTGACTCTCCAGCCTTCATTTTCCTCTGACGTCTGTCACTCTAAGCTTCACTTGCATGTTGATTTCTTCATCGAAACTGTAGGTATCCACTAGTGGTCAAACGTCTTAATGATATGGCTACACCAGCCACTGATACATCCTTTCCTGGTGTTACTATCTGTGCTTAGCAGCAGCTAGTCGCCATAGCTCCCATTTAACTTTGCGGATATCCGGAGCCCTCTAGGAGAAGCTCCTTTCTTGGAATAGTTATTCTATTGGATTGTCTGAGTCACAGCTCAGCTTGTTTGTTGACCTATACTGTGCCACCGTAGGATCCACTAGTAACCGAAGGCTTAATCCGAACTCTATTGCTGGCCTCTCATCTCCCTCCTAGCGAGCCGTTATCCGTCTTTTGTCTTACCCGCATCAACGCTTTTTATGGGCGGTAGCCAGTCATTGTTGGCTCCATACAGCTTGCAAGGGTCCCCTCCTTGACACTCCAGCCTTCATTTTCCTCTGACGTCTGTCACTCTAAGCTTCGCTTGCATGTTAATTTCTTCATCGGAACTGTAGGTATCCACTAGTGGTCAAACGTCTTAATGATATGGCTACACCAGCCACTGATACATCCTTTTCTAGTGTCAATATCTCTGCTTAGGAGCAGCCAGTCGCCATAGCCTCAGCTCAGCTTTGCGGATATCCGGAGCTCGCTAAGAGTTGCTCCTTTCTTACAGTTTATTCGATTGGATTGTCGGAGTCACAGCTCAGCTGGTTCGTGGCCTAAATTGTGCCACCTTAGGATCCAGTAGTAACTGAAGGCTTAATCAGAACTTTATTGCTGGCCTCTCATCTCTCCTAGCGCGCCGTTATCCGTCGTTCGTCTTGCTCGCGTTAACTCTTCTTGACAGCAGGTCGTCATTTTCAGCCCCATGTAAGTAGTGAGTCACTTGTCTGGTCTCCTACTTTTTGCTGGGTGTTTCTCTCTAATCGCTTGCTCGTTCATTTATCTATTGAAACTCTAGTGATCCAGCATGTGATCAAACGTCTTAATGATATTGCTACACCAGCCGCTGATACATCCTTTCCAATAGCCACTATCTCTGCTCAGCAACAGTTGTTTGCTGTAGGCTCTATTCAACTTTGCGAATACCCGTGGCTCGCTAAGGGTCAGTCCTTCCCTAGTATGCTTATTCTCTTGTATAGTTTTTTCATAGCCTAGCTGGTTTGCTATCCTATCCTTTGACACTGTAGTTATTCAATAGTAACTAGAATGATTAACGAATCAGGCACTTTTGGCCACTAAAACCCGGTCCATTAACGTTATCTTTTGATCGTCTTACCTTCAACAGTTAGTCTTCCTTTCATATCCATTTAGCCGCAGTCTTCTTCTAGTTTGCTCAGCTTCCTATCTTCATACACTTATGCACATTATAGTTATGGGGTCTTAGGTAATCCTTATCCCGTGGAGCATATACAAATATGGCCACATCGTCACTGTATCTTTTGGTTTCCGATAACAACCAATCGTGACAACATACCCATCTTCTAGTCTCAGGTAGAAATCGAACATCGTTAGCTTATACCTCATGAATTTCTTACCGGAATACTGCTCTTAATCCTTATGCACTTGGAAGTATTTTACCCATTTAGCCATGCCTTCTGCGTAATTAGAAACATCTTTAGCATAATATCTGTTCTACATTGTAGCTAGTTGTCCCAAGTAAATGTCTTAAAGTAGGATTTTGATCCAATGCTAGGTAAACTGACTGTCCTTTTCGGTCTTCACTCGGCCTGTTCCTCTCTCCCTTTTCTCTTAGGTCGTGAACATTTGAGAGATCAGGGATTGAACTGAGGAACTGCCTCCGTCTGGAATGGGACGAAATAACCAAAAAGCTTACACGGTCCATGGCTTCACTTCCATTCTAACCCTCTGCACCCAACCACCGATGTCCAGTGAGGGTAGCTGGACACGAATTCTTCGCTCCTCGGCAAATACACATAATCAGAGAAGACTTCACGTGGTGCTGCAAAGGATCAACACACCATATTCAAAAAGAATGTTTAGTACCCGACCTACCAATGAGCAGGACCCAGGAACGCAACAGGCTACCAGCCAAGGCATCAGCCAGCAGAAAAATGGGACACAACCCGACTGAAAATAACCGAGCAAACAAAAGTTCAACAAGAAACATAGCCAGTTACCATTTGCCCTTCAATGGATTGGCGGCAGTTTTCCAGGACGTGGTGGGTTTTCGCCTGGCAAGCGTTCTCCCAATAAAAAGCCATCAATGTCCGTTTAACAACACCGCAACGTGGCGTACGTGACTCGCCACCGATTAAAGTCACAGCCCATAACTTCACACTGGCAGGACATCTAGCGACACAATTCTACAAAGATTCGTTACACTGGAACTACATCTGCATATACTGTCGTCTTTTTACTTCCTACGATACGTTGACCTTTGCCTTACTTGTACATGAACTCACTTTATTGGCATATATCTCTTGAGCGTGGTCTTCCATTACCTTCCAATGGATCATTCGGGATTCTCAATCTATTATTAGCTGAGGTCCCGTATCTCAAGACAGCCAAATTATTGTTTCGTATTTTCACCATGGTACAGTTCCAAGCATGGACATATAAATAATTTTCTACTGTCACTGTTACAGTTGCCATAAAATATTTGTATCGTTGTACATATCTGATCACGCCTACATGGGCGTGCCTCGCATAGCCGAGAATTAAATATTTATTTATTTAACTACCTCAAAACCATGCAAGCGGCCAATGAACAAGGTCTACGGTTAGTTGCTTTTCGGGTGGTCAGTAGGCGTTCCCGTTCCGCCTTACCAGTGGACGTCTTGGTAGTGCTCGACCCGTGGCAGGACATTACGAGTACCTCCAGTTGGTGCTAGGCAATGAGCGCCGCATAAGGCGTCAGATGTGCGAGATAGGTCTGCTTGTAGATGGGTCTCATCCCCACCATGCCTGGTTTGGTGTCTCGACAAATTCGAGAATATACTGTTTATTTATTTATATATTAACTTTCACTGAACCGTGCTTATCTCAGGACATCACGGACGGTGAAGCACATCGGTCTGATTAAGCACTATTTCGATGTGATCGTCTCATTGGCCGAGAAGGCTAGGGCGTTTCGCTCTAACTTGTATGTGGACTGGACGTATTGCCTACGTGCATGTTTAATTCGGCAGCTAAAACTGCCTAAGCCCTGCAGATAGTGATTAGCTTATGAAGCTTCGGCCTCAGCCGTGCACCATGGTCACGCAGTGGACGCGCTTTTCGTGGACTTCTTGAAGGCATTCGTTAAGGTACCCGACTTGAAGCCATCACAAGGGCTGATGTTCCACTGCGTATAGTGCTGCGGCCTTTTACTGGGTCCCTGCATTCTTGCAGGGAATAGAGCAGTGTGTACGGGTGGGTTGCAGTTTACCCTTTAGGCGAGCGGCCCTTAACGGTGTCCCACAGGGATTGGTCGTTGGACCGATGCTGCTTTACATGTGTGTGAACTACCCCCTGGGAAGCTTGTGGTATCATCGCTATTGTTTGCTGAGGACCTCAAACTACGGAAAGTTGTAAATGTCGCTGGAAGTTTTGAGGCCATTCAGCATGCACTGGCAAGGCTGTGTGACTGGTGTACTTTGTGGTTACATCCCAAGAGCAAGGCTAAATGTTTCGTTCTTCGTAAAGGAGCGAATTTTCCACTTTCGAGGTACGCGCTCCGTGGGGTCCAACTCTCGCTTTTTCCAAGCAGGTACAACAGGGCGTCGTATATTCCTCGTCGTTGCATTCTGGTGACAACTAGAAGAAGGCCGCAAGTAGCATTCTCCTTTGTCCACCTCAAGGCAAAACGAGGCAAATGGCTTGCTCTCATTGGTATCCAACCCGCATCCGGCGGCACGCGACCAAGCTTATGGAAGCTGCTTCAGCGGGAGCTGCATTCGAGGGCTGCTACGGACGGGCTCCCATAAATGTTATGATCTCACTAGCCGCGATTCCGAACTTGACACTTTGCTGCTCTGCAAAACTTCTAGCCCAACCACAGGAAAACGTAGAACGCCAATTCCCACGACAAAATAACGTATTAATCGCTGCTAACAAACAGAGTACAAATACTGCGGAATTTGGCTTACTTATAAGTCTCTTACTGACCTTCGAGTTCTAGAATTGCATGGTCAGCCACCAAGGTTAGTTCTTCCCTATATCTTTTACCGAGGTGTGAGGTGGTCCTTAGTCACTTGCAGAAACTGGAACCTTCCGGAACGTTCGAAATCGATGCAATAATCATTAACAATCGATTAATTGCTAAAATAGTGGTTCCTAGACCATCCTTATGTTCTTCCGGACACCTCCCCTCATGAGGTATTGTCCTAGGTATGCGACACAAGCCGAGGCTTAACGTGTAGTGTTCGGGACGGTGTTCTCTGCCAGTTGATTCAGTTGCTTGGCAGGAGGGCCGGCAAACTGAGTTCCGATTTCCGTGTTCTGCATTCTTTGTTCGACCTTGTGCAGTGCCCCACTGCTACTTTCGGCATGGTGAACTTTCCACCAATAAATCGAACGGAAGGTCAGTAGGCCTTGCTTGTTCTGGTTAGCATGACGTGGGCCTAACTGCAATCACCGTCCCCTTGACAAGTCCAGGGTGGATGGGTGGACATGGTTTGCGAGCCGGACAAGAATATAATAGAAAAAACCGGCCTCTATTAACAATGCGTTTACTTACCCACATCATTATCATTCAACTCCGCGACGCTCCTGTATACTTGACCGGCTTCAACGACCACTGCCGGAGCATTACTAAGCCATTCGCTCAACCAAGGAAAAATTTTGGCTGTCAACCGACTGCGAATAATAGTGTGCAAAATCGGTCTATACGATGCATAGCCGACTAGCACTACTGTTCAACAGAAGCTACGGCAGTGTTTCAGAACGTGGTGGGTTTTTGTCTGGCAAGCTTTCTCCCTATATAAAGCCACAAGTGTCCGCTTAACAACACTGCAACGTGGCGGATGTGACTCGCCAATGAATAAAGTCACAGCTAAACATTTCACCCTGACGCAGCCCTCAGCCTTCTACATTCAACCTGTGCAACTGCATTTACTATGAAGGTTGCTTTCACGGAGCACAGATCATCCCGACTTCGTAATACTCCTTGATTGCACCAAAACCTTGTTTGGGCTCCTGTGCTCATGGATCACTACATGGCGAAATTACCCCCAACTTGTATCTTGACGCAACAGTTATGACCGATTTTTACGCGCCCTAGCGCCATCATGTTCCTTGACCTGCTTAGTACCTGACAATATGCTTACTCGTATGGATTACATCTTTTCGGTTATTCCTTTTATTCCAACGAAATGTTTTAGCATTCCAAAGAAGCGAGGGTTGTACGTACATTTGATTATGCCCTTACAGGTTTGTCTCGTTTTAACGAGAATATACCATTTATTTATTTGGTTTTCTATAACTGCTTTGCATGCCGTGCCCAGATTGTGGGTCCACTATCACGTCATACATGACGTTTCCGCGCTTGCTTTTGACCGGCCCTGGCGTCAATTTAGCTTGGGCTTTCCGATAGCCACGTACTAGCACCTTCTCTCTAAGCGTAAACGATCTCTTCTTTGCTCCATGCCACCAGTTAAAATCCTGTTCAATTTTGCGGTTTCTTTCACCAACAGATGATTCCTAGTGTGGTAGCATGGCATCAACTGGCATGCGCAGCTTTCTGTTCATCATAGCATGTGCGGGAGAAGCTCTTCTGGCGCTTGTGGATTCGGTGTTGATTAGTAAAGAAAAGGAATCGGTCAACCAACCACCCTATCCCTCGCGCTTTTTATTTGTGGACAGCGCGCTTGAACATATCAACGAACCTTTTTGCCTGCTTATTCGACTGTGGGCGAAACGGTGGCGAGCGAATGTGCTAGACAGCGCATTGCTTGCAGAGCTCCGTAAACTTTGCCGAAGTGAATTTCGTGCAATTGCTAGTCACTATTGTCTCAGGCCAGCCAAATCTGCTAAAGGTTTGGCATAGTTTTGATACAGTGGCATTAGTGTTTGTGCTATCCATGAAACATGCTTCAGGCCACTTGCCGTATGCGTCAATTATAAAAAGGAAACTTCTGTGGTTGATCGGTCCTGCAAAGTCGTCATGGATGCGGCACCACGACTTAGTAGCTTTTGGCCATTCATAGGTTCTGAATTTTGTGGTGCTTTCAAGCCAGTGGCGCACATTTGACAGCGTTTAGCTGTTTTTGCTAGCTGTTTGTCCGTGAAGGGCCAAGTATACATACCTGCAAGCAGGCGCCTTCATCCGGTTAACTCCAGGATGCCCGGCGTGGAGCTGTCGAATAAGGCGCTCCTGAAGTGTCTTGGGGATAACCACTCTTGCTGAAAATAGTATGCAGTCGTTTACAACGGTGAGTGAGTGTCACCTCTGGAATTACTGTTGAAACCTGGTAGCGGGGCATAAACGTGGCAAGCTAGTTTTGGTGAACTGTGTGATTTCTTTGAGTAATGGGTCGTGAAGTGTTTCCGTTCGCACAGCTTCTGCGGTTACTGGTAGACCGTGCAGTACACCAGTTACCAAAAACTTGACGTCCGGTTTGATCTTGACCGAGGCAATGAATTTGTCATCATGTTCTTGCTGATGGGCGTTAATTAGACGTGACAGCGCATCTGCTTTTCCAATGGGCATTGTAGACTGGGAGTGGACCGCGAACTCCTACCACATTAAGGTAAGAGCCCAATGTCTTAGCCGGTTGGCTGTGTGGGCTGGGATGCCCTTTTCGAACCAAAAATAGCCAGCAAGGGCTTGTGATTTATCAGAAGACCGAAGCGGCGGCCCTATAGCATTTTGTGAAATTTCTTGACCGCGTTCACTATGGTCAATGCTTCTTTCTCACTCTGGCTGTAATTCCTATCGGTCTCCGTATGTGTTCTGTCGGCATGGGCGATTGCTTTCCGGGATCCATCGGTGAACAGGTGTGTAATTACTGCGCCAATTCCATTGTTTGACACACCTCTGCTGGGGACAATCACGTTGGAGGGATCAAAATGAGTCAAAAGCACGTTTGTGAACAGCAGTGTCTTGACACTTTCAAACGCAAACTGATGTCCAGTTCCAAGTTTGGCCTTTGGATGGTAGCTTGTTTACCGGGGTACGCAGGCGGTGTATCTCAGGCAAGAATGCGCTGTGTTGGCTGTTGAGCCCACAAATGGAGCGCAATGACTGTAGAGCCGTTGGTTGAGGTGTTTCTAATGGTTTCTATGTTTTCCGTTTCTGATGGGTGTGGGCCTGCTCCCATGAGAACCACTTTTTGACTCGGAGTACTTTGCCGATATCGACCCAATTTGTGACAGCTCACAAAAGTTCCAAGCCGCACTGGACAGAGTAGCGCAAGCTAGCAACCGCCTAAGGCTTTGCTTTGCACCTGCAAAATGCAAGGGGTTCCTCCAAGATTAGCCAGAACAGCCTCCTTCGCTTATTCACCGTGTGGATCAGCTAGAATTCGAACAAAATTCACCTACCTGAGAAGTTGCGTCAGCGCCTGTGAAATTGAGGATAAGATCACGAACCGCAAAGCAAAAGCTCGTGGCGATTTTGCCGGCCTTCACCACTTATGGCGCCGGTGCGACATCACGCTCGTCCCGAATGGTAGAATGTACAGTGCAACGGTACGCTCGAGCCTACTGAACGGTTGAGAAACCTGACCACTTAGATCAACGGACATAACGAGGCTAATTATGTTCGACCACCTGTGCCTTCGCAAGTTGTCTCACATCTGATGGGAACACCGGGTAAGCAACGAGCGTGTTTGACACCTTGTTTACGGTACAGGAAAAGGAAATGAACTACTCAGCACCGTCATTTTACGCACCAGGCTCCGGTGACGCGACCACGTGTTACGCATGTCAGCCCACCGACTCCCGCGACGTGAGTTGTTAGCGCGGCGCTGGTGTGGACGGAGGAGGAGAAGAGATGGCCAAGCGATGACTTAGTCGAGAGGAAAAAAAGCACTCACTTCGAAGGTGGCCTCAGTTGGAGCGTCTCGGCTCCCTGGTTTAGGTCCGAAACAAGATGAAAACGTTTGGTTGGATATACTTGTTGCCACGGCTTGGAGCCGACCTCAGTGGCATTTGTGCTGTGAGTTTCTTTGTCTCACCCCATCCCTCTTAGCTTCTGACTCCTACCACGATCTCATTATATAACCTTTTATAAATTTGCACGCAAAAATGCTTTTATTGCTGCATAGTAGCGGTCAGATAGCTTAACGGAACGATGCCCATCCGTTACCAGTATCTCAACTTGCATGCCCCAGTTGCATTTTATTGCCTTTGTTCTTTTAGGTATGGCGGCACAGTAGCTGAGGTGTTTCCCGCCACTTGATAAATAAATAAATAAATATATAAATATTTTATTCTCGACAAAGCGAGACACGCCTTTTTGGGCATGATCAGCATATTGCATTATTGTACATGATAGCGGAATAAGCAGCACCAACAGTGGGAGTAGTAAAGTTGGAGACAGTAGTGGGGGCCCATAGAGCCCAAAGGTTGTATGTAGTCCATGAACACAGATTGCGAGAGGTAAAATAGTGATCAGATCACTTATATGGTATGTTGATGAGGAACTAGTCCGATGAGGTCCCGTAAGCAATGTAGGTCAGTGTGTGAAGTATGAGGAAACGGGTGGAAAATACTTAAGAATAGTGGTATGTCACTATTCAGATATGTAGGCGTGTTCGTGCGAGAGCCAATATATGCACAGAACTTGTAAATGTGGTGTCGATCAACTTGCCAATGTGTTAGGGGCGGTGACTTTATTGAGTGGCGAGTCACATCCGCCACGTCGCAGTGTTGTTAACCAGACATTTGTGGCTTTTTGTAGGGAAAACGTTTGCCAGACGAAGACACACCACGTCCTGGAACACTGCCGGCTGTTGATATACATTAGCAAGATGGTATCTGACCGATTATCCTCGCGGATATTCGCAGTCACGCAACGCCAATTTGTTTCCTATGGCGGTGTAGTCGCCTTCGGAGTCCATTACAAGTGGTTGGGGCTGTCGAAATCGGACGACTCAGGTGACTTGTATTGAATTGATCAGTTTCCTAGGTTCTTTAGTGTGCCATGATTATGAAGTGCGGGTTTTTCTTTGTTCTTTATTGAATCCGTGTCCATGGGAGCGTCGCAGGTACGTCTTCAGCGGTGTTCGGTGCAGGTAATGTTATCCTGTAGAACAAGGGTGAGAAGAAAAACGGACCGAGCAAACTGCCAACAGAATTGAACAGGACTATGTTATTGTATAAATATAAAATTTATGGTAAAGTTGTGCTGGCTGAAATCAATGGAATGACCGATGAGCTGAGGCTAATGGTACCTATACCGCCAATGGATAGTTGCGATATGAGCGAAGAGAGACGCCAAATAAGAGAGGAAGACGTTAATGTGAGCTGAGATGCACGATAGTAGAGCCGAGAGGCAAAAGTCAATCAGAGACCAGAAATTCGGATTTCGGTGAGCGTTGCTAAGCATAGAGATAATGATTCAGACAAAGAAGAGTATCATAAGGTTGTAACTTATACCAATGAGAACTTGAGTCGATGGCAGCCGGTGCTCAAAATAAGAGAAGCCTTGGCTTGAGACCTATGGACATTTGGAGCCTCAGAGGACTGACTTGGCCAAAATGTTTTGGAATGAGACGCACAGAAGTAATGGTAACCAAAAGAGAACTGAGATGTTGCGCTGATACTAGTGATAACTATACCGCCATTGGACTGTTGCGATATAGACCAGAAGAGAGGCAAAACACGAGAGGGGACGTAATTGTGCGCTGAGAAGCATGAGAATGGAGCCGAGAGGCAAACCTCAACAAGGGACCTGAGATTGCAATTTCCGTAGAACGACCAAGCATGCAGATAATGTGTTAAACGGATGCCAGCACATAAGGCAGTTATTTATACCAATGAGAAAATTAATCGGTGGCAGCCGATCCTCAAAAGAAGAGAGGCCTTGGTTTGGTGCCTATGGGCATTTGGGGACTGAGAGGCTGGAGTAGTAGAAGAGGTTTAAAACTGAGTACCACAGTAGCAGAGGGAATCAAAAGAAGCTTAGGATGTTGAGCTGACGCTTGTGATAACTACAGCGCCATTGAACCGATGCGATTTGGACCAAAAGAAAGGCCAAACAAGAGAGGGGAATGTAATTGTGAACTGAGATTCATGATGGTGGAGCCGAGGGGCAAAAGTCAAGCAGAGACCTGAAATTGCAATTTTGCAGGCGACCAAGAATGCAAGTAATTAGCCAGTATCATGAGGCTGTTTCTTATGCCAATGAGACTGTTATCGATGCTCAAAGGAAGAGAAGCCATTGATTAAGACCTATAGGACTTTAGAGCCGGAGGTCGGTGCGGTCCAGGAGGTTTATGAGTGCGTGGCGCAGTAGGAAAGTGGATCAAATGTGGCCTAGTATGTTATGCTGACGCTATGGGAACCTAAACCACCATTGAACCGATGCGATATGGACCAGAAAAGAGGCCAAACAAGAGAGGGGACATAATTGTGATCTGAGAAGCATGAGAGTGGAGCCGAGAGGCAAAATTCAACAAGGGACCTGAAATTTCAATTTCGGCAGAAGGACAAAGCATGCAGGTAATGTACCAGACTGAGGCGAGTACAAGAGGCCGTTACTTATACAAATGAAAACTTTTGCCGACGGCAGCCAATGCTCGAATGAGAGAGGCCTTGATTTGAGACCGATGGGTATTAGGAGCCTGAGAGGCCGGACAAGTCCAGTAAGGTTACTAATGAGTGTCACAGTAGCAAAGAGAATCAAACGGGGGCTAGTAAGTTGCGCTGGCGTTAGAGGTACCTATACCGCCATTGAACGGATGCGATATGGACCAAAAGAGAGGGAGACGATACTTGTGAGCTGAGAAGAATGATAGTGGAACCATGAGGCAAAAGTCAATCAGAGACCTGAAATTGCAATTTGCAGGGGTCCAAGCGTATTATAATGTATCAGACGGAGTAGAGTGCATGAGGCTGTTTTTTATGCCAATTAGAACTTGAATCAATTTTGAAAGGAAGAGAAGCCTTGGATTGAGACCCATAGGCATTTGGAGCCTGAGAGGCCAACTAGTCAAAAGGTTTAGGAGTGAGAGCCACAGCAACAACGTTTATAGTGTGTGCTTGTGATCAACGGAATCCCAACGAAACTGCAATTTGACACCGCCCGAACATTACGACCATTTCCAGGAGCACATGGAATCACATAAAGTAGCCGAAGATGGTCGAATATAAGAAAATTGCAACTAATGTATCCGGCGGTGTGTTAAACTTAGTAGACGAACCCAAATGCAGGATTGCTTTCCAAAGTGTGGAAAAATCGGGAAAGTGCTACATTTCAGCTTAGCTGTAATTGAATTTTCTTGGTCTTGACTCCAACTCCTCGAGGTTCGGTTGAATCAGATCCGCAACTGAGTTCGAGCAAGTCCAGACCCACCAACCAAGTCCGTCGAAGACATGACTTTTACCTGAAACGAAAATTGGCCTTTGCCGTTTAGGATGGCTTAGGCCATTGTACTAATTTCAATGCAACGCTGAGATTGCGACCAGGTGATAAACCAGTGTTTAAGGCTAAAAGACCGGTGCCATATGCAATAATGTCACCCGTTGGCCAATAACTCCATCGACTGGAACGTGTCGGAGTCATCACAGCCGTCAACTACTCATCATGGGCCGCACCATCATTGTCGCAATGAAGAAGGCAAGTGGCAAAGTACGCGTCTGCGCAGACACCTAAACTGGCCTCAACGCTACGCTGGACTACCACCAGTGCCCATTACATGTGCTGGAAGGCATCTTCGCAGAGTTGAATAGTGGTAAGTACTTTGCTAAGCTTAATCTATCCGATGCCTACCTTCAAGTGGATGTTGACGAAGTCGCGGGCTTTTCCGATGCAACCGCCTGCCGTTTGGTGTAAAAGCGCTGCCATCCATTTCCCAACAGATGCTGGATACCATGCTAGCGGGGGTTTTCTGGAACCGCTACATATATCGATGAAATTATAGTGATGGGTCGAACTCGTTAAGAGATGTTTAACCGCCAAGATGAAGTCATTAATTGCATAATGTAGTACGGTTTCCGGATCCGTGAGGATTATTGCACATTTTTCACGCCCGTCAACAAATACTTGGCATTTATCCTTGAAAAAGATGGCCGGCGATCAGATCGGGAAAACTTATAAAACCATTAGCAAAATACCTCAACCAACGGATCTACAGTCATTGCGCTCCAATTGCGGGCTCAAAAGTCAAAACAGCGCATTCTTGACTGAAACGCACCGCCTGCGTACCCCGTTAAACAAGCTACCATCCAAAGGCCAAACTTGGAACTGGACATCAGTTTGCGTTCGAAAGTGTCAAGACACTGCTGTCCACAAACGTGCTTTTGACTCATTTTGATCCCTCCAACGTGATTGTCCTCAGCAGAGATGTATCAATCAATGGGATTAGCGTAGTAATTCCACACAAGAACACCGATGGATCTCGGAAAGTAATCGCCCTTGCCGAGAGAGCCACAGGCCTCACATGAGACGGTGGTACTAAAATCATTCCCCACTGTGCACAGAAATACCCACCATAAGACGGTGCTACTGCGAACAGTCGTGCGTATGCAACAACAAACGCAGCACGTTGAATAGCGCTCTTTTATCTTTCACGTTACGGAAGGGATGGTGAGCGCAACGCCGCTGCATGTCACGCAGACTGTGCACGCGGCAGAAAACGATGTTGTTCGTGGGAAGCTCACTGGGAGACGCATTCACCGGCGCCGCGCATTTGTCCATATCCAGCGTTCGTGCATGGTTCACCCTTGGGGCCAACTTAGGCCTACTGCCCACCGCCTCTTAGTAGCTAACCTCCATCTCATTAGGCAACAGAGCGTAATAGATACTCATACCAAGCCCGCTTACCTCTACAAACATACAATGCCACAAGATATAACCGTCACACTTTATCTTATATGTGTTGTCTGCCAAAAGTACTTCCCCGCATTGACCCACCAAAGACAGCATGCGGGATGGGACGAAAAATAGGTACAGGATCTCATTTCCTTCACGCATTAGTTTCATCGGACCATTGCCCCGCAAAAGCTGGGTCACCTCCTGCGCCTCCGTGACGCCAACATTACGATGAGGCCGATGTACGTCATACGAACCCCGCCCCGTTAATTGAATGTCATATTGAACGCGTACAAACGAACGAATCTCCCTTGTCTAACGAAAGGTCTTCATCAAGTTGAGTAATGTGCTTTCTTGTTCACGTGTTAACCGCCGAATTTTGGGATAAAGCCAAGGCTTGCTCACATGAACTTGTGCGATTGTTGCAGACAAGTGTATCCAATCTTGTAAAATCCTCCTTTCAAAACCACAAAGAACCGAGCCAGACAATCGGAACACGGGCAGCCATTAGAACATTTTTATACAAACCTAACTCAAGTAGTCCGCGCACAGCCGATCCTTTCTAGACGTTCATTTAGCCATTACTCACGACGTCTATGGCACCTACTTATACTGAAGTCCAGCTCTCTCACCGGCTTTTCCCGGCACAGGCTTCCTTGCTAGAGGCACAGCTGTCACCTCATCTGCGACACCTAATTACTTGTAGTTCATCTCTCCCAATGGCTGCTCCCGGCTCACGCTTACTTAGTTGTATTTTATTAGTTTCCGAGCATGATTTGATTATGTGCGCGTCGCCGTGTCTTATCCTCCTATGCTCTAAACCATCCAACAGCCGTATTGCGCGCTCGCGCTTCATCCGTTCACTTTCCTTTCTTCATGAACTCTTTCTTAGCTCCCATCTGTGGAGCAAAGAAAACGCTGTGGTCTGCGCACAGTTGCTCCTTAGCCTCTCTCTTATAAACTCCATTTATCAGTTGCACCCTAGAACAAATGTGATACTTGCTCATGTAGGAGTCCAAATCCTTCACTGGCATTTTCCGGCTCAGTCTACCTTAGCAACGGTATCTTAGCACCTTAACAGAACTCAGTACCTGCGCGCCTCTGACTCATATGCTGCGTCGTCCTCAGTATATTTAACGTACGCATACATTCCACCTGTTTAATGTCCTTCCTTCATACAAACCTTTTATCTTTCTTCTAGAACTACTTCCTAACGCTTTAAGTCAACGCACAGCCGCTCCTTAGCCTCTATATTCTAAACGTTCTCATATCTCTTAATTGTTGTAACGTCTTCGACGTTTTCACTTTCAAGCGTCCAGCTCTCGGACTACCTTTCCTTGGCTCTATCCAACTAGTAGAACCCCAGCACCCTAGCATGATTTGTGTACCTACTCGCCGCCGTGCTTCAGCCTTATATGATTTGACTCCCACAGTAACCTTAACGTATGCTCGCCTTCGTCCTGTCTGCTGTCTCTTCTTCATTCAACTATTTTAGCTCTCTTCTAGCGACAATTCCTATTCTCATTAGGTCAGCACAGACTGGCTCCTTGCTAGATGCTCAGCTGTCGCTAATTCGTCTGCAACATCTACTTAGCTGTAGTTCAGCTCTCTCACTGGCTTCTCCAGGCTCAGGCTTCCTTAGTTATATTCTATTAGCACCTCAGCATTATTTGAGTATCCGCGCGTCCATGCCTTTTAGCCTCTTGTGCTCTGAACTATTTAACAACCTCATTATATAGTTGCGCTTCTCCCGATCGCTGTCCTGACATCACGAAACCTCTCTTAGCTTTCTTGTGTCGTGAAAGCATATCCATGTATTTAGCGCAAGCCTCTGTTTTGCCTCATATTTCTAGATGTTCATTTATCCCCCACTCGCTGTATTGTCTCAGACATTTTTACCTGCAATCCTCCAGCTTTTGGACTAGCATTCCCTGGCTCCATCCAGCTTGGTACTATTATCTTAGCACCCTAGCTGCAGCGGGTAGGCCTCATGTTCTGATATCCTTAGCAAACTTATTGTACGCTTGCATTCCGGCTGTTCGCTGCCCTTCCATCAATTAACCCTTCTTAGCTTTTTAATTCATCACTCCTCTCAGTTGGTCAGCACACAAATGCCCGTTAGCTTCTCATTTCTTTGGGTTCATTTCTCACTTACTGGCTGCTATGTTTGCGACACTTACTCATGTATGAGCTTAACAGACTCACTGGCTTTTCCTGGCTTAGCGTACCCTAGTACCATTTTCTTAGCACCCTAGAATAACTCGTTGCTCTGCGCGACGCTACGTATACATTTGTTCTGCACCTTCGCTTTCAGTTAACTGAATTTTATTACTTCAGTTCCATCGATCAATCCTTTCTCGCCTAGTGTTATGTGTCCGCTTTTGCAGCAAAGGTTTCGACACTTACTTATGTAGGAGGTAAGCTTTCTCACAGGCTTTTCCCATCTCAGTCGGCCATAGCACTATACGCTTAGTACCCTCGTGTCATCTTTCCGTCTTGGTTCCTCGAAAATGTTTACTTTGCACTTGAGTCCTATCTGTCCGTTGACTGAACACCAATTGACCTTTGAATCTATTTCGTCGCAAACCATTTATACATTCACTTATTTATTCTGCGCTCCCTATAGAAGTATGCTGGCTAACAACTGCTCATCCACCATTCAAACGCCCTTGGTCTTTGAATTCTGTTTTCTAGCTGCCCACGCAATAGTTACATCGTAGCAAACCGATACTGCGCTTCTGCTTAGTGGCGCACCGATCTGTGTTCAATGTACATGGTAGCAACCAACCTATACAGCCATTGTTTTCGTAGAACATTCGAAAGTTGCCTTCAGCACAATCACCGTTGTACATCGTACATCATTTGTCTCCACTCTACAGGTTATAACATAGGATTTTAACAATGTTTGTTTCCACGCCTGTTCTTTGCGGCATTGGTTGTCTCTCATCTTCCTTTTTCTCCGAGATCCGAAAATTCTTGGGGATCTGGGATTGGACTAAGGTACAGCTTTGCCTAGGACAGGACATAGTAACCCACAAGGACCAACAAAGAACATGGCTGTACAACAAATGGATACTAATGCACTCGCTACCACGACGGTTGGCCAGTAATGATAGCTGGACACGAGGTCTTCATACTTCTGAAAGGTATACATAAACATGAAAAATCCAGACGCAAGAAACTGATGTTTTCCCCACCTGGACACTCACAAAGACCATTCTGCTTGCAGATCCCATCCTTCATTGGCCTCAGCCTTTATGGCGGTCCTGACTGAGATACCCGATTTACTAACAGTGAAAATTGGAAACTAGTTGACTGTGAATAACCGCGTGTGAAATCAGTTGGCAAGCTGCTTTGCCGGTTGAACATTATTGTACAAACGGATTTCTAACAGTGTTCCAGGATGTGATGGTTTTTCTCCTGGCAAGCGCTCTACTTACTAAAAGCCGCAAATGTCCGGTTAACAACATTGCGGCGTGGCGTATGCGACTGGCCACTGAATAAAGCTACTGCCCACAACTACCTACTTTCAAGTCGACTAGAATCAAATTTCAATATTTCCCTGACATGTTCGAGTATTAGTAATACCTTGCCTACATTTATCGTTTTAAAGTGGAGTAATATGTTTCGTTTTCACCACCCATTGTGCCCTGACTGTTTACACTACACACACTAGAACCCAATGTATCGTCATTCATTAAAGACTATATTCCTCAGGATTACTTTTACAATTTCCGCAGCCTGTACAACTTTCGGTTTACTGCCGATTACATACATAACAAAGTGTTTGTTGCGAAACATGCTTATATGTAAATGTTGCTCATTCCCGGTTTGGTGTATCTCGTCAACGTTGAGGGTAAGCTATGTATTTATTCACTTATTTACAAATACTGTTTACCACGAGTATTCCTTCGTTTGCTATTCACGCACTTTAATTGAATATATTGCTGCCCGCCCGGTTTACCTTTTGTAGGCGTCCGCGGTAATTGCGTTCCGAGAAACGGCCGAGGTCGCCCTTTTCACTCTGAAAATGTTTTGTGTCCTCAAGGATTGCTGAAAAGTCATGATATGTGCCGCTAAATCTACGTCGAAAAGTGCTAGAATCATCTACCATAGCTGCTGTCGCCAGAAGCGGGAACATGATTAACCACTTAACGCATTTAAACCATTGCTTTTACTGATTCTCACATAAGCTCATAGCACATAAACAGCGCCTTGCACAATATAACAAACATCCTCATGCATTAAAACGTCATCCGTTTTCACTTAGCGCCAAAGCACCTTGCGTAACGCAAGTACACTGTCAAAATCTCATCGATCGCACGTGGCGTATTCGACGCTCCAAATATTATTTGTATTGAGAGTGTGCAAAGACTGGCCACACGAATGGTAGCAGGCCAGCGTGAGTTACCGTAGGAAGATCGGTTAGCTAACTTGAGTTTGTTCTAAATGAGAAGACGCAGCTTGAGTGATGACGTTCAAAACAATGAACCGTCTCAGTGGTCGTAGGCCCACCGAGCTGTTTGAACCAGATACGCCAGACAATTTGCGAGGCCACTGCATGAAATAGGAGCAGCATAGATCTAGGCTGGTTAATCATAGGATCTTTGCGGAAAGTCGCTTCCGCCAACAGGATACTCGGCAATCATACCTAGATCATTTTAAAACTGACGCCCAAAAACTTCGAGCCTCTGTTTCCCTCTCACGTCCGTCTAATATTGGAATTAAGAATACCCGCTTTGCTTCCGCACATAGTTTGCTTGCGCTTTACTCGATTAATGGATATTTATGGTGGCAGAACAAATAAAGAAATAAATGGTATGTACTCGGTAAATCGAGACACAACTGTAACAGCGCGAACGAATTTGCATACAGGCGTAGCATCTTTGGAATAATAAATCACTTCGTTTTAGTGATAAGTTTTATGCGAAAAGACTTAGTCCATAGACGTAAGCATATTGTCAGGTAATACTCAGGTCAAGGAACATGATAGCGCTGGGGCGCGTAAAATTCGGTCGTAACTGTTGCGTCGAGATACAAGTTGGGGGTAATTTCGCCATGTAGTGATCCATGAGCACAGGAGCCCAAACAAGGTTTTGGTGCAATCAAGGAGCATTACGAAGTCAGGATGATCTGTGCTCCTTGAAAGCAATCTTCGTAGTAAATGCAGTTGCACAGGTTGGATGTAGAAGGCTGAGGGCTGCGTCAGTGTGAAATGTTTGCCTGTGACTTTATTCATTGGCGAGTCACATCCGCCACGTTGCAGTGTTGTTAAGCGGACACTTGTGGCTTTATATAGGGAGAAAGCTTGCCAGACAAAACCCCACCACGTTCTGAAACACTGCCGTGGCTTCTGTTGAACAGTAGTGCTAGTCGGCTATGCATCGTATAGACCGATTTTGCACACTATTATTCGCAGTCGGTTGGCAGCCAAAATTTTTCCTTGGTTGGGCGAATGGCTTAGTAATGCTCCAGCAGTGGTCGTTGAAGCCGGTCAAGTATACAGAAGAGTCGCAGAGTTGAATGATAATGATGTGGGTAAGTAAACGCATTGTTAATAGAGGCCGGTTTTTTCTATTATATTCTTGGCCGGCTCGCAAGCCTTTTCTAGCTATTCTTGCTTGACTTGTCATGGGGAGGTTGAGCGTAGTTGTTCCTTTTGGCTGAATATGTCCATAACCGACGAAAGTGCTATTCATTTGTCCAATGCGGGATCGTACGAGTTGCTTGCTCCGCAAAATGTAATCGGAATTTCTTCATATTTACCTACGTGCTATCGCCTCTATGATCAAGTTATAACTCCATGAAAGGCTATTGGAAAAGCCACTTACACGAGCGCAACCCAGTCCATAAAGTGACATCGGAAAAGCTCCAGGTGAATAGAGCATCGGAATGTTTGAAGCAGTGAAGGTAATCACGCCAGAATTGTTTGTCTTCCGTTGCGGAATCGGGGATTCATGCAAATATATTATTCAAGGTGGGTAAATTTTTATACTGTGAGTAAGAGGCAAAGCGTTCGGTCTTCCGAACAAATGCTGGTAACGTCACAGCGATCTGAGAGAACTCGGAGAACAGAGCACCGATCAACCGAGACTGGATTAGTCGGCAAATTGTGAGTGAGTCATATAATTCATTTGGGAAGATAAGTGGTGTCAGTAGGATTGGACAGGTCAGAGATAGTAGTGGTTGTATGAACATAGGACGAACAAGTCCAACAGACTGTCAAGGTAAGGGAGACACTGCTTTGGATCGACCGAGCGTTGAACGCTAACATTCCGGTAAACTGGCAGAAGTCCCAGAGTACTTGACTGATCAGACAAGGCTAAGTTAAGGCAAGGCGCTGAGAGTTGTTTGTCGGATTAAAGAAGGATTGAATACAGACGGCGCTTAGTCATCTGAACGATGGCCAGCAATGTCACCGTTGTCTGAGAGAAATCGGAGAGTAGGAGACGGATCAGACAAGACGGGACTAGTCGGCGCATTGTGATTGAGTCTATAGTTCATTTAGGGGACAATTAGAGTGGGTCAAGGGGTGGACAGGTTAGAGGTGGGTGTCGCTATAGTAATAAAGGGTGCACAAGTTCAGCAGGCTGTCGAGGTGAGGGAGACAAGGTGTTGAATCTACAGAGCCCGGAACGTTAACATTCCGGTAATCCAAAAGCAGCCAAAGGGAAGCAGACTGGTCAGATGAGACTAAGTTATTGCAGGATACTGAGAGTTGGCAGTCCGATTGAAGAAGGCTTAAAAACAGAGGACGCAGCAGCAAATGACAGAATCGAGCTTGAAAAGGTTTACGGCTGGGGGTTGGAGGAGCCAACCGTGCTCGCATGTTAAGAGCAAAGAGAGCGATTACGAGAGACAAAAGGTTGGGATTGGAAGAAGTTTACTTATAAGGTGTGGGAAAGATATTGGGGCTCTCGTGTTAAGGGGTACAGGGTGTTCGGTTTTCCGAGTATTGGCGTCTGAATTCACAGTGGCCGTAGAGCAGGAGACCGATCAGATAAGACTGTTGATCGGCGCGTTGAGGTTGTAGCGTATAGATTAGGTGGAAAGACAACTAAGGAGGGGCAGCAGAAATGGACAGGAATAAAGTACATTAATAACGTGTTAGCAATTTCAGCAGACTGTCAAGGTGTAGTAGACTTATCATTGATTGCAAATGCCAGACCGTTTGCAACTCGGTAGTCATGGATGCAGTCAGAGACTGGTCAGATGAAATTGCTCATGCAAGGCACTGAGTTTGCCGTCCGATTGCAAGAGAAGTGAAACCAAAGAGCGCAATAAGAAACGGATAGATTTGGGATGAAGGGGCTTTATTGATGCTGGTTGAAGAATTTGTATGAATGTCTATATATGCTCGGGGCCGTTCTCCCAGAGCTCGTCCTCGGCGATGCAGATGCCCAGGATATCTGCTACTTTGGGGACGCTTAATAGTCTATTTATGGCCGTGGTGAATTGCTTGATGCAATCAGATGCTCTGACGGCTTCCTATAGCTTATTCCATACGTGTGCAAATTTATAGAGGAAAAAGTTAGAATGTGTGGAGCCATGAATGTTGAGTAGGGAGATTGAGTGTGCCTTTTGACGTAGAGGATAACATGTCTCGCCAAACAGCTAAAAAATCTAGCGACACTCTGGTCCGATGCCTTGATTAGTTTATATAGGAAAACGAGGTGATTTTAAGTCGTCGCAACCAAAGTGGTTCCAGACCAAGCTGCTTGCAGTTGCGTTGATAGTGGAGCGCAGGTGATCCTAAAAGACGCGTAATGAACGGACGCTGAACATCCTCAATAACCATCCTGTCACTTGTACGTGAGTTAGTAACAACTATTGAGCAGTACTCTACTATAGGCCGGGCACAGAACTTACAGAGCATGAGTGGAGGCTCTAGCAAGCACATTGACTTCAGTATATAGCCAATGGCAAGCCTGACTTTGGCAGAGCTATAGCTTGTTTGTTCCGCAACCTTCAATGAATTGGAATAGTGTACACCGAGGTCGCGCACAGTGAAGCTGTTATCTAGTGGTATACCGTTAAGAGTTAATAGGGTATAGAGCACCGGTAGGAAAGGACGTTGTGTTTCGTTGGTGTTAACTCTAGTTTCCATAGATCACACCATGTTTCAAGAGCACCGAGATCGCTTTAAATGCTAGAGAGTCTGTGGCGTAGACATCGAAGGTCAAATTAGAGAATAACTTGTGTCATCGGCAAAAATGTATGGCTTGACGTGTTTGAAGACATGGAATACATAATCAATGTACGTCAAAAACAACAGAGGACCCAAGACGCCGCCTTGGAATACTCCGCTGGTTACGGACGCCTTTTCGGATGAGAGTTTGCCCAGTTGCACTGACTGCGTTCGGTTGGAAAGTTAAGAAGAAAAGCATGAAAGGAGGAGGCTGAAGACACCGAATACTGCTAGTTTAGTCATTAAACCATAATATGGAACCATATAAAACGCAATTTTCATGTGTAGGAAGATAACCACGAGTGCTTGACCTATGTCGATGGAGTGTGTCACGTGTTTTACTGATTCAAACCGGCAGCTTTGACAGGGTTTAGTCGGCGGGAACCCGTGTTGGGACCTATTGATAAGGTTGCGTTGCAAAAAAGCGAAGCATCGCTTCCTTTATTATTCTTTCCTTGAGTCGAGACGCAATAGGTGCGTGACTAATAGGACGATAATTGTCAATAATTTGGCGATAGCCATGTTTGTGTTGTGGGATGACGGTTGAGTGATTCCAAGTAAACGGGTAGTTACCACGCTTCATTGAGAGGGTGAAGACAATGAAGCTTGCGATGCAAAGAGGACACGAGAATAAAATTTGGGGGTAAAAGTAGTGGCTTCTAGCGCAAAGATGAGTGCAACATAAAATAACCCGCTGCGGCTGAAAAGTGATGAAGTAGATAATACGAAGAGCTGCTTATGCTACTAAGGGAGAGAGAGTACGGACGGCTAGCAATGGCATTTGGGTGAAGCCTTCTAGTTGCTAATGGTTATCTACAGCGTCCCAGAGTAAGTCAGCAAACAGCAAATGTATGTGGCTCAGTCAGTCCCAGGGAGTAAACATTGGAGGGGTAAAAGAGTGGCTCCAAGCAAGCTACGAATATGTGAAGAGATGATTAGAGCTTACGAAGAGTAGCTGCTGCTAGACCGAGGTAAAACGAGGAACAGATAATGGCGCTAGGAGTGAGAGTATCGTAAGCAGCAATGGCATTTAGAAGCAGCCTTCTACAATGTCCCAGCATAAGTCAACAGACAGCAAATGTAAATGACGCACACAGTCCAAGACAACCAGGGCTGAAAAAATCGAAGGGTGGCTCTTAGCAAGCTCTGGATATTCGTGGGGCCTACGACCACTAGTTGCTTCTAAACAGAGGCCGAATTTAAGACGATCGACAGCTTGTGGCGCTAGGAAAGTCCATGGCCAGATGGAACCCTTCCAGTAAGACGCTTGGTCACTGGTGTATGCTCACACGCTCACAGAATGCATTAACAAGCCAGCGAACGTGATATAGACATTCCGAAAGATTACAGGATGGAGAGACAAAGTGCGTCTCCTAGTAGTTCCGAATATGCGCGAAATCTATGGAGCCTACAGTGAATCGCTTCAGAAAATAATATGATAGGAGGAATAACAAATAATGGTGCTAAGAGAGAGAACCAGTGGACAGCAACTGAATCCGCATTTGTTTTCTAGTTATTAGTGGATACCTACGGTGACAGAATAAGTCAACAAACTAGCGAAGGTATGTGCTACAAACAATCCAAGAGAGTAAGAGCTGGAGAGATAAGGGGTGGCTCCTAGAGCAAAGATGTAAATAAATAAATAAATAAATATTTCATTCTCGGCAAAACGAGACACGCTTTTTGAGCATGAGCAGCATATATGCAACATTGTACATGATAGCATGATTAGAAGCACCGAGGGCGGAAGTAGTACACATGGAGTCAGTAGTGTGGGCCCATACGGCCCAAAGGTTGTACGAAGACTTTGTCTACAGAATGCGAGATGTAGAGCGAAGAAATTAGATCACAAATGTGGAGTATGTGGATGGGAAACTAGTCCGATGAGGATGAGTACACACTGCGGGTCAAGTGAGTGAGACATGAAGAAAAAGCTACAGGAATATTTAAGGATAGAGGCGTGTAACTGATCATATATGTACACTTGTTCATACGGGAGTAGATTTAGGCACAGAGTTTGGAAATGCGCTACCGGTCAAGTTGTCAACGTGAGATTGGGGCGGTGACTTTATTGAGTAGCGAGTCACATCCGCCGCGTTGCAGTGTTGTTGAACAGACATTTGTGGCTATTTGTAGGGAAATCTCTTGCCAGACGAAGACCCACCACGTCTTGGAACACTGCTGACTAGTGATGTGACATTGACAAGATTGCATTTGCCCGATTACCCTCGCGGATATTCGCAGTCAAGTTTCACTAATTTGTTTTCCATCTGAACTGAACAGGTTGTGTGGTCTCCTTCGGAGTCGACCGCAAGTGATTGGTTCTCACCAAGTCGGATGACTCAGGTGACTTGCATTGATTTGCTTCGTTTTATGGGGTCCTTTAACTTGACAGGATTGCGAAATGCAGGCGATTTCTTCTTCCTGTGTTGATGCCGTGTCTGGGTGAGCTTCGTATGTATGTCCTCAGGTGTACGGCGCCGGTAAAGTTATCATTTAGCAAAGGGAGAAAAGAAAACGGACCGAGCAAACTGCCAAGAAAATGGAATAGGACTGTGTTAATGTATAAATAAAAAATTTGTGGTAACTTTGTGCTGGTTATAAGCAGTGGAATGACCAGATATGTTATACATCATATCCGTAATTTTACGTGCAAACGCAAGACCCGATATTTGCTGAATGTGAGAGACAAATGCTGTTTGATGTGACCTAACATACGCAAAAGTCGTCCTGTGTGGTACCCGAGAGTATCAGACGTTGTTACTTGGTAAATAAGTTAAAGGAGTCAGAAAAGCATAGTACATTGTTTAATATGTGCTTAAGGTATAGGTTGAGCGATCGGTTGAGAGTGGTAGAGCGTATCATTCTGATATATATGAGAGCCAGTGGATTTGCTACGCCGGGTTCGAGACCCATGAAAATAAGGATGAAATGTTCAGTAATCAGAGGCTAGATAAACAGCTGAGTGAAGGAGTGAGACGGAGCGTCAAAGTTATGACGAGAATGGGATTTATGTACTACATCTGTAGCAAGAATGCGGTTGGAAAGCCAGCTCTGGGGGACTTGGAAACAAACAGGGATTTCTAAAGTGAGGCAAACAGGTCAGCTATACTGCAGGAAAGGGCGATATCGGAAGTCGGGTTAATTATGAGGAAGAACCTTCCCGCTGGTAGGCTTTCAACGTTAAAAACTGGAGCGACAAGGGCTTGAAGACTACGGCTGTAGCGAAAAAATGGTTGCAGAGCCAGAACCGAAAGGGACCAGTAGTATCTGTAGTGTGGGCAGCAGCCCCAAAAGATGCTGTGTGCTGCTCTGAGGTGAACATCCACCGTGGAAGGTTTAAGTCAGATAGAATGCTGGTTATTGAGTTGTTGGCAGCCTGCTTAATTAGTATACATGAGCGGCACGATTTATTAGGCTCGGTATAAACTGATAGGTGTACAGTGTTAAATACAAGAGAGAGAACAGACAGAAATACTTGCAACAGCTGTAGAGAGATGTGTTGCTATAAGGGCCGAAGCAAATGCCGAATGCGAGAGAGACGTAAATGTGAACAATATAACTTGGTAGTGGAGCTGAGGGCAAAACTCCATCAGATACCGGTTATTTGTTTTTCGGTATGAGCAAACATTCTTACGTTTATGAACCAGACCGAGACAAGTAACGTGATTCTGCCACTTTTACTAATCTGTACTTTAGTCTTTGGCAGCCGATGCGCAAAATCAACACAGCATTGTTTTTAGACCTATGGGCATTGATATCCACAGAGGTCGGACTGATGTAAAATGTTTAATAAGGAGAATCACAATAGGGTAGCGATGAGAAAATACGTTAATGTGAGCTAAAAGCTTGTTGGTTGAGCCTAGAAGCAAACCCCAATCAGAGGCCGGAAATTTCAGTTTCGGACTGCATAAAGACAATGAATCAGACGGAAACAAGCCTGAGGCTTTTACTTAAACCAATGAGCAGCTTGTTCAATAACCGCCGATGTGCAAAAACAAAATAGGCATTTGTTGAGACCTATGGGCATTTGCAGCCGCAGAGACCGGACTGGTCCAAATGGTTTAAGAATGAGGCACAGTAGCGAAGGGAATCTAGCAACGATTGGGATTTTGCGCTGGGGCTACCTACAATGCCACGCTGCAGCTGTAAAGTGGTGACGTAGGTAATACGGAGAGCTGTTTATGGTACTAAGGGAGAGTGAGTAGGGACGGCTAGCAATGGCATTTGGGTGAAGCCTCCCAGTTGCTAATGGATACATGTAGCGTCCCAGAATCGGTCAACAAACGGCAGATGCGTGTGACGCAGACAATCCCGGAAAGTAAGGTTTGGAGGAATAAAACTGTGGCTCTTAGAAAGCTCCGGATATGCTTAGAGATGGTTGGAGCCTATGAAGAATGGCTGCTGCTAGACATATATGCGTTATGGGTAAGACGAAATAGTGCTAATGGCAATGGGGGAGTGGCTGTGTCGATGGCCATCAATGGCACGTAGAGGAAGCCTTTAAGTTACCAGTGTATATCTACTGTGGCCCATGATAAGTCAACAGACAACAGATGTATCATAGACATACTCCATAAGATAATAAAAGTTGGAGGTACAAAAGGGTGGCACTTAGCATGCTCCTAATATGCGCAGAGAGGTTTGGAGCCTACGAAGGATAGCTGCTGCTAGACCGAGGTGAGAGAAGGAACAGATAATGGCGCTGGGAGCGAGTATCATCGCTCAGCAATTGCATTTGTATGAAGCCTTCTATGTGCTATGGGATACCTAGAGTTTACGGTGACCGGGTATGCAATCGACGAAATGACCAGTCGGAAATCCCAAGAGTCTACGTATATTTTGAAATGGAGTCATCAAATGGTAACTGGAGAGACAAAGTCAACGTGATGACCGGTGCTTTGCGAAACAGCTGAGGCACAACAGCTAAGAAACCAAGGGCAGGCAAACAAGTTCCACCGAAATGAGCAACTCACCAGAAATCAATTAAATGCGCCTTTTGCAAATGATTATTGGCGCGCAAGCGGCGAGTAGCTGGTTAAAGTCCGGTGGTCAAAAACGAGTAACCAACCGCGGCTTCAGAAACCACAAAGAGTCAGGACAGCGGATCCAGGGATAAACTACTCTTTAGCTCATCCAGCTTCCCTTTTCGTGTGCCAATAAGCGAGAAGAGCTCCCAGCATATGTATGCAATAAGCGATGCTTGCTTTTACACTACAAAAGAAAAGAACAGCAACTAGTTAACAACATTTGCATGTATTTGCATAGGCCTCTTACGTGTGGTTAAAGGTTGAAATGCATGTGCACCAGAAAACGGGGAACATGGCCAACCGCATTGCTCTCTGGCCTTGTTTGAAGCCCTACACTGTTTGTGGGAAAACACTAAAAGCAGGCTTCTAACGATGCATTTTCAACGTGGCTCAGCCACGAGACAATGGAAACGTTGACTGTAGGTCGGGATGACAGATACTAAAACTGCTGGAACTGAGCTAACATTTCACCCAGCCAGTAAGAAAGATGCTTACATGTCTGTAATGACTTGGAGGATGTCCTGCTTGCCGGTGTAAAATATTATTAAACCATAATATCCTTCTGTACATTGAACTTAGAAAACTTGACTGTTCGCATGATGACATCGTGGGTTTGAGTCTCACAGACGAATCGCATTCGTGCGCTTCTGGCTGTTCGGCCTGGAAGGGCGTTGCTGCGTCTCGGCTGGCGATTTTACATTTCCCATAGCTAGAACCATTTTGCGGTGCCTTTAGATAGCGGGATTTTACGTTCCGACGATAAACGTTTATCTCACTGAACCTTTCACACTGAAGTAGTCCTCAGACTTCTACATCCAACCCGTGCAACTGATTTCACTATGAAGAATGTTTTGATGGAGCACGGACCATTCCGATTTCTTAGTGGACTTTGATTGCACAAAAAGATAGTCTGGGCTCCTGTGTTCATGGATTACTACATGGCGAATTCACGCCCAACTTATATATTTACACAACAGTTATGGCTGCTTTTTACGCGCCCCAGCGCCATCATATTCCTTGGTTCGACTATTACCTGAAAAATGCTCACTCGTATGGACTACACTTTTTCGGTTAAATAAATAAATAAATAAATAGGTATATTTCTAGACCTGCTAGAGGCTGCACCCTAAAGGGTTCAGATCAATGCTTACATTTATCCGATGCTCTTGCATGGAAGTTGGCAAAATATATGTTCATCGTTAGCAATTGCAAATGCATTGGCACTGTTTAGTATACAGCTACTGGGTCGCAGGCGCCCACCTTGACATTTTTCTGGTTCCTTCGGGCGATATTGAGCTCCTTGTATTTTATTGTGAAAACGTCGCCGAGGTGTAGTTTCCCTTTTCTCTTTGGAACAGAATCCAATTTGCCACAAGTTCACTTTAAATTGATCGCACAATAATTAGCCACTCAGTTGCCCCAATTGTCGTTGCGCACATGGAAGAAATGAATGAAGGGATTATAAAGCATCCGAAAAGTAAAAACAATTCCGAAAAATGCAGACATAAATAGAAGCAATTTGTTAAGAGAGAAAATAAATCTGCGTGCTTCAGTAGAAAAATACCAATTAACAAAAAAAGCACTAATTTTATTACGCTGATATTGCTCTCCGGCGCAAAATTTCAACTTGAGTTATTTTCAGATAAAAGAAAAAGCATTTCTAAAGTTAGAATACCGCTTAAAGTAGCACAAAATTACACTGGTCTGGACCAGCTTTAGCGCCTGAATACGATGAACGTAAAAGCAACACCATGCGTGCAGCAGTTTGCGAGTTATTCGCAATTAAACGATGGTCTACGAATAGGGCCATTTTCATTTTTAGCTGAAAATGGCTTTCTGCTTTGCAGGCAGATAGCAGAAAAAAGAAAAGAAAATATAAGTAGTAGGGAAGCGGCGTATGTTCTAGATAGGCATAGCTATCCAGAAATGCTCTAATTAGCTCGTTATACCCTGCGACAACTAAGGACTGCGCAGGTGGCCGAAAAGTAAACTTTGCAGGCAAGCATGAAAAATATATGCAACTAAGGGATGAGCTTGCGCGAAAACGCGAGAAATCCAGCAAGGAATATTAAATCTACAAGGGAATTCAGTGGAGCTTGTAATTAACTCACGGTTAGAAGGCTACAGCATACCATTTTCAGGGGATACTGAGCCACATAAGCAACCAGTAAAATAGAGTTTAGCATTTTTTAAGCCTCTAAGCTTTTCTAAAGCTTACAACAAGGCCGCGTGAGCCAGATCTACCTGAGTAACTCAGGGGATCTTTCAGATCCGTTGACAGATTTCGGCCTGCAAAATACACACATTACTTAGCTAAACATCACAAGATTTATCCCTTAGAGCCGATTTTCTATATTAATGAGGCTCTGTCTCTAACGTCAGTGAGCTATAGGAGCCTGTCACTAATAATAAAGAAATGAGCATGGGAAAATTTAGTAAAATTTAGCTAATTGCATTTGGGCGTGAAATCCGTTTTGGTCTGCATTGGTTGGGCTTTAACAACTCTACTTCTGGTGGTTGAGCTTGCTTATACTTGAGGTATTGTTATGCCTCATGTGTAGATGCACACTATTGTGCAGCTCTTTGATGAATTTCGATTTATTTCTCTCCATTTTTAAGTTCCGAAGATAGTGCCGGCGGTGTTCATCCAGATGGCAATGTTAACTGGCACTCTAATGTCACACCGACTATTTCTTTTGTGATTTTCCTGGCAAGAGCTGTTCTAGCACTCTAGGCAAAGAGCGATAAGGTAAATCAGGAGTAGAATAGTAACAAAAACCAGTGGGAGCTGGTCGTTCACCCGCCATTACGCATAACGCATGGTAGGCTTTGGATCCAGCTAAAATATAGATGACACACGGGCGGCCAAGAGAAGAAAAGTGGTGATGGAAAGTTTCTGTTGCTCCAGCCAGCCAGTGTGACAGGGGCCTCTCTGTCGTTGGTTAGCTTTCGTGCCAGTGAAATGAAATCTGAAAATGCGAGTGTTTTACGAGCAAAAGCAGTTAAAGAAGAGGATCTGGTTTTTATTATGCCTGTCTACTAGTGTTGCCAATAGCGAAAGGCACATGTATACCAAATAAAGCTAAGTGTATGGGGTCAAGAGAGAGTAAGTGGAGAGCAAAATGTCTGATTCTTGGGCCTAGAACTGTTAAAGTGCGCTCTTTGTCAACACTAAGAAAGATTATTTTTTTATTTTGCGGTTTAACTACTGATAGTGTTTGGAAACTGCTGAGTATAGTAACTAGCGCTCAGACTTAATGAAAAAGCTTCTATTAGGTTCCGCTGGCAACCGACATCTAGGAGGACACATAAAGGTTCATTTAAATCCGGCATTTAGACGATTTTGGACAATTCTAATGCTACGCTTAGGTGCATCCGCAGCAGAAAACGTTTTCAACATTCTATGCAAGGCTTAGGTCTGGTAGCATGCCTTTACTAGGGGTACCATAGAGGTCATAAGCCTAATACTTTTTCCACGGATCCAGTGGTCAAGAAGTTGAAAAGGGATAAAAGTCTGAAGAGAAGGGATGAAGATGTAGATAAGAAATAAGGATTGAAGGAAGAGGTCGGTGAAGAATAAGATCATCTTGTATTCAGTTTGCTATTCTTAAACCCTGGAAAATGGGTGCGACGGATACCGTTAAAGTCTCTTAGGTGCTAGAACGGTAACCACAATGAATGTGGATGAGTTATGAGCTGAAGGTGCTTAGATGTCTTGCACTACATCGTGGGCGTCCTCAAGCTATATCAGGGCCAGTTTCAAAGAAGTGGTCTTGCGAATCGCAGATATGGAAGATGCTTTGTAGATTGCCAAAACATAGGAATTTTTGTATCTCCTTCCTGAAGACCTGCAGATTTTGGATTTCTCTTATTCTGAGAGGCAACCGGTTCCATATGTTCACGTAGACAACCAAGAAGAAACGAGACCGCAGTCTCTTCTTTGCCTTTAACGGAGTAATGGAATGGCTCCTGTTTCGGAGTCTCGATTCAGACGCGCTCCTTAGTTTAAGACAAGTGATATTACTGTGCAACTTTCTATGAATTAGCTTGTGTAAGAAGCACAGGTTAAGGATAATGCGCCTTTGCCATAGGGGCTGAATTTTAAGGTGTTCACACCTTTGTCGGTAATTCAGCGCTTGCTGCGGTGGAGTCAACATCTTCGTAAAGCGTCGCTGAGCTTTCTCAAGCGGAACACGGTCCGACTTACGTAGATTGCTGCAGATAAAAGAGTAATATTCTAGATGTGGCCTGACGTGACTCTTATACAGTTCTAGCCTTGCATCGGCGGTTTCTATGCAACGGCGTATGTGGAACGATAATCCTCTTATCCTTGCGACTTGATAATGCACTTGCTCTGCAAAGTTGTGGCTCATAGAGTAGCGCACGCCCAGGTCTGTTGTTACGATATTCTGTTTGATAGTGATACCGTTTATTGTTAGGGACCCAGCAGGTATAGAGAATCTGTGGGTCATGACGTTAGATTTTTGAGCGGAGAAGGTCATTTGCCAGTGTTCGCACCACTTTTCAAGTGCTTTAAGATCCTCACGGATATTATTAAGTGCGGAAAATTCATTACCACGGGGAAAGTCGTAGACAACTTTCACATCGTCAGCAAAGATAAAGGAGCGACCGTGTTGCAAAATCTTGCAGAGGTCATTGATATAAATCAAAAATAGGGTAGGGCCAAGGACACTCCCCTGCACCACGCCACTGGGGACGGCGGTCGGGGTGGATATAGTTTGTTCAACCTTAACAGACTGCGTACGTCCTATTAAATAGGAACCCAGCCAGTCTAATAGAGGACCGTCTACCCCATAAGCCTTTAGCTTATGCATCAGGCGCATGTGTGGTACCCTGTCAAACGCCTTTTGCATATCAAGGTAAAGAATTACAACTGCTTGATTAGAGTCAATGGCCTCGGTGACCAAATTGAGGAAGTCCAGCTGACAGGTTGCACAACGAAAGGTTTAAACCTTCCAAAGAAACGATGGTTTTATGCATATTTGAGCGCGCCTTTGCAGGTGTGTCTCGTTTTACCGAGGATCTACCATTCTTTTATATAAATATCAGTTGTTTCCAACTTCTTTGAGGGAGGTCGAACCTGATATGTAGCGACCGAGCGATTCCGCTATAACTGGTGATCCCGACCGAAGACGTGGTAAGCTACTTACTAATTTTCCATTTAAAATTAAATAAATAAATAAATATTTTAATTCTTGACAAAGTGAGGCACGCCTTTTGGGCATGATCAGCAAATTGCAATATTGTACATGTTAGCATGATTAGCAGCACCAAGCGCTGGTGTAGTAATGTTGGAGACAGTAGTGTGGGCTCAAATGACCCTTAGGTTGTACGAAGTCTATGTCCACAGAATGCGAGATGTAGAGATAAGGATCAGATCACTAATGTGGAGCATGTTGATGAGGAGCCAGTCCGATTAAGACGTGTACACATTGTTGGTCAGGTGAGTGAAGCATGAGGAAAAGCTGAAAAAATATTTAAGCGTAGTGACAGGTCACTAATCAAATATGTGGGCGTGTTCGTATGGGAGCAGATTTATGCACAGAATTTATAAATGTGGTATCGGTCAACTTGGGGAGCGTTTGATTGCACTATGGGGGTTAAATTTAAATATTTTTGGTGCCGACTGGTACAACCGTTTTGCGGCGCAAATAATTTGCCCTGTGAGTGCTATGGATGGCTAGCATAACTTATTATAAACCGTTTAATAGTATTACATGGGACATGATGTATAAACATTTTATTGATGCAAAGTGAGTAAAATAAAGAAGGCCGAAATGGTGGCGGTAGATCAACAGATGCGCGGCAATTGCGATCAACAAATATAGCGGTAATTTGGTTAGGTAATGCTTTGAAATGTTGCATGTATTGAGACTGAAACGGACCGTCTATTGTAAACGGAGATCACTTTTAACAATGCAGCAGGTGAAAGGTTGCGAAAACTACACGGAATGTTAATTGCATTAATAATGTTCACGGAGGACAAGAATGCAACATTTAAAGACAACCCGTGTACCTTGGTTATTCCGAATGAGCGGACATACGTAATTAATAAGTGAGAAACTTACGGATGATGCTATTAATGTAGCTTGCACGTGAATGTAATTTGGTATATCTGAATATGTGCAAAAGGAATAACTGCGGTGACAAAAGCACCACTATGTGCATGAATGATAAAATACAGAAAATGATGTTCAAAGTTGATAATGAATCACGAATAGCTGACATATTAAATTACAGTAATGCTGTGTATATAAATGCGTAACTGGAAAGGAGCATGCACTGAATAGCATTAATTATTGGTGTTAGTGAACGGAAATATTTACTTGTGCAAAAGCTGCGTTGATAGGT
This sequence comes from Dicrocoelium dendriticum, assembly GCA_944474145.2. Lineage (NCBI taxonomy): Eukaryota > Metazoa > Platyhelminthes > Trematoda > Plagiorchiida > Dicrocoeliidae > Dicrocoelium > Dicrocoelium dendriticum. The sequence goes on along the minus strand of OX104063.1, from coordinate 119,901,324 downwards.
GTAGTTGGCTGCGAAGTGCTAGGCAAAATACAATAACATGGAACGTCTTCAGATGCGCAGCTAAATAAGCCAATTGCATATAAAAAGGACTACTTTTATGCCTAACTCTAAAATATACCGTTGGTGGCATCCAGTTACGGATTTGCCTGTCACTGTGACAAGCCACAGGACGCCTGCGCCTACAGAGGGACCATGGACGGCTTGCGCCACACCACCCACAGCTGCAACCACACACCCCATATCCAGTGTAAAGCCGAAGGAATAAGACCGGGAGGCATGCGGATGGGAGCCAAGTTTCATCAACGAAGCCGGCCCAAACTCTTTCACAGAAAAACACAAGCACGCTGTATGTGGAAATCAAGCGCACATAAGGCGGTGGCTGGACGGTAGTCCGCTCCACACTGAGTGCATGGAACCACTCATTGATCCTAACACGGCCACAAGGACCGTGTACTCCGTCCCCTCCGGCAACGACCAGTTGTCTCCTGGAGCCAGTACGGATGAGCTAGTGGGTAATAGACAGGTAGGCACCTTGTCAACATGCACATCAAGCGCAGCCTCACCGGGGATATCAAACAACAGCCAAACAATTGAGACAGTGATTCAAAGAAAATAACTCGATTGATGCATAAGAAAGCGGTGACATAAACCTTAAGGTAATGAGCATTTGAAATAAGTTGTTTACAAACGAATCCTAGATAAGTTCACGAGGTGAGAAAGTATACTATGCGGAAATGCCACGAACGGAAAAATGTTATGGAAAGCGAATACAAATGGCTTAAGCGAGGTGTGCAAGTTAGTGGAACAGAGTACAGGTAGATATTTATATGGGAAAGAAAAGCATTAAGGCAAAATTGAAAACCCACCACCTGGAATACAGCGACTTAGCAGGCAGGCACGCGGTTGGTAAAGGAATGCAGCTTATGTACAGACGCTGCGCCGGTTTGGAATACTTCTCCGCAGGACCCGTCGTCGCTTCTGTAGTGGTCTCCATTGGCCTCACTCATGGCTCTCTAGACACTAGACATTTAAAGGAGAAAGAAAGGCATTAGGACAAAATTGCAAACCCACCAACTGAAATAAAGAGATTTAGCATGCAGGCAAGCAGTAAGCAAATCCAGTGCATCGCGCCTACAAACGCTGCGCCGGTTCCGCCTATGTTCTCTGCAGAACCCGTCGTCGCTTCGGTAGTAGTCCCGATTGGCCTCGCTCATGGCTCACTAAGCCTGCCTGACTAAGGCACTCGCGACCGCCTGTTTGACAGCACCGTGCGCTTGATGTGGTTGGAGTACGATTAATCGGTGCTTGCCGCTTCTGCACTTGCAGCTTCTTCGCTGCATGCATGAGGGATTTCTCCGGCACTTCAGCAAATGCCTTTGTGATTTGATCGCGCCATGCACGCCAATAAACCACCTTCGATTCCCATGATCTGCAATCAAGTTTAGAACGTGTGAGGCACATATTGATCATGTCCTGGTAACGTAACGTCGGTTTCCCCACGTGCCGCTTTCCAATTCTCAGCTGACCGTATAAGAGTTGTTGCGGTATCCGAGTCCAATCCATGCGCCACACATGACCGAGCCATCTCAAGTGTCTCAATAAAAGTATGCAGTCCACTGCATGCATCCCACCTCGGCGCAAAACTTCCGTGTCTGCAAATCTATCGCGCCAGCCGATCCGCAATTCCGTCGCAGACACTGCTGATGGAACCGCTCGAGATATCGCACATCCCGACGGTACATCGTCCACGTTTCACTGCCGGATAGAAGGACGGGGCAGTACCATGGAATTGTACACCATCAGCTTCGTGCCAATGGTAAGCTGATGGTTGCTCCACACTCGGTACTCAAGCTTCCCGAATGCCGCTGCTGCCTTCGACACGCGAATACGCAGTTCACTGTGTAGCTGCTGATCAGTCGACATCACACTCCCAAGGTAGTTGAAACGAGAGGAGGTTTCCAATACTTCGTACCAATGCTGATTCGCGGCAATATTGAAGATTGTATAGCTGGTGAATGCTGAAAGAGACAGAAAGTTTTGCTTGTGTTGATGGTGAGCCCACATCTGAAATATATATATGTGTAAATACACATTTATATGCACGCGTCGGCGGAAGTGTCTTTGGTGCCCTGAGGCTGGTGGTGGCCATATCCTGACTGATGGTAGAATCACTGCTGCTGCTGCTGCTGCTGCTGCCATTTCCTCATATCCGTGGCGCCTCGTCTTGGCGACCGCTGGGTGGGAGTTGGGTTTCGCCCTTCTCCCTACTAAGATCCAGGACAATAATCCGCATGAGTCAGTGAACTGACCATGTGCTGGACCCGTTGCCTTTCGGGTGTTCATTTGATCGAAAGCTTTGGCTGAGGACCCGGGTCGTTCCCATGTCAGAAGTGGGCGCCCCGGCAGTATCCTAGTCGATCCTCTTCGGATATTAGGAAGTGGTCAATGGCCCACTTCCCGTAAAACCAAGTCATGGGAGACAACAGGTTTACGGGTTATAAACTCACAACTCGATTGGCGTAGAGCACAAGTGCCACGCATTGTCTCTGACGGTGAGAGGACACCTCCGAATGTTCAATGGTTTGCTACTGCCCGCGTCATGCCAGGCAGCCCGTGGTCAAGTTGGTGCAAACCCGCCAAACCCCACCTGCATCTATCCGCGTTCGCAGATGCGTATCCAAGTACGGTCGCAAAACATATATAAAACGTTCCAAAACCTCAAAAGCTGCCTGGCATGACGCGGGAGGTAGCAAACCATTGAACATTCGGAGGTGTCCTCTCACCGTGTAACGGCTGTACTGCAGATCCCCATCTGTCTGTACAATCACCTTCCTGAGCTGGACCTGCTCCCCACTACATTGTGGGTCAGGCCATTGAGCCAAAGCCTACAGGCGTAGCCCCTCAACCAAAACTCCAAACCACCCACTGCCTTGTCGGTCATGCTATTGAGCCAAAGGATCCGAATGGAGTCCCTCAAGCAAACCTCCAAGTCACCCACTGCCTTGTGGGTCAGGCTATTGAGCCAAAGGCCCCGGGTGCAGTCCCTCAAGCAAACTTCAGAGGCACAACGACCACCTCGCGTGCGACTGCCTACCAATGCAATTGTATGCCTGCGCGAAAAGCACTCAGCATCGGGTACTGGAACGTGCTCACACTACTGGACCGGAACTCCAGCGAGTGCCCAGAGCGACGCACTGCATTGGTCGCAATAGAGCTGGCGCGCTACCACATCGATATTGCGGCGTTCAGTGAAACTCGGCTCTCTGAGCATGGTAAGTTGCATGAAGCAGGTGCTGGCTACACATTCTACTGGGTGGGCAACGCCTCCTCAGCACCACGTGAACATGGGGTCGGATTTGCAATATCCGATCGCCTCCATGGCCAGCTGGTGGGTGAACCAACGGGCATCAGCGCGCGACTGATGACTGTTCGCCTACGACTCGGAAGAGGTAAGCTTGCTACTTTTATAAGCACGTACGGTCCGACCATGTGTTATCCTGATGACACGTGCGATCAATTTTAGACTGATCTTTCCTCCGTGATACGGTCTTTGCTTAGGAACGACCGACTATTTCTGCTGGGTGACCTCAACGCGCGCGTTATGCGTGACGCACCAGCTTGGACAGATGTTATCGGTGCGCATGGCGTTGGCTCAGCGAATGCGTACGGCGACAGGTTGCTCACGCTGTGTGCCACCCACGGCCTGACGATCACGAACACTCGGTTAGCACTGAGTGCGAGTGATATAGCAACTTGGACGCACCCACGGAGTGGTCACGCTCACCTGCTCGACTATGTCATCGTACGTCAGCGTGATATGCATGAATTGCACACGACACGTGTACTGCGTGGAGCTGAGTGTGGCACTGAGCACAACTTAATGCGGACCAAACTGTACATATATTTTCTTAAATCTATGGATTGCACCCCGCCGTGAATCGGCGTAAATTTAACATTCTCTCCCCCGATACTGTAGCGAAACGTACTGAGTTGAAGCAAGCGATGGCTGCAGGCCTGTGTGCTGTGGACTGCATAACCACAGTCGGCGATCTGTGGCACCACCTTCACGACCAGGCGAAAACTGTGCGGAGGAGACTATCGAGCGCGCAAACTGTAAGCGGCCTGATTGGTTTGATGACAATAATGCGACGATCGGCGCATTAGTGTCGGAGAAGAATGCAGCATTTACTGCACATGTTGCTGACGCCAGTGACTTGAGAAATAGTAGCCAGTTTCGCCAACATCGACGGCGACTGACTCGAGAGCTCCGTCGCTTAAAAAATGCATGGTGGACGGAGAAGGCGTAGCAGATGAAATGCTACGCCGAACGCAGCCAACACAAGGAATTCTTTGGCTCCTTGAAGGCGGTGTATGGACCGAGATTGGAGCCGCTGGGGACAATGAACGATGGTAGTTTAGGCGCTACCTGCACCCAGACTACAGACATAATGCAGATCTGGCGGAAACACTTCGACTGTGTCTTGAACAACCGCTCAGAGACCGACTGGCCTAGATTGAACGGCCTCAAGCAGCACGATGTGAAGGCGGATCTAGCGGATACGCAGACACTGGGTGAGAAGCAGAGAGCGTTTGCTCAGCTGCGAAACTTCAAGTTTGCCGAAACCGACGGGATCCCGCCTAAAGTATTGAAACACGGTGGACCCGCGTTGTTGACTGCGCTGCACCACTTGGTGCAACGCGTATGGATTGAGGCGGAGGTGCCTCCTGAGCTGAAGTATGCCCTTGTGCTACCACTGTACAAGCGCAAAGGGAGCAAGCAATGTTGCACAAATTATCGTGGCATCAACTTGCCGAGTTGTGTGGGCAAGGATATTGCCCAAATCCTGCTCAACCGCCTCGTCATCCTGGTTGTGGAACCTAACGTGGCGGAGGAGCAGTGTTTATTCCGTTCGGGTCGCAGCACTATAGATATGGGGTTTGCGGCTCGTCAGTTGCAAGAGAAGTGCAGAGAACGACACCAGCCGTTGTACTCGCTATTTGTTGACTTCACCAAGGCATTTGATACGGTGAACCGCAAGGCATTGTGGCTGGTGTTGGGTAAGTTTGGTTACCCGCGTAAGTTTGTAAGTTTAATTGAATGCCTGCACAGTGGTATGCGAGCGAAGGTGCATCCAAGTGGAGGGACTTCGGATGACTTTGCAGTTGTCTCTGGTGTGAAGCAAGGCTGTGTCTTAGCTCCTGCCCTGTTTAATATATATCTTCATGCAATGTTGTGCTTTTGATGCGGCTTGTGCTTACGGTGTTCATGTGGAGCACCGCATTGATGGTTGGTTGTTGAACATCCGTCGTTTCGGTGAGAGAACTCTACTCTGTGGGACAGGTATCCATATGTTGCTGTTTGCTCACGACTCTGCGCTGTTTTCATACAGCGCGGATGAGTTGCAGCACATGACTATTGCTTTGGCTTTGACAGCGGCCAAATTCGGGCTCACCGTCAACACAAGCAAAACTTTCTGTCTCTTTCAGCATTCACCAGAGATACAATCTTCAATATTGCCGCGAATCAGCATTGGTACGAAGTATTGGAAACCACCTCCCGTTTCAGCCACCTTGGGAGTGTGATGTCGCCTGATCAGAAGCTACACACTGAACTGCGTATTCGCGTGTCGTAGGTAGCCGCGGCATTTGGGAAGCTTAAGTACCGAGTGTGGAACAACCATCAGCTTACCATTGGCACGAAACTGATGGTGTACAAATCCATGGTACTGTCCGTTCTTCTATACGGCAGTGAAACGTGGACGATGTACCGTCGGGATGTGCGATATCTCGAGCGGTTCCATCAGCAGTGTTTGCGGCGGATTTTGCGGATCGGCTGGGGCGACAGATTTGCGGACACGGAAGTGTTGCGCTGAGGTGGGATATATGCAGCGGATTGCATACTTTTGCTGAGATATCTGAGGTGGACCGGTCATGTGAGCCATATGGATTCCACGCGGATGACGAAGCAGCTATTATATGGTCAACTGAGTACTGGAAAGCGGCACGTGCGGAAACCGAAGTCACCTTACCAAGACATGATTAATATGTGACTCACACGATCTAAACTTGATTGCAGATCATGGGAATCGAAGGCGGATGATTAGCTTGTATGGCACGATCTAATGACGAAGGGGGCTGCCGAAGTGCAGGAGAAACGATGCATACATGCAGAGAAGAAGCGGAAAGTGCGGAGGCGGCAAGCACCGATGGGTTGTTCTTCATAGACATCAAGCTCATGGTGCTGTCAAACAGGCGGTCGCGAGTGCCTTAGTCAGGCAGGCTTAGTGAGCCATGAGCGAGGCCACTCGGGATCACTACAGAAGCGACGACGGGTCCTGCAGAGCAAGCAGGCGGAACCGGCGCAGCGTTTGTAGGTACGCTGCATGCGATTTACTAACCGCGAGTTTGCATGCTACGTATCTTTATTTCAGGTGGTGGGTTTTCAATTTTGCTTTAATGCTTTTCTTTCTCATATAAATGTCTACCTGTACTCTATTCCATTAACTTGCGCACCCCGCTTAAGCCATTTGTATTCGATTTCCATAACATTTTTGTGTTCGTGGCATTTCCGTAAAGTATACTTTCTGACCTCGGTTTCAATTGTAAACAAAATATTTCAAATGTTCATTAGCTTAAGGTTTATGTCACCGTTTCCTTATGCATTAGTCGAGTTATTTTCTCTGTATCTCGCTCTCAAATGATTGGCGGTTGTTTGACATCCCAGATGTGGCTGCGCTTGATGTGCATGTTGACAAGGTGCCTACCTGTCTATCACCCACTAGCTCGTCCATACTGGCTCTAGGAGACAACTGGTCGTTGCCGTAGGGGATGGAGTGCACGGTCCTTGTGGCCGTGTTAGGAGCAAAGAGTGGTTCCATGCACACAGTGTGGATCGGACTACCGTCCAGCCACCACCTTGTGTGCGCTTGATCCTCAAATACAGTGTGCTTGCGTTTGCCTGTGAAGGGGTGTATGTGGGCTCCGTTGATGAGACGTGGTCCTCATCTGCATGCCTCCCGGTCTTATTCCTTCGGCTTTACACTGGATATGGGGTGTGTGGTTGGAGCTGTTGGTGGTGTAGCGCAAGCCATCCATGGTCCCTCTGTAGGCGCAGGCGTCCTGTGGCTTGTCACATTGACATGCAAATCCGTAACCGGATGCCGCCAGCCATATATATTAATGAATATATATGTATACGTATATACAGAATTATTTATATGTGGCATATATTTACACATACCTATGCATATATGCACATATATGCACATATGCGTTTATGCACACATATATATCTTTAACGCATGCCTCATTGCGTCAAAGATACACGGTGAAGTTATTCTTCCTAGGGGGAAAATAAAATGGTTATATAAACGCAGCACGAAAAGTTGATTCGCCGGTGGCATATGACGTTTGAACCAATCCCAAATATTCCCGACCTTGCGATTGAGCTGCTTAAAAGCTCTTTACCCAGGAAGCGAGAACACTGAGAAATGGTTTGCGGATACTTCACAAGGTACCTGCAATGGAGAGACCCGGCATTAATAAGGGTGGTTAGTATTGACTTACCTTTTTGGTGTAGGGTAACTGACGGCGCGGCGTTGCTGCAAGGTGCGGTTAACCGCTTACGGATGCAGGTAAATGGGGTCGTTTGAGGATAACTTGTACACTGAAACCTTCCGTGCGTCAGTGAGGTACCGCAGCCGCCCGATGTGAGGAAGGTTAGTGGGGTAAGTGAAACAAACGATACATGAAGATAAATGCATGACGTACGCAATGGAGATCGAAGGACCTCGTGAAGCATCTGATGGCATGGCGCAGCGTGCCAAGGCGGAGGTGATACTTTGGAGGAGGCTTAGTGGAGGCGTTAGGTGAAAAGTCAATGAGCGGCGAATATAACTGTGGCCCTGAAAGAGAAGTTATCATAGAAAACCAATGTTACCTGCGGATAGGTATCAATGATGCAGCACAGGCCGCTGCTGTACGTGGGGGATACTCAGTGCCATTGTACTGTAAGGAAGTGGGCAAGTAAGGAAGAAGGACGCTGGGTGATGTAATCCGGAAACGCCAATCCTAAGATTATGAAGCACGGATAAGCGGAGAATGTATTGCCTCACTCACCATCAACCTTTGGCTAGTGCGCGTGCTGTTACTTATCAAACTTGAAGATGCGTTACGGCAACTGGGGGACCTGGTGTTAGTAAAACTATGCGTGACGAGAGTAGACGACGTATCCACAACTTATCCAAACGCTTAGAGCTTTTGGCTGAAAACTTTAAAAGGCAATTTAATCGGTCGGAATGGTTAGATTTCGCACCGGCCACTGATCGCCATGCTTCGCGGGCTGTTGATTTGGATCCAACCTTTCGCTCAGACGTCGAACGTGAGATTGAACCTTTGATGTTAAATAAAGTCGCGGAACCTAATGACCTTGCTCCAGCTCTCTTTAAATTAGGGGAACTGCTCTTGTGGATGATTTACACGTGTTACTCGTCAAACTGTGGGAGCAGGAAACTCTCCTAACCGGTTGGAGCCGCTCCGTTCTGGTTTCCATTTGCAAAGGAGGCTGAGGATCGGAATGCGGCAGCCATAGGGAAATAAGTCTGGTCTCCATTGCCTCCCAACTGCTTGCCTCTGTCATCCATCATAGACTGACTGGCACCCGTGAAATCCGGATTCGTGAAGAGCAAGCTGGATTTCGTCGGGGTCGTGGATGCGTTGACCGCATCTTCAAATTGCGTCCGTTGTTGGAACACCGTGACAGATATTGGCGGCCCACCGTTGTCCTGTTCCTCGATATCAAAGGTGTATTTGAATCGGTAATTAGACATGCACTTTGGGATTGCCTACTCAGGAACGGTATCCCTGAGAAATATGTGAATATTATGCGATCATTATATGCGCGTAGCTCCAGCAGAGTGAGGGCTTCCGGCAAACACATGGACTGGGAATCCCTATTACCATGCAAGCTGAGTGCTTGCGAGGAAACAAGCAGTCTCACTATAAGGTTGAAAGTCAGCAGTTTAGTGCACTGCATTACCCCATAATTGTGATTCCAAATGCTGAGGCGGACCTGAAACATCCTGCATGAATGGGAGCAGGCGTACCATACATAAAGATAATTACGCTGAAATGAAGCCGTGGAGGTGATGTTATGGCTGTCATTGTATAATGGCGTTAAGGGGGAACAGTGCATGGTGGAACAAGTCCAAGCGACACGTAGGAATGTTATGTTCACAATAGGTTACTAACCTGTGGTTTTGCGAGGTGTTTCGTTGACGACCATGTTCCCGCGCACCGCAAGCTTCACCGCATGAAATATACACGGTAACGTTATCTTTCATAACGGCCAAAAGCAACGATCTAATAAACCGCACGACGGAAAGTTGAGGAACCGGTGGCGTATGATGTTTAAACCATCCACAAATATTCCCGACCTGGCGGGTGAGCTGGTTAATGGCTCGTTACCCACGAAGCAAGAACCCTGAGAAATGGTTTGCGGATCCCTCAAACACGTGTCGGTACTTTTACGTGAAACATCCTCTCAGGGTACATGCAATGGAAAGACTCACGAAGTGTGATTGCCAACTAATATTCATGACTGGCAACAGTACATAGATTAGGACATTGGTTAGACGACCTTGTCGTTCGGGGGCACTGAAACTCGTTTCCCAACCCTGACTCTGAATGTCCGTCGACAAAATAAGTCAGAGAGCGATACTGCGATGGGACACGTGTGAGGCAAATAACCAGCATGAGGTATGAAATCCGCCTTAAGGGGGTTGTATAGCAGTGACTTACCTGGATGGTGTAAGGGAACGGACGGTGTGAGGTTCCTGAGACGTACAGTTAACGTCCTCTGCGATTACACCGCAGGGACCCTCCGGAAGAGCCGCCAGGTCATTTATAAACATAAGAAACAACAATGGACGCAGTACCAAACCTTGCGGGACACAGCAGTAAGAAAGGGCAACACTAGAACTCCCTTCCTAAACCCTGGCTCTGAATGTCCGTTGACGTAATAATTCAGAGCCATAGTAATGCTTGAGGAAGCCACGCACTTCATCTATGAGGTAACCTGCGCCGTGGAATCGGAGTATGGAAGTGCTAACCTACTTGGCAATATCACGGTGGCAATGTGGACTGTGGCTAACAAAGCTGCGACGCTTGGAGGTGGCTGTACCTACCATACCTATAGAAGGAAAGGTGATTAGCGCACAGATACTTACCTGCTGTCATGACAAACCTGGCGACGCATGTCATGTAATGGCATGCATCGGCAGGGCGGAGGCATCACGTGGGAATACGCGCAGTGTTATCCTGTTGGTAGAAGGCAATGGGAGGGACATGTAACCGTGGCTGTGAAAGATAAGTATTCCTAGAAGACAAATGTCACCTGTGGATAGCTTTCAATGACGCTTCACATGGCGGAAGCCATGCGTGTGAATTGGCTCAGTGGCGGTGCTAACTTGGAAGGCAGTGGGCGGCGCATTTCACTTTCGCTGTTAAACAGAAGTAATCATGGAAACTAAAAGTTACCTGTGACTATGTAGGAATGATGCATTACATGGTGGAGGCGATAGGTGGGAGGTGGCTCAGTGGCAGTGGTACGTTGCAAGGCGGTGCTCCGCGCACATCGCTGCGTCTCTGAAACAGAAGTCAGCATGGAAAACAAACTGCACCTGTGACTACGGATGTAGCATGCATGTGATGGCGGGGCCAAACCTGGGAGACGGCTGACTGGCGGTGTTACGTCGGAGGGCTATCTGTGCCGCATATCACCGAGGTTCTGAAAGGGAAGCAATTTTTAAAATAGAAAATCAACATTTGCGACTATGCGGCAAGGAGACATCACATGGTGAAGACATCACCTTAGAGGAGGCTCAGTGATGTGGTGCAGTATCACGGCAATTTGCTAGGAACTTCGCCCTAGTGCTGAAAGAGAGGTCAAGACGGATAAGCAACGCAACCTGTGGCTACCTATCATGCAATCATCATATTGCTTCCTAGGTATATTGGAACACCTTCCCTGGCAGAGAAGTTTTGCTGTGAAAATGAGAGCCTGAGGATGCGGACCTAAATCATGGTTCATCAGGGGAAATTGGAAACTTACCGGCGCATAATGGTGCGGCGAAGCGGCCGCCCTCACGGAACGTTGTTCACTGCTCATTCACATGTATTCCCACAAACGGGAAACTGCAAAGCTGTCTGCCATAACAACAAAGGGGGTAAAGGAGGGGAGTAAAAATTAAGCATACCTGCAGCGCGTGCAATGCAATGCAGTTTCCCTAGGTTGCACAGAAACTACGATGAGCAAGAGAAGCAAACGAATGCCTCGTCATTAGCATAGCACACACAACACGCATGGTACCATTTGGAGCACACGTCGCACGTAACCCACTGCACCGCGTCCCCGCGAGCTTGCACATCCTCCTCAGACATACTCCACCGAAGTCCTCGGAACCGACGCCCTGGGTATCCTGTTTCCGTTTAACGGTAACCCTGTAGGAGGAGGACGTCCTGGTGTGAAGCTCAAGGAAGTCTTTGCCCCTTAGCGCACTCTTACTGGGGCTCACTTCCATCACGTGGCACTTAAGGGGCACTTTGCGCTTGCTGGATCCTGTTGCCGAAGTGGATGGAACCGGTGTTGCCGTTGAGATGACACGGCCGACGTCATTCACCTTTGTTGCTTGCACGCGGTGCGGCACATCACCTCCCGACGTCCACGCTACCGCGACCGCTGTGACATCGTGCGACGTTTCCGGCGTCCGTAAGCCACCTAACATCCAGACGTTAGCCTCCGTATCCAGCAGAAGGGGAACAGGGCACTTAGACGTTCGACCATACAACTGAAAACTGCCTTCCTTGGACATCACCAGAAGGGTCAGCGCTGCGGAGAAGTTCTCCGATCTGTAGCTGCACATTTGTGTGCCGATGTCTGACAAAACAACTGTGTCTTGCCAAGTTTTATGGTACAGCTTACAACTGCATTGCTCCCCGCTACCTGACGATCTAGAACTTGCACACCACCATCCTCCGGAACACAGTCTGAGGTGCCTTACGGGAGGTTGCCGGGGAGCAGTCCACCGACATCCATGTAGTAGTCCTTCGCTTAATATCCGTGAAGCCCCGCCACATAACAAATGTGGGCGCATGGGAGTAGCCACTGCCGACTGAACTCGCAATCGCATTTACTGCCGCGTGTTATGTATACCCGACGCACTTTCGAACGAGGACAGGTACCTAAACAATAAGGCCCATCAGACAGACAACCCAGAACGGTGGATGCACAAAAAGCGGCTATGAAGACATTCCCTGCGAAATCGCTGAGCTCTGCGAAAACCGAGGCCACTGAGGACACCACCAATGGAATAGAAACTACGCTCATGCAACGCCTAGCTATTATGTTGTTTCTTTCGTGCACAATACTGCTTACCATATCACCGATGAAGGTGAACAGAGTGAGTAAGGATGACCACTCCGACAAATACTCCTTAAGATGCTTGTTCTCATTGTCAACCCTGTTTGTCGTATGGCGTCCAAAAAGCAAAGCATCCCTTTGTCTGTTAGTCTCCCAAGTGTCTGCTTGTTGGAGCCACGTTGCGCACCAGTACCGGTAGCATCCCGGATTGCCACGTCGCACCTCGTTCAAGAATCTTTCAAATACCGACGCATCACGAGTATATATCAGGTTAGGAAGCCGCGCGCGTAACCATTCAGCAAGCATCTGAAATCCCACGTATGCGACCGCAACGTCTAGCCATGTCCACTTTAACAGGGTCCCGGTAAAACACGATCTTCGCGTTGGGATAGAAACGTCCAAACGCCCGCAACTGAGCGGCACATTTATGCATCACCACCATGCGGCAACGTATGCTGCTAGGCACCATCGCCCCCATCGCCTCCACCACTTGCCCATAGCTATAGGACGTCTCATCCAGTAATAGGGCGTAGAAGAATGAAATCCCTAGACCTGTGATATCCACAAACATGCAATGCTACAAGGTGTACCCACCATAAGTTAACTGGTGTGTCGCATCACACAATATAACCTAGCCAAAACGCTTAACCATGCCACGGACTACAGATGGAGAGAAGAAGACATACCGAATCTGGCAACCCTCAGACAGCAATCGGCAAACACCGTAGCCTTCCAACATCGTTGCCACGTCACACACTTCACAGGACGTTCTATTTCGATGACGAATGCGCAGATTATTCAGGTCCGTACGGGTTTCACGTTTGCCGTACTCGTGATAGATAAAGTGCCTCTAATCCGGCGTGCTATGAAAACTGCCCATCAAACGCTGCACTTCCTTCTCCTGCCGCGGTGACAGCCGACGGTTCCCTGCATACAGCCAGGGGTTACCCAAGTGGAAATTATGACTATGGATCATGAAGTAACTTCCCACGATATATTTACTCTCCTTCACAACCACCGAGAGTGGCGCCTTGAATTTGTGCGATATGTATCTACGTGCTTTAGTTTACGTCTTGCATAAATATTAAGTCACTGCTCTTCACGCGATCCAAAACGTTGACAATGTACGCAACGGTGCAGGATGTAACGTTAGCCGTCCGCATCCGGTAACCGCTTCCGCCTTCCACGCTGGTACGCCGCAGCAGACATGGAGGAAACTCGGGAAAAACAAGTCGCCGTTTCAGTCTGAAAACGTCCTACTTGCGCCTCAATGTCTTCAACACTTTCCTGCTTCCCAATAACCAAAGACCTGAACAGCTCACTATCATCCACAAGAATAGCGGTAGCACAAAAACAAGTATGGTCACCGAACTAATGAAACAAACATCATACATATGCACCCTTACCGGTAACCATTTCTATGGTATTACAATTCGCACACAATCCAATTTCCTTCGCTCCGTACAGTTATTTCCAGCTATTTGCACATTAATCCTCCTTGGCAACGTCGCTAGGTAACCTCGTTGCTATGTACCATTTGTAACACGGAACGTCCTAAAGCAACCCAATTTTCTCATAGTGTAATCAAACGGCCCCGTCAGTTTGCTAATGTGTGTTAGGGGTGGTGACCTTATTGAGTGGCGAGTCACATCCGCCACGTTGCAGTATTGTTAAACAGACATTTGTTGCTTTTTGTAGGGAAGACGCTTGCCAGACGAAGACCCAGCACGTCCTGCAACACTACCGACTGATGATATGATGTTGAAAAGATTGCATCTGACCGATTACCCGCGCGGAGATTCGCAGTCACGTTTCACCAGTTTGTTTCCCATGGTTGTGTAGTCTCCTTTGGAGTCAACCGTAAGTGGTCGGAGCTGTTGAAGTCGGACAAATCAGGTGACTTGTATTGATTTGATTAATATTCTGGGTTTCGTTAGTGTGTCAGGATTGTGAAGTGCGGATGATTTCTTTGTTCTGCATTGATTCTGTGTCCATGGGAGAGTAGCAGGTATGTCCACAGAGGTGCTCCGTGCAGGTATTATTATCCTTTAGAACAAAGGAGAGAAGGAAAACGGACCGGGAAAACTGCCAAGCAAATTAAACAGGACTATGGTAACGTATAAATATAAAATTTATGGTAACGTTTCGCTGGTTAAAAGCGATGGAATGACAGAATATGTTATACATCATATGCCTAGTTTTGCGTGCAAGCACAAAACTCGGTATTTGCTGAATGTGAGAGAAAAATGCTGTCCGAAGTGGCCTAGCGTACGCAAAAGTTGTGCTGTGTAGAAACCGTGAGTATCAGGCGGTGTTATCCGGTAAATGAGTTGAGGGAATCAGAAAATATCGAGTGATTTAATATGCGCTTAAGATATAGATTGACAGATCTGTTGACAATGGTAAAGCTTATCGTTCGAACATGTGTGAGAGCCAGTTGAAGATCGAGAAACCGCTTTTGTCCGGGACAGGACAACCAATAAGGACCTGTGAAAACCATGGCTGTACAACAAACGGATACAACTGCAATCAATACCATGACCGTTGTCCAGTGATGATAGCTGGACTCGAGAACATCACACTTCTGAAAAGAATACATAATCCTGAAATATCCAGAGGCGAGAAACTGACTTTTTGCCCACCTGCATACCCACAAAGACGATTCTTCGTGTAGCCCCACCCTCGATTCCCCTCAGCCATTATGGCGGCCTTGCCCAAGGCGACTGATCAGCTAACATAAGAAATTGTAGGTCATTTGACTGCGGATACCTGAGTGTGAAATCAGTCGACAACCTTGTCTGCCAGTTGTATATTAGTGCACCGACAAATTTCTGACAGTGTTCCAAGACGTGGTGGGTTTTCGCCTGGCCAGCGTTTCCCCTATAAAAAGCCACAAATGTCCGTGTAACAACACTGCGACGTAGGGGATGTGACTCGCCACCGAATAAAGTCACTGCCCAGAATAACCTACTGTCAAGTCAACCAGAATCATTATTCAATATTGCCCTGACACATTCAATAAGAAGTTACATCATGCCTAAATGTATCGTCTTCATCACACATGTAGTGCCCTGACTGTTTACACTTCGCACGCTAGAATTCAACGTTTCGTCATTCATTGAATACTCTAACCCTCATGATTACTCACACAATTTCCGCAGCCTGTAAAACCTTCGGCTTACTGCCGACTACGCTCATAGCAACGTGTTTGTTGCGAAGCAATATTGAATGTAAATATTAAGCATGCCTTGCTTGGTGTGTCTCGACAAATTCGAGAATAAACTATTTACTTATTTGTTACTACGCCGGGTTTGAGACCCATGAAAATAATAACGTAACATGTTCAGTAATTGGATACTAGAAACAGCTGGGTGAACGGGTGAGACGGAGTGTCATAGTGGTGACGAAAATGGGATTTATATACTACAGCTGTAGCGAGAATACGGACGCAAAGCAAGCCTCAAAGGGACCTGGAATAGCGGAAAAAGATATGGACTTCTACAGTGCGGCAAACAAGCCAAATAGACGAGAGGAAAACGCGATACTGGGAGTCGGGTTAATTATGAGGAAGAAACCGCCTGCTGATAAGCCTTCAACGATAACAACAGGAGCTAGAAGGGCTTGCACACTACGGCTTTAGCGAGAAAATGCTTGTAGAGCCAGCGCTGAAAGGGACCAGGAATGTCAATAGTTTATGCAGCAGCCCCAAATGGTGCTAGGTGTGCCACTCTAAGGTGGACATTCACGGCGGCACTTTGAAGCCAAACAGATTGCTAGTTATACTGCAGTAATTAGTGTTGCTGGCAGCCGGATTAATTAATATAAAGGAGCGGCACGCTTTATTAGGCTCGGCATAGACTGATAGATATACATTATTGAATAAAGGAGAGCGAACGGACAGCAATACTTGCAACAGCTATAGAGAGAAACGACAGTAGTGCCGGCTCCGAAAGTGAGCAAGGGTAAAGGAATAATACAGACAGCACCGCCAAGTGCTATTTCACTCGGAGATTTGCGATATTGACCAGAACAGGTGCCAAACAAGTATACAGTAGAGTATGGTTAAACAAAGGAGTGCATGAGAACAGAAAATGTTCAAGTACTCAGAATCCGGTGCTGGTGGAATAAGAAAGACAACAGTCCAATAGTCGGGGATGTGAACACTACAAACAGTATGGAACCCGATGCGCAAAAGAAGAGAGGCCTTGGTTTGAGACCTATAGGCATTTGGAGCCTCTGAGACCAGACTTGTCCACAAGGTTTAAGAATGAGAGGCACAGTAGCAAAGAGAATCTAGCAATGCCATGGATGTTGCGCTGACGTTAGTGGTAAATATACCACCATGGAACAGTTGTGATATGGACCGCTTTGCGATACGTCCAAACATTTTCATATCTTTGTGCATATTTCTAGTTTCATTTAGGTTACTTTGTATCATTTTCTGCTATAGATACGTGTCACCCTGTCCTCGACAGCCAGGTCGAAAATGTAACCACCGCCACTCCGCCCTTTCGCAAAAGCAATCCAAAACATTGGTTTTCTCAGTTGGAGGCACTTTCAAACTTCTTGGCAACAGGTCTGAAAGAACCAAGTATCTCCACGCCGTCACCGCGCATCAGCCGCACGTCGCCGATGATATCGACGGTTTCCTCGAGTTGCCAGCAGCGAGAAAAACTTGCGAGGAAATTAAAGCCGCGGTGGTCAAAAAGATTAGCCTTTCAGATCGTCAACGTATAATGAAACTTCTTAGCGAAAAGGAGTTGGGTGACCTCATACTATCGCAGCTAGTGCATAAGATGCAAAGTTTGGTTAAACCCGACATGGTTGACGACTCATTTCTCAAGGAACTGTGGCTGCGTAGATTGCTACGTGCGATGTGCAATGTCCCCTACGCAAATGATGGCGCATCTCTAACGCTAATGGCCGATATCGCGGAGCAAATTTGAGAATCCCACGGCCAGATTTCGCGAGGTTGCTTTACGCCGAAAACGGTATTGCCGAGATGCAAGCGCAGATTGCCGCACCCACCAAGAAGTTTACCCGGTTTCGCAACTGCTGTGGGTAGCTGCCGATGTTAATCTTCAAATCCTCAACGTCCAACTTGATCAAAATCAGCGACAAAATCACCCCGCCAGTTGTCTGGCTACTTCTGGTACCATCAGCGATCTGGTCCGCATGCCAAGTCCATCGGGTTCCTTCAAACACAACTAGCAGGCGAAAAGCATCGCTCAGCACGTGGGGCCACGGAGGTAGCTGGTCAACACAGTCGCCTTTTCCTCGTCACTGAACGACAAAAGGGAGTTCGCTATCTCGTCGACACTAGCTTAGAAGTCAGCGGCCTTCCGCATACTCCTAACGATGCAACCAGGAAGGTGCCTTGTTCTCTACACGTAGCTAAAGACGTCAGCATTCGCGGCCACGGTCAGCGCTCGCGCAAGCTTGACCTCGGCCAGTGACGCACTTTTCGACGGGTATTCCTTGTCGCCGACGTCCAAAATCCAATAATCGGGATGGATTTTCTTCAACACTTCAATTTGTTCGTAGTGGTTAAACGACATCCTCTCATCGATCAGACAACGAAACATCCCGCCACCAGATTATGCAGCGCTCTAACATGCCTAAGTCCGGTGTACGCCACGGTTAACTCACCGGCCAGTAAATGGCTACTTGAGAGTTTCCCTGACGTCAACCGACCTTCATCGCCTCTGGCAACTGCATTTGCAGCTACAACGCATCACACAGTTACAAATGTTCTGCCCATCTCCGCCAAAACCCGAAGACTTTGGTTGAGAACCCTAATCGTCCTCCTCTCTAGGCCTGGGCAACCTGACAGTATCCTGCCCACGCAATACTGTGAATCTTACCCCAAGCAAATTGCTGATGCTCTGGCCACCGCAGAGGAAAATCAACGGTGTCCTATCTGCTGCATCGAGCAGGGTGGATAGGGGGTTGGACGCTACTGCTCAAGCCTTCTCGTCTTCTTATTCCCCATCTTACGCTTTTTCACTCTTACTGTCCCCTTCCAAATTCACTTATATCCCCCCAGTTTTCAACAGCCGATTCTTGGCCCTCCCCCAACATGCTTTGCTGGGCATTAATCTTCTATTTTCAACTCACATGTGAACGCGGAGCTTCACACCTCTCCCGTCGACAAGCCCATGTCCAACCAAGCGGTCCATTCCAGTTCATCGGCTTCCATTTGGAGCCCTCGATCCACCTTCAGATTGGCGTGCCTCAATGTTCGCACACTGTTTCAGATTGGTCAACAGGCAGCACTTGCCCGAACATTGGAGACCCTCTCGATCGATATCTGCTGCTTATCAGGGACCCGCTTGCAAGACTCGAGCTCTGTGCTCACTCTGCGATTTCATTTTAGGTGACGCAAGCAGACTTGTCTAATTGCGCCTATCCGGTGACAATGCAGCTTCGAGCACCGGCCAAGCTGGTGTTGGCATTGCCCTGAGACCCCGAGCTGAATCTGCTCTGGTTGATTGGATTCCAATCAGTAGCCTGATGTGTGCGGTCCGATTGGCTGGCTCGTTCAAAGCTTCAAAGTCGCGCGGGACTAATAGGTGTCTAATCATTATCGCTGCCTTTGCGTCCACAAACTGTAGCGATGATTCGGTAAAGAACGACTTCTACCGCCACCTGACTCAGCTCCTTCGCCACACAAGAAGCATGGACACTTTAGTAATGGCGGGGGATATGAACGCCAAGTTGGAAAGTTGTCCACTGATGAAATGTATCTGGGCGGTCAGCACGGTGTAGGCTTCCGTAATGATGACGGTGAGCGGTTACTTCATTTGTGTGAGGATGCTCGCTTATTTCTTGCGAGCACTAATTTCCGACACTGCACTCGCTGGAGGGTGACTTGGCGCCCACCAGCCTAGAAGCAGCCTTGGACGCAGAACAACCACATTGTTATTAGTTACCGCTGGAGAGGTTGCATCCAGAGTTGTCACTCGATTCGGAGCACATGTGTGGACACCGATCATGTATTTGTATGTGCTGACATACAGACGTGCTTTGGCGGACGCCCACGACGAGGATGTGAGCGCATTGACACCAGCCAACTGACAAAGCCAGCTGTTCTGAATGCGTCTGGAAGTACGCTGACACGTGAGTTAAGTAATCGCTCACTGGAGACAATTAATGGTCACTGGTCACATGTTCGACAGACCTTGCTAGCAGCGGGAAAATCCTCATGTGGTATGTCCAATATCCAACATAGACATTGGGTCACTTTACAGTCTCTGGAACTTATCAACGCTCGCCGGCATATCCCGGCTGGAAGTGAGCACAATGAAACACTCAAAGAACCCCGGGCAAAACGCCGTGCTAGCCTGAAGAGAGACCGCGAATCTTGGTGGTCTCCTCGTGCGTCAGAGATGGAAGTGGCCACTGCTCTTGGCAACTATCGTAAGTTCTTCCGTCTGATACGGGAAACGGGCAGCAGGAGACCTGGTGTTAGTGAAACAATTTGTGATGAGAGTGGACAGCCTATCCACAATTTGTCAAAACGTTTGGAGCTTTGGGCCGCGCATTTTTAAATGCAATTTAATCAGCAGGAATTGTTCGATTCACCATTCTCTGCTCGCCCTGCTCCGTGGGCTGTCCTTTTGGATCTACCCTTTCGCTCCGAAGTCGAACGCGAGATCGGACTGTTGAAGTTGAACAAAGCTGCGGGACCAGATAATCTTCCTCCATCCCTCTTCAAATTCGGAGGCTATGCTCTTGTTGATGCTTTATATGAATAATTAATGAAACGGTGGGAGCAGGAGACTGTCCCAACCGACTGGAGCCGCTCCGTTATTGTTCCCATCTTCAAAAGCGGCTCGCGCTCGGAATGCGGCAACCATAGAGGAAACAGTCTCATCTCCAGCGCCTCCAAATGACTCGGCTCCATAATTCTTCACAGACTGACTGGCGCTCGTGAAAGTCAGACTCTTGAGGAGCAAGCCGGGTTTCGTCGTGGTCGTGGCTGCATCGACCACATCTTCAAATTGTTGGAGCACCGTCACACATATTGGCGGCCCACCGTAGTCGTGTTCCTCGACATCAAGGGTGCCTTCGATTCGGTTGATCGATGTGCCCTTTGAAATTGTCTACTAAGGAAAGGTGTGCCCGAGAAATAGGTTAATATTATCCAAGCATTATATGCACGTAGCACGGGCAGAGTGAATGCTTACGGCAAGCTGTCGCCACCCTTCAATATCTCCAGCGGTGTGAGACAAGGATGCCCGCTGTCACCTTTCCTCTTCAACTTCGCTATTGAAGAAGTCATGGCGATTGCATTTACAGGACATGACTTGAAAGGTGTGGAGCTGCTCCCAGGAGGACGAGTTTTTGACTTGGACAGCTCCCAGACGTGCCAAGCCACGCTGGACAGATTAGCACTGGCTGTCAGCCGCTTCGGGCTTTGCTTTGTACCATCGATTAGCAAGGCGTTCCTCTAAGCTTGGCAGGGATCGCCTCCTACGCTGATTCTTGGTGGGGATCAGCTAGAAATCGTTCAGAAATTCAATTACCTGGGAAGTTACATGAGCACCCTTGGGCTCGAAGACGTGATCACGAGTCGTATAGCGAAAGCTCGAAGTGCTTTTGCTAACCTTCGCCACCTATGGCGGCGGCGCGACATCACTCTCGCCCTGAAGGGCAGAGTGTACAATGCAGCGGTACGTTCGACCCTACTTTACGGTTGCGAAACCTGGCACAAATGATCGGCGGACATGCAGAGGTTAGTTGCGTCCGACCATCGGTGCCTTCGCAGTTTGGCTCACCTCTGGTGGGAACACCGCGTGAGTAACGAGCGTGTTTGGTGCATTGTTTAGGGCCCAGGAAAATGCTCTGAACCGCTCAGCACCGTTATTTCTCCCACCAGGCTCCGATGGCTCGGCCACGTGTTACGCATGCCGGCCCGCTGACTCCCTCGACGTGCGTTGTTTGCTCACCAGGGATGTGGGTGGAAGAAGAGGAGAGGTACCCAAGCGAGGACTTAGTCAAGAGGAATGAAGTCCCTCATTTCGGAGCCAGCCTCGGTTGAGGCGTCACGGCTCCATGTTTGGGGTCCAAAAGATGGTGAACACGTTTGACTGGATACACTTGCTGACATTGCAAGCAGCCGACCTCAGTGACGTTTGTGCTGTGAGTTTCTTTGTCTCTTCCCATCCCTTTTAGCCTCCCCTCCATTTATGATATCATTTCTTTTGATAAAACATAATAAAAAATTTTCTTCTTGCCTAGTAGCTGGCTGGTAGCTTACCGGAACGGTGCCTATCCCTTTCTGGCAGCTCAGCTGGCATGCAACCCTTGTATATATTTTTCCTTTGTGTATTGTATTATATGTAGGTATGTATGTATGTACAGTTTGGTCCGCACCAACTTGTGATCAGTGCCACACTCAGCTCCACAAAGGACACGTGTCATGCGCACTTCACGCATATCACGCTGACCTACGATGACATAGTCGAGCAGGTGAGCGTGACCACTCCGTGGGTGCGTCCAAGTTGCTATATCACTCGCACTCAGTGCAAACCGAGTGTTCGTGATCGTCAGGCCGTGAGTGGCACACAGTGAGAACAGCCTGTCATCGTTCGCATTCACTGAAACAATGCCATGCGAACCGATAACATCTCTCCACGCTGATGCATCACGGCCAACGCGCGCGTTGAGGTCACCCAGCAGAAATAGTCGGTCGCTCCTCGGCACAGACCGTATCACGGAGGATAGCTCAGTGTAGAACTGATCACGCGTGTCATCAGGATAACACATGGTCGGACCGTACGTGCTTATAAAAGTAGCAAACTTACCACTTCCGAGTCGTAGGCGAACAGTCATCAGTCGCGCGCTGATGCCCGTTGGTTCACCCACCAGCTGGCCATGGAGGCGATCGGATATTGCAAATCCGACCCCATGTTCACGTGGTGCTGAGGAGGCGTTGCCCACCCAGTAGAAGGTGTAGCCAGCACCTGCTTCATGTAACTTACCTTGCTCAGCGAGCCGAGTTTCACTGAACGCCGCAATATCGATGTGGTAGCGCGCCAGCTCTATTGCGACCAATGCAGTGCGTCGCTCTGGGCACTCGCTGGAGTTCCGGTCCAGTAGTGTGAGCACGTTCCAGTACCCGATGCTGAGTGCTTTTCGCGCAGGCGTACGATTGCAATGGTAGGCAGTCGCACGCGATGTGGTCGTTGTGCTTCGGAGGTTTGCTTGAGGGTATTCACCCGGAGCCTTTGGCTCAATAGCCTGACCAACAAGGCAGTGGGGAGCAGACCCAGCTCGGGAATGTGATTGCAGAGAAAGATGGGGATCTGCTTGACGGCCGTCACACGCAGACTTTGAGGTTCTGGAATAATTATCATATGTTTTGCGACCGTAATTGGATGCGCACCTGCGACCACGGCCAGACGCAGGTGGATTTTTGGCGGGTTTGCACCAGTTTGACCAGGGGCTGCCTGGCTTGAGGCGGGCAGTAGCAAACCATTGAACACCCGGAGGTGTCCTCCCCCTGTCAGAGACAATGCGTGGCCCTCGTGCTCTACGCCAATCGAGCTGTGAGATTATAACCCGTAAACCTGTTGTCTCCTATGGCTAGGTTTTACGGGAAGTGGGCCATCGACCACTTCCTAACCTCCGGAGAGGCTGGACTAGGATACTGGCAGGGCGCCCACACCTGACAGGAGAACAACTCGGGTCCTCAGCGAAAGCCTTTGATTAAGTGAACACCCGAAAGGCAGCGGGTCTAGCACATGGTCAGTTAGCCGACTGTTGCGGATTGGTGTCCTGGATCTTAGCAAGGAGAAGGGCGAAACCCAACTCCCACCCAGCGGTCGCCACTTGGAGGCGTTCAGGACATGAGACTTTGGCGCAACAGTAGCAGCAGTAGGTAGACAATCTGTCAGGATCTAGCAACCACCAGCCTCAGCGCACCATACGCACTCCTGCTAATCACGAAGGCAGTTGCTGAAGTGCGGGAGAAAGACCTCATGCATGCAGAGAAGAAGCGACAAGTGCGGAAGCGGCAAGCACCGATGAATTGTACTCCATCGACATCGAGCGCATGGTGCTGGAGAACATGCGGTCGCGAGTGTCTTAGTCAGGCAGGCCTAGTGAGCCATGAGAGAGGCCAATCGGGACCACTGCCGAAGCGACGACGGGTCCCGCAGTGAACCTAGGCAGCACCGGCGCACCGTTTGTAGGCACGCTGAATTCGAGTTACTAACCGCATGCTTGCATGCTACGTCCCTTTATTTCAGGTGGTGGGTTTTCGGTTCTCTCTTAATTCCTTTTATTTCCCATATAAATGTCTAGTGGGCCATGAGCTAGGTCCTTTGGGCCACTACAGAAGCGACGACGGGTCCTGCAGGGAATTACGACGAGCCGGCACAGCGTTTGTAGGCACGCCGAATTCAAGTTACTAACCGCGTGCTTGCATGCTAAGTCTCTTTGTTTCAGGTGATGGGTTTACAGTTTTTAACTTAAGGCTTTTCTTTCTCAAATAAATATCTCCCTGTACTCTATTCCATTAATTGCACACATCGCCTAAGCCAATTGTATTCGATTTCCATAACATTTTTGTGTTCGTGGCATTCCGTGAACTATACTTTCTGACCCCGTGCACTTAGCTTGGATTTGTTTGTAAACAACTTATGACAAATGCTATTTAATTAAGGTCTATATCACCGCTTCCTTGTGCATTAATCGAGTTTTTCTCTCTTTTTCTCTCTCCCTTTTTCTCTCAAGTGATTGGCTGTTGTTTGATATCCCCGGTGTGGATGCGCTTGATGTGCATGTTGACAAGGTGCCTACCTGTCTATTACCCACTACCTCGTCCATACTGGCTCCAGGAGACAGTTGGTCGTTGCTGGAGGGGATGGGGTGCACGGTCCTTGTGGCCGTGTTAGGCTCGAAGAGTGGTTCCATGCAGTCAGTGTGGAGCGGACTACGGTCCAGCCACCGTCTTGTGTGCGCTTGGTTCCCAAATACAGTGTGCTTGTGTTTGCCTGTGAAGGAGTGTGGGCCGCCTCCGTTGATGAAACGTGGTTCCCATCCGCATGCCTCTCGGTCTTATTCCTGCGGGTTTATACTGGGTATGGGGTATGCGGTTGGAGCTGTTGGTGGTGTAGCGCAAGCCATCCATGGTCCCTCTGTAGGCGCAGGCGTCCTGTGGCTTGCCACAGTGACAGGCAAATCCGAAACCGGATGCCGCCAACCATGTATGTATGTATTTCCTTCATGTATGGCGGAACGATATCGGAGGTGGTTTCCACCTTTAGCTGACGTGTATAATGATGATGATGATGATGGTCTCTTTGCTTCCGACGACTATGTCCCTAGTGATCAAAGATGGGCAGACTTAACGGTCTGCTCATATCACCTCGAGACTATGCTTGGATTTTTCACTTCACCTCAATAGAGCGTCTTCCTGTTCGTACTCTGTTTACATTACTTTTTCAATTGGACGAATATCTCATCGGGCCTGGCTCTAATCTACCCTCAGCTGGCTATTCTCCTGTATCTGACTGCTCCCCGACATCCGAGAGGTTATTACACTGCGCTCTGAATTCCAAACACTGCTCGCTTCATCCCAAGACCTTTCCTTGACATGCTAACCAGCTTTTCTTATAGCCGCTTTCTTCTCGAAGCTTTTTATGACACGCGTTACTGTTATTCACACCTAAAGTTGGCGGCCTAACTCCATCTTGCTGGCTTATCCGGACTGGTCTGTACGGTCTACTACTTTCTGACCCACCTCGGACTTTGAGAAATGAGTGACGTAGGCCATGCCGACGTAACCTCATGTGACCCCCAACTGAAATGCATTGTTTGCCATAATTCATCCTTATTACTATGTCCCCTCTCTTCCTGTACATGCCGATTGTGCTGCTGCCCTCCTTTAGTAATTAGACCTAAATTCTATGGACTCCACTCTTTGAGATGATATTTTAATCTCGTCTCAGTGGTCTCTTTGCTTCTGACTACTATGTCCCTAATGATCAGAGATGTGCCGACTTAAGGGTCTGCTCACATCAACCCGAGAATATGCTTGGATTTTCCATTTTCCCTCAATAGAACCTTTCATTTTGCACTCTGTTTGCATTACTTTTCAATTGGACGGATACCTCTTCGGGTCTAGCTCTAATGTACCAACTGCAGACTTTTCTCCTGTTTCTGAATGTTCCCCGACATCCGAGACGTTATTACATTACGCTCTAAATTCCGAACATAGCTCGCTTCATCCCGGGCCCTTTCCTTGACATGCTATTTGGCTTTTCCTATAGCCGCTGCCGTCCCAAAAACTTCTTTTCTTATGGCACTCATTGCTGTTATTCACACCTTAAGTTGGCGGCCTAACTTCATCGTGCTGGCTTATCCGGACTCGTCTGTACGGTCTACTACGTTCTGACCCACCTCGGACTGCTGAGATCTAATTGTCTTAGGCTCTGCCGACGCTGTACCCACGAACGCCGCGGATTTTTGAGCGTTGCTTCTGAATTATACTTCCGCTTCTGGATTACTGTGTTATTTGTGTTTCATCTGTGTGCATTGTGTACCAAAAAGTTTCCTTTTGGTGTAGTCTTCAAGTTGTGAAAATTTGGTGAGCATTCTCTCATTTATTTCGGAGAACTCGTTGATAAATCAAATTACCGTCTGTGTCCGCCATCTTGAAGTTGCTCCAACATATGATGCCGTGCCAATCTACTTGAGGCTCATGTTTTGATAGTTGTCGGACAGAAGGCTCATGCAATTCGTTGTTTCGGCTGTGATGTTCTGTTTCAGATTTGGTGTATCGGCCTATCCGTGGAAGTTTTCCGAAAATCTGTTGACATCCGACACAGTTTTTTCCTAGTTGTGTGTGATAAATGCCGCGGTTTACTACAACAAAATGCAGGGAGACCATCACCGGCTCCGGCAAAAGCCATCTTCCAGACGAAACCACCTCATTCAGCTCGTGGGGTCAAACGCGCTCGTGAGAGTACCTCTGTGAACTCCCCTTCCCTGCAACTCCACGATCTGCACCACCGCTGGCGTCTTCTACCCCTACCGATCCTCACAACCAATGTTCCCCACAGATTGACGACTCAGAGTCGGAGCCCCCTAATCTTTCAGCGCATACCCGTGAACCTCGGAACACTGAAGATAAATGGATCATTCAAAAACGTAAAAGTTCGCACAGCTTTCAGCCTCCCCCTACCGATAGACGACAGTCCAAAACGACAAGCCCCTCCACTCCTACTGCCTCAAATTCGTCACCGATCTCACTGAGGCGTTATAATCTCATGGTGTTCCATGCACCAGAGTCGAAACATGAAAACCCTCAGAAACATTATGGGCACGATGTTGAGTTCCTTCAGGGGCTGGTTGATAAACTGTTGGATGTGGGTGAAGGCAGCGTAACAATAAAATAAGTTGTCCGACTTGGTCAGCATACTAACCAATCATGTCGACCTTTAAGCATTACCTTTGCTGACCACAACACGCCACAACTCATTCTGTCTCGTCTCTCCAGGCTCAAAGGCACCAGGGTTCACTTCCGCCGAGACTTGGAACCCGAAGAGAGGAACCGCTTGAAGACTGCGGTCCTTGAGCTTAAACGCCGTACAGAAGAAGGCGAAACTGATCTACACATCGTGAATTTTCGAGTGATCAAGAAGGGTGCACGAACCCGTATCAGTCGGTTGATCAACCTCCAGGCACGTTCCGCGGTGCCTATCAGGACCTCCGTGCTGCATTCACAAACATCTGTAGCCTCATGAACAAACGGGACGAGCTGTGTCGCTTCTTTGCCTCTGCGCGACCAGACGCCGTAGGACTGGCGGAGACATGGCTAACTTCTGAGGTAATGGCAGAGGAAGTCGATCTCAGTAGCTACTTATGCTTTCGCTGCGATAGAATAGCAAATCCTCGTGGTGGTGTCTTACGTTATATACGGTCTTCCCTGTGTGGAAGGCTTGTAAGCGTGTACCGAAGTGGAGATGGACTGTGTGAACAGGTATGGTGCTCGATCAACCTCAGGCGCGGCAAGGTGACAGTAGATGCATTCTACCGTAGCCCCCTGAACCGCTCTTTAGATTGGCTACCGCATCTTCGGAACAACATGAGTCGTCCATGTTTTCTACTCATGGGTGACTTCAATTGTCCCCACAGTCAATGGCCTGAAATCCAACTCATGCCCGGGTGTTCTGAAGTCGAATCAAAGTTTGTTGATTTGTTGCTTGAAACTGGGGCATCGCAACACATATGCCAGCCTACGCGCATGACGTCGCGTTCGAACCCATCGTGCCTTGATTTGATAGTGACGAATTGCGAACAGCGGTTGCATGACATACGAATCCAGGAGCCTCTAGCTAAAAGCGACCATTCCGTGCTGATATCCACTATGGAACTGAACTTGCCGAGTGTATCTCCGGTGGAACCAGCTTACAACTACCGGAAACTGATTTCGATGGATTAAATCGAGCAGCGAGCCAAATGGATTAGTCTCTACCGCATGTTACATCTGTGGAGGACGGTTGGACAGTAATAAAGGAAGGATTGGCGTCGCTTCGTTCTCAGTTTGTGCCGTTGAAATTTCAGAAAGTGGGACCAATCAAACCACACTGGTTCGACAAGGAATATGGTAGGCTGGCTCGGTTACGGCGAAGAATGTGGGACGCATTTCGCTTCTCTGGCTCCGCCACTGATTACGAAGCATATAAAAGACAGCGAAATATTTGCAATAAAGTGAAATTGATAAAGCGCCGGAAGTTCGGAGAAAAGCTTACAACTGACGCGAGGATGGCCCCAAAGAAGATCTTTGCTTACGTGAAACGCCGTTTGAAGCCAAAAGATGAGGTGTCATGTCTGGAAGACGCGGACGGACACCTGCTAACTTCCAGTTCTGATCGCGCGTCCGCACTAGCCGCTCACTTCGCTTCCGTCTTGGCAAACGACGCGGCGTCCATACCCATCTCAGCGAGTAACGTTCCTGTAGAACTCAACAGTTTTGTTTGTGATGTCGACGAGGTGCGCCTGCTACTTGCGAACCTTGACGGTACCAAGCCTGCAGGGCCTGACGTGCTTCATCCGCTAATCATCAAATCACTGGCTGCCATTATCTCGCCTGCTGTTACGGATCTATTCAACAAATCATTGTCTGAGGGCTCATTGCCAAACGACTGGAAGCGCTCGGTGGTGAGGCCGATCCCGAAAGGTGACGACTCCAGTAAGGTGGATAACTACAGGCCAATTTGTCTTACAGCCGTCTTGGCCAAAGTGATCGTGAAGATAGTAAAAAAGCGTTTAATACATCTGTTGCATTCGAAGGAACTTCTGACACCGGCACAACATGGATTCAGGATGGGATATTCTTGTGTTACCAACTTACTTGTGACGAGACAGGAATGGTTGCAAGCACTGAACCGGGGAAAGTCCGTCGGCGTAATCTACATCGACTTCAGCAAAGCATTCGACAAAGTTAATCACGAAGTGCTTCTAGACAGATTAAGGTCGTATGGTGTCGGAGGATCGTTACATCGTTGGATCCATGAATTTCTCGTTGGAAGAAAGTGGAGGGTACAGGTGGACGACCATCTAACCGATTGGTATCCCTCGACCAGTGGTGCACCTCAAGGTACGGTATTGGGACCCACTCTGTTTCTCATCCACATCAACGAGCTGCCCCAGCTTCTACGGTCGCCGTGTGCACTGTGTGCGGATGACCTCAAAATTTGGCAAGAAATTGATACTCTCTATGACTGTGATATTCTCCAACAAGCCCTCGACCGCCTCGCAGTATGGTCTGCTGAAGTTCACCTACAGGTCAACCCGGCAAAGTCCCTATTCATGAATCTCGGGAAGGTTGTTCACGACCGAACGTACACCCTGGACGGCAAACCACTGCATCCCACACCTTCCGTGAAAGACCTAGGTGTACTCTCACGCTGCGACTTGAAGTCCGTCGACAACACCAAGAAACTGTATCGAAACGGACTGCGCATGCTCTGGGCGCTGAAGCGCAGCTTCTGCACTTGGTCTGAGGACGTCGCCATTCGACTCTTCTCTTCCATCGTCAGACCAATGCTGGAGTACGGCTCGCCTGCATACTGTCCGATCACTCGCGGCGAAGCGCAAAGATCAAACGAGTACAACACGTCGCCACCAAATTGATCCCCAGCTTGAGAGGCTTATCGTATGAAAACCGGTGCATGAAACTTGGGCTCTACACCTTGTCGTATCGCCGTGTTCGAGTGGATCTTATCATGCCCTACCGTATTTTACATCTCGGTCACTTCCCCATGCTGAGGTCGTTACTCCACTTGCGAGTACCATGCACCACACGTGGGCACAGGTACAAACTCGTGGTACCCGATCTGAAGAAAATCCCACACCCCTGTGTTTCGAGCGGAGGGTTGTGCACGCCTGGAACAGTCTGCCAGAACACGTCGTCGAGGCCGAATCTGTGCAGAAATTCAAATCTTTGTTGGATTTACACTTCGCTAACATACGTTTCAGAGAACGGTTGTCATTTGACAACGATATCACCCACTTGTGACTCACTGTGTAAACAAGCATTCTGTGTGCTACAGTAGGAGTTGCTGAACCATCTCAGGTTAACCACCGGACGTGTTTATTTATTTTTTTAAACGTTTTTGATTATCACCCGATGGAGTCGTACAGAATTATTTTCTACTTGCTCCAAAATACAGTATTCAGTATACAGTACCGCCATGTAACCTTCAGTTCAAAAGCATTGTCGGTCATGATTCATTATTATTATATCCCCCTTCATCCTTAACATTTCTCTTTATGCCCATGCTCTCTTTCGGTATTTAGATCTAAATTATACGGCTTT
The DNA here is from genome assembly GCA_944474145.2 of Dicrocoelium dendriticum. Classification (NCBI taxonomy): domain Eukaryota; kingdom Metazoa; phylum Platyhelminthes; class Trematoda; order Plagiorchiida; family Dicrocoeliidae; genus Dicrocoelium; species Dicrocoelium dendriticum. The sequence continues at coordinate 119,871,073 of OX104063.1, read as the reverse complement.
CTTCCTATGCGCTGACACTCTATTCTCGTCTTAATGGTCTCCCTTCTTTGGACTACAACGTCCCTTATATTCAGGTTTTAACAGACCCAGTGGCGTGTTCACATCACTCCGAGGCTAACTGCAGTTTCGTTTAGCCAATTGCGTCCTAAACTGCCTCTTTGATGTTGACACTCATTACCTTATACTTAGCTATATTTGGCGGCCTAGATTCATCTTGCTGACTTACCTGATTTTGTCTGAACACTCTCTTGTTTCTGACCTCGCTCGGAATCCTGATATATAACTAACCTAGTTACGGCTGACGCATCGCTATGTTACTTTCACCTTAATTATATCAAAAGGCACTAATCGCCCTTCTTTTTATTAATAAGGATAAATCACCACCTGTAGGTCGGCGGCTTTTTCACTTCTCCCCAATAGAACCTGTTTTACCGACCCTTCTTTCTTTCTTGTGCTTTCTGTTGCATTCCTTCATTTGACACTATCTTACATTCGTCTGCTCTCTCTGACTTCTTACATTCCCACCAATTTAAGGCTGAGGCAACGCGTCCATGTCGATCTTTCTGTGTGATATTCCTTCCTACAATCTGCACACCTCGACCTCCTCTCTCTGGTTCCAACCGATTGAGCATATGCTCATTAGGACTCTCAAAATCTCTTCTTCATCTCCATTCCTATTTTGGAGCAATCTTTCATTCTCTACTGATCCGTGTTCTGTTTGTCGCTACTCGTATTTCGCCACTTATGATACACATGTATATGCGATGGTTAAATAATAATTACCTGCATAGGGGTACAATAGTTCAGTCATCGCCGCCATTGATCGACTGCATTCCAGACGCATCCCTTTCATATGTCTTTTTGGCTGTTTCTGTTCGTTCTCTTTTTTCGGAGTTTGTCACAGATACGGCGACACGCACCCAAGAAATAGCCCATCGTCGCGACAACAATACAAGCCACACAGATCTTTTATATGGACTTTAGCGGAAGACTATCAACCCTTTTACAACTTACTAACCGGACAACACATTCGTAATCATACACGGCTACAAATTTTCCGAGGCTTGAACCTTTGGGTTCAGTTTGCCTAACGCTATATCTTCCACATTGCTCTTGCCTGGAGAACTACTTTTGACTTCGGAAGGCACATTCTCCTGCGATACAGAGCAAGAACAATTGGTCATTATGAGCTTTTCAATCCGCGTTGACCGCTCAATTGGCCGTGGTTCCCTATATTTCTAATCAATTTTACTACATACCCCGGGGCCGTGCGATTCTTTCTTGGGAACCATATTCTATCATTTAAGGCTTCAACAACAGTTCAACATATTTCAATGTATATACCTCGGAGACTTCACGTGGTTGTGCAGAGGATCAACACCTCATAGTCAAAAGGTATGTTTATTTCCCGACCTAACAATCGGGCGCAGGACCGGACTCAGGAACGCAATAGGCACCCGGCTAACCCAACAGCCGGCAGAAAATTGGGACGCAACCTGGCTGCGAAAACCGAGCAACCAAAAGTTCAACCGGAAACTTAGCCAGTTACGACTTGCCAGTCAGTGGATTGGCGGCAGTGGTTCAGGACGTGGTGGGTTATCGCGTGGCAAGCGTTCTCCCTTTAAAAAGCCACAAATGTCCGTTTAGCAACCTGCAACGTGGCGGATGTGACTCGCTAACGAGTAAGGTCACAGCCCATAACTTCACACTGGCAGGTCAACTAGCGTCACCATTCTAAGTAGGTTCGTTACACTGGAACTTATACATCTGCAAATACTGCCGCATTTTTTCTTCCTACGAAATCACCGTTGACCTTTGCATTATTTGTGCACTATCTCACCGTATTTTCATATCTCTCTTGAGCGTGCGCTTCAATTATCTTTCAATGGATCATTCAGGATTCTCAAATTATTATTAGCCGAGGTCCCGGTTTCACGACAACCAAATTATTATTTCGCAATTTCACCATTGTACAGTTCCAATCATGGACATATGAACAATTTTCTATTGTCATTGTTACAGTTGCCATAAAATGTTGGTAAAGTTGCATAAATCTGATCCTGCCTGCATGGGCGTGGCTCGCATAGTCGAGAATAACATATTTATTCATTGATTTAGTTAATGGCAGTGCCTGGTTGGTAGGGGTGTTGGTCATCTTCAGAACCTCGTGAAGTCTCCGAGGGATGTAGATTGAAATATGTTGAATTGTTGTTGATGTGGTTCTGAAGAGAATCGCAGATCCCCGGGGTAGGTGATTAAATTGATTAGAAATATAGGAAAGTACGGCCAATTGAGCGGTCAATGCGGATTGAAAGGCTCAGAATGACCAGTTGCTCTGGCTTTAAGTCGACAGGAGGATGTGCCTTCCGAAGTCAAAAGGTGTGCGATCTTTACGGATCACAAACCACTAGTCTACGCCTTCCGGAACCATTCGCCTCGACACATTGCGCATCAAGTTCGTCAACTAGATTTCGGGTCTCAGTTTTCGACGGAAGTCCAACACGTATCTGGCAAGGATAACGTCCTGTAGGGCATGGTTTCAAGAGTTATCTCTCTGCCTCCGACCGATCACTCGCTCGATCTGTCAGCTATAGCCGCTGCGCAGCAAGCCGAAAAAGACTTAAGGTCAGCCGGCGTATGGTCTATGTTAAAGTTGGTACCTGGACCGCTTCCTGCGTCTAGGGGTACAATAAGTTGCAACGTTTCTGCCGGATATCTTTCCCGCTGGTACCAGATGACTTTCGCCGTCTTATATACGCTGCACAGCATCGCGCATCCTGGCATTCCCATTTCCCTCAAGGTGCTTGCCGACAGATACGTCTGGCCCACCATGCGGTGCGACGTCAGACTTTGGGCACGCAACTGTCTGACTTGCCAGCGAGCAAAAGTCCATCGACACGTCGCGCTGATAGGACGTCTCCCGTCACGATCAACTCGATTCGCTCACGTCCACTTCGAGATGGCTGAGCTACATACCCGTCCAAAAACATGGTCTACATCCTGCTAATGCTGGATCGCGTCGCTCGTTGGCCTGAAGCTGTTCCAATTCCCGAAGTATCCGCTACAACCATAACGCGTACATTCATCAAACACTAGGTCGCTTCACGTGGCTGTCCAGCCACCGTGACAACCGACCGTGGTCCACAATTTAAATCGTCGACATTCAGCGACCTACTCCAATGCCTCGGATGTAAACGCATGCGGAAAACCGACTTCCACCTTCAAGTAACCGACAGCTTAAAGCCCCGCTAAGTGCCGCCAATGCGCTTTTTTAGACAGAAGTTCTGTCAATGGAACTACTCGAAATTCGAGCAGCACGGAAAGCCGATCTCGAAACGTCCAGCGCGGAACTGGTCTATGGACAACCACTCCGATTATCAGACGACTTCTTCGCTGAAAACCCGAACCTTCCTCTCTACGACGCACACTACGCTCGGTAGCTAGCCACGAGCATGCGCCGCAATAAATCGACCGCATTACAGGAATAGCATCGCAAGCCTTACGTTCCGAAAGATCTTCACCACTGCCCGTTTGTCTTCATTCGCATTTATGGTTTACGCAGACCACTCAAAAGACCGTAGGAAGGTCCATTCAAGGTCCTACAACGTAAGTATCACTTCTTTGACATGGAACGCAACGGCAAGCGAAAACCCACTCAATCGAATGCCTCAAAGTTACATCCGTCGAACCAAAGTCGAACAACGACTCCAGTTTTTCGTCCCCCGATGACTTGACCCAACCAATAGTGGAGGAAACGCCTGCAGACAGACCACAACCGGAAAACGGTCTCCTGAGTCCTTCGACTCCGCCATGCCTAGAAAGTTTACTAGGTCTGGTCATCGGGTTCACTGAACGTCAGGTTTCTTAAAACGCAAGCATAGCATTTTTGCTAATAACAGAGTTTTCAGGTTTTCTTTCTCATCCACACCTTCCGAAAACCGCAAAATACGGAAAATCTTTTGAAACCCAAAAACATCGCGAAAGGCTTTGAAAACCAGAAAAATGGAAGAAAAACGTTTTGAACACCGATAAAACGACTTATCTCCTTGATGCTACGCTGCCCATTCGGTAAGTGCTTTTCCCGACCGTTTCTGTCACCTCCCCTAAATGGCTGACCACCCCCGTTTCTTTCTGTTTTCAGGTTGCCAACCGGAGAACACTCACTCGTGGTCAAACACAAGTGCTCGTGTGCAACTAACCACCCCTATTTCTTTTCTCGGCACCTTAAGGAAGGATATGAGTGGAAGCACGCCATGGTCCGATCGCCTGGTTCTCCCCCAGCAGCTGCATCAGGTTTCACCGCCTGGTCTCGCAAAAGGATGGCCCGCGAAGGACATTCCTCACGTAGTTCGAAGATTCACTAGCGGTTCCCTTCTAGGTGGGAGCTGTGTAGTGACCTGGCGATTGTCCTGTTTGTCGGTGTAAAATATTATTAAAATATAATATCCTTATCTACATCGACAACTCAGAAAGCTTACCTGTTCGCATGATGACTACGTGTGTTTGAGTCATACAGACGAATCGCATTCGCGCGCTTCTAGCTGTCCCATGTGGAAGGGCGTTGCTGCGTCTCGGCTGGCGATTTGAACTTTTCCCTAGTAAGAACCATTTTGCGGTGCCTTTAGATGGCGAGATTGTACGTTTCGACCATAAACGTCTACCTCGCCCATATATCCGTCTATTTCCGACTTCCTTGAGGCGATACGAACCTGCGACTGAGCGATTCCGCTATAATTCAATTTTGATTTCAAAAATAGTCACCACTTGCCGTTTGTAGGGTTACGTCGCAGTCGCCAGTTAAAATTTTTTCACATCCTCCATGGTAGCAAATTTAAGGGAAAGAGAACGCAACAAACTCTTAGACGTAGGCCTATCTTCCGCCAAGATGACCGTTTCTGATGTGGCGCCACAGCGATTTATTGCCTAATGTTACCCACTTGAACGACGACAGGGGAGTTAAAGTTGTCATCCCTTTATAACATCACGTATACGTATCTGTCATGTACGTCTTCCACTTAAAACATTTCACCTTCACTATCATCCTAACCAACTTTCAACCTGTTAAGCCCAGAGAATTAGTTGCCACGGCATCGAAAAAGTTGCCGTCTTTGACAGTCGTAAAGTCGTCTGACGATTGTACACAGAACCTTCCGAAGATGCTGACCGCCTCGACCGCCAGTGGACCAGCCCTTCTGACAAAGTGCTGATAACTGCTCACCCTGCTAGCAAATACGGAGGTAAACGAAGTTTTTCTTCGTTATACGTGTCCGGGCGGAGTACGAAGGTATACGAAGATTTTACGAAGGTAAACTGGGATTTCGCTTCGTAAAAGCTTAGTGTTGGCAGCTGAGTGACGCGAGGAATACGAAGGTGACTGTCCACCAATGAGTTGTACAGTTCATGCTGCGCAGTTGAATGCGTACCGCGTAAGCAACCAAGCAAATGACAGACGGACCGCACTTGCGGAGGTAAACGAGGAATTTTCTTCGTCAATAAGAAGCGTAGCTTTCATCATGAGGAAGCAAATACGAAAGTTTTTCTTAGTCCATACGAAGAATTTTCTTAGTAAATACGAAGGCTGTTCTTCGTAAGTACGAAGCAATGCGGAGGTTATTCTCAGTATATACCAAGGCGGTTTTCCGTAATGACGAAGCAATACGAAGGTTTTCCTTAGTAAATACGAAGGCTGTTCTTCGTAATTACGAAGCAATACGGAGGTTCTTCTCAGTAGGTACGAAGGCTGTTCCTCGTATTGACAAAGCAATACGAAATGTTTCTTAGTAAATACGAAGGAGGTTCTCCGTATTGCGGAAGCAATACGAAGGTTTTTCTTAGTATATACGTAGGATGTTCCTCGTACTTAGGAAGCAATACAACGGTTCTTTTTAGTATAGACGAAGACGCTGCTGCATACTGCTAAAGCCATGCTACGGTTTCGCTAAGTAAACACGAAGGCTGCTCTTCGTATTGTGGAAGGTTAACTAATGCTTTTCGTGGTGGATACCAAAGGATTGCTCAGTGAATATGACGCTTTTCTGTAATGACGCAGTACTACGATGGCCACGCGTAGTCAATACGAGGACGTGTTTGCGTACGAAGGAGGCGATAACATGATTTTGCGTAGTATATCATAAAGAGTTTCCTCGTATGAACGTAACGAAACCGAGGTACCAACAACAATACCAAGCGGTTACCTTAACATGGGCGACAATATGCAATGCTTTCGCCAACCCTAGGGTAAGGGGTTTCCCCTCACGGCCTAGGCGAAATTGTGCTTCGCAATCGCAATGCAGCTATTATTATCTAACGGTTCCTATGCATAAGCTACAGGGAATGGTTGCACGTTTGGAGTAGACAGCGCAGGGAACGCCATACATAATAGCGACGCACAATAAGTTATACCATTACCTAAACAGACTGCAGTAAGGAGTACCGTGCGTACGTACCAACTGCGGATTGCATGCCTGCATGTCCTTGTGGACGTCTGAATAGGTTGCGAAATTATCAGGGAGCATGTCGGTTTGGTTGGCAAAGCAATCTCAAACGATTGCCAGTGATGACAGGCATCCAAATAGATGTCGCAACAACGGTGGGTTTGCAGCTACTGCGAAATACGATAAAGCGGAACGGGGTTTTCCGTTGCTTTGGATGAATATAGGATCATGACCTGCACTGAATTCCTTCCCATCACACCGCACGCGAACGCCATGCTCACAATACGCGCCTAGATGGTGGGTTAGTATAATATACACGAAATTAAGGGGCAGCAATTGAAGCACACGGAAAAGTATTACCAATGTATTACTATGAAAGGAAATATTTACATGGCCGTTGACGGTTCCTTGATGCATTGAGCATCCAAATCTATAACTTCTATAGCCTGTAACTGAAATTGTTAGGTACGGCATTAACGGTACCCTGTACCTAGGAACCTTGACTGCTAGATGTAGCAGATATACGTCGGTGCAGGTTGCTCGGGGTAATTTATAGCCACTTGCAAACAGAGTAAGCAACGGCGTTGCCGGTGCACCCGAACCGATTAATGATAACTTCTGCGAAATAAGGTAATGTGGAAAAGGTTATCTGAGTTACCTTGCAGCGCACTAAAAGTATGCGTCTTCTTGAAAGGTATCGAGTTGTTTGCGCCGGCAAAGTTCAACTGACGCAATACATCTCGATTCATCACCTTGTCCATCAAATACCGAACGGCCTCGGATACCTTGCCGGCGGGTGTCGACTCCATGTGAGTAGTCTAAGTCATGAATGCATATTCCGCGAACGTGACTTGCCAGTTCTCGACGGAGTTCGGGGTCCAGTAACTTGTCCTTCAACTCCAGGAATTCCTCAAGGTTGGAGGCTGTTAGGTTAACTCCGTGGCTTGCGCCGGACTTGTATTCCACATTGCTTGGCTCGTTGACGCGTGGCTCTACTTCAAGACTTAAAGTGTCTCCTCCACACACCTAAGGGAATCTGAAAAGTGTTTGCATGACGGTGGGCACATACCATATACGCTACGTAGCGGGAATATGTATCTGCGGGTAGCGTGCGTGCATGCATGTAGCTGCCAGTGCGGCTAGCGGTAGGCAAGGATGCATGTGGTATTGGTGCCTCACAGAAAGGGGCTCACACAGCTTGGACAGGCGCACCGCTTAATAACCTATTACAAGATAAACTAAATCTGTGAACTCATAATACCCATGTGTTACGTCTACTAAAAACATTTTAACAACATTAGGCCTCATGTGAATTGCCAGGTTCTAGCGTTGTTGCCCTAATTGAAGCTTTTTCATTAAGTCTGAGCACTAGTTACTATACTCAGCAGTTTCCAAACACTATCAGTAGTTACACCGCAAAATAAAAAATATATCTTTCTTAGTGTTGACAAAGAGCGCACTTTAACAGTTCTAGGCCCAAGAATCAGATATTTTGCTCTCCACTTACTCTCTCTTGACCCCATATACTTAGCTTTATCTGGTATACATGTGCCTTTCGCTATTGGCAACACTAGTAGACAGGCATAATGGAAATCAGATCCTCTTATTTAACTGCTTTTGCTCGTAAAACACTCGCATTTTCAGATTTCATTTCACTGGCACGAAAGCTAACCAATGACAGAGAGGCCCCTGTCAGACTGTCAGGCTAAAGCACCAGAAACTTTCCATCACCACTTTTCTTCTCTTGGCCTACCATGCGTTATGCGTAATGGCGGGTGAACGACCAGCTCCCACTGCTTTTTGTTACTATTCTACTCCTGATTTACCTTATCGCTCTTTGCCTAGAGTGCTAGAACAGCTCTTGCCAGGAAAATCACAGAAGAAATAGTCGGTGTGACATTAGAGTGCCAGTTAACATTGCCATCTGGATGAACACCGCCGGCACAATCTTCGGAACTTAAAAATGGAGAGAAATAAATCGAAATTCATCAAAGAGCTGCACAATAGTGTGCATCTACACATGAGGCATAACAATACCTCAAGTATAAGCAAGCTCAACCACCAGAAGTAGAGTTGTTAAAGCCCAACCAATGTAGACCAAAACGGCTTTCACGCCCAAATGCAATTGGCTAAATTTTACTAAATTTTCCCATGCTCATTTCTTTATTATTAGTGACAGGCTCCTATGGCTCACTGATGTTAGAGACAGAGCCTCATTGATATAGAAAATCGGCTCTAAGGGATAAATCTTGTGATGTTTAGCTAAGTAATGTGTGTATTTTGCAGGCCGAAATCTGTCAACGGATCTGAAAAATCCCCTGAGTTACTCAGGTAGATCTGGCTCACGCGGCCTTGTTGTAAGCTTTAGAAAAGCTTAGAGGCTTAAAAAATGCTAAACTCTATTTTACTGGTTGCTTATGTGGCTCAGTATCCCCTGAAAATGGTATGCTGTGGCCTTCTAACCGTGAGTTAATTACAAGCTCCCCTGAATTCCCTTGTAGATATAATATTCCTTGCTGGATTTCTAGCGTTTTCGCGCAAGCTCATCCCTTAATTGCATATATTTTTCATGCTTGCCTGCAAAGTTTACTTTTCGGCCACCTGCGCAGTCCGTAGTTGTCGCAGGGTATAACGGGCTAATTAGAGCATTTCTGGATAGCTATGCCTATCTAGAACATACACCGCTTCCCTTCTTTTTATATTTTCTTTTATTTTTTCTGCTATCTGCCTGCAAAGCAGAAAGCCATTTTAGCGAAAAATAAAAATGGCCCTATTCGTAGACCATCGTTTAATTGCGAATAACTCGCAAACTGCTGCACGCATGGTGTTGCTTTTACGTTCATCGTATTCAGGCGCTAAAGCTGGTCCAGACCAGTGTAATTTTGTGCTACTTTAAGCAGTATTCTAACTGTAGAAATGCCTTTTCTTTTATCTGAGACTAACTCAGGTTGAAATTTTGCGCCGGAGAGCAATATCAGCGTAATAAAATTAGTGCTTTTTTTGTTAATTGGTATTTTTCTACTGAAGCACGCAGATTTATTTTCTCTCTTAACAAATTGCTTCTATTTATGTCTGCATTTTTCGGAATTGTTTTTAACCTTTCGTATGCCTTATAATCCCTTCATTCATTTCTTCCATGTGCGCAACGACAATTGGGGCAACTGAGTGGCCAATTATTGTGCGATCAATTTAAAGTGAACTTGTGGCAAACTGGATTCTGTTCCAAGGAGAAAAGGCAAACTACACCTCGGCGACGTTTTCACAATAAAATACAAGGAGCTCAATATCGCCCGAAGGAACCAGAAAAATGTCAAGGTGGGCGCCTGCGACCCAGTAGCTGTATACTAAACAGTGCCAATGCATTTGCAATTGCTAACGATGAACATATATTTTGCCAAATTCCATGCAAGAGCATCGGATAAATGTAAGCATTGATCTGAACCCTTTAGGGTGCAGCCTCTAGCAGGTCTAAAAATATACCTATTTATTTATTTATTTATGTTATACAACATGCATATAGTCTATTGGAAACTGGTCCACCATATCTATGGACAGGTATTAAATGGTGACCATTTACTACGGCAGTGCGAACGGAACGACTTATTCGTACGCAGGAGGCAATCGGTGCAAGGGAACGATACTTTCCCAGCGACATAAACACCTCGCCGCACACATTTATCGCAACTGCCGTACCCAGCATAGGCTTTACTACGCTTAACATATGATCTGACTGGTGCGTCACAAATGGTACCAAAGATACGGACGGCGTTTGGTGTAGGTCGACCGGGCAATAGCACGTCTGTGCGAAGTAACCTTTTCAATTCAGTTAAAAGTGGGGTCAAGAAGTTATCTACATTCCACGGTTTACGTGGCCTAGAGTACACCCCTACGACAAAGGGAAGGGATTCCAAGGGCTCCACCGACCTACACAAAATGGGCCACACTTGCACACTGGAAGAATTAAATGGTGAGAACCCATCCACCTGCAGCTGCAGGTGAATGCTCTGGGACGCCGACACACTTTCGCACCGGTAAGCCATCCTCAGCCAGTAAATAATCCCCATGTGACCATACCTACCAGGATGTATCTTGATCTCGTTCGTAGTTCTGGGAGTTTCATTAACGTCCGGTAATCTTTTGGTAAAGATGGTATAAACTTACGCAGTCCTTCAAGAAGCTTGTTAACAGCGGAAGCAGAAGTGTTGGCTTTAAGCACACACGCTGCCAGGCAGTTCCGTGCCTCATCACACAGTTCCGGTGACGCAGTCATATCTAGAGACGTGCATTCTTGCTGCTCTGATTCGGTGCTCATGGATTCCAACTCACTCTCCGTTTCCGTCCATGAGGACTGCAGTGAAAGTACGTCGGTGGATTCGGGTAAAGAGCCGTCGCGGACAGCGTCTGAAAGGTTACGCCGTTGCGTGATGCAGCGATCTACAATAGCACCAAAAAGAGACTTAAACCTTACTTGCTACAATTACATGCACGTTACTAGTACGGCCATAATCGCGCAACACGCAATGCTTCGCTCTCAGCTAGTCTACGCATGTTGAGCATTCACCTGCTCAATGTGCGGGCAGAAGGAAACGCAAATGAACAACGACGCCTTGTTAAACGACCACGCATCTCTAAGACATGAAACATTAACTTATTAAATGCTTAATTAAGGCTTGTTGGACACAAAGACCACAGTGAGAAAGACAACGGACGTACCGACACCGAGAGCAACGGGGGAACTGGGAGCAATCAAATGACTGCGCACTTCCATTCCCGGTACAAAAATGTACGCAAACAAACACGCAGGCTTACCTTAAATGCAAACACTTCCGCTATATACTTTTCTTTATAAGTCTTGTAGGCAATCGTACATAAGTTTTGCTTGTTCAACAAGCAACTTCATTTTTATGGATTTTCGACCAATCACATATGTACATAGCAAGTCCACGGACTGCCTTTGTATTGGTTCTTAAATGACGAAGGTAAACTAAGGCTATCCTTCGTAAACGTTCGTCATTAACGAAGCAAAACGACGAGTAACCTCTTTGCTCTGTGAGTACTACGCGGTAACTCGATTTTTTGGCGTGCCGTACTGATCGAGATTTTCAGCTGAAATAACGTGGAAAACAGTGTTTGAATAAACACTTGAAACGAAATTTGACTATTGTCAAATTTTCTCTGGTCCAAGATATCTTGGATCGATTAAAGTGGTACTGGCCAAAGCGTCTTTGGCGCTTACTGGTAATTTTTCCGGTTGTTCCCAGTTTTAATCCCGTTTTGCACCCTCTTTTTGCCTTTTTATTGCGGTCGTTTTCCTATTGTATACGTGTTGTAATTCTACTCTGTTTTCCACATGAACATGGCTGTCTCGCTAAACACCGAGACGGATGGACCTATGGGGTCCTCGTTTGATGAGTCTACTGCAGCTTGCGGACAGGTTAACTGTTCAGAGCCAGTAAAAGATGTATCTGGCGGTATGCAGTGTGACGTCTGCTGCCGCTGGTATTACGAAAGCTGTACCGGCCTACAAGCTGACCAGTGCAAAATGCTATCATCAAGCGTTTACTTTCCTTTCAGCTGTGCTGAATGCTGCGCTCAAAGATCGACGCGCCCGGCTGTCACCGGTGCTAAAATTAAGCGCTGGCTTCAAGGTTGGCAGATGTTGAGGAGGCGATAACTAAACTCACCTCTATTGCGTCGTTCGATACGAAAATGGATTTGATTTTAAAATCCCTGAATATTTCGATTGAAGACATCACGGATTCTGAAACGGGCCCTTCGCCTACATCTCGATGAGTTGGAGTTCCTATCTCATGCCCAACATGGCTTACGAAGGGCGCGTTCGTGTGCTACAAGTTTGCTGGTAGCTAGGGGAAAATGGGCAAGATCCTTAGATGCCGGTAAGCGTCTGGATGCTGTGTTTGTTGATTTCAGTAAGGCTTTCGACAAGGTCCCACTTGAGCGGCTCCTCTTCAAACTCCGTGGAATCGGCGTCACCGGCAATTTGCTTTCATGGGTCTCCGATTTCCTGCAAGGTCGCTTCATGCAGGTCAAAGTCAACGAAGCGCTTTCCGACCAAATTCTCATGACCAGTGGGGTCCCCCAGGGTTTTGTACTCGGCCCCGAACGCCTCAATATCTTCATCAACTACCTGCCATCCGAACTGCAGACTGACTGCTTAATCTACGCGGATGAACTGAAGCTGTGGATTGACTTTTCCAGTCTGGAAGACGCAGACATACTTCAAGCGACACTCGAGCAGCTCCAAGATTGGTCACTAAAGTGGCAGTTGCCCGTTAGCCATGACAAGTGCGCTATCCTTCCAATCGGTGCTCCTGAGCCTTTTGGGGCTTACCATATCGAGGGTTTCCTGCTCAGAAATGTCAACCAAGGGAGGGACCTAGGGGTGATTGTGTCTCCTGATCTCAAATCAATCGAGGACACCCGGAAGAGGGTCGCATCTGCATACAGAATAGTTCACGCTAAACGGAGAGCCTTTTTCACGCCTGACCCCAGCACTCTTCAGGTTACTGTTTGCTTCTCATGTACGCCCAGTTCTCGAGTACGGCTTGCCTGCTGCGTTCCCGCTCACTAAGTCCGAACGTGACATGATCGAGAAGGTTCAACGGCGTGGATCCAAATCCGTTCCAGAGCTTCGGGACTTATCCTACCTCCTCCGGCTACACCGGTTGAACCTGTTCTCTTTGGATTATCGTCTTCGCCGCGGAGATATGATATCCACCCGGCGCATTCTACGAAGTGAGCTGGGGAGTGAGCTGCAATCGTTCTTTGTCTAAACACAAGTTGTGCAACTCGAGGCCACCGGTGGAACCTATTCAAACCGCAGACAATCTGTGTACGGTCGGATCTGGCCCAATCTACCCGGGTAAAGAATGACTGGAACAGCTTATAGTGTCTGACAGAGAGTTAGAACCGCTGCGAATAGGACCTTAGCACGATTGCTCACGGTCAGGTTACAAAAGGTGAAAATCAGCAAACCTGTCCGATGACACGAACGGAGTAATCGCACGCTGATCGTAAATAGAGATCCGACAACCGATGCGAAGCACACGCACAACACTCGAAGGCTGCACAACGTCACCGAAACCAGAAGACGAACGAAATTCGAAGAAGAGTATCTATCTTGTAGTGAGTTAAAACAAATATACAAAAATTGATGGAAGATAGCATAGGAAGTTACAAGGAAAAATGTGAAGAATTTAAAGACACTACAGGGCTCCCCTCCTAGAGCTTGAGTCGGCAGGACGAACGCTCGAAAGTTGTGCGTTGTTGGTAGATTTTAGTTTGAAAGGCAAAACAACAGCACGTCCAGAGCGTGTGTGCTTTGGTGCATATGGTTCTTTCACTGGTTCAGTGGAGGCTGTAGAGGGGGGCACTCAGGGTTCACACATTGGCTGGGTAGGAGGGGTACTGGGAAACGTCTGTTCGGTGGCTTGTTGTGATGTTTAAGGTTCAACGTACGCTGGTTTTAAGCGATCAAGGCTCAGAGAATCCTTCGAACCGTTTCTATCCAATATGAAGTACTTCTCTTTGCGAGCAAGAACTTTGAAAGGGCCCTCATACGGTGGTGTCAAGGGTTTACGTACCGCATCGACGCGCACAAAAGCGAAAGGGCAGGTATGCAAATCAGAGTGCACTTGCTGATTCCGAGGGCTGAATCTGGGCGGTGTTGGCCGAACTGAAGAAAAATGTTGTCGCAATTGTACCACATAGGAAGTCGGGTCTAGTTCGCCAGTGGTTCTGGAATCTAACACCACCTCACTGGGAAGCCTGAGAGTTGTGCCGAAAACCAATTCAGCGGGGCAACAACCTAGGTCCTCTTTGACCGTGTTGCGAATGCCGAGAAGGATAACTGGTAGCTGTTCGGACCAGTGCGTACTCGGTTGTGATGCGGTAATTGCTGCTTTCAGTTGGCGATGAAAACGTTCAACAAGACCGTTAGCGGCTGGATGGTAGGCGGTTGTTCGCAGATGACCACAGCCGAGTAAACGATTGAGGGCTCGAAAAAGAGCGGAATTGAACTGAGGACCTCTGTCTGTTGTGATCGTGGCTGGGGTGCCAAACACAGATATCCAGGTTTCAACGAAGGTCCGCGAAACAGTTTCGGTGGAAATGTCTCGTAAAGGTACTGCATGAGGCCATCGTGTGAAACGGTCGACACAGGTCAGTAAGTACTGGAAACAGTTGGATGGAGGAAGTGGTACAACGAGATCAAGGTGCACATGTTTAAACCTAGCGTCGGGTAACGCAAATGTGCCAGGTACGGTGATCGTGTGTCGATGTATCTTGCTAGTCTGACAAGTGACACAATGCTGCGCCCATCTTTGTATGTCGGAACGCATATTGTGCCATTTGTAGCGGTCAGTGGTTATCTTGACCGTGGCTCGGATGCCAGGGTGGGAAAGACCATGCAGGTGATCGAAAACAAGTCTGCGGAACTGTTGCGGAACAAAAGGTCTGGGCTTTCCGGTCGACAGATCACAATAGACTTTGGAAGCGGAATTAACAATAGGCAGTTGAGAGAATTTCAAGGAAGCGTTTGTCTTCAAGTCCGCGAACTCAGGATCTTCTTCTTGGTGAGCCGCAATATCCTCGAAGTTAATAGTTTGGCGTGAGAAATGATGGAGATCGATACGAGACATAGCGTCAGCAACAGCGTTGTTAGTGGCATCAACATGACGAATGTCTGTCGTGAATTGTGATATGTAGTCTAGATGACGGGTCTCACAAGGTGAAAATCGATCGGAGGAACCGCGGAAGGCAAAGGCTAGCGGTTTGTGATCCGTTAGGATAGTGAAGGTACGTCCTTCAAGTAGATGTCGGAAGTGCTTAATGGCAAGGTAAATAGCCAGAAGTTCGCGTCCGAATGTGCTGTATCGAGTTTGAGCAGGCTGAAGCTTTTTGGAGAAAAAGACAAAGGTTGAGGTTGGTTGTTGATCAGCTGCTGTAAAACGGCACCAACGGCAGTTTGTGACGCATCAATTCTGAGAACGAGAGGTGCATCAACATCGGTTTTCATGTGGCTAAGCGCGGTGGCGTTGGATAATGCCTGCTTGATCTTATCGAATGCCACAATAGCTTCTGCTGTTGGCTCAAACTTTCGGGACTTGCCTTTTAGTAAATCTGTCAGGGGCTGAAGTAGCCGGGAAAAATCTGGAATGTAACGATTGTAATAGTTGACCATCCCGAGGAAATGACGCAAAGTTTTGAAGGACTGAGGCATTGGGTAATCCGCGATTGCCTGCGTCTTTTCGGGGATTGGGCGAATACCATTGTGGTCGATTCGGTGACCGAGAAAATCGACACAGGATTGGCCGAAAATACATTTATCAACATTAATCGTCACGCCATACTGAGCAAAACGCTCGAAGAGCAGACGGAGATGTGACAGGTGTTCCTCATCGTTCGAACTGGCGACGAGAATGTCGTCGCTGTAGGCGAAGACAAAGACTAACCCTCTTAGGACTTGGTCAATGAACCGCTGAAAGGTTTGAGCAGCGTTTCGCAATCCGAAGGGCATACGGACAAATTCATAGAGACCAAAGGGGGTAGTAATAGCGGTCTTTGGAATGTCGTCAGGAGCAACAGGAATGTGATGGTATGCACGAACTAGGTCGATTGTAGAGAAAACAGACTTTCCGTGCCACTTGCTAGAAAAATCATGGATATGGGAAATTGGGTATCTATCGGGAACAGTGACACTTTTGAGGGCACGGTAGTCGCCACATGGTCTCCAATCGCTGGTCTTCTTGGGCACCAAATGAAGCGGAGATGCCCAACAGCTTTTGGAAGGGCGTATGATCCCAAGGTTAAGCATGTGTTCGAACACTCTCTTGGCCGCTTGTAGTTTGTCCGGTGGAAGGCGTCTTGGCTTGGCAGACACAGGAGGACCGGTTGTGACGATATGGTGACAGATATCGTGCTTGGGCTCTAGAGTGCCGTCATCTGCTTTAAGGAGGGAGGGAAATTGTTGCAGCAATGATGAGCAGCGTGACTCTTTAGGCAGAAGTACATGAAGCTTAATGGAATTAACCGTAGCGAGCTGTCCGGAAACAGTTAATGATGTAGTATCATCTCATAGTTTGCCACATCGCAGGTCTACGACCAGGCCGAATTTGGTGAGAAAATCAATACCAATGATGGGCTTCTGTACATCGGCAATAAGAAAGATGAAGGTGAAATTTCGTCGCAAACCAAGATTAAGTGTCAGCAGTCTCTGGCCATACGTCGCGATCTTGGTTTCGTTAGCTGCCTGTAAGGTAATTCCGGATGGTTGCAGAACACGTTTTTCTAAGGATCGCGGTATAACGCTCACCTTTGCGCCAGTATCAACCAAAAAATGAAGTTTGGTGGTGGAATCGAAAACGTACAAGAGGCGACTAAAGGTTTGGCCAGCAGCAGCTGTCGCCATCACTGGCTGGCATTGTCGTTTCCCTGCCGGGAATCCAAAAACGTCTTCGGGTATTTACAATCTGGACGACAATTACGAGCAGCATCGCCGAAACGGCGGTGGTATAAGAGCCACGTCAGGCCACATCTAGAATATTACTCTTTTATATGCAGCAATCTACGTAAGTCGGACCGTGTTCCGCTTGAGAAAGCTCAGCGACGCTTTACGAAGATGTTGACTCCACCACAGCAAGCGCTGAATTACCGACAAAGGTGTGAACACCATAAAATTCAGCCCCTATGGCAAAGGCGCATTATCCTTAACATGTGCTTCTTACACAAGCTAATTCATAGCAAGTTGCACAGTAATATCACTTGTCTTAAACTAAGGAGCGCGTCTGAATCGAGACTCCGAAACAGGGGCCATTCCATTACTCCGCTAAAGGCAAAGAAGAGACTGCGGTCTCGTTTCTTCTTGGTTGTCTACGTGAACATATGGAACCGGTTGCCTCTCAGAATAAGAGAAATCCAAAATCTGCAGGTCTTCAGGAAGGAGATACAAAAATTCCTATGTTTTGGCAATCTACAAAGCATCTTCCATATCTGCGATTCGCAAGACCACTTCTTTGAAACTGGCCCTGATATAGCTTGAGGACGCCCACGATGTAGTGCAAGACATCTAAGCACCTTCAGCTCAAAACTCATCCACATTCATTGTGGTTACTGTTCTAGCACCTAAGAGACTTTAACGGTATCCGTCGCACCCATTTTCCAGGGTTTAAGAATAGCAAACTGAATACAAGATGATCTTATTCTTCACCGACCTCTTCCTTCAATCCTTATTTCTTATCAACATCTTCATCCCTTCTCTTCAGACTTTTTCACTTTTCAACTTCTTGACCACTGGATCCGTGGAAAAAGTATTAGGCTTATGACCTCTATGGTACCCCTAGTAAAGGCATGCTACCAGACCTAAGCCTTGCATAGAATGTTGAAAACGTTTACTGCTGCGGCTGCACCTAAGCGTAGCATTAGAATTGTCCAAAATCGTCTAAATGCCGGATTTAAATGAACCTTTATGTGTCTTCCTAGATGTCGGTTGCCAGCGGAACCTAATAGAAGCTTTTTCATTAAGTCTGATCACTAGTTACTATACTCAGCAGTTTCCAAACACTATCAGTAGTTACACCGCAAAATAAAAAATATATCTTTCTTAGTGTTGACAAAGAGCGCACTTTAACAGTTCTAGGCCCAAGAATCAGATATTTTGCTCTCCACTTACTCTCTCTTGACCCCATATACTTAGCTTTATCTGGTATACATGTGCCTTTCGCTATTGGCAACACTAGTAGACAGGCATAATGGAAATCAGATCCTCTTATTTAACTGCTTTTGCTCGTAAAACACTCGCATTTTCAGATTTCATTTCACTGGCACGAAAGCTAACCAATGACAGAGAGGCCCCTGTCAGACTGTCAGGCTAAAGCACCAGAAACTTTCCATCACCACTTTTCTTCTCTTGGCCGCCCGTGTGTCATTTATATTTTAGCTGGCTCCAAAGCCTACCATTCTTTATGCGTAATGGCGGGTGAACGACCAGCTCCCACTGCTTTTTGTTACTATTCTACTCCTGATTTACCTTATCGCTCTTTGCCTAGAGTGCTAGAACAGCTCTTGCCAGGAAAATCACAAAAGAAATAGTCGGTGTGACATTAGAGTGCCAGTTAACATTGCCATCTGGATGAACACCGCCGGCACAATCTTCGGAACTTAAAAATGGAGAGAAATAAATCGAAATTCATCAAAGAGCTGCACAATAGTGTGCATCTACACATGAGGCATAACAATACCTCAAGTATAAGCAAGCTCAACCACCAGAAGTAGAGTTGTTAAAGCCCAACCAGTGTAGACCAAAACGGATTTCACGCCCAAATGCAATTGGCTAAATTTTACTAAATTTTCCCATGCTCATTTCTTTATTATTAGTGACAGGCTCCCATAGCTCACTGATGTTAGAGACAGAGCCTCATTGATATAGAAAATCGGCTCTAAGGGATAAATCTTGTGATGTTTAGCTAAGTAATGTGTGTATTTTGCAGGCCGAAATCTGTCAACGGATCTGAAAAATCCTCTGAGTTACTCAGGTAGATCTGGCTCATGCGGCCTTGTTGTAAGCTTTAGAAAAGCTTAGAGGCTTAAAAAATGCTAAACTCTATTTTACTGGTTGCTTATGTGGCTCAGTATCCCCTGAAAATGGTATGCTGTGGCCTTCTAACCGTGAGTTAATTACAAGCTCCCCTGAATTCCCTTGTAGATATAATATTCCTTGCTGGATTTCTAGCGTTTTCGCGCAAGCTCATCCCTTAATTGCATATATTTTTCATGCTTGCCTGCAAAGTTTACTTTTCGGCCACCTGCGCAGTCCGTAGTTGTCGCAGGGTATAACGGGCTAATTAGAGCATTTCTGGATAGCTATGCCTATCTAGAACATACACCGCTTCCCTTCTTTTTATATTTTCTTTTATTTTTTCTGCTATCTGCCTGCAAAGCAGAAAGCCATTTTAGCGAAAAATAAAAATGGCCCTATTCGTAGACCATCGTTTAATTGCGAATAACTCGCAAACTGCTGCACGCATGGTGTTGCTTTTACGTTCATCGTATTCAGGCGCTAAAGCTGGTCCAGACCAGTGTAATTTTGTGCTACTTTAAGCAGTATTCTAACTGTAGAAATGCTTTTTCTTTTATCTGAGAATAACTCAGGTTGAAATTTTGCGCCGGAGAGCAATATCAGCGTAATAAAATTAGTGCTTTTTTTGTTAATTGGTATTTTTCTACTGAAGCACGCAGATTTATTTTCTCTCTTAACAAATTGCTTCTATTTATGTCTGCATTTTTCGGAATTGTTTTTACTTTTCGGATGCTTTATAATCCCTTCATTCATTTCTTCCATGTGCGCAACGACAATTGGGGCAACTGAGTGGCCAATTATTGTGCGATCAATTTAAAGTGAACTTGTGGCAAATTGGATTCTGTTCCAAGGAGTAAAGGCGAACTACACCTCGGCGAAGTTCTCACAATAAAATACAAGGAGCTCAATATCGCCCGAAGGAACCAGAAAAATGTCAAGGTGGGCGCCTGCGACCCAGTAGCTGTATACTAAACAGTGCCAATGCATTTGCAATTGCTAACGATGAACATATATTTTGCCAAATTCCATGCAAGAGCATCGGATAAATGTAAGCATTGATCTGAACCCTTTAGGGTGCAGCCTCTAGCAGGATTGGAAATATACCTATTTATTTAGTATGGTCGCAATCGGCTGGTGCAAGGTTGACTACGGCGGCCACTTCTGGAGTTGAATCTACGGTTAGCAGGTCGTTCACGACCGATGTGAAACACAACGAGTTCTAACCGAGAGAGTCGTTCACTGATATCTTCAAGTGCCGTACTGCCAGATGGACTAGTGGAGCTCGGTCCAGTCACATTATTCACAGCAGATTTAAAGAAGCGTTCATGGACTTTGTCAGCCCCTTCGGCTAGTTTGTCCAACGGAAGCTCATCAGCAAGAACTGCTAAAATTGCCGTGGTGTTTGTTGGAAGACACTTAGTCCAGATCTGTCGGAGGATGGAATCAACCAGGGTCGAGGAACCCACAAGTGAATGCATGCGCCGGAGGAGTTGAGACGGACTGCGGTCTCCAAGCTCTATGCCTGAAAGTAGCATGTGCAGTCGTGCTTCATCGGAAGCCGTAGTGCGTTTTAGAACGGCTGATTTGAGCTTGTCATACGGCGAATCAGTCGGCATCGGATAAAGAATATCGATCACCTCCGAGGCCATCTGTGAAGGAAGATGAGCGGTGACGTATGAAAACATCGATGGTTGCGAAGTGATCTTTCGAAACCGGAAGATGGCCTCCACCTGAATAAACCAAACACGAGGCTTTGAAACATCAAAAGTAGGTAACGAAAAGCCAATTGAGTTTTCACACGGTTCAAGGGGGGCAGCGTAGTCAGACATAAGGAAAAAAAGAGAAAAGTAATAAAAAAAATTAAATGGGCGGGGTCACCAAATATAGTGTCTGACAGAGAGTTAGAACCGCTGCGAATAGGACCTTAGCACGATTGCTCACGGTCAGGTTACAAAGGTGAAAATCAGCAAACCTGTCCGATGACACGAACGGAGTAATCGCACGCTGATCGTAAATAGAGATCCGACAACCGATGCGAAGCACACGCACAACACTCGAAGGCTGCACAACGTCACCGAAACCAGAAGACGAACGAAATTCGAAGAAGAGTATCTATCTTGTAGTGAGTTAAAACAAATATACAAAAATTGACGGAAGATAGCATAGGAAGTTACAAGGAAAAATGTGAAGAATTTATAAACACTACAAGCTTGCCAAAAGCTGTCGTCGATGCGGAGACGGATGAACATTTCTAAACGACGGTTAGATGCCCGCTCTCTGAGTGCGCATGGATTCTGCTGCCCACAATACAACCATAGCGATCATCTGCTGAACCATGTCCCGCAATGATCCCAGCAAGCCTCGCAATGTCCGGGAAGTTACGGAGCTGACAAAGGAAGTTCCTTTTGCTCTCTACTAACCAGTGAACCAATGAACCAATGACATTGCAATAGACGGCAACGTTGCTGACAATCCATCCACTGGAGTCTGTCACTCGGGCATAAAGTCGCACAACCTACCGGCCAGTCCAGGTAGCATTGCTGGCTGTCCTCATGAACCAATCAAAGTGAAGAAAAATAGGGTGCGGAAATACCAAAAGTTCTCTGCTAAACCCAGAGAATTAGTCGCCACGGCATCGAAAAAGATGCCGTCTCTGACAGTCGTAAAGTCGTCTGACGATTG
Organism: Dicrocoelium dendriticum; assembly: GCA_944474145.2. Taxonomy (NCBI): domain Eukaryota; kingdom Metazoa; phylum Platyhelminthes; class Trematoda; order Plagiorchiida; family Dicrocoeliidae; genus Dicrocoelium; species Dicrocoelium dendriticum. Next base: position 119,849,362 of record OX104063.1, on the reverse strand, counting down.
TACTCAGAACTTTCCGAAGATGCTGACGGTCTGGGCCGCCAGTGAACCAGCACGTTCTCACCCTGGTAACACATGTCCAAGTCCTGTCCAGTTCAGCATTCTAAACGTTCCTATGAGAGCATTAGGCTAAACTGGACAGGAAGTATTACCGTGAGACGGCTAAAAAGGGTTCCTGTCCAGTTTACGTTGGACCAATGAAGATGATGCTAGCGTTGACCAATAGAAATTCACCACTATGCGTGACAATCCGGCTGGTCCAGATCCCGTCATTGCCTCCCATGGGTATCCGAATACGGACAACACACTTGAACGCACTATGCGCCTAACGAATATATGGACGACTCGGACCTAGTGTTCACCCGGTACCAGTTGCGGTAGTTTCTGGACTTGGGAACCCACCTAGGCGGCGACTCAAAGCTGTTGGTCAGAAAAGGAAACCGTTCTTACCGCGCACCTGACATCACAAGGCGAAAGAAAATTAAAACCGAGGTATAGGAATGCTATATATATACATGAAGGGGTGCAGTACAAAGAACGTTAGTAGCAGAAAGCGGCATAGTCAATATTCTTAATCTGCTTCCGCGAGTGTCAACGTAGGAGGCTAAAGATGCGCCTAAGGAAGCAGGGGACTCACCTCATTCGTACTGCATACTTTAGTTTGCTCAACCGGCGGTCTTTTATGTCGTGCAGAATGCAACCACGTTTTGATGTGCCGTGTAATGTCAGCATCCGAGGCTGCATCACCCATGCGTTGCCGAATGAGGCCTTGGTAGTTTTTATGGATTACTGTATTTCAACCTACCATGTACAAGGCCGTTCATATTTGTTCGCCTGAATGCAAAGGAACCTCTAGCGCCGGAGTAATTTATCTCCGCGGCAACTGATCTTGTCATTAGCCGCTCCATGGTACCCCGGACGATGAGTTGTATGTTATCATCGTGCACAGCACATAAATGGTTGACCTAAAGTAGTTGAATAATAAGACAAACTTACGACTCTGATTTTGAAATCGGGGTCCTTCAGCCGTTCATCATATATCTTTAGCTCACTGAGAGAGATGAATGACAGAGATAGTCCCGGCGCAACACTTTGGGATTGTCGTTGTAGCATTTGCAACATCGCTTCGGACATGCGACGATGGCCGACCAATTCTGATCGAATGAGACACAACTCATCTAAAAATAAGGCTGAGTGCAATGCAATACATCTGTGGCGTCTTACATTTTATGGCCTGCAGTTTGTGCAGCACATCCAGATTGCTTGGTGGGACGTCAGCAGTAACCGGTGGCGCGATTACTATTTAATAGGGGCAGTATGAAATCGATACTTACGGTTGCTTGCTGATGGTCCTGGATGTGACGGACTAACGCCACTGAACAGAGAGGAGGGCGCACGTGCTTAGGTTGCTGCAGAAGGCCTTTTGGGTTTGCTTGGACGCGCGGCATCCTCGTCATCGGAGCTCGAACGGACGGGCCGGCGTCTAAGGGGAAATTTAAAACACAATACTCACATTGCAAGCTTAGCTGGAAGGCCCATGGGAATTGTATCGTCTGTCGATGCCAGCATTCCGCGCTCAGATTGCCGTTCCATTTCTCGGGCATGCTGGAAGCTAACTAACGAGGTGGGTTAATATAAGAGAAATACTTACTCGTGCTAACGATTATAAACACGGCAGTGCTGACCACATCGACATCCGGCGCAGTGTGAGTTTTCACCGCTGCATAGTAGTGCGTACCCCGCACTGAAGGTATTTGAGCGTCCGAACCTTCTTCCCTAAGCCAAGTGTTACTGACAATAGTTATTAAATCCGCGGAGTCAAGGAGTTTGACAACGCCGTATCCTTGAAAAGCCATCATTGCTGAAAAAGAAAGACGTTAGTAGTTAAAGTGTATAACTATGTGGCATAGGGTAAATTACAAGAAAATCGTTCATGGGTAAAGCAATGCACTTAAAGAGAATATGACAGACAGAGAAGGTACATACCTCAGTCGACAACTGCGATGCACGGAAGATGTACGCCGTTGAGGAATCCATGCTATGCGTGAACAGACTACGGAGATTCATAAATTCCCGGCATTGCACGACAATGTTCCCGGACACATTCACAGACACATCCGTCAGTACTCTGGGTTTGGCATCGATGATGACCACGTTATCCGGCTTCACAGTGGAAAACAAAATGCCGTGCAAACAAAACGCCTTCTGACCCTTATATGTGCACATCTCTACATTCCCAACGGTGCTTGTGTTGCTGGAAGTAGGAGGAAGCTGTTCCTCTTCCGACGTACGCCGCACGATTTGAGCAACCGGACGCGGGGGATTGTGAATCATGCGCTTGATGGAAAACAAGTGAGACTCGAACGGAAATGCTGAGAAGCTGTCTAGAGTCCCCATCTTTCGTACGTCAGCGGGAAGATGAACCAGTGAGTGCACGTTCCATGTCATCTCACTGGGACCATAAAGATCAAAGTAATCATGTAAAAATACATGAATTAAAGGAACAAGGAAATCAAATAAGGCAGTGTGAAGGTGAGGGTGGCACATGATATTAATAGCAAATGAGAGATCTAGAAAGTTTTGATAGAAAGCGTCAGGCAATACCCCAATTAAACAAGCTGGTCCGGCGTATAGCAAAAACTGACGCAACTCAGTTGCCTTCCAAGATCGGTATTCATCCAGTGATCGAAGCTTACGTGGAAAGTCCGATGTCCAGGAAGGCCCAAACTCATGCAACCGTTCGTTTGCTAAAATCAATCGCTCTCTGCGCAGTCGAAATCCCCTGTCCACGGGCGAAGTAAGCCAGTTTTTTATCATTCTGCGCATAACACCCAAACATACTGAATGCATATAGTCAATTAGGAAGTCCTCAAGCAAATCGACATTCAAAGCAGCAAAAGGCGACGGTTGGCTATCATTCCTTCGAACGGATGCATCAGTCCGTAGTGTGCTATCAGTAAGTGGGTACGTTACCTTGCGGCTCATATACTCACCACGTTGGGTGCATTTGTCACAGCTGTAATAACCCGAATGTTCTTTTTTTCTTTTCACATAGGCGCGTGCAGGGGTATCACAGATAACGGCTTTAAGCTTGAATAATCCTTGGCGTTGCATAGCACGTATCTCATTAATTGTGTCGTACAAGTAATCGTCCACGTCATTCGGCTTCGAAGTCCCACCATAAACACCAACAATGAATGGCTTCGTGAGCACTGGCTTTATGACACGGCACAAGATTGGCCATACATGCATCTTGGATGCATTAAAAGGATTAAACCCGTCGATATGCAACTGATAGTCAACAGTGTCATCAGCGGCGAGCGAAATAGCAGAGCATGCACGCTGTAAACCTCTTAGCAGACCTACGTGACCGTAAGTTCCCGGTGAAACAACGCGAATGCGGGAGGTCCGTGGGGTGCGGATCAACGTCCGGTAATCCTTTGGCAACAAATGGCATCCACGGCCGCACAAGGCACAACAGTGGACGAAAAAAAGACGCAGGTACTTGAGATTTTGCGATCAATTTTCTCAAGTTATGTACCAATTCATCGGGGTCCCTGTCATCTTCACTGCGGTTGATAACGTGTGCAGGTGGCTCAACTGTGTAAGCAATCATAGTTCAGATATGTTAAAGATGCTCTTACTTCTCTGTCGTTTAGCTTCTGACAACAGAAGCACCTCTTCGTAGCTGAATCCTGATGTCATTCTTTTCGCTGCACGGTAAATGGTGCTACGAGACGGAAAATGTGCAGTTAATTGATAACTTCGTCGACTGACATGCTGAAATGGAACACCTACGTATCAAACAATGTTTAACCGAAATACCTGATAGGTACACCTGCGGCAACGCAGTTTCAAGGAAGCTAGACATTAGCGCAGAACGAAGCAGTATTGTAACGGAGTTCCTGGAATGGGGTACCGGCGGGAGCTGGAAAACGGGCACGGAACGAATCAACGGCGGTAGAAAGCAGCACGGTCAATCACAGCGGACACACGACGCGAGAAGTACACACAGCAACCGGGCACTCACAGAATCGCAATACGCAAGCGTGACACGGGCAAAACGAGCAGACACGGAGGAAGCACGTTTATCCACAACAGGAAAATACAGAGGAGTGTACAGGACCTTGATAAGACAATCAAAACAAAAAGGGAATGTCAGAGTTTTTGGGTAGGTAAAGTGCCTTCGCACGTTTTCATATGTCTGCGGTTTCTCGAGAATCTGCAAATGAAAGAGAAAAGAAAGAGATCATTTAAGTAGTCTTTAAAACGACCCATGGCGGTTTCGATTTCGTTACAGTATCAGCGGCCAAGGTTACGAAACAGAAAACGGTCAAATAAAAAGACCTGCAGATGCATTTAAACCGCTGGGGTTATGGTCAAATAATAGCAATCATAATGCATATCAACTATTAATTTATTAACAAATGTCAAACTAAATGCAGTTAGCTGCAAGTAATGCATTAATACCTGAAGTGCCCATCTGTCCAGTTTATGTCCAGGTTGCTACGTTTAGCGTTGCGTTTGTGCTACCAGGGCACGAAGTGCTGGCAACTGCTCAATGCGATACAAAGTCAACGGCCCCTGCTCCAGTGAACCAGAAGAAGAAGCGGACTAGATCTGCTCGTCAAACTTTGAAGGGGCTTGAAGACGGGAACCTCTCTTTGCACTAACGCGGTTAAATTTGAATTTCTGTGGTGCCAATTGGTACACCCATTTTGCGGCGTGAATGAATTGCCCTCATAATGCTATGGATAGGTAGCATAAATTAATATAAATCGTTTAGTAGTACTACATAGGATGTGATGTGTAAACATTTTACTGAGGTAAAGTTACTGAACTAAGGAAGGCCGAGATGGTGGCGGAAAATCAACAGATGGGAATGTGCAGAAAATGCGGTCAACAGATATGCCGGTATTTCTGATAACGTAACGCATTAAAATGTTGCATTTATTGAAACCGCAACTAACCGTGTACTGTAAACAGGAATCACTTTTAACAATGGTGTAGATATAAGGTTGAGAAAGCTGCATGGAATTTTAGTCTCACTAACAATGCTCACGGAAGATATGAAATGCGAGCTTCTAAAGCAAGACATGTAGAAAGGTTATTCCGAATGATGGGAAATGCATAATTAATACGTTTGAAACTTACTTTGGATGTCTTGAAGGTAACCTGTAAGTCAATGTGAATTGGTAAATCGTAAGAAGTTCGAAAGGAGTAAGGGGGATAACGAGGGCATCTCTATGTGCATAGTTGAGGAAATACGTAATGAAATAACCAAATTTAATACGGAATGTAGGATAACGGGTATATTACGTTACCGTAATGCGTAATCTGTAAATGGTTACTTATAAACGATCATGAGGTGATAGGGATTAATTATTCTTATCGGTGAAAGTGAATACTAATTGTGCGAACGGTTTGTTGTTAGTTTTAGTATGTTCGTAAGTGTTACGCAAGTAAGGGTCATGTGGAACATGTTCATCTTGCGAAATAAATCTGTTAACGGCGTATAAACTGGGGTGATTGTACGCGTGATTATGAAATGCAAATGTGGGTATTTACACACATATGCCTATTTACGTATATAAATTTGCAAGCAGCTGCGTTAATGTTCAACATATCTGTGTATGGATGTATATATATTTATTTAATAGTCCGTGTACTGCTATATATATATGTATAGCGGTATACCTATATATATACATATATACCTCTATATATATACCTCCGTATGTATATATACATCTATATATGTATCCTGTGGCTTGCCACAGTGACAGGCAAATCCGAAACCGGATGCCGCCAACCATATATGTATCTGGCGGATACGCCGAGACTGGATGAGACGCAGAGAGCACTTGCTCAGCTGCGAAACGGCAAATGTGCCGGAGGTGACGGGATCCCACCTGAAGTATTGAAACACGGTGGACCCGCGTTGTTGACTGCGCTGCACCACTTGGTGCAACGCGTGTGGATTGAGGAGGAAGTGCCTTCTGAGCTGAAGGATGCCCTTGTGCTACCACTGCACAAGGGCAAAGGTAGCAAGCAATGTTGCACGAATTATCGTGGCATCAACTTGCTGAGTTGTGTGGGCAAGGTGATTGCCCGAATCCTGCTCAATCGCCTCGTGAGTCAGATTGTGGAACCAAACGTGGCGGAAGAGCAATGTGGATTCCGTTCGGGTCGCAGCACTATAGATATGGTGTTTGCGGCTCGTCAGTTGCAAGAGAAGTGCAGAGAACGACACCAGCCTTTGTACTCGCTTTTTGTTGATTTCACCAAGGCATTTGATACGGTGAACCGCGAGGCACTGTAGCTGGTGTTGGGTAAGTTTGGTTGCCCGCGTAAGTTTGTAAGTTTAATTGAATGTCTGCACAGTGGTATGCGAGCGAGGGTGCAGCTGAGTGGAGAGACCCCTGATGACTTTACAGTTGTCTCTGGTGTGAAGCAAGGCTGTGTCTTAGCTCCTGCCCTGTTTAATATATATCTTCATGCAATGTTGGCTTGTGCTTTTGATGTGGCTTGTGCTTACGGTGTTCGTGTGGAGCACCGTATTGATGGTGGGTTGCTGAACATCCGTCGTTTCGGTGCGAGAACTCTAGTCTGTGAGACAACTATCCGTATGTTGCTGTTTGCTGACGACTGTGCGTTGTTTTCACACAGCGCGGATGAGTTGCAGCACATGACTAGTGCTCTGGCTTCGACAGCGGCCAAATTCGGGCTCAGCATCAACACAAGCAAAACTGTCTGTCGCTTTCAGCCTTCACCGGAGGCGCCATCTTCAATATTGCCGCAAATCAGCATTGGTGCTGAAGTATTGGAAACCACCTCCCGCTTCTGCTACCTTGGGAGTGTAATGTCGACTGATCAGCAGCTACACGTTGAGTTGCGTAATCGCGTGTCGAAGGCGGCAGCGGCATTCGGGAAGCTAGAGTACCGAGTGTGGAACAACCATCAGCTTAGCATTGACACGAAGCTGATGGTGTACAAATCCATGGTACTGTCCGTTCTTCTATACGGCAGTGAAACGTGGACGATGTACCGGCGGGATGTGCGATATCTCGAGCGGTTCCATCAGAAGTGTGTGCGACGAATTTTGCGGATCGGCTGGGGCGCCAGAGTTGCAGACACGGAAGTGTTGCACCGAAGTGGGATGTATGCAGTGGACGGCATACTTTTACTGCGACACCTGAGATGGCTCGGTCATGTGAGCCGTATGGATTCGACGCGGATACCGAAACAACTTTTATACGGTCAGCTGAGTGTAGGGAAGCGGCATGCTGGGAAACCAAAGTTACGTTACCAGGACATGATTAAAGTGAGCCTCACACGTTCTAATCTTGATTGCAGATCATGGGAATCGAAGGCGGTTGATCGTGGTGCATGGCGCGATCTAATCACGAAGGCAGTTGCTGAGGTGCGGGAGAAAGCCCTCATGCATGCAGAGAAGAAGCGGCAGTTGCGGAAGCGGCAAGCACCGATGAATTGTACTCCATCGGCATCGAGCGCATTGTGTTGTAGAACATGCGGTCGCGAGTGCCTTAGTCAGGCAGGCCTAGTGAGCCATGAGAGAGGTCACTCGGGACCACTGCCGAAGCGACGACGGGTCCCGCAGTGAACGTAGGCAGCACCGGCGCAGCGTTTGTAGGCACGCTGAATTCGATTTACTAACCGCGTGCTTGCATGCGAAGTCTCTTTATTTCAGGTGGTGGGTTTTCGGTTCTCTCCTAATGCCTTTCTTTCTTTCTCATATAAATGTCTAGTGGGCCATGCGCTGTGTCATTTGGGGCCACTACAGAAGCGACGACGGGTCCTGCAGAGAATTACGACGAGCCGGCGCAGCGTTTGTAGGCACGCTGAATTCGATTTACTAACCGCATGCTTGCATGCTAAGTCTCTTTATTTTAGGTGGTGGGTTTTCGTTTCCCTCCTAATGCCTTTCTTTCTTTCTCAAATAAATGTCTAGTGGATAAATGTCTAGTGGGCAATGCGCTGTGCCATTTGGGGCCACTACAGAAGCGACGACGGGTCCTGCAGAGAATTACGACGAGCGGGCGCAGCGTTTGTAGGCACGCTGATTTCGATTTACTAACCGCGTGCATGCATGCTAAGTCTCTCTATTTCAGGTGGTGGGTTTACAGTTTGTGCCTAATGCTTTCCTTTCTCATATGAATATCTCATTGTACTCTATTCCATTAACTTGCACACATAGCTTCAGCCAATTGTATTCGATTTCCAAAACATTTTTGTGTTCGTGGCATTCCGTGAACTATACTTCCTGACCTCGTGCACTTAGCTAGGATTTGTTTGTAAACAACTTATGACAAATGCTATTTAATTAAGGTTTATGTCACCGTTTCCTTATGCATTAATCGAGTTTTTCTCTTCTTCTTTCTCTCTCTCAAGTGTTTGGCTGTTGTTTGATATCCCCGGTGTGGCTGCGCTTGATGTGCATGTTGACAAGGTGCCTACCTGTCTATTACCCACTACATCGTCCATACTGGCTCCAGGAGACAGTTGGTCGTTGCTGGAGGGGACGGAGTACACGGTCCTTGTGGCCGTGTTAGGATCAATGAGTGGTTCCATGCACTCAGTATGGAGCGGACTACGGTCCAGCCACCGCCTTGTGTGCGCTTGATTCCCAAATACAGTGTGCTTGTGCTTGCCTGTGAAGGAGTGTGGGCCGGCTCCGTTGATGAAACGTGGCCCCCATCCGCATGCCTCCCGGTCTTATTCCTTCGGGTTTACACTGGATATGGGGTATGTGGTTGGAGCTGTGGGTGGTGCAGCGCAAGCCATCCATGGTCCCTCTGTAGGCGCAGGCGTCCTGTGGCTTGCCACAGTGACAGGCAAATCCGAAACCGGATGCCGCCAACCATATATGTATACCTATATACCTATATCTATATACCTATATACCTATATAGATATATATGTATACCTATTTACGTATATAAATTTGCATGCTCCTGCGTTAAAGTTCAACGTATCCGTTTATGGACGTACATATCTATTTATAATTATAAATATATATATATATGGCAATATAAGTTATAATTATAAATATATATACATATGTATATATACATATACATATATGCCCATATATATACATATATACATGGCGGTATATAAATATATATTTATATAAACCTATATATATATATGTAGTGCGTATGCATAGCTTAACCGATATTGGGTTCATTGGGTTCATTGGGGTAGTAGAGAGCAGGAGGGGAAATCCCTTGTCAGCTCCATCGCTTCCCGATCATTGCTGGGATGCTCGTCATTGCGCAACGGGAACTCCGGAGAGGCCGTCGCACTCGTAGCTGAAGCAACACGATCCCGGCATATTCAACAGGTGTGTATCAAGCAGTCGTTTGAAGTAATCCTCTGTCTGTGCATCAACGACTGTCGGCGGTAACCGGTTCCAATTATTCACAACGCGAGTGGATATATGTATGTAATCATGCATATGTAGTTACGTACATTTCAAAAGGTCCATTACACGGCATACAAAAATACGCTATCTCTCTCTCTCTTTCTATATATATATATATATATATATATATATATATATATATATATATATATATATATATATATATATATATATATATATATATATATATATATAATATATATATATATATATATATATATATATATATATATATATATATATATATATATATATATATATATATATATATATATGAAATGCCGATTACGGCGACAGCTTATGACTTAATATATGAAGGTGCTATATTCAGCTTGGAATCTGAAGGCCTTCCAAATTATTCCTGTTTGCTTAGCAATTCGCAACGAAATCCACCTAGAAGGACCTAAGTAAATAATCCCCTTCACTAACACCAATAATAAATGATAATCATTGCGTTGGTCGTCGCTGAAGGGGACGGAGTGCATCGTCCGCGTGACGGTGGTAGGCTCAAAGAATGGTTCCATGCAACCTGTGTGGAACGGGGTACGGTGCAGGCACCGCCTGGTGTACGTCTGGTTTGTACGATTTCGCAATTACGCTGGAATGCTTCCGTTCTGGTTGTTGAAGGATTGTATGCGGGCTCGGTTGATGATACGTGCCTCCAATCCGCATGCCACCCTGTGTTATTCCATTGGGTTTACACTGGATATGGGGTGTGTGGGTGGAACTATGGGTGGTGCAGCGCAAGCCACCCATGGTCCCTTTTGTATGCGCAGGCGTCCTGTGACTGTCCCCGTGGACTTCACAGTGACAGGCAAATCCGGATACGGACGCCGCCAAAGCAATCATGCATATGTGTGTACCACTTGCTAACTAGTTGACTGATATTTGTTGAGGAGGCGAGGAACGGCTTGACAGGCATGTTACGTATGCAGATGAGCATAAGAAAATATGAATCGATAGACATTTTTAAGTATTTGTATATGCATGTTGACATAAATGAAGACGTATATACATATCTAAATATACTGTTGCATAAGTGCATATCTCTATATACGGATAATTATTTTTGGCATGCATATATGTATACGTGTACATATGCAAGGATTTACTAAGGTGTTTTTTGTTAGACTAGCTACCGGGCACATGCGCCTACAGAGGGTCCATGAGTGGGTAGTGCATCGCAACATACGGTTTCAACTACGCACCCCGCATATGCAGTGTAAAAGGGCGGAAATCAGACCGCGAGGCAAGCGGATGAAAGGCAGCTTTTTTCTAGATAGCCGGCGCACACCCCTTAACAGGTGAACACATACACGCTGTATTTGTTGAATCAAGCGCAAACAAGTCGGTGCCTGGATGGTAGTGTGCTGTACACTGAGTGCATTTAACCGGTAATGGAGCCTCACACGGCCACAAGGGCTGTTCACCCCGTCAATTCCAGCGACGACCAACTGCCCCATGTAGCTAGTGTGGACGAGAAAGTGGATAAGAAACAAGAAGGCACGTTGTCGACATGCACAGGTAGCGCATCCACATAGTGATACCAAGTCCCCGTTAATCATTGGTATGTACGACATGAAATGAAATGAATTCAGTGATGCATACCGAAAGCTGGCATAACTGTTATCTAAATTCGCGTATGATGTCAATTGGTCTGCAAGTATATGGGGATAACGATTAAACGTACACGATGTAGTTAGAGATGATACAAACGCGACGAAGTTACGCAAGAGAAGCGCGATTACGAAACCCATGATGTCGCATTACTGGAGTCAGCATGACATTAATATGCACACCCACGCCGCATTATACACTCCGCAAAAGTGCCTGCAGATTTGTTATTCTGTCACTTAAGTGACACTGCGAAGGTAGTGCAATGTGGATGTAATGGAAGAAGGGCAGCATTACTGCATTACTTTGGTAGATGTCTCATACGACTCGAAGGAAGGATAACCGTTACTGTTAGTCATTAAACATAGGACCGTGCACTCAGCGGTATACGTAAGTCGGCAGATGACTTAGCCTGAGCAAAACGTAGGGGCACCTGGTTTGATATCTAAGTTAATGCCCCCGATGGAGCTAACGAATTCAACGCTCCGTGAATGGCAGGTTGAAAGCAGTAGTGATATGTTATCGATATGGTGTTCACAAGAGGTGATTACACTGTGCTATTGTGTGTCGCTGTGCATACCAGGGCGTCTCTGCCAGCTAAGTAGTGATATCAAAGCGATGGTACCTGTGACGATTTGTCACAGAGTAAGGACATCGCCGCTGCTGTACGTGTGGGGATAGGCTCCGGCATGGTGAAGTGTGCAAGTAATCAAGAATCATCACGGTGATTTGTGGCTACGGCATAATCCTATGCATGCATGACGATTGCATGCAGTTTGCTGTATTCCAAGAAACAAGCATTCTACCAATGGCTTGAAAAGTCAGCAGTCCTTTGGACTGCATTAACCCGTTCTAGTGATTATAATTGTTGCTGCAGACCAGTGGGTTTATTCCCAAACGACAGGGCACATACGATGCAGAAAGAGATTGTTACGGGGAGATTACTTGTTAGAAATACACTTATGCGTGTCATAGTGTTACGGTGCTAAACGTGAACCGTGGGTTATTGAATGTAAGCAAGCCACACGTCGTAATGGGATGTTCACAAAAGCTTACTTACCTTTTGTATTGCAGACGGTTTGGTAGACTTCGATGTATCCACAGTTGCACGAAGGGTGATGGGCCACACTGCAGGCGGATTATGTTTAAACATTCACAAATATCCCTGACCTGGTGGGTGAGGTGCTTCATGGCTCGTTACCCAGGAATGGAGCACGCTGAGAAGTGGTTTGTTCATCCGTGAAACAGGTGGGGGACCGTGACTGTGGAACTGCGTCAACAAGTAACTGCAATGGAAAGACGCATTAAGTGTTATGGCATATGGATGTCGATGACTAGCTACGGTGCGCACGTGATGACTTATCTGAGACGGTGTGGTAGATGGAGAATACAGGCATAAGGATACCATGAAATGGTTTATAAGAGGAAGGTGACCTCACGGATACCGGGAGACACGTGTGAGGTATATATAAGGTATGAATATATATATATATATATATATATATATAAATTAAATGGCGTATATCTCGGTTAATTTGCGGCATTGAGGCACGTTATCCGGGAATGGAAATTGTTCCCTACCATGGCACCTTCATCGCTGGCTTCATCACTGCACCGCAATGATATACATCCCATAGGAGACGGATCAGCAATAGATTTATCACTATTAGGTAAGGGTTGACAGCGGTAGGCATTTCGTATGTTAATTAAGTAGATAGGAAATATTTGGAACAACAGCTCACCACACCACTCCCATGACGCCGCATATGCACTTAATAAGCACCGGATACTCGGTGGAAATCTGCTGAAACTGGATAGAGCCCCGCTGTGAGGATTAACCTGGCATACTGCTAGCGTTTATGCGAGGAAAGAAACGCGTGCAAAATAAACAGGGAAACGAATGACATATGCGCAAAATATTTGAACCGACGCTACGTATTCCTTAACCCCGTGGTAACTTTATTCACATTCCTCACAGCAGTTGACATACTGTGGTGTGAAAAAATCATCAAAAGACGGCGTTAAGGAGGCTATTTGCAAGGGAAACAAGCATACAGATGAACGTTATACGTGAAAAGCCACGTTGAATGCTCATTGCTCGTTACATAGGCGAAACAAGTGTTATTAAAGTGACGGACGTATGGACCATTCAGAAATGTCCACCGCTGGGTGAGTGAGCGTGTATTTAGCTCAGAACCCACCAAGGGTTGAGAACCCTAATCGTTCTCCTGTGTAGGCGTGGGCAACGTGACATATCCTGCCCACGCAATACCATGAATCTTACCTCAAAGAGATTGCTGATGCTCTGGCCACCGCAGAGGATAATCAACGGTGCCCTATCTGCTGCATCTAGCTGGGTGGATAGGGATTTGGATGCTACTGTTCGGTAGACACGTAGCAGCGCTTTTACTTTATCAACATCGTCTACAGCCTGGGTACCGTCCTCCATGGTTAGACAGCAGACCACCTCTTAGAGAAGCCTTTGACTGCACATAACTGTTACAACACGTTTTTTTCGCAAATTTTGCCCACCTAAGCTGATATGAGTACTTCGCTTGCGGTTGCAACTTAATAGACTTGTTTCGACACCTTCTGTATGGCAGTCAACGTCGGAAGCCCCGAGTTTCTTGATATTTTCTGCACTGTGCATTGCGCCTCCGTATCGCTATATCAATTTCTCCTCCACCATTGTGGTTTCCCAAGATGTCTTCTGGAGCCTAGAGGAGCAAATTCCTTCAGCAACTGTACTAGTCCACTTTTGAGTAGAAGCCACCTATGTTTCAAAGTGGCCTTGTCCTGTTCCGGTACCCAAGTGATCTGAAGGGCTCCATCCCGCAGCTTCATAAAATGAATACGATTTAAATCCCTACCCATTTGACGGTTCTCCGCAAGCCTCCGTGTGTCCGGAGAAAAGGTCAAAACACAATGATCACTCTTACCTATGGGTGTCTCCACGCATAGGTCAATCAAGTGACCAGGTCTAGCGATCACGATATAAAGGGTTGAAGGGGTACTCCCAGTACGACTCCTAGTCGGAACATTGACGTATTGCTGGAACGCATTTACATGCATGCAATCTACTAGTTCCTTCGCTAGAGTACCCACCCTGTTTTCTGCATGCTGCCAATCAGCATGCGGAAGGCTTAGGTAACCGACGATCAGAAAAGTAGGTGCGGCGATTGCCGCCTGTATGAGTAACGTACCAAGATCACTGTATTCTTCCAGCGTGGATGATGGGCTAGGGTACAACACATACAGTGATCTGCAATCTACCGCATGCTGTTGCATAGCAAGATATCCCCTGAACGTTAGCAGAACTTATGGTAAATGGATCCTCGCAGTGTTTGTATTGGCACTTGATAAGCAAGAGTACTCCCACACCAGTCTGATACCCGGGCCTGTCAGCTCTGTAGCACGCGAAGTCTATAAGCCGTTCACCAATGAGGTCATCTGGAGAAAGCCAGGACTCCGACACAGTTGCCACATCGACATGCTCACAAGGCGTCACTAACTCCCCCCATTTGTTATGCACAATACAGCAATTAGTGTACCACACGCTTAGTCTCTCCGGACGTGGCTGTTTCCCCTCGGACGTATAACACAAGGTGACAACGCATTTGTTGTACCATTTCATTTCCATCCGCTGCCTGAGTCGATGAATCCACGCTGGGCTGCTGTAACGCATTACGGGATAATCCCTTTCCTGGCCTCGCCCATCTGGGCTTGCTGCATAAACTCCCAATGGGTATTCTCCCATTTACCTGAGTCCACCTAACAACATTTCATTTGGGATTTTCTGTACGGTCAAGATTAGGTATGGCAAGTAGTTCATTTGTCCCATCATTTTGTGAAATGGGCATACCACCCATGGACTTCGGTGGCTACACTATCCAGCATGAGGCGTCGATAGTTATTGAAAGCACCACCTGAGGTTACACTGCCACAGCTTCACTATCCTCCTCCGCCATACAGGTGTGATTGACATTTCCATCAAGAGCAAGTTTCTCCACAACGAAATGCACGCCACGAGTTATCTCACTGGCGCCTTGTGAATGGGGTTGCCCAGACCAGGTGACTGACCGTGCCACAAGACAGCAGTCACTACAGCTTCGCTTAAGTGTCTGCGTAACGTGAGGCTTACTGTCGTGAATTCCAGCGTGTGAATCTGAATCACATGGACTGGAATGATAGCGAAATACCTTGAGTGTTCCTTCTTGAGCAAGTCGTTGAGCCAGGAAATGATAAGGTGCTAGGCCTTGACAGATGTAAAAGGAAACACCGGAAACACCCTGATCAACCGATTACTGCCCACGTTCCCTGCACTAGGAGTCCCCGCTGTGGAGGTTACGTGAAGTATGGATTAAGTGGAAAGGAAATGGAAGATAAGGGGGAATGAAGGTCATGTAAATGACGGATAACACCGGACCGCATGCTGCAATTACAAAAACGAGCCTTTGATCACATTGTGCCAGGGAGATTCAGCCTCATGTGAAGCTGAAGCTCTAAATCACATAATATATAACCTTCAAAAGTTTTGTACAAAGCATGCAGCTCCGACGTTTACGGACCCATCCACTGCTGCTATGTTCCCCGCGCTGCAACCCATGTAGGGGAGACACGGGGACATAGAGCAGGGGTGGCCCTGAAAAGGGCCGTTGGGTCGTTCACGAAGACATGGAGGTAAACAATGGACAAGCTACACCAGATGAACGTGTTACGGCGACTTATTATCCCCATGCTGCAAACGGCTGAAAGGGAGAGGCAACGCTGTGGAACAAATGTCCTGAATGATCACGCCGCCTACCTGTGAGGATGAACACTTGCATGACATGCAGGAGGCAAGGCGTCTGAGTTGGCTCATGGACGTTGGGAAATGGAAAAGGACAGCGTGTGGCATGACACTGAACAAATGAAATAACAGTCATCATTCATGAACCGCTTACCTGTGAAGAAGTCGGATTAAATGTTCACGTGGCGTAGGCGATGCGCAGTACCTTTCTCAGTGCCGGTGCGAAATCTAAAGGGAATGGTGTGGCATGCGTCGGACGTGCGTCAGTGGCGGTTCAAACTCCAAAGGCAATGGGGGGGACATTTCACCTATGTTGTGAGAATGCAGTCATCAGTGATCACAATGCTTACCTGTGAGGAAGGATGAATGAGTATTCACATGCTGCAGGCAATGCATCCAGGGCTCAGTAGAGGCGCGGACTCATCAGGCAATGGGCTTGCCATATCACGTAAGCTGTGAAACCGCAGTCTTGATTAAATACATCTCTTACCTCTGAGGAAGTCAGACTGCAAGATAACATGCGGCAGGCAATGCGTCGGAGGTGCCTCAGTGGCGGTGCGGACTCATCAAGCAATGGGAAGGCGATATCACGTAACCTGTGAAACCGCAGTCTTGATTAAAGACATCTCTTACCTCTGAGGAAGTCAGACTGAAAGTTCAAATGCGGGAGGCAATGCGTCGGAGGTGGCTCAGTGGCGGTGCGGACTCATCAGGCAGTGGGCGTGCCATATCACGTAAGCTGTGAAACCGCAGTGTTGATTAAATACGTCTCTTACCTCTGAGGAAGTCAGACTGCAAGATAACATGCTGCAGGCAATGCGTCGGAGGTGGCTCAGTGGCGGTGCGGACTCATCAGGCAATGGGCGTGCCATATCACGTAAGCTGTGAAACCGCAGTCTTGATTAAATACATCTCTTACCTCTGAGGAAGTCAGACTGAAAGTTCAAATGCGGGAGGCAATGCGTCGGAGGTGGCTCAGTGGCGGTGCGGACTCATCTGGCAATGGGCGTGCCATATCACGTAAGCTGTGAAACCGCAGTGTTGATTAAATACGTCTCTTACCTCTGAGGAAGTCAGACTGCAAGATAACATGCGGCAGGCAATGCGTCGGAGGTGGCTCAGTGGCGGTGCGGACTCATCAGGCAATGGGCGTGCAATATCACGTAACCTGTGAAACCGCAGTCTTGATTAAATACATCTCTTACCTCTGAGGAAGTCAGACTGCAAGATAACATGCTGCAGGCAATGCGTCGGAGGTGGCTCAGTGGCGGTGCGGACTCATCAGGCAATGGGCGTGCCATATCACGTAACCTGTGAAACCGCAGTCTTGATTAAAGACATCTCTTACCTGTGCGGAAGTCAGACTGAAAGTTCAAATGCGGCAGGCAATGCGTCGGAGGTGGCTCAGTGGCGGTGCGGACTCATCAGGCAGTGGGCTTCGGATGTGAAATCACTTGTTATGTGATCATCCCTCATTGATCACACTGCTTACCTGGGAGGACGGATGATGGAACTTTCACATAACGCAAAGGGAACAAGAACTGCTACCGTTGATGTGCGGTGCACGCCATAAGTGAAAGTCCGTAGAACATGGATACAAATGATGCAGTCTAAATCCAAGGTCATAACATGCATAATGCAAGCTTACCTTGGCATCATCTTTACCGCCGTGAGGCACCTGTACCATAACATTGTTAAACTCTCATTCGCACCTTCTTATATCTGCGGGGCACTTCCATACCATCTGCAACAATACAAATGGGCGCAATAGAAAGTACAGGGAAACTATGCATACCTGCAGCGCCTGTCATGCTACGCAGTTCATGCATCTGTCACAGACACTACGTTGAGCATGAAAAGCAAATGAATTCTTCAGAACCACCATAGCACACACATGAAGCATGGTACCATTTTGAGCAGGCATCGCACATCACCCAGTGCACCGAGTCCCCGCGATTTTCCACATCATCCTCCTGTTGACATACTCCGCATAGATCCTCCGAAACCAAACCATCGGTATGGCGCTTCCGTTTCACGGGTACCTTGTAGCCAGAGGATGTGCGTGTGTGCAGTTTACGGAAGTCCTTGCCCCTTAGCGCACTCTTACTGGGGCTCACCTCCATCACACGGCACTTTAGGGGCGATTTCCGCTTCCTCGACGCAGTTGTGGAGGTGGATGGACCAGGTGTCGCGGTGGCGATTTCAGAGCTGACTTCATTTACATGCGTCACTTCAACCGGGGCAGGCACAATGGCCTCTGACGTGCTGGGTACCTCCGACGCTGCGCCAACATGGGACCCTCCCGGCGTAGACAACCCGCACAACATCCGAACGTTGGCCTCCTGATCCAAAGGAAGCGGAACAGGGCACCTGGACGTCCGAGCATATAACTGAAAACTGCCTTCCTTTGTCATCAGCAACGCAAGCATTTTCAGGTACATAAAAGCCGAGGAGAAGTTATCCGATCCATAACTGCACAACTGCGTCCCAATGTCAGCCAAAAGATGTTGAGTCCTGCGAAGCTTCATGCTGCGGCTTACAACCGCATCGGTATCCCCTTGCTGTTGGTCTCGAATCAGAACACCGCCATCAGATGCACCACTACCTGAGGAGGCTGCGGGAGGTTGCCGGGGTGCGATCCACCGACATCCATGCAGTATGGCCTTCGCCGATTGCTCGTGAACCGAGGCAACATAACAAATGTGAGCACAGGGGATCCGCCACTGCCGATTAAACTCGCAATCGCATTCACTGCCCTGTGTGATGTATACTCGGCGGACTTTCGAACGAGGGCAGGTTACCAACCAATATGGGCCATCAGAACGACAACTGAGAACGGTGGATGCACGGAAATGGGCTAGGAAAACATTGCCTGCGAAATCACTCAACTGTGCAAAGACAGAAGCCACTGAGGACACCTCCGATGGAACTGAAAGGGAGCTCATGCACCGCCTAGCTATCAGGCTGTTCCTTTCGTGCACAATGTTGTTTACCCTATCCACCACGCTGGTGAACAGAGTTAGCAACGATGACCTCTCGGACAAATATTGCTTCAGATGCTTGTTTTCGTTTTCCACCCTGTTGGTGGTGTGGCATCCAAAAAGGACAACATCCCTTAGTCGGTGAGCCGCCCAGCAGTCTACGTACGGAAGCCATGTAGCGCACAAATAGCGGTAACATTCCGGATTGCCACCCCGAACGGCGTTCAATACCCTTTGAAATACCGACGCATCGCGTGTATATATCAGGTTATGAAGCCACGCGCGCAACTGTATTCGACGACCATCAGAAATCCAACGTATCCGTCCGCAACGCCTAGCCATGTCCGCTTTCACATGGAAACGACAAAACACAACTTTCGTGGTGGGATAATGACGCCTAAACGCCCGCAACTGAGCAGCACACTTATCCATAACCACAGTTTTGCAACGTATGCTGCTGGGCACCATCTCCCGCATCGCCTCAACCGCTTGCCCATAGCTGTATGACGTCTCATCAGGTAATAACGCGTAGAAAAACGATATACCCAGACCTGTGACGTCAACGAACATGCAGTGCCACAATATGTATCCACCATAATTCAGTTGGTGCGTAGCATCGCACAACAAAACCTCCCCATAACGCCTCACAATACCACCAACTACCGAGGGAGCGAAGAATACATAACGAATCTGATTGCCCTCAGACACCAGTCGGGAAGCACCGTGACGTTCCAACATTTGTGCCACCTCCGACACTTCACATGACTGCGATTTTCGATTACGAGTACGCAAATTGCTCAAGTCCGCCCGGGTAACACGTTTGCCGTACTCATGAAGAATGAAGTGACGCAAGTCGGGTGTGCTATGAAAACTCTCCATCAAACGCAGAACCTCCTTCTCCTGTGCAGGAGACAGCCGACGATTGCGAGCATACAGCCACGGATTACCCAAGTGAAAATCATGACTATGGATCATGAAAGAACTTCGCACCACATATTTCCCATCCTTCAATACCACGGAGAATCGCGCCTTGCATTTGTAAGATTGGTATCTACAGGCGTTAGCCTACAGGTGGTACAAATATCAACTTACCGCTTGCCACGCGATCCCGAACGTTCACAATGCACGCAACGGTACAGGATGTAACCGTAGGCGTCCCCGTCCACCAACTGTTTGCGCCTTCCACGCTGATACGCCGCAGCAGAGATAGAGGTGAATCGGGAAAAACAAGTCGCCGTTGCAATCTGAAAACGTAGCAATTGCTCCTCCATGTCTTCCACACTTTCATACTTCCCAATAACCAAAGACTTGAACAGCTCAGTATCATTCACAGACATAGCGATAGCGGAAAAAACAAGTATGGCCACCGAAATAATAAAACACACCGCCTCCATTCGCGCCATCATTAGTGACCATTTCCATGGCATCATAATTGACACACATTCACTTTACCCACACACATCTCAGCTATTTCCACCTGTTGCACAATCATCCCCCTTGGCAACGTCGCTAGGTAACCACGTTGCTATGTACCATTTGTACCACGGAACGTCCCGAAACAACACAATTTTTGTTACAGTTCAGTTCAGTTCAGATGGGGACTGGAACGATAGGAAAATCCCGTGAGTGTTCCATCTTGAGTGGATCGTTGAGCCAGGAATTGATGAAGTGCTCAGTTATTGATGGATCTAAAACGGAAACACCCGTATCGCACCCTGTCGCTGCGACGTAGTCGCAGCACCGTCACTCCTCAAAACTTAGTGCGCAATAAATAGTTTCCTTTCATTTTATGGCATGATTCCCGGCTATCTTTGTGGCTTTGCAGTTTTGTTCAATTCTGTGCAAATGTGATATTGCATTTGTTTAAATGTGTCAGAAGTCAGCCACGCACCGTTACCCTGCAAAACCTAGTGCGCAATAAATAGTTTATGGTGATTTTATGGCATTATTCCCGGTTATCTTTCTGCCTTTGCAGTTTTATTTAAATCTCTGCAAATGTGTTATTGCAATTGTTTAAATGTGTCGGAAACTAGATACGCGGTAGAAACAGTATTTTCAAAGTCTTACGCCATGGAGTCTGATTTCCGGAGAATCTTCTTTGAGCGTTCTTTTGACAGTTTTGACGAGTTTAATAGTTTGTTTTCAGACTTTATGCTTCTTCATGACGTCAATTTCGTACGCTACAGCAGCAAAAAATGTAACCTGTCACGGGTGAAGTACGACAAGGTGATTTATCGATGTGTCCGCTGCGCTCGACGGAAGTCAAAAAGTACAGGAGTGAGACGTGTTTAGTAGGATTTCGCTTCTATTATTCTACATTTTTCAGCTCACGTGATACTAACTGCCAAGCTCGCGTTAACCTCATTAGAACGGGACGCAAGCTGAAAGTCACAACGTTCGATCTGTCTCACAATCACCCAGTTAATCGCCTTCTTTTTGAGCGACACCCCATCAATGGCCGTCTGACGGACGATGTGTTCACTCAGTCCGTAGACCTTTTCCGCTACAACACCCCAACCAGTGACATCAAGCAGTTCGTCGAGGTTCGATTCGGAAAGCATATTACCAGCGATGATGTCCGCAATGTTCATCGTAAAGTGAGACCTGGCGTTGAGTGTACGTTTATTTTGATAGTTTTTATTTCCTGCAGTAAAATTGTCTCAGGTTATCAAGTCTATGGAAGAAGACGGAGTTGCGCGAATTATTTCTGAGGAAGGCTTGTGCACACACGTATTATTCGCTCGGCATCAACAAATAGAACTTTTCCGCCGATTCTCGCATGTCGTTTGTGTAGACGCTACTCATGGCACTAACCGTTTGAAGTAAGAATTGATAGCTGGCTTACTTGTTGCTTGCAGCTTCAAACTATACCAGTTTTTAATAACTGACGGCATGGGGTATGGCCGGCCAATATTTTATGCGTTTCTGCGTCGGGAAGATTACGCATCATTGCTTACGTTGTTCGAAGCGTTTCGGGATATCATGGGTCATGATATTCCCGTCCGCACAATAATGATGGACAAAATGGCCGCTCAAATACGTGCGGCGCGCGCCGTTTTTCAATGCGACATTTTGTTGTGTTACTTCCACATCCGCCAAGCCATCAGGAAGCATGTAAGTGATAAATCTTCTAATCATTCTGTAGACAAACATTAACCGGTCGCGTTATCTGTTTCATCGCATGGCAACTTCTGTTACGGAGACGGAGTAAAATCTCTTTATATATGTAATATTCTTGTTTTAGATTTCAACAAGATTTGAAGCTCCTTCAAAGAACAGACCCCCACTTTGTGCGCTACCTTACGTTGTACTGGTTGTACATAAAACGCTCGTGGGCGAAACACGCACAAGCTGGACTGGTGCATTTTGGCAATACAACGAACAACAACAACTTTACCATCGAAAGTGTTTGCGTGTGCAATCAGGAGCCCGTTGTACAATTTGTGTCAATGCTTCACAAACGGTATCTGTGCCCATGATGGCAATGCAGTGCTGTACTACCGGTAAGAAAGCAACTTTTTACCTCGATATTTAGCTGTTGGCCGGTCACCCTCACCGGATTTCACAGTTGCCTCTACCCCATCAACATGCCCCGCTTACGAAAGTAAGAGACAGCTTAGTATAACTATTTCCGGCGCAGACAGTCAGGATGAGATTTCCGCCGATCCGAGTACAAGTCAACAAACCGTACCCCATATTGCACGTGCACTTGGTACTGGTGATCTATTTCCTTACCTTTCATCGATAGCTTGTCGAAAAGGAGCCGTGGAGTTCCCCTCAATCATAGGCATTGTGCAGAATATAGTGCCAAAGTAAGCTATTCGGTGCAATTTAAAGTCCCATTTTCACTTCATTGTAGCGTCGACATGAATGCCAGCCCAGTAAAGAAAACGCAAAGAAAAAACTTGTTCAGATAAAAACTCTCATTCAATTACCCGTCAGTAGACTATATGTTACATTTTATGTTACATTTTAGCCGATGAATACGACTTTGTGTAAAGATACCTTGCATGGGACATGCGCGTCCAAGGCACGAATATAGTGAACAACGCTGAACCTTCTCTCGCTGCCTTTTGTTAAATACAATGCACAGTTTTTATATCGGTTTTTCCGCTCATTTGGGATTACAGCGTTTTGAACAATGAACTGCACTAGCGGCACGTTTGTTGCCAGTGTAATCGGACCCAGGTCGGTTGTATATAGGCTCTATCAGTGGCACATTTGCTGTCAACGTAATAGGACGCAGTTGGGTTGTAATTGCATACGGCTCGAAGTCTCGTGGTCGTTGTATATAGGCTCCATCAGTGGCACATTTGCTGTCAACGTAATAGGACGCAGTTGGGTTGTAATTGCATACGGCTCGAAGTCTCCTGGTCGTTGTATATAGGCTCCATCAGTGGCACATTTGCTGTCAACGTAATAGGACGCAGTTGGGTTGTAATTGCATACGTCTCGTGGTCGTTGTATATACGCTCCATCAGTGGCACATTTGGTGTCAATGTAATAGGACGCAGTTGGGTTGTAAAAGCATACGGCTCGAAGTCTCCTGGTCGTTGTATATAGGCTCCATCAGTGGCACATTTGGTGCCGATGTAATAGGACACAATTGAGTTGTAATAGCACACCATTCCAAGTTCCGTGGTCGTTGTATATAGGCTCCGTCAGTGGCACATTTGGTGCCGATGTAATAGGACACAATTGAGTTGTAATAGCACACCATTCCAAGTCTCGCGGTCGTTGTATATAGGCTCCATCAGCGGCACATTTGGTGTCAACGTAATGGGACGCATTTGGGTTGTGATAGCATATGGCTCGAAGTCTCGTGGTCGGTGTATATAGGCTCCATCAGTGGCACATTTGCTGTCAACGTAATAGGACGCAGTTGGGTTGTAATAGCATACGGCTCGAAGTCTCCTGGTCGTTGTATATAGGCTCCATCAGTGGCACATTTGGTGCCGATGTTATAGGACGCAGTTGGTTGTAATAGCACACTGCTCGAAGTCTCGTGGTCGTTTGGTCGAGAATTGGTAATTCAAAATCAAGTTAAGTTTTGGGTTTGCGGCTGCTGCATTGCGTAATTATAATTAATATGTGGCTTTCCGCTTAGTGTTTACGATATTTTTACAATGAAATTTTCGTTGCTGGAGTTCAAGCGGCCTTGGAAGATATACTGCGTGACCAAAAGGTCGTCCATAAGGTGTACATTTGCATTGCTGAGGGCCAAAAGTCTGGTCATTTAGGGAGTTATAACACTCACACGACGGCACACGCTTTCGCTGCTCGAGCTGAAGGGATGCATATTTCGTCAACGTTACGCGCTAATCGAGTATAGACTAGTAAGTACGTACTAACATAGTGACCAATTATTCGTCACACATGGCGCGCTAAAAGTCACTTGTGTTAACCGAAAGTACGGTTAAAAAGAAGGAGTTAACGCAATAAACAGCGGCGATAATTATTTAAAATATCAGTTAACAATATCCATGGACATATAAAGACATTTATCCTTATCTCCTTTTGCTTCTACGCCAGTGGCCAAAAGCACGCTTCAGTGGGAGGGCTTGCTGTACATATTTTGGATAAAATGCTAATTCATAGCTACAATAATGCTGCATAAGATTCGTATGATTTTACAAAATCTTCGCTATTAAAGAAGCCACTTAATTTTGTCTGCTATGATGAATGCACTGCTATGAAACTCACAAAAACCCAAGTGTTACTTATTTCATTATATTAATAATGCGTTTCACATTAACATACCGAGGCTAAAAATATCGGCACAATAGCAGACTAATCAAATAGTCCAGGACGATACTAAAATTGGACGGCTTGAATTTTTAATAAATGGGCTCCGAAACGGTATGCTTGTCTTTTATACCTTGTAGTGAATGATTTCTACTTTAGTTGCCAATATTACATAACTGTTGCGCATATTTAAGGCAAATAGAGCTGCATGCATTACACACTTCGAAGTTTCTCCATCGATACGTGGACGCATAGTAACGCCACTTGGAGATTAGCTATTTTGCAACACAGCGGGCCCAGCTAATTGAGTGGACACCAGTTTGCATTCATTTCAAAACCGTTTTGCTGCACATCTCGTCTGTGTTCTGTTTTGCGTATAACAACATCTAGACATGACTCCAAGAAAACGCAATAAAGATAACCCACGGACTAATAACGGACGCTCGTGACAACAAGCTTGGCACAAAAAAAAGATTTCATAGGATAAGTTTCGGAAATCCTATGTTTTTAACGGACTTCCAAGACTGCGATTTAGTTAAATGCAGCATCCATGAAAACAGGCGACCTTATTTTGACTTTTAGCATCACAATGCACTCACTGTGCAATATTAGACCTAAGGTTGTGGAAATTTCTTTGTCTAATTAAGTTGGCAAATTTACAGCATTTTGCTAACCGTATTGCTAAGCATTCGAATCGGCGGCAAACGGTTCATAGCTTTTTAGCACACTAAAACACAGTTTTTAGGTTACACTAGATTAAAAGGCCAGTCTAGAGATCAATTGTTTCACTTCCGTCTGACCAATCAACAAACGTCACCATCTTTAAAGTACCCTGCTAGGACTGCGACTACCGATGGGACTGTACTTCCTCACGTGACTCATCAGGTTGATCTATGTAGCCGGTCCGCGGGTGTCACGGTAACACGTTAACAGGTAAGAGGTCGGTTGGTTTTGCTTCCTGTTATCATTACTCTCATATTCCTCTCCGGCACTCTTCCTTCCCTCTTTCGTGCTTCCTTAGCTGCTTCCTTTACATCGGCCTCTTACTAGGCGGCTCGAGCGTACAGCCGTCTACGAGGTATTTATTTTGCATTGCAGCTTATCACACTACTTGGACAAGGAAGAGTCCAGAACGCCGGACCGAAGGAATATTACATATTTGGCGACCCTGCCAGTTCACGACAGCAGTCCACCCTAGCTAGATTGTAGCCCTGGAGGCAACAATTAACTTTCTACTATCGTGCTGCTTGTCGTTGAATCTCCCGAGCCTAATATACCGTGATCAATGCCTCTGGCAGGCACATAAATTGATGCGGTATGGGCCATTATGGGCGCTGAGGACAGCGCCTGATAAGAGGGGGGATAATGTAGCCGGTCCGCGGGTGTCACGGTAACACGTTAACAGGTAAGAGGTCGGTTGGTTTTGCTTCCTGTTATCATTACTCTCATATTCCTCTCCGGCACTCTTCCTTCCCTCTTTCGTGCTTCCTTAGCTGCTTCCTTTACATCGGCCTCTTACTAGGCGGCTCGAGCGTACAGCCGTCTACGAGGTATTTATTTTGCATTGCAGCTTATCACACTACTTGGACAAGGAAGAGTCCAGAACGCCGGACCGAAGGAATATTACATCTAGGTGTCATCCACTGTTCCACATTACACTCTGGAGACAACTGGAAGAAGGCGGCTAGTAAAGGGTTCCGGATGTTGTGGTTTATCCGTCGTTCTTTTGGGACCCTAACCGCTGATGTATTTGTGAAGCTCTTCTCAGCGTTTGTGCGACCCCACCTAGAATATTGCGTCCAGGCCTGTCCACCATGCCTTGTCCGGGACAAAATGGCACTAGAAAGGGTGTTGCGTGTCGGTACTAGGTTGGTCAAGGGATTACGAGGGCAAACGTACCCCGAACGCCTACTTAGTTTGGGAATGCAGTCAATGCACTATCGAAGGATTAGAGGGGACCTAATCCTAACCTACCGTATTTTGACTGGGAAGGTTGGCCCTGATTTGTCCATGCTATTTAGTCCTGCTAGATTATCTGGTCTTCGCGGGCATTGTATGAAGCTGGACAAGCCGCGGTCCGATCGAGTTAGAGCGGAGACACGCTTATCGCGTCGAGTCATCGAGCGCTGGAACCTGCTTCCAGAACATGTTGTCAAGGAAGCTACGGTTAAGGGGTTTGAGCGTCAACTAGATGCTCTTGGGTGGCAACACGAAACCTTTCCGTTTTCCTGACAATTTCCCATCTTCATACTTCGATTCCATTTTCTTTGCTTTTCCTCGTCATTGGTATTATTCTCTTCTTTTAACTGATTTCCCCTACTCCCTTACCTTCGATTCTCCTTCCTCTCTTACTTACTTCACGTAACTGACACAGCTGGGACAGCTAATGTTAGGAACGTGGGCATTAAATTGGTGGACCAGGGTGTTTTTCGGGAGTTTTCCTTTTAGACCCATCAAGAAGTCGGAGCACCCCTATCAACTCCTGGATCGACGACCCGCTCAAGAAGGAACACTTACGGGATTCATCCTATCGTTCCAGTCCCACTTGAACTTGAACCGGGCAGCCACCCTGGCCAACCAGTTAATGCCCACGTTACCTGCCCTAGCAGTCCCTGCTGTGGCAGTCACGTGAAGTAAGCAAAGGATAGGAAGAGAAATCGAAGGTACAGAATAGGGAAGTGCACTTAAATAAGAAAATAATACCAATACGTGAAGAAAAGTAGAGAAAAGAAAATCGAAGTACGAAGATGCGAGTTACTCAGGAAAATGGAAAGGTTTCGTGTTGCCACCCAAGAGCGTCAAGTTGCCGCTCAAACCCCTTAACCGTAGATTCCCTGATAACACTTTCCGGAAGCATGTTCCAGCGGTCGATAACTCGGCGTGACAGCCGGATTTCCGCCCTAATCCGATCGGACCGCGGTTTGTCCAGCTTCAACGAATGACCGCGTAGAACAGACAATCTAGCGGGACTGAATAGCCAAGACAAATCTGGACCAACCTTCCCAGTCAAGATACGGTAAGTTAGGATTAGGTCTCCTCTAAGCCTTCGTTAGTGCATTGAATGCATTTCCAAACTAAGTAGACGCTCGGGGTACGTCCGTCCCCGTAATCCCTCGACTAACCTAGTACCCACTCGTAAAACCCTCTCTAGCTCCATTTTGTCCCGGACGAGGCAGGGCGGACAAGCCTGGACGCAGTATTCCAGATGAGGGCGAACGAAAGCCGAGAACAGCCTCGTAAAGATGCCGCCCGTCAAGACTCCGAAAGAACGTCGGATTAACCACAACATGCGTAAACCTCTGCTTGCGGCCTTCTTCCAGTTGTCGCCGGAGTGTAACGCCGAAGAGTGTACGACGCCTAGGTCAACCTGGCTAGATACACGGGGGAGTTCGACCCCACCGACCAAGTACTTCGCAGGAGGACAACCTCCTCCAATTCGAAGAACGGGGCACTTTGCCTGATTTATGGGCAGTAACCATAAAGTAGACCAGGCCCAAAGCTTATCCAATGCTCGCTGAATAGCTTCGGAACCCCCAGGAACATCAACAATGTTCCACAGCTTCAGGTCATCAGCAAATAGCAGCGATGGTACCTCAAGCTCCGTGGGTACGTCATTCACATAGATAGAGAACAACAGCGGTCCAAGGACCGAGCCCTGCGGCACGCCGCTGAGGACAGACTACCTAAATGACAGACCCCGGCCTACCCGTACACATTGTTCTCTACCCTCCAAGAAGGCAGTCACCCAATGAAGGGCGCGGCCAGATACCCCGTAGGAGGACAGCTTTTGCGCGAGCCTCAAATGGGGTACCTTGTCAAATGCCTTCGAAAAGTCGACGAAAAGCACGTCCAGCGTGTGGCCGTTATCCACTGCATCCGCCCAATTTTCGCGAGCCACCAACAGATTCGTCAAACACGAAAATCCCTTCCGGAATCCGTGTTGTACATTGCTAAGTAGATTAAATCTACTCAGATGACTCTCCAGTAATCACACGGTCCGGCTTGAAGACCCAGGAACTAGTAAGACGCCGGCAATAGAGCGGAAAACGTATGCTACCGCTGCTTTGGCGTTGTTTGTGATGACAGGGACAGTCCCACCGCCAGTGGTGAAAACAGCTGGTATAGGTGTCGACTCCAAGACACGTGGAGTAAACATTCCCCGTCATGCGGACTCTTTCACGGATAGTAGCATTATATTCCGTAACGTTACTGAATCTGCGGCCGCTCTCCCAAGTGAACGCATTTTGGATGGCATCAAGTGGCTGAAACTGTGTCAGCAAGCTGCTTCCACCTGGCTTCCCTGGTGTCACTGTCAGAAATCTGACCAGATTGGGGAATGTCCCTATCGCTACGCCAAATCCACGACTCCGACTACTTCGCGTAGTCCTCTCTACCCCGGAGGAACGCAAAGCATTACTGCGGTTTGCATTCAAACTTAAGGGTAGTGGTGTCAGCGTTCAGCCTGACCTACCACTGGCAGATAGACTGAAGTTAAAGGAGGCTATCAAAGTCCTCAAAACTAGACGGGCGGCTGGTGAGCAAGGCCTCCGTCTGGTGGGTTTTCAGGTGGTCATCCGGAAATTACTTTCCGCCCTATCAGAACCAATCCTGATGGCGCACGACCCAGGGATGGTCGTGCCGACTTCCTTGAGGTAGTACT
Organism: Dicrocoelium dendriticum; assembly: GCA_944474145.2. Taxonomy (NCBI): domain Eukaryota; kingdom Metazoa; phylum Platyhelminthes; class Trematoda; order Plagiorchiida; family Dicrocoeliidae; genus Dicrocoelium; species Dicrocoelium dendriticum. The sequence goes on along the minus strand of OX104063.1, from coordinate 119,820,128 downwards.
TAGCAACGTGCGTAGCCTAAGGAACAAGGTGCACGAGTTGGGTCTACATGTAAACAAATCTCGTCCCGACATACTTGCTTTCACTGAAACGTGGTTGTCTCCGGATATCACGGACGGTGAGGTATATGTACCTGGCTACGCGCTGCTTAGAACTGATCACTCCGTTGGTCGCCAAGGCGGAGGCGTTGTACTGTATGTGAGCTGTAACTTAGATGTGTTGAGGACCTGCACATTCCAGTCGTCGGATCAGACTGTTGAAGCCCTATCGGCTGTTTTGTGCACTTCCTCTACCTACTTTACAGTTATAGTGATATACAGAAGTCCTGGAAGTTCTTCCAGGGGGATACTTGACTTTATTCGCACTCAGTCTGTGTTTAGTTCTAGGGGATTTCAACCTCCCGGGAGTCTGTTGGGCCGATCTTTCTTGCAGTTCGGCATCAGGAACATTCGGTGCAGACTTTCTTGAACTGACTCTCCAAGTGCCTTTGCACCAGTTCGTTGACTCTCCCACTAGGTATGTGGACAACCAAATACCATCTACTTTGGATTTGGTTTTCGCTAAGTCCCTGGACTTCGTGGCTGACGTCTCACACGGTGCACCTCTAGGGTCCAGCGATCACGCATGCATATCCTCTCGATGTGCTCTTTCAAGGCACCAAGAGACCGCTGTTGAATTACTTCCGAATATTTGGCGGCGGACTTTGGTGCAGTATGAACTAAGGATTCAGTTCTGAACTGTGAAATCTCGATGGCTAACTATGTCCAGTTAACCCGGGATAAATTTAAGGCATACCTTACGGAGGTTTCCACTCTCTATATTCCACTCATTAGGAAAATAGGGTTAAGGGCACAGCCTCCATGGATAGGTACCACAGGCAAGTACCGACTCAAGAAACGGTCTAGATGCTGGCGAACCCACCAAGCAGCTCCATCAGCCAGCACCTATGATAGTTATCGAAAGATTAGAAATGAATGTAAGCAACATCTCAGAACTGCTCGTCTCCACTACTAACAGGGTTTAGCGGACTCGGCCGCAGCTAATCCCAAGAAGTTTTTTGCTTACGTTAAAAGACGCAGCGGGGCAAAACTGTCTATACCAGCTTTATTGCGAGCAGACGGGACCCGTGGGCAAACTGACTATGACAAGGCTTGTATACTGAGTGATCAGTATACTGCGGTCTTTGCTCGGGAGACCTCTTTACCACAGGTTGAATTGGTTTCAAGAGTTCCAGAGGATTCTTGCTTAGCTGAATTTAGCATAACGGAGATTCAGGTCTTCGAGCTACTGCAAGGCATTAATCCCTCTAAAGCTTCCGGTCCTGATTCAATTCATCCGAAGCTGTTGCATGAATTGGCCACTGAGCTGAGTGGTCCGCTCACACGCGTGTTTTCAATATCACTGGATACCTGTAGCCTACCTTCGGAATGGAAGGAGGCAATCATCTGTCCGATTTTTAAGGGCGGTAACAGCGCGCTACCCGCGAACTACCGGCCTGTCAGTTTGACAAGCGTAGTAGTCAAGTTGTTTGAAAAGCTGATAAGGTATTCAGTGGAGAACCACCTGAATAGATTCAACCTTCTCAGTGATGCGCAACATGGATTCCGCAAGGGATTTTCATGTCAGACTAATCTACTTGTAGCTCGTGAAAGCTGGGCCAAAGCGGTAGACAGTGGCCACACTGTAAACGTGCTATTCGTAGATTTTTCGAAAGCTTTTGTCACTGTTCCACATCTTCGGCTCTCACTAAAATTGAGATCTTACGGGATATCTGGTCGCGCCCTTCAATGGGTTTCTGCCTTTCTTGAGGGGAGGGAACAGTGCGTACGGGTGGGGCGTAGCCTTTCGCTCAGGCAAGCTGTCCTTAGTGGTGTTCCGCAGGGCTCGGTACTGGGGCCATTGTTGTTCGCGATCTATGTAAATGACTTGCCGGGAGAGCTAGGGGTGTCATCACTAATGTTTGCTGACGACCTTAAGCTCTGGAATATTATGGATGTCCCGGGGGGTCCTGAGGCAATTCAGCGTGCCTTGGATAGGCTCTGGGAATGGTCTACCTTATGGTTGATGCCAATAAATAGGGCCAAATGCTCTATTCTCCGGATCGGAGCTGCAAATCCTCCCACCCGATATGTTGTCGGCGGTGGTGAACTCCCTGTTTTCACTCAGCAGGTTGAGTTAGGAGTCGTACACGCATCAGCACTTCATTCTGGAGACAACTGAAAGAAGGCTGCTTGTCGAGGGTTTCGTATGATGTGGTTTATCCGCCGCTCTTTCAGAATCTTAACGGCCAATTTGTTTGTGAAGCTATTTTCGGCATTCGTCCGACCCCACCTGGAATATTGTATTCAGGCTTGTCCACTGTGTTTTAACCGAGACAAACTGGACTTGGAGAGGGTGTTACGAGTGGGCACTCGGTTAGTGCAGGGTCTACGGTGACAGACGTATCCTGAACGCTCGTTCAGTTTGGGGATGTGCTCAATGCACTACCGAAGGATAAGAGGGGACCTGATTCTCACTTATCGTATTTCGACTGGTAAGATGGGCCCGGACTTGTCAGGGCTATTTAGACCAATACGTTACCTACTCTCCGCGGTCACTCACTGAAACTGCATAAGCCACGGTCTGATAGGATTAGGACGGAAACTAGTCTATCGCGCCGAGTTATAGATCGCTGGAATTCGCTTCCAGACCACGTGGTTAGGGAACCTACGGTTAAGGGTTTTGCGCGCCAGCTCGATGCTCTTGGGTGGCAACAGCAAACCTTTCCTTTTTCCTAGCCGACTCACCTTCACTTTTCGGTTCTTTTTTTAATGACTCAAATATCTTGGTATTCCACTTGCTTAGCTGTTTCCACTTTCTCTTTTGCCTCCTGAGTTTACTTTTCTTTCTTACTTCATGTAACCGACCCAGCAGGGACTGCTAGGGCAGGATACGTGGGCATTAATTGGTTGGACAGGGTGTGATGCGGTCTTTGTTTTAGATCCATCAGTATTTCAAAGTTCGCCAACTCCTGGCTCAATGACCTGCCGAAGAAGGAACACTCACGGGATAATCCTATCGTTCCAGTCCCGCTTCAACTTGAACTTAATGGGTGGCCACGAAGGGTTGGCATTCGAGTTGGGCGAAACGGTCCACTCAAATCAGGACCAATCTGACCCATCAATATACGATATGTGAGGACCAAGTCGCCCCGAAGCTGCCTATAATACATGGAAAACATATCCAACTTACGTAGCCTCTCCGGGTACGTCAGCTTCCTTAATTCGTGCACCATTTTCGTCTCGGACCGCAGGACTCGTTCAACTGCGATCTTATCACGAACCAGGCATGGATGACAAGCCTGGACGCAGTATTCCAAATGCGGCCTTACAAAAGCCAAAAATAGTCTAACGAACATGTCGGTGGTCATGCTCCCGAATGACCTGCGGATCATCCACATGTTGAAGCCTTTACGAGCAGCTGTCTTCCAGTGTTCACTGGACTTGAAGTCAGATGACAGCAAAACACCGAGGTCAGATTGGAGTTGAACTCGCGGTACCTCGTTGCCGCCAAGCAAATAACGCGTCGGCGGGTCATTCGGACCAACGCGTAAAACGGAACATTTCCCTAAATTAACTGGCAACTGCCACAAAATTGACCAGTCGCAAAGTCTATCCAGAGCCTCCTGTAGGGTCAGTGGACCAATCGGCTCGTCTATCGTGAACCAGAGTTTCAAGTCATCCGCAAACATTAGGGTTGGCACACCCAATTCATCAGGTAGGTCATTAACGTATAAAGTGAAGAGAAGGGGGCCAAGAACCGAATCTTGCGGCACGCCACTGAGAACACATTGGCGGAAGTACAGGCTTGAATCCACCCGCACACACATTTCCCTTCCGATTAGGAAAGCTGGAATCCATCGTAAGACTGGTCCGGAAATACCAAAGGAATTCAGCTTGTACAAAAGGCGTGAATGTGGAACGGTGTCAAAAGCTTTGGAAAAGTCAATAAACAGCACGTCCACTACCTTCCCGCAATCAACGGCTTCGACCCAGTGTTCACGAGCCGTTAACAAGTTAGTAAGGCAAGAATAGCCCTTACGAAAACCGTGCTGAGAAAGATTAAGCAGCTCAAACGCTTTCAGATGTCCTTCGAGAGCGTCCCTCACGAGCTTTTCCAATAACTTGACCAGCACGCTCGTTAAACTGACCGATCTATAGTTATCAGGGAGGTGCTTATCACCTTTCTTAAAAATGGGACAAACCATAGCCTCCTTCCAGTCCTTGGGTAGAGACCAGCCTCGTAGAGACTTCACAAAAAGTTGCGTAATCGGACGGCAAATTTCATCAGCCAACTCGTACAACAGTTTGGGATGAATGGCATCTCAACCGGCAGCTTTATTGAGATTTAATTGCCTCAAAAGCCGGAGCACTTGAGCCTCGGTTATAGAAACCTCCAAGTGGGAGCCGTCAGGAACTTTTCCCTGGAGACTGATATGCGGTGGCTGTGACTCTCTAACATAAACCCCAGCGTACTGTTCTCCGAGCAAACAAGCTTTTTCGTGATCCGTGACAACAGCAGTGCCGTCCGGGCCAAACAACACTGGGATGCACAAATTCATGTTGCTTCGCCTTTTGACATAAGCGAAGAAGCGTTTCGGGTTTGATGAGACTATACGAACAAGCTCTACTTCATGCTGTAGACGAGCACCTCGTAGATACTGCCTGCAGGCATTTCGAATCTCACGATATCGCTTGAATGTGCATAATGAAGGTGCAGATAAGTAAGTACGCCAACATCTGGCACGTCTGTTAAGTTGTTTGCGTACAGCAGAATCAAACCAGGGTGGCTTTGTCCTAGTTTTATTCCTACCAGATAGTGGTATATGGGGGAGAGAGAGCTCACTCAAGTATGATTTAAATCTGTCCCAGGCCGTTTGCATGTCGTCACTTTCCAAAATGACACAAGGCGACTTTGCGGCTTTGGCTATCGTTGTCTGAAAGTCCGCGCGCCATATATTTGGTATTCGGTCGGGATGATCATTAGTCTGATGACGAAGAGCGCACTTAAATGAGAGACGTGCGTGGTCGCTAGCACCGAAAGATGAGTTGTATACAATATCCGTGACAAAATCAATGGATTTAGCAAAGATCAAGTCCAAGGGGGACGGGTTTTGACCCATCATGAATCTAGTAGGCCGATCGACAAATTGGTGCAGGGAAGCAGGCAAGGCCAGCTCGAGAAGCTCGGTAGACAAAGACCTTGTAACAGCGCCGCAGGAAAAATTCTGCCAGTCAACGTCGGGAAAATTGAAGTCCCCCATCACTAAACACCTATTTGCCGAATGCTCGCGGATGAAATCAGCAAGCCCCTTAGTAACGCTGTCGTGGCTTCTATAGACCAGCACAACTTTGTTGCGCGGAGGCATACACAGGTTAACTGCGAGTGCCTCAACATCACCCTCTGATGAGCTGAAACTATACGTCTTAAAGACAGTAAGTGCGAAGTTAACGTACAAAGCAACGCCACCTCCGCGCCGAGCAGAGGTGCGATCACATCTCAGCAGTGCGTAACCTGGCAAGCACACTTCACTGTCCGTGACGTCGGTGGACAACCACGTTTCAGTGAATGCGAGAACATCTGGACGGCAGTCGTCGACAAGAGCGCCGACTTCGCACAGCTTGTTTCGCAGGCTACACACATTGCTTAAGATCACCTGAAGGGATTTAACATTGTGAGTCCGGGATCGTGCGCCACCAGAACCGGCTCTGGTAGGGCGGAAGTGGACCGCCGTCTCACCACCTGAAAACCCACCAAGCGGAGATCCTTTTCTCCTGCTTCACGGCGGGCTTTAAGATCATTCACAGCTTCCCGCAATTTCAGCCTATCCGCCAAAGGGAGGTCTGGGTGCACAATGACGCCAGTACCCTTGAGCTTAAAGGCGAAATGCAGAAGTTCTTGGCGCTCCTCCGGAGTGGACAGAACAACTCGCAACAAGCGAGGGTGAGACTGGTCGGCTGGAAAGTTACCGAGTCTGGTTAGTTTGCGCACAGTCACGCCGGGGAAGCCGGGAGGCAGGAGTTTGGTAATGCATACTCTAAACCACTTAAGGTCATCTAGCATACGGTCTTTTGGGAGAACAGCAGAAGACTCAGTGGCGTTTCTGAAAATAACACTGCCGTCAGTATACGAGTCTCCGCGACGCGGAGTATTTAACGAACGCTCCATGGACGTTGGTGGTTTCAGTTTAGTGTCCGTTTTTATAGACTCTAATGTCGTAGATGTTTCCAGTTGCAACAATTCCGTAGTAGTAGAATTTGAGGGTGGAGGGGAATGGACGCCCGACGGACCTCTCATGTCCGCCTTTGGTTTCGCCGCTTT